>OX452971.1:10000000-11200000 GCA_949699065.1 Metalampra italica | reverse complement strand
GATCTCATGTTAAAGAAAATCACAACGCTTTTTTTGCTGAACATTACGGTCGGTTATTTATCAACGTACGAATAGGCCATTCTTTAAGAAAGCAGATACGCGAAGCCACTCCGGATTTTTCCCTTTGATGCCTTTGTTTTTTATCTTTATCTAAGCCTTATACATGGTCACTGTATTATCTTTATTCCGTAAAAGATATCCCGGCGGTTTAGGGAGTAGGAGGGGAGAGAGGGGATTAATCTGTATATCTCAGCAGAACCTTCATTTATGTATACCAAGCATGACGTTTATGTAGATACGTTATTTAATAAGTTTAGACTATATAAATTTTACTTTAACACGACCGAACCAATGCCAAAATATTGCAAAAATACACAAAAAACTGAAAAAATACGCGGGCGAAGCCGCGGGAAACAGCCAGTCTAAAGTATAAATTGTATGAATCCTATGTTACTAACATAATTACTCTACTATACCTTTCTGGACGAAATTGAGATGATAAATATTTTAATTAATGCAAAGACTCCGAGCGAGATTCTGGGACTCTCGAATCTGAAATTAACACATCAAAAGCGGAATTGGGCTAAATATTCGGTTTTACATTTACATTCCAAAAGCCGGCCAGTTTATGCTGGCATTCCGAATAATTTCAATATTTTTTAAACTGTAGTAGGTACTTTTTGACTGGTCCTCAGCGGCATGAGCTGTACTTTTGCATGGCTAGGTCAATTAACAAGAAAACGGAACGACTAGAACTAAGATAGATAAGTAGGTACTCTCGTAAGTACCTAGACTATCATTTTTGTGTTTTTATTAGTTGTTGATTATCCATACAATACGGGATAAATAAAATACGAAAACAGGTGGCTTCTGTGTTTGCTTCTCGTTTGAGCCTTGTATTTTCTCAAAGGATAGCATCAGGTGTCGTGTGGTGGATATAACATAAACGATGTGTGCAAACCCTTGGGATTACACCATGTTTACATCTCAAACGAGTATATTGGTAACTAACGAATAAATTGGTAAGTAACGAGTATATTGGTAAGCTTCCAGTTGCCGACAGAATTTTACATTTACAATGAAAATGAATGAGTCTGTACATGTCAAGTCTATATATAAAAAGAAGTAAGCCCAACTCGTCAGAGAAAATGTTTATTCAACGTAAGTACGTTCCCTGAAGTTTCTCTTCACATTTTCCGCAGCTATTTTTCTTTGTTAACGAAATTGAATTGGAATTCATCACTTTATAAAGGTTATTTCTTTTTTATATTACATTATTGTTCCGTTTCCGCTTTTTACGGGTCCGTGTCGAATTTTCTAAAATGGAATACTTGTATTGAAAAGTTTTGAATGCTAGCGACTTGAAAGCTTGCCTAGCCTCGGTGGAAATCAATCATAAATAATTAAAATTGTTGACTTCAATTTTAATAATCTTACTCTTGTCAATACGAGGACTTTGACACTTTGACTGTGATTAAACTTTTAAGCATTGTTAAATAGAAAGTTTGCTATAACTGAGGTTATCATAAATGTAATACAAAAATAAAACCGAATTCATTCCCTTAATTTCAACCTTTGAGGTGAAATATTTTTTCTAATTGAAATTCAAATTGATGCTTAATCATAAATAATAATAAACAAATATAAACATAGGTTCACAATCGAGAAAGATCGCGTAACATAACATACACACAAAAAATACATTCGAATTGAGAACCTCCTCCTTTTGAAGTCGGTTGAAAAAAAAACAGTTCAGTCTCATTTCCAGGGGCAATAACCGCGGATTTGCTCCAGTACTACTGACATGAATAGAGACGAACAATTTTGTTGTCTACGAAAATATATTTTTTTACCAACCAAAAAATGTTTTCATATTTTTTCCCGTAGGAGGTAAATAAAAAAACAATAAAGCCATGTTGCCGTCTCGAGCACTCCATTGGTATGAGAACAATGGAAAAACGCGAGCCTTGTTCGGTCCAAAGATTGTTTTCTTCCGAACCATTGTGTCGGCTCCGATCGCGAATTGGATGGGAATACTCTGACTGTGTTACGAGTAAAATGCCCTGGAGATTTAATAGGCAGCGTGGGAAATAAGAATACTACAAATACATCTAAACTTGCTATCTATATCTATCTGATTACAAAAAAAACTTATACAAAAACTATTTATGTTTTTTGTGATAAAAAAGATACCACCAAATCCTGATTTGATTTCAACCGATTTTGGAGAAAAAAAACTCCTTTGTTTTATTATTAGTACATACATACATACATACATATCTTCACGCTATGTCCCTGGCGGGGTAGGCAGAAAGAACGGAGCGCCAAGTATCGCGATCCTGACACACCTCTTTCGCTTCGCTCATTCTCTTCATACACGCTCGCGCGTGTATATACACGCTTCATACACGTATTATTAGTGTAGGTAACTAGTTCAAAATAGTACTGTTCTGTGACGTCATGTTCATCGGGAAAAACCACGCAATGCTACGCGTGCTACGTAGTGTCGTAGCCGCCGTTCGCCGCAGCAAAAACCGCGACTCATTTTTAAATCATTTATCTGGAATTCGGTTTTCAACTGACATCCAGAACCTTCGAAACTGATTTAAAGCAAGTATTTGAACTAAAAATGTACATTACAATTGGTTAGGTAAATATATAATTTATAATATATGTATTATTATATATATTTATATGTATGTATAAGTATATGTATTATATATGTACTTACTGTATATGTAAATAAATAATCTGTGTAATAGTATGATCTATGTAATTGTAATGTATTATTTTGGTTTATGTATTTTTAGGGTAAGTTTACAGACAAGTAGTTCTTTCTCCTACTTTACTACGAAATTGTGGTACTTAACGCAAAAGCTAATCCTCTCAGTAACTCTAAGGTTGACTGGAAGAGATCCCTTAGTGGGATAAGTCCGCCTTTGTACTTAGTTTCACTGGTTTTACTATCTGTTATTGTAATGTTTTTAGTACAATAAAGTGTTTACATACATACATACATACATAATTACGTACCCACCAAGTCTCTTCGTACAAATAGTACGTAATGTAGTAGCACATAATGTTTAGTCCTAGATCCGTTTAGCAACAGCAAGCCTTTGAAGGCGGTGTTTCCCGCGTTCAGTTTGCTCCGGGAACGATTAAATGCGGGCAGATTGTAAACATCTTGCCGGTTGCTTGTTTACTCGCGCTGTATTAGGTTAGAACTCAGCGACTCAGGACTCGGAGTAAATTATATAGTGCATGGCAAGCAAGTGAGAGCGTCAGTGGCGTACGGGATAAGACGCGGCCTATTATATCGAAAGGTCCGGAGTTTGATCCCCAGCTGGGCCATGTACCAATGGGTTTTTTCTCGAAAACTTAAGTACATTTACTGACTGCTCTCAAACGGTGAAGGAAAACATCGTGAGGAAACCTGCATACGCCGAAGAAGAAATTCTTAGGCGTATGTGAAGTCCACCAACCCGCACTGGGCTAGCGTGGTGGACTATAGCCCGAACGCCCTCGTGGAGAGGGTAGGCCTGAGCCCCAGCAGTGGGGACATTAATAGGCTGTTGATGATGATGGCAAGCAAACCCAGGCTGCATCGCCCAAAACTCCCACTTCCGTGGAGTCAGTGCAGGGACCGCCACCCCAAGGATAAGTATCAAATCAAATCAACAGCCTATTAACATGTCCCCACTGTTGGGGCTCAAGCCGCCCCTCTCAACGAGAGCGTATGGGGTATAGCCCACCACGCTGGCCCAGTGCAGGTTGGTGGACTTCGCATGCGCCTAGAATTTCTTCTTCGGCGTATGCACGATGTTTTCCTTCAGCATTTGAGAGCAGCCAGTAAATGTACAGAGAAAAAACCCATTGGTACATGGCCCAGCCGTTGTTATCGGTGTACAGTTTCTCTTGATTTATATATTCGTATAAATGTACATGGAAAATTTATATCTATGTGAAATGTAAAGATTAAACACACAGTACACGTAGTGAAGTTAGCACCTCGTTTAAGCGAGCGGTTACACACTGAGCGGCGGCGTTGCAAAAGCGTTGCGGTTTTTTTCTGTAATGTTCGAAATAGTATGAAGCCCTTTACATCAAAGCGGCGCGGCGGCGGTGCGGCGCGGCGGCGGTGCGGCGCGGCGGCGGTGCGACGGCGAAAGCGACAAAACCGCGCGCACAGATTTGACGTTTTGATTTGACAGATTAGTGCAGACAGGCGTTGCGGAGCGGTGGCGACGCGTTGTATTCCTTTGTAGTGTATGAGAACCCCTACACAGAGCGGCGGCGGCGCGGCGCGATGCGGAGCGTTCTTCATACAAACCGCCGCCGCGCCGCCGCCGCTAGCGGTATTCCTGTCTGAAGGGCTCCGCTTTTTATTCCCTTTCCGCAGATTCGCCGCCGCAACGCTTTCGCAACGCCGCCGCGCTGTGTGTGTTACGCTTTACCGAGCGCGGCGTCAACTAGTTTAGTTGTTTCACCAGTCGCAGGTTTAATTGGAGTTGTGATTGAGGCAGGCATTCAGTCGCTACTCGGTGTTTACCTACTGGCACAGCGGAGATAATAGCAGCAACTACTGGGGACTTATACTTGGTGCGTTGGACAAAATGCAGATAACATCCTACGTAAGTATCCCAACTAGGACTAACGACATGAAATTTGCAGTCAGAATTTAAACGGCTGCAGGAAAGCGGATGGGTGTGGTAGCGCGTATTAGGGAAGGTTTATATGTCCACCAGTAGTACCATAGGTAGTACTACGGGTAAGACGCGGTCCAGGAGTGGACGTCAATGTAAGGCGAATGCTCTTAAAGCAATTAGGCAGAATCCTGATGCCACTATATCAAACTTAATGGTAGCCCAGGGGACAAAACATTGGTCGCATTATTTCTCGCCTGGTCCATTAGTTTGTACTGAACCCCCCCTTTATACCCCTCCTATCCTATATACTCTCTGAATACTATTAAACCTAAGATTACTATATGACCCTAACGCTCATGAAAACCGTTCTACTTAGATATTGTTTTCTATTAATCTGGAATTGGCAAGTGATCGTTTAGTCTAGTGAAATGGACTCTGCGCAGTGACCGTATAGAAGTAACCCTGACTCTTTTTATCGAAATGAGTGACCTAACGAAGATGTTCTGAGTTTAATAAACCTACATTAAATACCTATGACCTGCATTCATTTTCCTACTTAGTTATCCTAATAATAGTATAAAATCTAGTGTAAACATTGGAGTTTTATTCCTCAAACCTTTCAGTAAGTATTATAAGCATATGACGCCTTACGCAAGCTAAAGATTTAATGTATAAATGATATTAGATAAAGATATGCACTTAATTAGTTGATAGATAATAGTTATTGATCAGAAACTAATCCTAAAATAATTTCTAGTATTTTAGAGTGAGTTTGAGTTAAAATTTAGAATCAATATTTATAAATAAGGAAGACATAAGTATTTATTGAAATTCCAAGAGTTTTATTCCGTATTTTATGCAAGCACCACCTTCCCCACCCTTGCACCTGTCCACCCTTTTGATAATGGAACGCCAAGTCTTGGGGACTTTCACATAAATACTAATGTCTGTCATTTGAATTTGAGGCCACTTTACTCAGCAAAGTACAGACAGAAGTAAAGCAACTTTGCCGTTTTAGGCATGAAGATACAAGAAGAACCTTCATATGAATACTTATATATTGATAAATTCCACTGCCTTCGTAGGTTTGTAAGATTGAAACACTACACGATATTACATACATGTTAATAAACTTTGGGATCCATCTCATAGTTAAATGACATGAAATAACAGGCTCTACCTAATAGTTTGATAAGTAGGATGTTACAGAAAAGCCTCAGGCAGTTGTCAGCTTGTAAATAACGATTAATTATTCGCACAGTTAACTTACATTCATAAAACAGTAGCATTTTGCTAGCGACTCAGCTTCAGCCCTTGAGCGTCAACCACTGAACTTTCTCAGTTGTCACAAGTTAATGACTGTAGGTCAAGCAGTTTAGAATAAAATACTTCAGCCCTTGAGCTTAGGTAAATATGTGAAGATTTGAATAATTAGCCAACTTTAGGCGATACTGTAAATCCTTATATGACTAATAATATGATTGAATAACTTGATAAGACATTTTAGCTGTAATCCCAATGGTTATTTGGTATAATAAATATATAATACTTTGATGGCATTCTTAAGATGATACATCTCGCATATATACTTGGTAATTTATATTAAATAAAAGTTTATTTACTTTGTTTTATTCACTAGGTACCATTGTACATGTCTCCTACAGAACCTAGTTTATTTGACTAGCTATTTCTGATACTATTTATTCTTACTAACATTTAGGAATGGACTGATCAATCATTATCTTAATACATGAGCAAATCCTATTCCAGCAGTGGGCATAAGCAATCTTACCACTGAGTTTTAGTCATGTCTTAACGCAAAGTAATTTCTATCTGAATATAATGGACTTTAGAGCGCACAGACCTATTATCAAGTAGGAGCAAAAGCATTCACAAAGGCGGACCTATCCCACATAAGATTTCTCCCAGTCAACCCTAGAGCATCCTAAAGGGCTAGTTCATAATATCTAGTACAGAATTTAGTTTATTTTAGCATGGCTTATTATAGATAACTGACTGAAAATGGAGTTTCGCATTTATGATTAAACACTAGCTAAAATATTATTGGCTATTCACTTTCCTAAAACACAGTCTATATTATAACACAAACAACACAGAAAATCACATGTAAATACACACGGTTATTGGTAACACACGAAATACACACAATGAAATAAACACAATTTGATATAGCTATTCACACAAATTATACACATAAATTCCGATGGCAGTATTATCAGCTCTTCTGAAAACACGGTCATCTAACTCAAAGTTATAACATGGAACAGACTCACAGAATTCTCCTGTCAGCATCCTCTGCTGCTCACTGGTTCCCACCATGATGAGACACCTCTCACACCCGCATCCTACGGGCGGAGATATCTCATCAGCACACGCCGACCCGCAGTCTCCGACTCCAAGAACCCGTTGTCTCCAACTCCAAGAACCCGCTGTCTCCAACTCCAAGAACCCGTTGTCTCGACGATGCTTCAGAGGACAGCTGTCCACAGCCAAATTCAGCTTGCTATCCGCTCTTGCATTGAATTTAATAAACAGATTTAGCTTTCGAGCTATATAATGAATTTAGAAGCGCAATTTGAATTTAACACTGATTTCAATTTAACATTTCCTTTCATGTGTGTGGAAGTACATCTCCTGACTCCTCAGTAAACTAAATTTCATCTAACTTAAAGCTTCACTTATTGAACTAGCAAACGCAAATTGATATTCGCACTGACTTTAATTTATTTTCAACAACACTTATTGAATATCGAAACAATACGGTTTAGCACTGGTTTTGGTTTGTATTCTCACTTCTGAAACACTTTATGCCCACAAATGGACGTTATCACACTGCAATCCTCTTTGGCGGTCTGTATTTTTGACTAAGTCCAAACGGTGGACATTAGTAGGGCGAATATAATTATTTAATACTTTAGCGTAACACAATTATTCACTTGGTAAAATAAATTCAACTTGCAACGCGATGTGTCTCGAAACTCAACTTTCGTACGAGAACCTTTCAGCGCGACGTCGTAAAATTAACTGTCCTGAAGTACGCAACCACTTCTATTTATGACATTTTTTCAAAAACGAGCGCCATACCAGTACGACTGGTGTTCGACCAATCAAGCGTCTTAATACCAGAGCCATACCAGTGCCACTCGTTTTCGGCCAATCAGGTGTCTTAATATCAGTGCCACTCGTTTTCGACCCATCAGAAACACGTAAATCAATACCGATTTACAGGGTTGTAATCAGTCCTTCAGAAAATCTATTTAAGGAAAGTAAAACTCTACTGCTGTCTAGAATTAAACCACGCTTCGTTTCTTGTCGATATTGTTTTTAGTTGAAACAAAATTGCACTTGAAAGTGAAATTTTGTTTCTTTAACTTTTCCAGAAAATATTCGCAAATCCTTTGTTTTCGAACAAATTAATGAAATTGAGACTATGTCTACATTATCGTCGATAAAATTATAGTATTTCCGAGTAATATACTGGCATTTCGACAATGTTACTACACATCATTAATTATTGTACAAATGGTTTAAATATATTACGAAATTCGGCCCTGTGGCCCTTTCTTTTTTTTTCTTTCCCTTTCTTAATTATGACAAAGGTCATAATCATCATTAAGCCTAAGTTTCTCTCATATTAATCCAAAGTTGTACGGTTTTTCGATACTTTGTTTTGATTTAAAGATTAATTAATTTGGGAAAGTAACGAACTCCTTCACATTGAAGCCTGTTCCGTTACAGCCGCCCCCAAGAATTATTAAAGGTCCTTTATAGCAATATGATATAGAACCGGAGAGAATTCTTCCCTCTCATTATTTTCACAAATTAATTTACTTAGTTTGTTAACACTTTTCTCAGCTCGTTATTGTTGTGTGTTTTTAAACCAGTACGTATGGAAACGCATTGCAAAGGTTCGAAAACTTTGGATCAGTCTCATCATTCATGAACAGACATTACCTCAACAAGGACATCCCAGCCTTTCCAGGGAAAAATGGTTGTGAGGCATTTTCATTCCTTTGAAAGATTCTTGATCTCATTCAACCTGTTCTTTAAAGGTATACGAATTCGATAAGAACCCCCTTCTCAGACTGAGATGACTTTAATAGCCTCGGCACTGCCTCCCCATGTTCGACTCAACTCAGATTCATAGATTCTTGCTTTACACTAAATTTCCATGTCCGGCGCTCGTAAGTTGTCGAGGAAAAATATAGCGGCTGCTGCGTGTGAGTACTGGAATTCCATTAAATACCCAGTAAACCTGGACTTTTGACAATTTGCCAAAAACTGACAAATTGACATACTAATACCTAACATCAACTTTTAAGGAAATCCCATTTGTAGAGTGTAATGTCAGCTGTAAAAGTCAAATGTCAATAAACTAGTTCCTATGACTGCAGCAAACGTTAACCCGTTACGGTCCTGTTAATCCTAATTCCCTAAGAGAGACTTACTGTCCTCATTCATTCGTATTACATAAATCATCAAGTCCTACTGTATTCAAGTAACTGGTTCCATACATCATTCTCAATAAAACGAATTATCCTTCCTCAAACGCTATACCACGCTACCATAACAAGATACCGCCCCTACAGTCACAGAATTTTAGAACCAAAGTTCTAGAAATATTTAATTATCACAACGGATGGTAAGAACTCTCCCCGGTCCAACCTTTTTATTCGTTACCTTCTGTATAACCTTTACCACACCGTTACCTGTTACCTGGAAAATACCAACACAACCCTGCATCCTTCCGTTGTGTTATATCAAAGACCATATTGTTTACCAACTAGTATTTAATCTTAAACTTATCCTTATTTTATGTCATTAACAATTAAAGTGAAATAATGTAAAGTATATTCATCACTCACTCCTTTTCTCCTGCGTACTCATTAAATTTATCTAAAAGACCTGAAAACTTATAACTTGGTATTAGTTCCGTAAAATAATATTCAAATTAAGCAACACTTGTTACGTTTCTTAAAATTTCCGTACACCGATCTAGTCTCTAAATCAGAGAACGCTGTTTGAATTTAAAATTATTTGTAGTTCCCACGGGTTTTGCTAGAATACATTCGAATTTACCCCAATCAAACACGACAGTAAATAATTCGCGAATTTTAACTTAAATTTTTCATTAACTTTCCAAATATCTAATAAATTATAAACAAACAAACTCAGAAATTATTGGCTTCGCTACACTCCACTACTACCATCGAAATAAGAAACACTGATCAAAATACGCCCCCTCCCACATTTACTTATCATTTAGTTAAAACTATTAAATCATTAAGCTAAAACTATTAAAACCATAAATCAAGATTAATCGCAAAAATCTAATTTAAGCAATGATTTTATTCCCTGTAGCAATTGCCAATTTAATCTAAGATGTTGGTTTGTGCTTAGTATTGAACTTGAGAGAAGTATATAACATTCTACACTAATATGTCAAAAATTTTCATAGAAAGAACATGATTCATCAACAAGTCATCAACTGCAAGAAAACACAACTAAACTTCAACAAAACAATCAACATTTTAAAAACCCAATATTTAGTACTCCGCACATTCTAATAACCCAATAAATACTCTTATACAAGGCTGACTCTTCCATTGTAACATATGGTTACCCTACCCACGATATTTAGAATGTAGAAAAAGAACATACATACTAACAAAATACTTAAATATATTTTATATTTTTAAATTTATCTGGTACTAGATAAATTACTTTTCCACTCCTATTCTCTAAAAATAATTGCTAGATTACGGACATAAGCTTACAAATAACACCCTATAGCACAACCGAATGCATTTGGGCCCATTTGGTAATTAATAACTTAGGACACCTTCTATATTGATCGGATCAATGACCTTTCCTTAAAAACGACATTTTCATTTTATTTTATGTTAGTAGGTATCAAAATTAACTGAACTAAACTATCAAACTTCAATTAACAACTACCAAACTTTTAACTAAACTATACATCCTTACTTGAACCAAAATTTATTATTATTATTAATTTCCGGCTAAGTAAGTAGGTACCCGACAGAAATAGCTATGTATCACACACTATTAAATGCATAATATATGTATACTACATATTACTAAGGAAAGTAGACAAACCGCTTGTCCCATAAATATTGAAAGTAATTTTTATTTATTTATTTCCAATCTCAACTTTTACCCAATATTATGAATTAGAATTAATATCAAATTAATTTCCTATAATAAATATTAACCCAAGGAATTGTGATTTCTGAATTACAGAATCCACAACTTCTCCGTTCGATCTCTTACATGCTGTGACTAGGTCACACAATGACTAAACAACCGTAACTTATCATTCTCTATTTCTCCACTTCTTCCTCTACGTTTTAGGCACACTAACCTATCGCTTTCCAAAACAATTCAAATACTTAAAATAGTTTGTTTTTGAATAATTACAACTTTTCCTACCTGTTCGCTATGCCAGTAAAGTTGACTAAGTTATAAGAATGAATAAATAAATTGCACAAAACTTAGACTGCAGATAAACTTTAGACTTTGCATATATTATTACTACTTACTGCGCAATGGAATCACTGATCCTACATTAATAATTTAATTTACTTCATCTAGGCAGTAGATGCAGAGATACAAACTACCTAGTTATGATAATGTTTATGAAATCATGTCTTGGTCTAACTCCACAAGACTATACGTCCAGTTCCGCTCGGTCGAGAATGAATGCCGACGAGTTAAGCTACCTACTACAGCAATGTCCCCAAACTTTGTTGATTCATTGAATTTAGGCGGTATGTGATTTGAACTCTAAATTGAACCGGCGCACACACAATTCAAAGTTCACGATATTGAAAGTTACCTTACAAGTTTATTGTCGTCACTAGCAACTACGACGATGATGGTAACCGACCATATCTTCGATTTACCTACCTTTATCTTTCAAAAATACTAAGTTTAAGTTGTACATACATACATGCACATGTATCACGCCATGTCCCCAGCGGGTCAGGCAGAAAGAACGGAGCGCCAAGCATCGCGACCCTGACACACCTCTTTCCCTTCACTAAGTTGTAACTATCCGAAAACCCAATGCGTCACTAATTAATGTAATTTAACATACCAAATTCCATTGTTGGTTTTCTGACAGTAAAACTACACTAAACCTACTCAATTTGCACATAGTTTCACCCGGAATAAGAGTCCTCTCATTCCCTTTATGCACATACATCACATTATCAAACCGTTATATCGCGACCGGCACGGCATAGTACTTTTATTTTCAAACAAACATCGAAATCCACAAAAGTGTCGCGCGCTTTTCAGGTCCCTGACCTATCAAAACCAATCATATGACACTCATCATGTCATTGCATCAATCCGATAAATTCTCAATCAGTGTCAAAATGACAACATAACAAATAAACAGTACTATCATAAATTCGCAAGTATCAAAACAATTACTGATACAACTATTACAAATTACTATTGTATGACTACATATACCTACATACCCTAGGCCGTAAAATAACGTATTGTTACTTAGAACAAATATGTAGATACCTAATTTGCATTCTCATTGAATATCTAGAGACAACATGGTCAATTATACTAAGTTTCTAATTTCTAACTGTTACACCTTCTAATGATAAACAAAGTGGAAGTTCAATACAAATTACGCTTTAATTCGATAACCTTGTAGCAAATTTCAAAAGTTGGCGCTATTAATACCGATGACGTATATCATTTTAAAAAACCGAATAGTTCCGAATACTCCCGGCAGTTTTTCTCACGCTTAGACATAGAGCAAATGAGCGAGAGGTCCGACAAAAATGGTAAAACTAGTTCGAGAAACCCACACTTTCGCCCCCTGAGGTTGGCGCGATTTCAATACCTTTTATTATTTTTAAATTTCGCATCCGACACACGTGATAGTTAGGTTTATCTAATTACTTATTCAGTCGCCAGCTCACCCCTAGGAACCAAATAACAATAACATTATTTTATAGTTGCTAAATGAAATTTCTATTTTTAATTTATAGTACAACGCCCTCTAGCTCACTACGTAGGTAAATATCTAACAATTATAGTACAACGCCCCCTCGCGTTCAACATAGGAAACTTTTATCGATTACTATTGATAAAATTCTACTTTTGTTTGCCCAAAATACTATACGCATACAGCCTAAGTCAAGATAGTAAAGTTTCAAGTTTAAATTAACACATTATATAACAAAATCCATTAGTTTAAAGTTAACGGTTGACTTCTGATTGCGACCGATGCCTCTTCATTGATGAAGTTGACCGCTTGCTCTAACTGCGCCACAGCTGATTTCAGAATAATGTAATTTTCGAATCTTCTATAGTTACTAGGTGTAGGCTGATTTTAACTTTGGTTTTCATCATAACATCGCGGGACGGCTTGGTGCATCATTTTTCAAATATTTTCTTCATTTCACTCAATATAACTTGCTGGCGATTTACGGTTTCGAATTTTCATGATAATTTCACTAATTCACTCAAACACTCGCGACTGCACTTTAAATTCCCGGTTTTGTTATTACTATCATCATACGTATCCGTGTAAAAGTTTAAATGACCCGATTAAACCAAATTAAAACTATTTTATGGAAAAGTTGATTATCTTAAACAATTAAAACGTACTGGAAACTAAAGTTGGGTGGATTAATCTCACTAGCTACCAAGCCGTAAAATATTTTGAACGACACAACGTCCGCTTTATTTTTTTATCAGATGCAACAAACAATGATGCAAAACAGGACGCCCCCGTGTCATTCCCATATATCGCTCCTCTATCTGACTCGCTCTAACGTTATAAATCTACCAACATACCATAAACAAATAGTAACCTAGACGGTGTATTGATTCTGGTTCGATTGCTCTATTTTTGATATGATCTCTATGGTTCAATGTAAACAAAGTTGCCATTTTATAAAATTTCGCCATAATTTAAGTTTTATTTATCGCATAAAAAATTACGATTTAATATTATGTGCGCAGCAAATCTAATGACATAGCTATGAGTAAATACAACCACAATACAAGAAATGAAATGAATTTTCTAAGTTCCTTCTTTGTTTTTACAGGAAAAAGTAATTCAATGTTATTGTTTAATTCTAAAAATATAACTTCCAAAATTGTAAATGATTAAAAATAATTAATTTAGACAAACAGATTTTACAAGACAAATTCTGCCCAGCTGTAATTACAGTTTGTTGGGAGAAAGTGCCCTCATAATAGTTGGCAACACTAGAATAAAATAATTTGACATGTAACCATACATCATATTTCCGGATCCGGTCAATTATGCGTCCGTTTATCACGTCAATCAAGCCAAGCCAAAACAAACAAACAGAAATTTGACGTCCATTTTGCATTTTGTCATAAATATTTCAAATATAAAATAAAGCTACTGTGTACGGGACCCCGCGTTACTACTATATTTCCGAAGTGAAATACAAATGCATATCGGTGGGTAATAAAGTTTTAATTCTACCGATAACGCAACTTTCTCGGATATCAAAACAATTATTCTAACCTATTTACTTAATTTTCAGAACAACAAGAAATTACCAAATCAGCAAGTTATTTAAATGGCTTTAACTACGCTGAATTTGCTCTGCAAAGCATTATAAGAATTTCGCAAGCAAATACAAGATAATTCTAACATTTTGAAGCCACCGGCGTCGGCATTATTATGAAAAGGATATTTTGCCGAGTGGAATTACCTACATTGCATACAAGCCCGAATATTGTCTAAAACACCGCATAGAACCGAAAAGTTGCGTGAAGTGTTGGAAGAAATAATATCGTAATAAATAACATCAGAAGATAGAAGCTGTACTAAGAAATGCATCAAGACCATCGTCATGGCGTCTAACTGTGAACACTAACCTCATTTCGAATATCCGTTTTAACAGCAACAAATTGTGCCAATAATAAATTATTGACACTAAAATCCAGATCAAAAGGAAACATAATCCAAGCGAGAATGTAATTCATGGCGCGAAATCTAACCATAGTAATTCATGAAACGATATCCTGGTAACGGCTAACCCATATTGTACTGAACCCCCCCTTTATACCCCTCCTATCCTATATACTCTCTGAATACTATTAAACCTAAGATTACTATATGACCCTAACGCTCATGAAAACCGTTCTACTTAGATATTGTTTTCTATTAATCTGGAATTGGCAAGTGATCGTTTAGTCTAGTGAAATGGACTCTGCGCAGTGACCGTATAGAAGTAACCCTGACTCTTTTTATCGAAATGAGTGACCTAACGAAGATGTTCTGAGTTTAATAAACCTACATTAAATACCTATGACCTGCATTCATTTTCCTACTTAGTTATCCTAATAATAGTATAAAATCTAGTGTAAACATTGGAGTTTTATTCCTCAAACCTTTCAGTAAGTATTATAAGCATATGACGCCTTACGCAAGCTAAAGATTTAATGTATAAATGATATTAGATAAAGATATGCACTTAATTAGTTGATAGATAATAGTTATTGATCAGAAACTAATCCTAAAATAATTTCTAGTATTTTAGAGTGAGTTTGAGTTAAAATTTAGAATCAATATTTATAAATAAGGAAGACATAAGTATTTATTGAAATTCCAAGAGTTTTATTCCGTATTTTATGCAAGCACCTCCTTCCCCACCCTTGCACCTGTCCACCCTTTTGATAATGGAACGCCAAGTCTTGGGGACTTTCACATAAATACTAATGTCTGTCATTTGAATTTGAGGCCACTTTACTCAGCAAAGTACAGACAGAAGTAAAGCAACTTTGCCGTTTTAGGCATGAAGATACAAGAAGAACCTTCATATGAATACTTATATATTGATAAATTCCACTGCCTTCGTAGGTTTGTAAGATTGAAACACTACACGATATTACATACATGTTAATAAACTTTGGGATCCATCTCATAGTTAAATGACATGAAATAACAGGCTCTACCTAATAGTTTGATAAGTAGGATGTTACAGAAAAGCCTCAGGCAGTTGTCAGCTTGTAAATAACGATTAATTATTCGCACAGTTAACTTACATTCATAAAACAGTAGCATTTTGCTAGCGACTCAGCTTCAGCCCTTGAGCGTCAACCACTGAACTTTCTCAGTTGTCACAAGTTAATGACTGTAGGTCAAGCAGTTTAGAATAAAATACTTCAGCCCTTGAGCTTAGGTAAATATGTGAAGATTTGAATAATTAGCCAACTTTAGGCGATACTGTAAATCCTTATATGACTAATAATATGATTGAATAACTTGATAAGACATTTTAGCTGTAATCCCAATGGTTATTTGGTATAATAAATATATAATACTTTGATGGCATTCTTAAGATGATACATCTCGCATATATACTTGGTAATTTATATTAAATAAAAGTTTATTTACTTTGTTTTATTCACTAGGTACCATTGTACATGTCTCCTACAGAACCTAGTTTATTTGACTAGCTATTTCTGATACTATTTATTCTTACTAACATTTAGGAATGGACTGATCAATCATTATCTTAATACATGAGCAAATCCTATTCCAGCAGTGGGCATAAGCAATCTTACCACTGAGTTTTAGTCATGTCTTAACGCAAAGTAATTTCTATCTGAATATAATGGACTTTAGAGCGCACAGACCTATTATCAAGTAGGAGCAAAAGCATTCACAAAGGCGGACCTATCCCACATAAGATTTCTCCCAGTCAACCCTAGAGCATCCTAAAGGGCTAGTTCATAATATCTAGTACAGAATTTAGTTTATTTTAGCATGGCTTATTATAGATAACTGACTGAAAATGGAGTTTCGCATTTATGATTAAACACTAGCTAAAATATTATTGGCTATTCACTTTCCTAAAACACAGTCTATATTATAACACAAACAACACAGAAAATCACATGTAAATACACACGGTTATTGGTAACACACGAAATACACACAATGAAATAAACACAATTTGATATAGCTATTCACACAAATTATACACATAAATTCCGATGGCAGTATTATCAGCTCTTCTGAAAACACGGTCATCTAACTCAAAGTTATAACATGGAACAGACTCACAGAATTCTCCTGTCAGCATCCTCTGCTGCTCACTGGTTCCCACCATGATGAGACACCTCTCACACCCGCATCCTACGGGCGGAGATATCTCATCAGCACACGCCGACCCGCAGTCTCCGACTCCAAGAACCCGTTGTCTCCAACTCCAAGAACCCGCTGTCTCCAACTCCAAGAACCCGTTGTCTCGACGATGCTTCAGAGGACAGCTGTCCACAGCCAAATTCAGCTTGCTATCCGCTCTTGCATTGAATTTAATAAACAGATTTAGCTTTCGAGCTATATAATGAATTTAGAAGCGCAATTTGAATTTAACACTGATTTCAATTTAACATTTCCTTTCATGTGTGTGGAAGTACATCTCCTGACTCCTCAGTAAACTAAATTTCATCTAACTTAAAGCTTCACTTATTGAACTAGCAAACGCAAATTGATATTCGCACTGACTTTAATTTATTTTCAACAACACTTATTGAATATCGAAACAATACGGTTTAGCACTGGTTTTGGTTTGTATTCTCACTTCTGAAACACTTTATGCCCACAAATGGACGTTATCACACTGCAATCCTCTTTGGCGGTCTGTATTTTTGACTAAGTCCAAACGGTGGACATTAGTAGGGCGAATATAATTATTTAATACTTTAGCGTAACACAATTATTCACTTGGTAAAATAAATTCAACTTGCAACGCGATGTGTCTCGAAACTCAACTTTCGTACGAGAACCTTTCAGCGCGACGTCGTAAAATTAACTGTCCTGAAGTACGCAACCACTTCTATTTATGACATTTTTTCAAAAACGAGCGCCATACCAGTACGACTGGTGTTCGACCAATCAAGCGTCTTAATACCAGAGCCATACCAGTGCCACTCGTTTTCGGCCAATCAGGTGTCTTAATATCAGTGCCACTCGTTTTCGACCCATCAGAAACACGTAAATCAATACCGATTTACAGGGTTGTAATCAGTCCTTCAGAAAATCTATTTAAGGAAAGTAAAACTCTACTGCTGTCTAGAATTAAACCACGCTTCGTTTCTTGTCGATATTGTTTTTAGTTGAAACAAAATTGCACTTGAAAGTGAAATTTTGTTTCTTTAACTTTTCCAGAAAATATTCGCAAATCCTTTGTTTTCGAACAAATTAATGAAATTGAGACTATGTCTACATTATCGTCGATAAAATTATAGTATTTCCGAGTAATATACTGGCATTTCGACAATGTTACTACACATCATTAATTATTGTACAAATGGTTTAAATATATTACGAAATTCGGCCCTGTGGCCCTTTCTTTTTTTTTCTTTCCCTTTCTTAATTATGACAAAGGTCATAATCATCATTAAGCCTAAGTTTCTCTCATATTAATCCAAAGTTGTACGGTTTTTCGATACTTTGTTTTGATTTAAAGATTAATTAATTTGGGAAAGTAACGAACTCCTTCACATTGAAGCCTGTTCCGTTACAAGTTGTAGCCTATGGCGTGGCTACAATCGTATGGAAGTAAATTAATAACACCCATTTTGAAACTAATGTGACGTACATTAGTTTCAAAAACACCCCAAAACGAGCTGACACGTTAATAATACAGTTTTCATCCCCAACTGTTCACTAAAAGTTATCCATCGGAGGTCGACCGGTAGAACTAGGGCTCGGATATTTTGGCGTTTGGCGGCAAACGTCAAAGGGATGAAAGGCGGATGCCGACAGACCGCTGAAAGCGGTTTCCGTAAGTTACTGGAGTCAGATTTGGCAGCGATATCGGCCTGATACTGTTCTGGAGCACAGTAAATGGAAGTGAAAGGGTTTCGGAAATGATAGAAGCGAAAAATGGAAAAGGAAATAACAGATCGTAGTGGCGTTTGATGTGCTTGTATAGTTTAAGATACCTACACACTGGAACGGTGGCGGTTTGTGAATTATAGTGTAGTATATGGTAACGGGACCCAGCTGGATGAGGTTAGCGCAGGACCGGTCGTCGTGGAGATCCTTGGTCCAGCAGTGGACGTCTACAGGCTGATATGATGATATGGTAAACCCCACTCAGAAGCAGAGGAGCTGGCGGGCAGTACGAAATTTTCCCACGGACCAGTGGCCACGTCGTTCCAGTTGCCTTTAACAAGGGATTAAAATGTTTGTCGCGGATTATAGAAGCTGGGAAGGGTCTAACTTATGCGTTACTTACTGGATAAATTACTTAGGTACTTTACTGGAAAGAAAATCTAGAATTTAATTAAAACGGGTTGGTGAGTTGGATTCACCTTCAAATTATGTACACTAGAATTGTTCAACTTACTCTGATGGCCAAGTCTTAGACATTCAATAGGGGAAATTTCTTCTCATCGTCATCAGCCTGCACTAGTCCACTGCTGGACATAGGGCCTCCCCAAATACGCGCTTTGCTTTGAAAAGTTTTTACCCTAAGTTATTCGTTCTCATTCCGGTGAAACCTCACGGATATCTTGTAAAAAATTACCATTCGCTTCTCGTACAAGGATTGAAGATGCAAAAACATCTCGTGGCGGGTAAACGTGGTTCAGCGCTAAATCAAACGACGTAAAATATTAAAACACTGCTGCAGACACGAGGTTATCCATACGTGTCATAAAACAGCAAAGGTATAGGTCTTGTACATTGAAGATGTTGTTGGAATAGTAATAATTTAATATTCTTTGTAGCAACACTCAACGTAGTGTGTCACCCAAGGACTTCTTGGCGGGATCTCGTCAAAAATGGTTGTATAAGTGACTAAGAATTTTCCTAAAAAATGTATATTGTGGGTTAGTGTGGGATTTTGCGGGAAACTTAATTATAGAGTGTAACTACTAGGCCAGATCGTTCCAAATTATCTTTAATAACGCTCCTTTCACTTTCGTAAGGAGTAAACTGTAACATGTGGATAGTTGGCACTAGTTGTACCCTATTTTTGTGGAAGCCGTGCTAGAACAGTAAATTTTTTGTATTCTGAATATTAAAAACTACGACAGGCCTAATAGGTCTTTTCTTCCAGGGCCGCAAATCCAAAAAAAAGCTGATCGTACCTTCATTGTATTGTACAATCTGGGTATGGATTTTTGAGGGTGTCTTTGCTGAATATATGCAAAATTATTGGCCACCGTCGGATGGTTTGTCCACATTTCTACAAAAATCATAAAATAACCAAATGAATACAAAATGAACGTAATTTACCTTGTGTCTAGACGTGGTGTCAGGCAGTTTACATTTGGGGTCGTAATGATCCGTGCTCTGCACATAGGACCTCCCCTCTCCCCCTGGTTTTAACGCGGGGTATGACAATGTAGGGGTCTGGATAGGGTAGAGATTTAAATAAAATCAATGGTATTTAATGGCTATAGTGATAAATAACGCGCTGCGGTTGGGATATAGAAAGAAACAAAAGATTCCAAAAGCGTTGAAGTGTTGCCAGGCATTTCTAACCCTCTAAGAAGATGAGATATAAGAAGTCCTGAATTAAAAACATTACTCTTCATTGCTCGCACGTTACGCAGTCACGTGACGTCGTATAAAGTGCGTTCTCATTATTTATTGAGACAATTTACTAACTTCATATCTTTGCATAAGCGAAAAGAGAAGCAGTGAGAGTAATACTTATGGTTATTCTCGCAATCCGCTGTTACATTGAAATATAAGGTCTGCGGAAGTAAAGCCTACAATATATTACACTGGATCAAGAGGAAAAGGACTGATATAAAAATATTCCGAATAGTCGAACAATGACAGGGGTGTATTTGAAATTATAAAAGGACCCAGACATGAAATATTTTCATCTTTTTTTTAGGGCTCCGTACCTCAAAAGGACAAAGCAACCCATAAAGGATCACTTCGTTGTCCGTCTGTCTGTCCAGATCATTTTTCTCAGGAACGCGTGGGGATATCAAGTTGAAATTAATATCAAATATTCAGATCTGCAATACCTTGGAGCTGTGAAAAAATCAGACTTCTAAGTCATCTCAGTGAAAAGATATGGCAATTTTTGCCGCATTTTTGAGTATTTTGGTACTTAATAAAACCTATGGAGTACTTCCGGTTGACCTAGAATCTTGAAATTTGGCAAGAAGCAATGTCTTACAGCATAGGTAGTGGAAAAAATCCATCAGTAAATTTGTAGTTACATCACAAAAAAAAATCTATTACCAACAAACATACTCGTAATTTTGCGTATAACCAAATCATCCATGTATAAGTACTATTAACGATTTTGCAAACGCGGGGCCAAAGATTCTGTGGCCTTGCCTATTACGTCTCTGGAATCCTGTAGTAACGCAAGTGAACAAGGGCGAAGTCGTTATAAAGAAGGCTGGTAAGTAAATCGTGGGGCGTGACCGGGGGAATAAAATACCCACCCCGTGGGGTAAGTTGACAAATTATTATTTTTATTGCCCTAATAATGAGACTTTTGCAGAATTAATTACGTATGACCAGAATAATAAAATTAAGAAAAAATACGGCTAATAGCGTCAGTGGCCCTGGGGATAAGACGCGGCCTATCATATCGAAAGGTCCGGAGTTCGATCCCCGGTTGGGTCATGTACCAATGGGTTTTTCTCGAAACTTAAGTACATTTACTGACTGCTCTCAAACGGTGAAGGAAAACATCGTGAGGAAACCTGCATACGCCGAAGAAGAAATTCTTAGGCGCATGTGAAGTCTACCAACCCTCACTGGGCTAGCGTGGTGGACTATAGCCCGAACACCCTCGTTGAGAGGGTAGGCCTGAACCCCAGCAGTGGGGAGATTAATAGGCTGTTGATACGGCTAATAGGCAATAAAACTGCCGTGGCAGCCTAGTAGGTGGTGCATTCGTTACAGTTCATATGAGATCGTGGGTTCGAACCTTGTCCCGTACCAAATAGTTTTTCGTAACTTAAGTAAGGTTTATTATGGCAGGCGGTTCGGTAAAGGAAAACATCGTGAGGAAATCTGCTTCAACTTTATATCCTGGATGACGACTGACACAGACTCTAAAATCAACATCCTAAGATATGACAAGAGAACCGTACGCCTTATTGTAGGAGTTTTCGCTGGTCACTTCGGTGTAAGGGACCTCCTGCATAAGATGAGACTATCGGGGACTTGCATATGCAGAGCCTGTGGAGAGGACAGAGAGACGATGAAACATCTGCTGTGTAAAGGCGACGCACTAGCCGCAAGACGAATGAGTGTCCTGGGTGTGGCTTATCCCGAACCCGAGGACTACAGGCTCTTACCCCTTAGCTGTACAATAGCATTTGTGCAGCGAACACTTGGGGAGGAGAACAACAGGACTCGTACAGGCTGATGATGATGACGACGGTGATCCTAGATTACCATATAGGATACTTTTTAACGCGGACGAAGTCGTAGGGCGTCCGCTAGTGTTACGTAGCGAAAGGATTGCTGACCAAAGACAATATTTTTTTTGTCTGTTAACGCCATAATGAATCGGTGTTAAAAAATCTCGTTTAAATTCCGCAGCGACAATACCTCTTCATCCTTTGTTCAGCCAAGAACGCCCTCAAAGCAAATTGCTTTCGCTGCGGCAACTTTTAAATATGCGGAACCTTTTTGTGAACAAATGAAAATGAAATCAACGCCTGAATAAAAAAAGTGTAGTAACATTATTTTATTTAGAGCCATATTTGCTTTGCAAATGTAGCGGATTCTGGACTTGAACTTACAAATTCTTAAATTTGTTTAGTTAGTAGGTCAGATAGGTCCATTTCCTCGAACGTCCAACTGCCTTGTCCCCGAGCGTCCATTTCTCGGAATGCCCTGAACGTCCATTTCCCCGAACGTCTACTTCCCCGAACGCCTAATATTTTACTACCTGTTTCTCCTGACCTCGACCGCGTCCTACTAGTTATTTTTCACTTTTTACTTTTTTTCTATGTTAAATGTAACGTAGCATGATAATACTTTTAAATAAATACATAGAAACACCCCGAAAACCGACAGTTATGCTCATAACACAAATGTTGGTCCCGGATGGGAATCGAACCCACGACCTTTGGCGCAGTAGGCGGGGTAACTACCACTACGCCAACAGGACCAATATACCAATCCCGGATTTTTATGGACATACGGGAATTGGACATTCAAGCAATTGGGCGTTCGAAAGCTATAATCGTACCTGCAGACAGATTATACGATGCTAATGGTATGTTAAAGCGGCGATACGCGTGCTCTTTCGTACCCTTTCCCAACATTACATTTACCTATGACATCCCAAAAACCCTTTTAGGGCTGTTTATATTTGACCTATCTAATTTTGCCCCTTTACAGGATCCTTTATAATGGTATTGTAATTGCTTTATTTAACTTGTTTACACAACAAATAATTACATTTGTTGTTTTCTCACGTTAATATTCGGTCTGTTTATTTCCAATTTAGCTATTCAAAAGGTAAGTTACTGTAATCATAATTCTAAAGTCAATTATCTTTGGGTTTGTCCACAATATACGCCAGTGAAATAAAAAGTGTCTGTACTAAAAAAAAAATTCGTTTCTTTGCTAAAAGACTGCCTCTAAAATGGTGACGACAAAACCTTTTAAAAGATCTGGATAAGGTTAAAAAGAAAAGGAACCATCTGATTGTTTTTTTCTGTTTCAACGAGAGAGCGGGGACGTGCTACGCGCGATGCTACGAGCGTAGACTTTACGTAGCACTGCTACGGAAGAGCTACGAGAACCACCTATTTGGAATGAGCTTGGTTTCAACTAAAATGTTGGATCGGTCAATTTTAAAATTTCTGAAAAATCATTGAAAATATTAACTTCCTGAAGTTTTCACTGTTCTCCAATGATTTTCGGACAATATTACATGTATGTTCCAAGTTTTAACTCAATGGGTTTAGTAGTTACCCGGGGGATAGACAGACAGTCAAACAGAGAAACAAACCTTTTGGCGGATTCCTAAAAAGATTTACTTATCAGACCTTCATGGAATATCGTATGCATACCTGAAACAAAAACATTATAAATTTAATAAAACACGACGGTACTCGTATAAAAAACATTCAATTATAAAGTTTATTCAATTAACTAAAGCAATAAATAACTGACATAAAATCTATATCGTAAACCAACTTTATTTCATTCTCCGAGTACGGAGGAAGTAAGCTTCCTTATGAAACTAGCTGGCACTGCGTTTTATGGCTCTCGGGTTCTCGGATGGAACTTTCAGCCGAGTTTTTCAGTAAAATGAAACAATACCGTTTTATTGTGCACGTCTACGTACGGTCAGGGCCGGAGTCAGTGCCCTCTTGTTGTGGGGCTATATAAAAGTGGCTCCAAAACATTGGCGAACATTTTTTTGCTGCATAGAAGTTGGCAGTTAGCTAGGTATACGAAAATAACATTAGAATTAGCTTAATTGGCTCTAAGATATAATATATACATATCTTCACGCTGTGTCCCTGACGGGGTAGGCAGAAAGAGAAGCGGAGCGCCAAGTATCGCGATCCTGGCACACCTCTTTCGCTTAGTTCAGTCTCATCATCTAAACGCGTTAGTCGTAATAACGAAAATATGACAAAAACAATGAAGAACTTCAATTTTAAGTGGAAATAAAAAAAAATCATCCAGTACAAAATCAATCAGGGTCAATCAATTAAAACTAACTATACATTAAGGCGACTTATAGCGACCTCGACCTAGATTTATAATGAGTTTTATTTATGTTTATCTCAACATTCCAATTGTGGGATTTTTGAAACCGTTATCAGATTTTTTTACAGAGAGGGGGCGTATTTGACCCCCATTGCTTTCCTGACTACGTGCCTGGCCGCGCGGATATTGTTTCAATATACATAAACGTCCAATATTCTTAAATTGGGTGCATCACTGCCGCAGTGCTTAGGCCAACTTACATCGGAGTGCATTCGATTTTATTGAGTCTTGAAAAATGCAGCACAAAATGTAGCTTCGAGGAAAAAGAAACGAGGTTTTCGATTCTGGTATCTGTCTCAATGAAATATGATAAAGTTTATGCCTAATTGAATTTATAAAATATATTTAATAACTTAGTACCATCATCATCAACAGCCTATTAACATGTCCCCACTGCTGGGGTTCAGGCCTACCCTCTCAACGAGGGCGTTCGGGCTATAGTCTACCACGCTAGCCCAGTGCGGGTCGGTGGACTTCACATGCGCCTAAGAATTTCTTCTTCGGCGTATGCAGGTTTCCTCACGATGTTTTTCCTTCACCGTTTGAGAGCAGTCAGTAAATGTACTTAAGTTTCGAGAAAAAACCCAAATAAATTAATTAGTATAGAATACAAATATTTAAAAAATTATATACGTAAGTTGTAAGAACTTTTTATTTCAATTCAAATATTTCTAAAAATTTTATCTCAACGAATTATTATCGGTTGTGTAACGGATGTGGTTTGCCCACTGTCACTACCAGTTTTCTACTTGTCGTCTGTACGAGTACAACTCAGTGAATTACCTGAGTTCCTTATAATTGGATCAATTCTCATTATAATTGTTCATATTTTAAGTGGAAAACAACCTTTCAGCCGGCAGGTAAAACTTACTCGCGTGTGAATTTCAGTTGAAACACTCTGGTTTCAGTTTCGCAGTTAATTTTCAGTTAGCCCAAGCGTTGTAGTGGAAATTGTGAAATTCAAGGCAGATGTACTGAAAGTCAGAAGTGTGCGGAGATTTGTAATTTGTAGATATTAATGGGAATAGATATTAATGGGATTTCAGGCAAATCTACAGCAAAGATGTTGAGTGGATTATATATGTATTTTAATTAAAATACATTCATATAAGCAGAGAGAACGGAGCGCCAAGTATCCCGATCCTGACACACCTCTTTCGCTTCGCTCAGTCTCATCATTCTTTTCACACACGCTCGCCGCGGGACGCTATTGCTCCATACTGTCGAAATTAGTTTGTTAGTAATCCAAAATAGTTGTTACAAATTAGTTAAAAACGAATACTGTTTCCCAAATGTATTTTGAACGAATGAAAATTAACGTATAAATGATTTACTGTAATAATGTCCAATCTGAAAAATGTCCAACGACCATGCTCGAACTGAAAAATGTCCAAACTGAATAATGTCCAATCTGAAAAATAAATAAATAGCGGTTTTAAGGTTCTGTAGTGTAAAATGTTCCAGATTAGACATTTTTCAGGTTGGACGTTTTTCAGATTTGACATTTTTCAGATTGGACGTTTATCAGATTGGACATTTTTCAACGGTTGGACATTTTTCAGATTGGACATTATTATCGTAAATCGTTTAAACGAAGGAATGAACTGAAAAGGTATTAATTATATCACTCACTCATCAACACTACCAGTACACACGAGAGTGACAACGCTTCGCGAAATGAGGAGTCATCATCTCTATTATCCGAATATCTTAGTCATATATATCTCCTTGGGATACCCAGGAATGGGAAAAGAAGCAAAGGGGACAAACGAAACGTTGGGAGGATAAAGTGGCTGGTCCAGAGTGGATGAGAACAGCAAGGGACAGAGAGAAATATGAGACTTTAGAGGAGGCCTTTGTCGAAGGACAAGCTGTTGACAAACAATTGTAAATACCTACCTACTTAGGCTAATACTACTGAGGCTATCGCCTTCGCCAAAATTATCGGGCATAGCTTGAAAGAAAAATCTGGTGACTCCCGAGCCAGGGCTTTCTTCGTCCGCCGCATCAGTGTAGAAATTCAAAGGGGTAACGCCGCGAGCATTTTAGACACTATTGGAAATCCGGCGGAGTTGGAGGAAATCTTCTACCTTAAGGTTTTTTTTTACTGTTTGTTTAGGTTTAGTTTATTTTTTAAAATTATGTTTGGAGGTTAAGTTATTTTAGTTTTTTAAGTTAGTTTAATTTTAGGTTATTTTAGTTTTTATAGATAGTTTTAGAATGTCCTTATTATGTATGTAATATAATAAATACTTATTTTATTTATTTATTCATATATCTTTTTTTGCTTGTGACTTACACCACAATGCAACGCCGCCCCGGTGTTTCGCTGCCATCAGTCGCAGCTGCGGCGCGACGACACCGGCTGCGCCTAATTTTCAGCACTCGCACCATATTTATAATTAAATTCAACCAGACTATTTCGAAATGTAAATCTGCTATTCTATTAAGCAAGACTTCGTTTTTACTCACATACATAGATACATCTTCACCTAGCTCCCTGACAGACAGAACGGAGCGCCAAGTATGGCGATCCTGACACACCTCTTTCGCTTCAATCAGTCTTATTATTCTCAGGACTGGACATAATCTCGCTCCGCGCGGGACGGTAGTGTTTTTCACGCGTCCGTCTGTGAGCACCCGCTCTATCTGATCCTCGTATGTCAGTCTAGCTCGTCCCCGGATCCTACTGCCAATAACATTCGCTCGATCTATTTGTGACGTCATTCATTCATCCCTCAATCGCTGTACATGTCAGAGCCAACGTTTTCTACTCACATTATATCTTCATTTTATGTCCCTGACGGGGTAGGCAGAAAGAACGGCATTTTTATAATAATATAATCCGTACAATAATAATGTCAAAATTAGCGAGCGGGAGCGTAGCGAGCTTTTTCTGTGTTCTGTTGTCAAAATTTAAGGACATTACAAGAAGACCAGTTTAGTGTGACGTTTTACGGCTTTTTCTTTATTATTATCGACGCTCGAATCAGCAGCGTAGCATTCCCGCTACGATGCGATCACAGTCAGATACAATTAATTATATATAGCGTAGCAGACTCTACACGTTTCTCCAAATTGTGCTATACGAGGGACAAACAAAATGTTTCCTGGAAATTAGAGAGTACGGAGACCGCTGTTGGAAGAAAGGAGAGTAAATGGATGAGAGGACTGACCTCTAATATTACACTCAAGGATGTCCTATACAATTGACAGCAAATTAGAGGTGCCGATTTGAAGCTTAGTTCCCGGGACACTCGTCAATAGTCGCCATAGCCTTCAAAAATTGCGTCACCAGATAGGCACATAAATAGTTTGACATCAGCTAGTCCAGCG
The DNA here is from genome assembly GCA_949699065.1 of Metalampra italica. Lineage (NCBI taxonomy): Eukaryota > Metazoa > Arthropoda > Insecta > Lepidoptera > Oecophoridae > Metalampra > Metalampra italica. Next base: position 11,172,226 of record OX452971.1, on the reverse strand, counting down.
TAATATAGGACAGTGGAGAGGACAGTGGCTGTGAGACACTTGTGCTTTGACAACCGGTTGGTCGTTAGACAATAGCTGATAAAGAAACCATAAGATTTTCTCTATAGGTCTACAATAAAGGACAATCTGCCATTTAGGACTCACAACACCACCCAAGACGAGATCTAGAACTTTTAACCAGTAGGATTCTAGTGAAGGATCACCGCCCTCTCACTCATTTCTGCCGCCAAACAGCAAAGACACACGAGGCATTCCAACCAAGTTCTCAGGTTAAAAAGATACATTCTGTAAGCAATTTTTATATATTGTCTATTGTTCATTCAGCCATGATTCAGGCGCTTTAAAAGGGCTAGAAGTCAAGAAAACTTTGAGGCAGGTTGCTTTCTTACCAGGGCTAAAGTGCCACAGTAAACGGCCTCACATCCCATTACGTGTAGCTCAAATAGAACAATGAGTGCACTCCAGGTCGCCGCCGCAGTCTGCGGCCCGCGCTCAGCGGTCTCACAACCACCCCTTAATTGAAACGGCAAACGCCGCGTCGCAATTTATAATTAAAATCAAACCATTATAAAGAAAAGATTGAAATTAAATTGCTTACGTGATGCTAGCATACAAATGAAATAAGAATGCGAAAAAGAATGAAATAGGTTGACAAAAGTTGGTTTTGTTATGCAATGGCCACGGTTTTTGGCTCTCTCGGGCTAATTACAAATATGTTATGAAGACAGCACGGCCAATACTTCCCCCTTAAAAAAGCTTAGCTTCAAAATTAATGGTTTGCACTTTAATTTCAATACTTTTCTAGGTTTCAAATTTTTCCAAATGTCTTCCTGAAAAATATTGCTGGTTACCATGAAGCGAGCGACAGGGCCCAGAAAATGACTTTGATTTAGTTGTTTTGGTTACTTTGGTTAGGTTTTTCGGTGTCGTAAAAGACAATGTCGTCAAAGAAAAAACGTAGAGTTGACTTAACTACAATAGACTGACATACGAGGATCAGATAGAGCGGGTGCTCACAGACGGATACGTAAAGAGCACTCGCGTCCCACAGCGAGCGTGTAAGGCGGAAGCGGTGTGTCAGGATCCCGATACTTGGCGCTCCGTTCTTTCTGCCTACCCCCCCAAAGACATAGCGTGAAGATATGTATGTATGTATTTAAATACAACCTCAAATGCCAAAACAAAGCAATTTGCCCGTAGTGTACTAGATCGTAGTTGCTTAGAGTGGGAATGTTTACAGCAAATGCGACAGGAATGTGTAACCGTGGCGGTGCAGTCCAAATAAACCGATTAGCCGAATGTCGGCCATCGATCCACCCGCCCAATAGCCCGGAAAATCCGATCGCTCGTACTCTAGTTTATGGGGTGTACACACTGCTTGATATGAAGTCAGATGCGATTTAGCTGCATTAATAACAATATATAATTAATTATACTAGCTTTCTTCGCGGCTTCGTCCGCGTAGAAAAGTTTTCACCGTGTACATTGTAAAACAGCGCCCTCTATGTAGGCGTTTTGTTACTTAGGCGGTATTAGCGGACGCCCCGCGACTTTGCCCGTTTTTAAAAGTGGCCTATATATTATTCCAGGATATAAGCTATCACTGTACCAAGTTTCATCAAAATCTGTTCGGTAGTTTTTGCGCGAAAGAGTAACAAACACCCTACATCCTTACAAACTTTCGCCTTTATAATATTAGTAGGATAGTAGGATCATTACAGTAAAATAATTTTAACATTACTTCACATCGGACTTTTTTTAATAGTTCAAGATTAACGCGATTAATCTCTCGACGGTGGCTGAATCGAGCTTGTTGTCTCTTTCTTTATCAGTTAGAGAGAGGGAGAGAGTAAGCTAAGAATAATTAGTCGTGCAAGTTAATTTATGAAATATTGTGTCACAGAATTGTCTTCCATCAATTTACTTACAGTAAATACATAATTTGAAATGAATAAATAGAATATGTAACATAATTTAATGAAACAGAAAAGAATGACACTTCAAGAGATTTTTTTGCAAGGCATTAATAAGTAGTTAAATAAAATTTGTATTGATTTATATATTTTATTAGATGTCAATAAAGGCATTTTTTTTATTAATTTTTTTTTTATAAATACACAATAGGCCCGATTCTGAAGGCACTAAAATTTGACAACACTAAAATTAGTGTCGTCATTAATAAACTTCATAGTACTGCGTGACAGAAATAGAACAATTTTAGTGCTGTCATATTTTAACTTTGTGCCCTCAGAATCGCGTCTAATAAATTATGTTTAAAAATATCGTATTTCACTTAACTTGCGAAAGTGAATACTTACTACCAAAAAGAAACCTACGTACAAATGACACATAATTATACCCAGATAGGTCATATGAATCACACCAGCCAATAGCCCGTGAAATTTGATCGCGTCGTATTTCAGCTTAAGGCTCTTACACACGCCCTGATACGATCGGGATCCATTTACCAGCCCGCCTCTGAATATTATTTACTTTGAAAATGTTTGTGTTTATTTCACACCTCAACGACTGAGTATTTTATTACTGGATATTCAAAGTTTCTGCCAACACTACACGTAGCTCCATGACACAACAGACAATAGAAAATTATCATGAAATTATGAGACAAAACGCAGAAGTTTAAGTAAATAAGTCGCATAAATCTAATAGTCATAGTAGTTCTGGATTCTCAGTTAGCACTGTCTATTTAATTATATCAAAACCGCACGACGAAAGACTTGCAGGGTATAGACACGGGAAGGCGAGAGATTATTAATACGGGTGCCTGTACCACTGTACTAACAACATGCTCGTGAAACATTAATCATAGATTAATATTTCAGTAAAATATTCATGCTATTACTTATATTATTATGCAGCAGAGCCAGGTAACTAGACAGGGACAATGACCTTCACGTGTGAGATGTTGGATACTGAATCTCTCAACAATTTCTAAAGTTTGTTCTTCATCTAAATACGAATGCGTGAATGTCACGCAATGTGTAGAAAAGAGACGAAATAGTACATTGTTAACCTAGGTGTGAAAGTAACTTATTTAAGTCCCGAGACGGTCCCGAGTCCCAATAGTTCGAGGGACCTCTAAATAAGTCTTGAACCCGAGGGAAACACTGTGCTTTTCATTAAGAATACACTGAAAGTAAAAACAAATACATAACATGAGTGTTAATACAAATCTCTGCTATACGGAAGTATAAACAAAACTCTACAACTCTAAAAAACAAATGAAAATCGGATTGCCGCTTTCCCGTCTACTTTGTTTTTTTTTCTGTGGCCGGCCAGCTATTCTGTCATTATTTTTCATTTCCATCATTGAAAAAATTGTAAATATTTTGCCCAAATCTATGTTATTTTAAAGAAATAGTTGACAGTAATAATTACTAGTAGTTCCGTGAGAACAGTTGAATAGTCAGTCGGTCTTTGTCGCAGGTTGTGAAGACACCTTTATTTCAGTATCGTTCAGTCTGCTCGGTTCCGCGAAAACTAACAAAGTGTATAGCTCTACCTTTGATGCGTCTATTTTCAAAGAAACATGTCGATAGCAGTTGATACGTTCCGTTTGAATCAGTAACACAAACAATAAAAGCTATTCCGACAAAAATAAACAACTAAAAGTCTACTTCCTTTACAGGTTTGTGTTTATTTTGACTGTTTGTATTGGTGTGCTTTGATTGGTTTAAAAAAAAAAAACTTTGGCTACATGTTGAGGAGCTTAAAACACCATTGCCAAAATAGGTTGATTAACTTGACTCGAAAGTCGAAACTTAACAGCAGTCAAATAAATAATCATAAAGAAAATCAATTGCATTCAAAAAAGAGGAGGTGGGGGGGGGGGGGGCAAACAGACGTTTCACATAAAATGCCTGGGGCTATACCGAGTACAGCTCACCCCATTTTTTTTAATGGTAAAATAAAAAGGCGAAAGTAATATTTAATTTTGCTAATCTTTTATTTTTACGTTTCAGCTTTGGTAAATCCTACTTTTATATTATGTCGACATTACTGCGTTTCTGGTGATATTGTCATTTATTTTTATTTATTTATTTATTTAAACTTACACTTACAGTCTAGCCAAGCGTGAAAGTCATTAAATAATACAATAATTAATATCATACAGATCTGAATACAAAATAAATTGAATAAACAGAATGTCACAATTATAGATATACAATTATACAAATGTCAGGATAGATAATAATAATACAAATAATGTTACCAAGCAGGGTCATGTGTCAGTTATCGCGCTGGGGGTCACAATCGACTCCAGATATATACCAGCTGATGTCAGGAAGCGTGTTTCCGTGAACAAGAATATGTCGATAGAGTCGTCATGGTCCAAAATGTCATTGAGTAGTTGTACAGCCCTATGTAATGGAGTACATGTGGCGGACTTGGTGCGCGCGCGAGGTGCGGCGAAAAGCGGGTGTCGACGTGCGCGGAGGCGGTTATTTGAAATCGGAGGCACGCGCAGGGAAACCTGGGCTAACAGTGATGGATTATGAATGTGACCGCGGATCAGCCTATAGAAGTATTTTACGAGGGAGAGATTCCGCCTAGCCTCTAGCGTTTGGTAACCCACCATCCCCAATATGAATAATGTGGGGTACAGATAGGGGTAGTAAACGTTCATTTTTTTATATAAGAATCGTACGAATGCTTTTTGGACTTTTTCCACCATGAGAGTATATTGGTGCTCATGGGGGCTCCATACGATTGCATTCGTTTCTACTCTTGTGCGTACGTAGGCGTTGAAGAGGACGCTGATGGCGCCGCGGCAGCTGAAATGTTGCGACTGGCGCATAATGAAGCCTAAACACTTCCTTGCTGCATTGCAGGTCTCGATTATGTGATGGTTGAACGTAAGGTGCGGGTCGAACCAAGTGCCGAGGTCACGTATGATGGGTACTCTCTTCATACTCTCGCCTGCAATCGCATATTGTGCCAGCAGCGGTTGGCGGGCGCGGGTGTAGGACATCAAGGCGCATTTGGCCACATTCAGGTTCAGACTATTAGACTGGCCCCAGTTCAGGATGCTGTCAATATCCTTTTGTAGTTGCGCACAGTCGACTGCATCGCGCACAGGCAGAGCCAGTTTGACGTCGTCTGCAAACATTAGGCACTTGGAGTTGCTTATGAATGATGGTAAGTCATTGATTAAAATTAAAAATAACAGAGGTCCAAGGCTACTACCCTGGCCGATCCCTGATGTAACACGGTAACAGGTGGACTTAGAGTTCTTGTATTGAACATACTGCTCTCTGTCTGATAGGTAAGAGGAAAATAAATTTAGTAAGTTCTCAGAAAAACCTGCAATAGCCATTTTTCGTAACAATATGTCGTTATCGACTTTGTCGAAGGCTTTTTGAAAGTCAAAATAGGCTACATCCACTTGCGTCCCTTGATCCATGTGGCCAGCCACGAATGTAACCAGGCTCAGCAGGTTTGAAGTAGTTGAACGCTTGGGCAAGAAACCGTGCTGTTCCTCACAGAACCACCCGCGTAGCTGGTTGTAAATATGCCAGTAAATTATAGATTCGAAAATCTTACCGAACACTGAAAGTATTGCTATTGGTCTGTAGTTAAGAACTTCCGATTTGGAGCCACTTTTATGAATAGGAATGACCTTAGAAGTTTTCCACACAGAGGGGTATGTTTCATGACGAATGGCCAAGTTGAAGATATATTGCAGCGGCTTTACGAAAGCTTCCACACAATCTTTAATTATGAGTTGTGGTATACTATCCGGTCCCTCTGTGAGCTTGGGGGCAAGTCGCCTCACCGCTCGCCGGACATCGTTCTCGCTCACGTGGTCGACACGCACGTGGCGCAGGACGTCGGCGCACGGCAGGGCGCATGCTGCCTGCGCGTCCAAGGCTGGTGCATCAGGTAAAAAGACAGTCTTGAAAAAGTCAGCGAATTTATCAGCCACCTGTTGCTGGGACAGGGTACCGAATGTGGCGGGTGCATTTGACTCTCTGTTGCTTTTCACTAGTGACCAAAAATAGGATGGATCTCGTTTTATGTTGGATTGGATTTGGTTTAAATAATGTATCATGTCCTCTTCCGACTTTTTGTTTACTTGTTTTCGGTAGTAAGAAAAAAATGCATAATATAATTGGTCATTCGTTTGTTTATATAATTTGTGGTACTTATGCTTTAGTTTGTTTAGGTTAATAGTTTCCACAGTGAACCAGACAGGGTACGGTGTCTTATTTTTATTTGCATGTTTCCTAAAGGGAACTGTGTCAATAATTATGTCATTTAGGACAGAGTACAAAAAATCTACGGATTCATCTACGTTGTGGAGGCTATAAAGTGCAGACCAGTCGACTTCAGCCAGCCTGGAATATAGTACAGGGAAATTAGCTTTGCGGAAATTCCTTCGAGGTGTGTTTCCGATATCGTTACCGTGGTCTGATGTTCTTCGACCCGCAAAGCGTGATTCGATACTGAACGTAATGTCAAGTGGTACATGGTGTATTTCCCACGACACTAACCCCGAGGGGCTCGCGGATATAGAAACGGCAGGTCCAGTCTGGTCAGTCAGAACCAAGTCCAGAACACGCCCAAGGTCGTTGGTAACATTATTCGCTTGATATAAATTACAAGTGGATAGCATTAATTCAAAGTTTTTGCGGACAGTAGTCGTTGTCGAATATAAATTGAAGTCACCTAATATAATTATCGGTGTAAGAGAATGAGCATTTACAATTCTTTCAATGCAGTCAAATACAGAGTAGTATCTAGCTTCGGGTATGCGCGGAGGGAGATATACAACGCAGCAAACAAAGCGGACTTGTCCCGCGGTGACCATCGCGCACACTATTTCGTCGTCAGGGCGCGGCGCGCACTCGAGGCGGCGCAAGCGCGCGGGCGCACGCGCGGCCAGCAACACGCCGCCACCGCCCCGCGCCGCGCGGTCCGCGCGGAGCACCTCGAACCCAGGCGGGAACAGCTGGGAGTCGAACACCGTGTCGTCGAGCCGGGTCTCACACATGGCGACGATGTTGTTTGGTAATATGTGTAGAGCATTTTTTACTACAGCCAATTTGCCCTTTAGTCCTCTGACATTTTGGTAGAATATGTCAGTTTTATGCATTTTTGGTCGTGGTGCCGTCGTTCCGAAAAAGAGGTGTCTTCGCATTAGGTCGAGTGCGCTTATTTCTGTTTCTGTACCATTCCTGTAATGATGTGCTCTTTGGCCAGTTGTTGGGTGAAATGAAGTAGTCAAAGTGTTCGGCGGGTACCTCGAGTATGAAACAGTTATGACCATCATGGGTAGGCGACGGCTTTGTAACGGTATATTTGGTGTCTGGGCGTTTCTTACACATATACGACTTAATGTTCTCTACAGTCATGTCGGGGTGAAAATTCCAGGCGTGTATGCATTTGGTCGGCTCTACGGTTTTCAGGTCTTCGTCGACATCGCCAGTCGCTCTTATAATAGAGCGACGAGGGCGGCTTGGAATCTGACGTTGGCGGATATCTTTTGAGTGTATATCGGGCTTGTTCAGTACCTGAGTACAAGATGGTGTTTGTGGGTGCTCTGGGTCGACCTGGAGCGCTGGATGTGTGCCGGAGTCGGTCGCTGTCTGTGGGATGCCCGAAGATTGAGAAACGCGAGAGGGTCGGGAGCCGGCGGCAGAAGCATAGTTGTAGTGTGGACTCAGGTTATTGGCAGATGTTAATTGTTTCTTTGCTGCTATAAGATCTTGTTTAAGCGATAGTTGTTCGGTTTCTAATTCAGTAATGCGTTTGTTATGAGATTCGCTGGTTATTCGCAATACGTCATTATCCGTCGACACAAGCTCCACAGTGGTTGCCAGGCTGTCGACGTCCGACCTCAGCGTGCTGCACTTATTAGATAGCTCAACCACACTGGATTTTAACTCATTAAAAAAGTCGGACATATTGCATAATCGAGCCTCTTGGGTTTGTAGTTGCTTTGTTACCTGGTGTCGAAATGCCCTTAATTCAGCTAGAATAATTTCGTTAGTTCCTGATGGGTCAGATTGATGAGATTCTTGTTCGTCCATAGTCAACTCGTGGTCCGAAGTGTTGTTGGATAGTGTAGGTCTTATTCTCTCGGTTACATTGGCTTTCTCTGATGCACTCAATGCATTCAGTACCTTCTGGTGATGTTGCGGAACGAGAGGTGGCATGTTAGTGTTTTGGAGGTCGCTAGGACATGCTGAACGAATAGGCGTATTCGTGTTGTTGGTTTTTGGTACCATACACCGGCAGGATGGACAGTGCCAATCGCCTTTCCGCTCCGGTGTCATGAGATAGAAGCGCTTGGATGGTACATTAGCACATAGTATGTCATATCTTAGTTTACATTGCCGGCAAGTTAAAAATTCTCTATCCGGTATTGCCCTTTGACATCCAGCACAATCTTCAGACATTATTGCAAGTATAGAGAAGTGAAGTGATGGTAAAGTTAGAATATGCTATAGTGATCGGACTGTATGGTACAGCGCCTTTGCCGATTCCGGAGTGCAGTGCAGTAACGAAACGTCGGCAACACTTGCTGTCACCTGTCATTCATTCACAAATCACGCAAATGTCAATTCAATCAATCAGCTGACTGCTGTTTTTGTTCTGAGTGGGCGCAATTTGGGTCATGTGATATTGGAATTTCAGGAATGTACTCCGATTTAAATGTGAAACGGTTTGAGTACAGATTTATCCACCCATTTCTGCTGCCAAACGAATTAGAATTGTGGTAATACTTGCAGTTTTGTGTGATTTGAGGTTATGTGCGCCAACGAGTATCCGAGTGTCTCAAGTTTTTCCAAAGTTTCTTATTTTTCGTCGCAAAAATAAACAAGAGTTCTCCTGGTAAGTGTTTGCTGCGCTGGGGTTGCCAGCTTACCCGTATTGTATACGTATAAGCTAACTATAGGCTAACTGTAGGCTAACTGTAGACCTGTACGTTAACGTTGAGAGCTCTATTGCACCAAGCGTTGTTGAATCATGATACATCATTATTTTATCAACAAAAATATAATGGTTTTTAAAATATCTTTCTAGCGGGAAGCACTTTCAACAAAAGCTTGTTTTTGACGGTTGAGTGCAGCACAAATGTGAACGCAGTGACAAAGCGCTTTGAAATTACTTTCTGTGTTCCAAACACAAAAATAACTGGAAACGCTACAAACACAATCGATGCAAAAAAACAATATTTAGGTCCGAGTACAACTCACTGAATGTACCACCCTCGGGGTTTGTTAGTAGGATACATGGGTCATAGGACACAAAACTAAAAAAAATATTTTTTAAATCGGTCCACAATTGACGGAGAAATCGGTGTACATACATAAAAGGAAAAAAAAGAACATACATACAGCCGAACATAGTACCTCCTCCTTTTTTGGAAGTCGGTAAAAATAGACCTGGACTGAACTAGATTTTTCTATTATTTCCTATCTACCTTTTAACTAAAAGATCAACGTCCACCACAATTTATTAGCCAACTAATCGAATTCGGCAGAAAAAATGGGGGGTTTACATAACATGTCTTTGTTGATGCTTCCCACGTTTCTCCCTCTCCGACCTCTTTACCTTTCTCTCTCCCGCCTCCAAAACAGTTCTATCTCCATGTTTCAATACCTTCCTCCCTCCATCTTTTATTTATGTATTTTAATTTTATTTAATTTTAATATTTATTTTCAATCATTTACTAACTTCAGTGATATTTTAGGTAAACTATAAGAGTGGCTATTGAATTGTATAATATTATCTTAATTTGACCCAGGTACCTATAGACTCTTATTGACAATCAACTTTGACTTTGAAATACCCGCTGTCCCACCAGTGAAGCCACTGGTATGTTTCGTCTCATCCAGTAGATGTATGACGACACGTTCATTCAATTTCATTGTTCCGCGAGGGTGCTCGCGCGCCGGGCAGCGCGCTATGGCGTCATGCATAACGTATCCACTTTACAATAATAAAGGGAAATTCTAATTTAGAAGCAAATGACACTTCATGCGTTAAATGCGAACTGGGTTTTAATAATGGAGTTTTGGAGTTGTGTGTTTTCAGGGTTTCGTCAAAACGAACCATATAGCGAAGGTTTTTCTCCGTCGTGTCGGAAACAACTGGGCCGACGGGCTAAAATTTAAAGCATATGTTGGCAACACCAACAAGTATTTTAATTACTAGCAACACTTTGTAAAAAAAAGATTGTCTTCTATGTACGATCTCAGTTAGCAAACGGGACTTTTCCTTTTCTACTCAAAAGGACTAAACAACATTATTATAATTATGTTTTCCGCTATGGCAGTATGGAAATATCTTTATTTTAATTTTTAAGAGATAAAAATTAAAAAAATAAATCTGATAATTGTCAAATGGTTATTTTGCTAGATGGGTATTCCGAGAGGTACCTAAACTTAGGGGAGGCATATGTCAGTAATTACGGTTTAAGTACTTTCATTCATATACCAAATTAATATAAATCCTTTCTGCCTAACCTGTCAGGGACACCGCGTAATGATAGTAATGTATGTATTTACTAACTGATTTGGCTTGGATTGTTGTATACTTTATTGCATAATTCAAAAATTGCATCGCTATTTTAATTTGGGAATTGTCAGCCCTAGCGCTATTTTTGGCGGCACCATAGAACGAAAAATGTAACACCCAACTAAACCACAGAATACATAATGTGTAAATTAGAAACCGCAGACTAAACTTACTGCATAATCACACGATTATCTCAACGTGGCACAGATAATGTAAACTCCGAAGCAACATCCCTCCACTTCAACTTCACACAGAGCAACACATCAGCAAGTTATATGAAGCAACAATTAACTCCAACTTAGCTTAACTTGTTCGTAGCACTTGCGTTCAAGCACCGACTGAATATGGATGGGTTGCATCCATAATCTGATAGGCCTAACATGTTTTAAACCACTACCTACATGTCTAGCCATAATGGAAATACTAACATATAACCAGTTAAAAGATAGCTCAATTCTTGAGGAAGGTTATTATAGGCTATTTGTAATATAGGCTATATACCCAATAGATAATGGTGTATGGTATGATAGTCGTAGGCTACTTTTTACTATTCATCTAATATCTTCTTCTAATAAAAAGGCAAAAGGACTAACAAAATCAAATCTAAGGAACACAGCAAAAAAATGATATACGTTACCTAATATAAAAGTTTATGTATAGCTAGGCAACATATGAAAGTATTCTAATAAAACTGTTTTACTACGAAATTTATTCATTCAAATAAAAACAACAATATCTTCACGAAACTTTACTACTCCATACATAATACGGACGTAATAAAGAAAAGGTAAGAAATCAAACACATACAAACATGAAGGTTCGAATCGCGGACGCCCACCAAAGAGATTTTAGCTTCATGCATACAAAGAAAGAAAACCTATCAAGTAAAAACTTTTCTGTAGGTGTCAACTACTCATTTAAAATTACAATATAACCAAAGAGTTTTAAATACACTTACAAAAACTGGCCATTCTTTGTTTATAAAGCTTTTACAATCGCCATTTAATTTATTTTTCTACTGAGATTAAAAAGCAATCATAAATATTTTCTCACCAAATATTGCCAGAACTTTCTATCAAATCCTATCATCTTACAATATGTCATGATTTTCGCTCTATATTTAGAAAGAAAATAACAAAAGTTTTCTTATTTTCTAATATTTGTTTCGTCATTGTCTTGAATTCGTGTTAACATTGCTTTATAGATTTTTAATTTTGAAATAGCCAATCGTTGACTGATCAAAACTACAGCTCTCATTTTATCTGTAGGGTTACCCAAACAACAAAAACCGACAGCCGGTGCCGTAAAGAGAGAAACTATAGAGGACGCACTAAAATAACAATAATAATCAGAGAGGGACACACTTATTATAAAAGTGGTAAGAGTAAGCTAGACAGAAATAATATCTTCTATCTCTATCTACGTATCTGAATTTTTTGTTGTTTTACCCCAATAATTTGAGAAGTCGCTTCTTATATGGCGGGGTCAAACTGAACAAACACTATCTGTTTTAGTCGGGCTGTTGTTTCTTGGGGGGCAGTTGGTACGTACCAACTGCCCCCCAAGAAACAACAGCCCGACTAAAACAGATAGTGTTTGTTCAGTTTGACCCCGCCATATAAGAAGCGACTTCTCAAATTATTGGGGTAAAAGACTATTGCTATTTCATGCTATACGCTGATTACGGTTCTATGGTTCATTCTTTTTCTAAGGCCGGTGCCGCCTTTAATCATCACAAAACACAGCCACAAGCATAAAGCAACCGCACACGAGATTCCCGAGTTGCTTTAATGCCACAAGATTCATTTCCCGCCGATTTCGAAAAACATAAACAATAAAAGTTCTATTAAAATAGCTGGAAATAATATCTGATTCCCGCGGGAGGTGCAGGGCGCGGAAACAACCGCTCGCCGCTTGCCAGTAATTTAATTCTGCTACTGCAGCTTACAGGAATTTAATCTCCGAAGAGATTCCCTTGCAGTTTCGTTGTTACGTGTATCATTACATGATATTTACATAATGTATGTCCGTTCGTAACTTTTAACTCATGGTAGATGTAGGTAATCTAGTGATGTCATGTCTACGGTGTTCAGAAAAGGGATATTTGTGTTTCCAAATGATTATCATTTATAGAACGGTGTGTCTTCATCATCATATCAGCGTCTGTGGCCCTGGGGATAAGACGCGGCCTATCATATCGAAAGGTCCGGAGTTCGATCCCCGGTTGGGTCATGTACCAATGGGTTTTTCTCGAAACTTAAGTACATTTACTGACTGCTCTCAAACGGTGAAGGAAAACATCGTGAGGAAACCTGCATACGCCGAAGAAGAAATTCTTAGGCGCATGTGAAGTCTACCAACCCGCACTGGGCTAGCGTGGTGGACTATGGCCCGAACACCCTCGTTGAGAGGGTAGGCCTGAGCCCCAGCAGTGGGGAGATTAATAGGCTGTTGATGATGAAGTTTTCACATCCTGAGAGTGCGTCATCCCCACAATCCTATTTGCTAGTACCTTTGAAACCGTATCTCATTTTAGTGATTTGGTTACTATCGGTTCATTAATCGCGTTTTTATTGACGATGCAAGGCCACAAACTATGACATGACTTTTAATTATAGTGCGAGTATTCATAAAACCCTAAGAATTTAAAAGGCAGAACTCCAAGGGTAAAGAGTCATCTCCTTTTAAGATTTTTCTTTAAAAAGCGAGTTTGCTTTTGAATGGGCAAATACTTGCAGTATAATGCAAACGTATACCAGTTCTACTTATAAACAGATCCCAGACCAGTTAACACAGGTGATTTATCAGCCAAATGCTGCCCGCTGGCCACTTTATGGCCGTAAATATTGTCATCAGAGATCACTTCATGTGCTGCCAAACTGATTTCAGCGGAAACGCGCTGGAAAAGACAGTATGCATTTAGACCATAGACATAAAACTTTTCGCTACATCCTAAATCTATGGTTTAGTTTAGACTATACCGATTCCCGCGATTTTACTGTTTGAAGGAGAGACTATACTCGTCACTCGTCACTCAGGTATGGTTGAAGCGATTTAATTATCGTCATAGAATATTTAAGTCAAAATTACGAGATAATTATATGTAGTTTATAAAATACAAAGGAACTTAATTTGCGGTTCGTCAAATACTCTATGCCATGGAGCTAGGATCTCTTTGGTGGGCGTCCGCGTCCCAAACCATTCTGCTCTACGCCTACAAACCGTATAAGTTTGCAATTTGATCAGCTGCACAGAAAACTATGTTTTTGTAAACATGTCCGTATCTATGTGTAGAAATTAATCTTGACATAAAATAAAGCGCGAGAAGCTCACTGTTTGTCGGACCGGGCGGCGGGCGGCCTATTGCCGGTCAGTAAATCTGTGACAGTATCGCGACAAATCATCGCCGGCCATTTTGCTAAGTGACGCCATTTTGTGCACGCTGTTAGTGCGAGGCGGCTGACGGCGATGACCGAATGCCTTTTTGTACTTTTGTCTATGATCTCACATTTTATTTGTTTAACACATAGAAAAAGAATGAACTCAAAGTCAAAGTCAAAACTATTTTATTGCATGTAAGTACACTGGGTACATTTTATACAACGTCAATTTTTTATCTACCACCGCTTCCAAGGTGTTAGAACTGTAATCAGCGTATAGCATGAAATAGCAATAGTCTTTTACTCCAATAATTTGAGAAGACGCTTCATATATGGCGGGGTCAAACTGAACAAACACTATCTATTTTAGTCGGGTTGTGGTTTGTTGGGAGCAGTTGGTATGTACCACAATTCACATACGTAGATAGAGATAGAAGATTTTATACCTGTCTTGCTTACTCTTACCACTTTTGTAATAAGTGTGTCCCTCTCTGATTATTATTGTTATTTTAGCAGCTGTTCTATGGGATCCTTGTTCAATGTTGTTCGACATTAATTACACAACAATGACATTAGAACCATGCACCATGCCATGAGGAAATAAAAGAGCAGACACGCAATATCACACACAGCTGTTCCATTTTACAAGCATGCGTTATAATTTTTTGTGTGACACCTTAATTTATTATTTTATTACGTTGTAAGTGATAGATAATTTATACTATTTTGTTTTTGTAGTGCTCTAAATGATAAGATAATTTTATGTCAGTTAATACCAGACCTACCGATCCGACAAGAATCAGAATAGGACAAAACACAGAGCACGGAAAAAGCTCGCTACGCTCCCGCTCGCTGGGAGAAAACTTTATTTTTAAATGAACATAATAAACAAGATTCTGACAAATCACAATCAAAACGTTGACATGGTAGTTCATGAAAAAATTGGGCAACTATTCTGATTTATGACGTAGGTATACATTTAGACATTCAATTAATCATTGAAAAAAAGGACGAAATAGGCATTCCTTTTTCTAGCATTACCTTGCATACATTCAATAGAGGGAGGAATTAGGAGAGGAAAGAAATAGTGGGTGGCGCGCACGCGCAGACTACACGTGGGAACATCTTCCAAAAAGATCCACGCAATCAATCTTGTTTCATAATATTTAAGACGATATATTATGATTGAACTAGATTATATTTTTCGCAAATACTTACTATAGTTTCCGTGGTGTAGCGGTTATCACATCTGCCTAACACGCAGAAGGTCCCCGGTTCGATCCCGGGCGGAAACATACTTTTTGTACTTTTTTATGAAGCTAACGTCCTCCGATCTAACCTTTCACCGATTTTATCCAAAAGAAACTGATGTTTCCCGAAAAAGATTACACATTCGAAATGAAACGCTCCCCATTGTTTCTACAAAAAATAACCTGTTCCATTTTGAAATAACAAAGACTTGAAAAGAGTCGCTCAGGAACAAAATGTTGAATTCTCATAATGGTCTCTCACGGGCTTATGTAAGCATTGACGGGCAAAATTTGCCAAGTGAAGGCAAACTGGGAAATCATTTTCTTCTAAACTAGTAAAATACCACGAGTTTGCGAGGAAGAGTATTAAAAAAAATTAGAATGATCTCAGACGGGACAAGTGAAAACCGACTTCAGTGAGTAAAGCGTTCAATACCATGACAGTACTAACTAGGCCCAACGCAAATATCACTTACGAATTAAGAGTTATAACATTCTATAAAAAAAACTTTATTATAGAATGAAAAATACTTAAGGAGGTAAGTATATAAACGTAAAATCCGGCAATTTTTTTTTTAATATTCTTTAAAGTTTCTTTAAACTTTAAAGTCTCATTTTAGGTCGTCGTGGATGGTTTTTTTTCCGAATATATTCAATGTACAGACTTTTTTGAATTAACGATTTTATTAAATGCATAGATTGATACAGCACACGGGTTCTCGCATACTTCTTTGGCATTTGATGAAGCAGAGAGCCCTCTAAAAAGTAAAAATAATAATTTAAGAGCTGCTTAAATGGCTTTTTCAAATTCAAATTTAAATTTCTTCTTTAAATTTCAGACAGTGTCCATAGATGTTAGTAATACAAAAGACATAAAACTATGTTAGTAATATAAAATGAGAAAGAAACAATAAATATTTAATTTGTATAAGAGACTCTGGAATCGACACGTATGTCTTATTCCAGTGTCCCATAATAGGGTTTTCAATTTTCTCACTGACCACGCACACGAGCTGCCCCTCACCCGGGCATTATTTTGCGCATAATCGCGAAAAATCGATTCGATTTTAACAAATCATTTCTTTTTTGTATTTTGTGATTTTATCTCAAGGCACTCCCACACTGGTGTTAAGGAACCGACACGTTGATGTATGCGGTCTCTTGGTCCGGAATTCCGGATGTGAGTTGCAAAGCGGCTGGCGACGTGTAAACAGACGGCGCTGCTCGCTCTGTGGCTTCCGGTTGCAGTCGCCATTCCATTTCCAAATCTGCTGGCTCTCTGTTGTTGAATTTGTTGGGCAAGTTTTATTTCTGTTTTCTGTGAAACGATTCTGTTGTCGGGTCAGTTGTTTTGTGCAATTCATACTGTAAATCGCTGAAATCATCCATTTAAATTTTTATTAAGAGGTGTATGTGATGTCAAAATGATTGGGCTAAAAAAAAACCGAACCGAAACAATTCAATTCATTTATTTTAAATTTACAAAATACATGTCTACAGGTAGAGTCCCAAGGCGACAATGCAACAAAGAGAATACAAATAAAAACAAAACTCCAAAAACTGTAAAAAAGGAAAACCTGTCTTAAGCTTTATTTAGTAGCCAATACCCACACAAGTAACAACTATAAGGTATAAAGGCGGGGCTCCCGGTACAATTAATCGAACCGGTAAATGAAGTTGGCAGCCTCCTCCGTAGGTATTTTTAATTAAAGCAAGCCATGGCGCCCACTAAGCCCTAGGGAGGCCATAGAGAAGGCACGCGAACGCGATGAGAGAAGCGATTTTTATATTGAAATCTGACTTGAGAATAAAATTGAGTTTAGATTCGAGCTAGTGACTATGATGACTAGTCATAGGAAGTCATCAATGAGTCATTGGGTTAGATAGGGGGGAGGATTTAAAACGAATTTCTTTTATTATTTTGAGTAGATTATTAGCCAGGGTAGTCTGTAATCTCAGTTACATAGAACTCGAAGAAGCAGAATCAATGTGATATATAGAATAATGTATGTTAAACACGTTAAACTTCACTTTCACGACCCAAACTAGGATTATCTTGTTACAAACGCGGACCCGAAACAAGTATCTTTCCTACAAATATTGACTAGACCGGGAATCCAAACCGAGATACCTTGCTATGCAGAGTTATGAGATTGTAAAATTATAAATAAACAAACGCGACACACTCATACCTCCGCATTAGGCAGGATTTTCCCCTCCCTGTTCCGCAGGAGGCATGGACACATACAAACACAACCTCAAACTAAAATAATTTCCAAACCTACCTCAAAAAGAATCTAACCGAGTACGAAATGAAATTCCATACAACATTTCGTCACGCCCTGAAAATCATTTCGCATCGGGGTCCCGAATGTTCGATTTTCGTAACTCATTTCGAGTATGAAATGAATTTTACTCAAGGCAGTAGAAAAAATGCATTTCAGCACATCATTCCTCGACTGAGCGAATAAAAACTCTCAATCAGAATCCTAGAACTCCGGGCTTCGTTAACAAACTGAGTTGCCGGACATACGAGCACGCGGACGAACAACTTCGCGGACTTCGAAAACTTTCCGATTCGCATGTAAATCGAGGCACCTGCCCCACTAGCTCAGCCTTTTATTGCATTAAGAATGAAGTACGGATAGACTTGAGGTGCGTCAGTGGCGTCGGGGACAAGACGCGGCCTATCATATCGAAGGGAAGTTCGATCCCCGTCTGGGCCATGTACCAATGGGTTTTTCTCGAAACTTAAGTACATTTACTGACTGCTCTCAAACGGTGAAGGAAACCATCGTGAGGAAACCTGCATACGCCGAAGAAGAAATTCTTAGGCACATGTGAAGTCCACCAATCCGCACTGGGCTAGCGTGGTGGACTATGGCCCGAACGCCCTCGTTGAGTAGACCTGAGCCCCAGAAGTGGGGACATGTTAATAGGCTGTTGATGATGTTGATGACAACCGAACTGCTGAGACCAAGGAAGGGAAGTAGATGAAAAATTGGGTTACGAATCAATATCTGAATAACACCGATCAGCTCAAGAGACTATGAACCTTTAAACCAAGGTTAACTAACTTACAATAAATCATTGTAACCAAAACGCTAATATAAATCAATACGTCATCATAATGTACGCTTTAAGTCGGAAGTGGTTCAAGTAATCCCTGATTAACAGCGTCAATTAATTATGTATGATTACCGACAGACAGACGCGCTTAAAGCCAATATCAATATCAGTGGCAGGTATGGTATACTCTAGGTAACATTATACCTTTTGTTATTAAAGGCAACAATCAGTCTACCCTCGCATTTACAGTAATGGATCTTAGCAGGTTCTGTAGATTAGTAATATCATTAAAAATTGAATTTTTATTTGTTTAATCGTATAATTTTTAATAGTCTTTAATTTTTAATCGTTTAATAATCGTTGAGTATAGTATTTTACTTTGTCATTGACCCCGATCAGCTGGTCAGGATTGAAATTGTTACTTTGGCTGAAGTAAATAAAAATCATCTAGTAAACACATTCTATGGAAATAAACCTTTTATTTATTCACTTACTTATCAGTAAATAATTAAAATTTTGCAAGTAAAAGCTTAAACTAGTTTTTATTCGCTTCAGCCATTAAATGTAATGTAACTTTGACGATCTTAACCTGGGGCCAATCGCGCTAATTCTGAACGATATTACCAAACCCAAACCATAACCAAAAACGTTATGCTGCATGTACACGTTTGGCAAACCTTTACAAACGCAAACGTGTGGAGCAGGGGTTTGGCTTGCGTTTTTTTCGTTCAGAATTAACGCGATTGGTCCCTGAAACGGTTAAAAATATTAACATGGGTAGATCCTTTCGTTCATTTCTTTTGAGCGTCAGTGTACCATGTACCAATGAGATTTTTCTCGAAACTTAAGCACATTTACTGTCTGCTTTCAAACGGTGAAGGAAAAAATCGTAAGGAAACCTGCATACGCCGAAGAAGAAATTCTTAGGCGCATGTGAAATCCACCAATCCGCACTGGGCTAGCGTGGTGGACTATAGCCCGAACGCCCTCGTTGAGAGGGTAGGCCTGAGCCCTAGCAGTGGGGGCATGTTAATAGCCTGTTGATGATGTTGATGAGATCCTTTCGGCAACAATTTGTGGTTAAAAAGCAACACAATCTGACATTTTCAGGAAATCAGGTCGTCGTTCGTTTAAAACAAAATTTAATTTACGAATGGATGAACTCGATAGGTGTCCATTTTGTTTGAGTTGCCGTTATAGTCCACTGCGTCGGGATAAGAGTGGACTATACAAACTGGCTTTATGCACCGCGATCTTTGTGCGACGAGTGCAGTGTTATGTCCGTTGCATATTCATGACGTGTCCGTTTGTAAAATAAAATGGCATCTGTATTATTGTCTCTGGTTTTACGATTCGTTAGTGCGGTTTATTTTCAGCCAACAAGCAATCAATGAGAAGATAAATTAAATTACTTAAAATAAAATAATTAATTTTCATGTGCGTTTGGCGCCGACTCAAAATTATTCAGATTTACATTAGTGTAGGAGCTTAGTTATACGCGAAAGGTTCGTTTTTTATTATTTTTCCCTTTTCGGTTCCTTTTTTCGGTTCATTTGACAGTGACGTCAAAAAGTGCTCGGGCAAATTTCCACTTGGTCTCAACCGACTCTTAAGAGGACAGGGGCCATATTTTTGAATCGCTCTCCTCGCTTCGAGCCTTCGACTCTACTAATTTTCCTTCGACATCCGATACAAAAATCAGTAGAGTCGACCGCTCGCAGCGAGGAGAGCGATTAAAAAATAGAGCTCCAGGCCAGTACAAGGTCAAAGTGTTTCCACTGACGTGCGGTCGACTGTACAATGTCATAGTGCTACTTCACGAATTCATTCACACTCACTAAGACCTTAAATCTTGCTGGTGTGGTCGGCTGCTGTCGTCGCCGTCACTTACCGCACTAAACTAACGGCTACAAAACAAGCGTGTTCGCGGCCATAAGCGCCAGCGGGAGCGGATCCGACAGTAATAAAATCAGTGGTTGCTTTGGTAAAAGAAAGGAAGTAAATAAATATATCATTTATGTTTTTAAAAAGATGAAAGGTGTCGTGGAACGAAGTTCCTTTAGCTGTAAATTATGTAATAGGTACAATGAAGTAAATCTCTGATAATTATCCTCGGGAAACATCGCGAAGTGTCGTGTAGGTCGAAGTCTCAAGGGATCCCAGACACGCGCGGCCTGCGTTTGCATAGAAGCTGCGGCCTGTGGTAGGCCGCCACCGCAGGCCGCGTGTGTCTGGAATACGCTCACTTTTTTCGGCCTAGCTGCTCTCATTCGCCAAGTGTCAGTCCGTGGAGTGTAACGTGCGATAGGAACTTCGTTCCAAAAATTGAAAATTGAAAGAATTAAATGAAATAGTAATAGTAAAATTTGAGATATACCTACTTAATTCGCTGCTTGAACGGATTTCCAGCAAATTCAACACATTTCCCAAATTAAAAGTAATTGACATTTCAAGGAAAATATTTTTTCTTTAGAAACCCAAATCGCTTATTTCATGACCCGATTTATAATCTACGTGCTTCCTAGTTCCTACTACAAGTTACTGTGTACCGTACGAACCGGCATACACCACCGTCCTTATTGTAATGCGTTAAAGGCGATATTCGTATGTCTATTGTGCCATCTCAAACAGGACAGTTGTTTACTAATGTCTCCACTGAATTAGCTCCGAGAATTCTGTCGGTACTCGAAGAAACGTCGAGATTTATTTGTACTATTTTTGAGGCAAACAGAGTAAATGGTGACAGGGTGTGAATTTGTGAAAAACAAATGACTTTGGAAACGTCAGTGGAATGGAAACACTTAACATGGTGCCTACGAGCGTTGTGCTTCTAGACAGGTATCGTTTCTACTCCCCAAATGAAACATTTTTTGTTCTACAACTTGTGAATGTAGTTTCATGATTTTAATTGTTTTAAACAATCTAAGTAGAGTTTTCAATCCCATCTAGAAGTTTGTCTGTCAAGAAAATGTCGATACACTGATTTCACCTGCGATCATTAATATTGACGATCGCCGGATTTCACCAATAAATAACGAGAATTAATAAATGTCAAGAAAATTAATTATGTTACAAGCGGCGATCGTCAATACTATTAATGATCGCAGGTTACAAGTCGTACAACAAAAGTTGGTCCGTTAGAGGAGGGAATCTCGTAAACATGCTGTATAATAAGTTACAGTAAAATCCTGAACCACGGTGACGGTGAACCTAAATTTTACCGGTAAAACCTTATATTTACCAAGTAAACTTAACATTTACCAAGTGATGATGGTAAAAGTCCGGATTGTTTTTAAATAATTGGTTAGATTAGGTTTTGTAGATTTTTCCTAACAAATGGACAACCATGACTCGGCGTAAAAATAGGACTTCGTAAATTTTAGGTTTTGCCGGTAAATCCTAGAATTTACCGTTGTTTGGGCTTTCACAGTAACATATAGATGTAAATTAATCAATCTAAAGGATCGCGTTAAAACAAAACATTCTAAGACAAATTTCTGTTCAAACAATTTTACTGAGAGCTCGCGTAAATTGCTCGAGAGTTGACATCTGCCAGTCGGCTGTCGGACGGAAAATAAAGACGGGGCAAGTGTCAGGTTCGTTTGTAGAGAATTCCATTATGACGCGCCGCCATGCCCGCTCTGGTTCCACAGGACCTACTTTATGATTCAAATTATGTACACTTAGGCCTAGTTATAATTATACTAGCTGTTGCCTGCGGTTTCAACCGCGTTAAAATTGATTGGCCAAATTACATAATAATCTATTATGATTTTATTATTATTATGTAAATACACTGGGTACAAATACAACGTCAATTTTTTATGTACCACCGCTTCCAAGGTGTTAGCGAATTATAGTCTAAGACACATATGGACATATGTCCATGCTGCTCACATTAACTTTGACTAAGTAAAAACGTAAATAAAAATATGTACTAGTGTAATTAATATTTCAATTCATTTCATATCATTTATTCGTTAATAAATCTAATGTAATCTATTCTGATGTATAATCTATATACTGTAGTTTCATCAAAATCTGTTCCGTAGTGTTTTTGCGTGAAAGAGTAACAAACACCCTTACCAAATTTCGCGTTTATATTATTAAGTAGGACTAAAAAGCCGTGGCAGCTTGTGTTCGAACTTTGGCCGGTACCAAAGCGTTTTTCGGCACTTAAGTACGGTTTATTATACCACAGCCTTTTCGTCGAAGGAAAACGTCGCGAGGAAACCTGCATACGCCAAAGATCATAATTTGTATTCTGAGGCGTACCTAATATGTCAATGCTATTTCAGTCCACCAAAAAACGGATTGGGGTAACCACAAATCAAATTAGAAAAAAAGTATCTTTGGTGTATTACAGCTGGATATGGACAGAGTGAACGAGAGTGCGGAAACTCCGAACAAGCGCTCTAAAACGCACTCCCACAAGCGCAGTGTTCACCTACACTAGCAGACAGTGATAAGCCCGCGGAAAGAGTACTTTGCAACGTAATAGGTGAACACTGCGCTTGTGTGAGTGCGTTTTAGAGAGCTTGTTCGGAGTTTCCGCAATCTCGTTCACTCTGATATGGAAGTGGCGTAAGCAATGTTACAGCACAGACAGACTATGGGTGTCTGCGTTGCATCCGCATTTGTAATTACGCTACCGGTACAGAGCGGATTACTCGAAGCGGGTGCTTCAACTTGCTAACTCCACAATGCAACGTTTAGAGCGCCTTGTAGCACGGACTGCGACACGCGACGTGGTGGAGGCGTGGGGATTATTATATGAAGAGAAATTAGTACTGGAAATTATGCTAGCTTTTAACGTTTTCAATTAATAATTCTGTGCTGCCGAATGTTTATGTCATCGTAACGTCGACAATCTGATGTTAATTTTGAGATAAATGATTTTAACGCTTTTACTATTTTACTGTAGCATTTTTTAGGGCGCCGTACCTCAAAAGGAAAAAAGGAACCCTTAGTTTTCTATAACAATATTGACGAGTATGATCAGTACGAATAAATGAATATGAATATTCGGCAGTATTAGAACGTCTAGAAATAGAAATTCATTGATTTTCTAAGCTATGTACTGTTTAGTTATTATTATTCAGCAATAAAACTGATTGATCGCCCATATAAGTAAAAATTAGATTTCAATCTGTCAATTTGTCAGTGCCAATTTTAGAGGAGAATTTCAGTTTATTATCACTAAGTGTTCAGAAATCAGAAATCAGAAATATTTATTGAGTTGCTATGAAAATATATGTTGCTATGTTTAGTTGCTATGAAAATAAACAACACGATAAACTCATGTCACTGCATTAATTAATAGTGTGTTGTGTGGGTCTCACACCTATCAACCGTCACGCTTTCATCAAAAAAATTCTAGCAGCATCATGGTAAGGCCAAACCCTTCAATATTTTCTTAAAAGAAACAAAAAACCGTACGTCATCTGTTTCGTTCCCAGAGTCAGAACTGAGCTTCGAGCTCGACACGGCCTCGCTAAGCGGGATTTTAAAAGCCAATACGATGAGCGGTATTGTATTATTTCCTGTCAAGACCGCACGTAGCAGTTGTAGCGCGCTCGTAGCGCCGTAGGCCACGCTCGTAGCGAAGTTGTAGCTTCGTAGCACTCGAGTGCATGAGCTAATGTAGCAAATCAAGAGTATCTCTAGTTGGTAAGCACTTTAGAACGGTTTTAAAAGTTTTCAATCTAGCCATAGGAAAGATAAATAAGCTAAAAAAGTAATCAAAATAAATAAATAAATTTTCAAATTATACGTTGAAACATAAAAGTGTGAATTTGTCCAAAACATTATTATTATTCAATAATTAACACTGAACAGGTGAACAACTATTATGTATTTAGGTTAAGGCGAGTTTTTCATATTAAACGAATTTACTTTGAAGAAATTCACTAAGAAATAGCTGTAACAACTCTGCCAATTTTGTTTTTACAGATAACATGATCTCTTTGACACAGTCATTTGGGCATTTGAATAAATTCAAATTTTAATTGAAAACATTACTGAGTGGTTGCTAAAACCAATTAGTAGTGTGGTCACAGGCGCGGGTTCCGAGTCCAAGTTTTAATGGGCTCTCAGACATCAAGATAAGAGCCTCCCCCGCCCCTCGCACCCGCCGCGGCCTCTGTTTAATTCAATAAGTTTGTGTTGTAAAAACTATACTATCTACCTTTACTTTTAATGAAGAAGTTAGCTTGTTAGTCCTACTAATATAATAAAGGCGAAAGTTTGTGAGGATGTTAGGATGTTTGTGTGACGCAAGAACTACCGAACAGATTTTCATGAAACTTTACAGTAATATACACGGTGTTATAAAACAAGTAGAAAAGCCGAAAGGAGGTTTAATGGGCCTTATAACGAGTCCATTCACATACTCTTAAAAATTTTTTTTAAAAAAAAACCATTTATTTTCACTGTTGTGCATACCCTATTTAGAAAAACTATTTGGGTCCCTGACATGACAGCTTACTAGGTTTCGCTCTATATTTTTAATAGGTATTTTGTAACACGTTGTAGATTAAACATCAGAATTACACATAGGCCATAATTCATATAAATATTGTGTAAATTGGCATATAAATCCAAATTTATCGCGAATGAAACCATATGGATACCGGTTTCATGTAAACTTACGAACCAAATACATAGAACAGATTGCCACAGATGCCGCTGATACAAAAATACATAGATTAAACTTCAATAAACTACAAGATGGCGCTGTTTTACAATGTCACCTATGTATCCTACTAATAGGCTATAGATACGCCAAAAAAAATTCTACGCGGGCGGAGCCACGGGAAAAGGCTAGTATACAATAAAGATAAGTATACAGATTTTGAGAGTATAGAGCGTCAGTGGCATCGGGGATAAGACGCGGCCTATCATATCGAAAGGTCTGAAGTTCTATCCCCGCCCGGGCCATGTACCAATGGGTTTTTTTCGAAACTTAAGTACATTTACTGGCTGCTCTCAAACGGTGAAGGAAAACATCATGAGGAAACCTGCATACGCTGAAGAAGAAATTCTGAGGTGCATGTGAAGTCCACCGACCCGCACTGGGCTAGCGTGGTGGACAATAGCCTGAACGCCCTCGTTGAGAGGGTAGGCCTGAGCCCCAGCAGTGGGGACATGTTAATAGGCTGTTGATTGGATTTGATGCAGATTTTATATACGACTTAATGTAAGTATTTACTTTTAAATAGGATGTTGATACAGGCATGTATATAATTGTTAGGCAATAATGGAATACAGCCAATTGGAAAGGTCAACGGCGGGTCGCCATATGTAGAGCGGAAGTTAATGCTGCCAACTTACGTATGCACTCTTCGATGCCAAACAAATAATGTTACATCAAAACTTCTCCGTAGTATACGAAAATTTATCGTGTACATTTTTCTTTATGATATGAAAACTTGAAAGCTGTTTTATACGAGTAGTATAAAAAAACTGAAAGCACGACCTAGACGTGCCTCAGAACATTTTACAGGGCACCCTATTATATTATAGTTGCATAGTGACATTGTTATTTTGACTGCGCAAGCTTCTTTTCGCAATTAGTACCGCTCTCGGATTGACCACGGCTGAATACGAAGCTCGAAAGTGGTCAACGCAGTCGCGACACAGTTCCGCTCGTACCGGAGTAGGAAGACAGGGTTGCCTGTCAGAAAATCAAATCGACAGACAGCCTATCAACATGCCGACTTTTTATGTCCAAAGTGAGCTGAGCTGCAACAGCAACAACTTGTAAGAAACCTAATTTTTTTTGTTTTTTTCGATGTTAGTACACATCTATTACCGGTTACTATGCCACACATTTTACTGAATGTCTAAAAAAAAGTGACAGATTGTAAAAATTAAAAGGAAAAAAAAACGGTTATGATATTTATATGTAAGTTTCGCCTGAAATAGAAGGATTACTTAATTACTATCTTCAATATTTCAAGTAATTTTCCTCCGTTGTAATAACACAGTTATAGTAATTGTTTAATTGCAAGCTGTAACACAATCTTGTATGCCCATGTGGCGGGACATAGCTGGGATTCACAATAAATATTTGATTGATTGATCCGTGTTCTATAATCCTAATATTCTATCCTACTAATATTATACAGGCGAAAGTTTGTAGGGATGTAAGGATGTCTGGATGTGAGGATGTTTGTTACTCTTTCACGCAAAAACTACCAAACAGATTTTGATGAAACTTGGTACAGTGATAGCTTATATCCTGGAATAACATATAGGCTAGTTTTTAACGCGGACAAAGTTGCGGGGCGTCCGCTAATACCCCCTAAGTAGCAAAACACCTACATAGAGGGCGCTGTTTCACAATGTACACGGGAGAAACTTTTATACGTAAGAAGTCATATGGTATTTGGCTGCAGGCTAAACGCAGTGTGCGCAGGAGCGTCTATTTCCTCTAAAAACTCATAACACATTCAAGAAACGAGCGCGTAGGTATTTAAACTTTTCCGGCGCAAGAAATGAACCGTTGGAGTCGTGAGGCGACTTAAAATCAAATAATTTGCACGTGCCGATAACTTTTAATGGGAAAACTTGGCGCCGCGCCGCCGCGCCCAATACCTACGATTGATATTTCGGAGGGAAGTGGCTCTCGAACTTTTTGTTTACGCGCAACTTTGGGCGCTTTAAACAATCGACAGCGCAGAGAGCGTGTAAAGTGAGGAAGGCTTGGTGGGTCGTTTCTTTGGAGAAGTTTGAGTTTAATTATTCAATTCAATTCATTTATTTTAAATTTACAAAATACATGTCTACAGGTAGAGTCCCAAGGCGACGGTGTATTAAACAATAACTTAATTCTAAAACATTATTATAAACTTAAAATGTCATAACAATAATATAAATGTCAAAATAGTACCCATGTCAATTCTCTATATGAAATTAATGCTAATTAAAATTAATAATAACTTAACAATGATATAATTGAGAAAATAAAAATAAAATTATAAACACCATTCTGCTAACTATACCTACCTATTTAGATAAGTAACATAACATAGTTCTTGTGAATTCCGCCAAAGTACAATGGAATAAGTCAATATCTGTACAGATCTCGTTAAGTAGGTGAACAGCCACAGATAGCGGCGCGTATTTTAATATATTTGTTCTGCACTTTGGCGTAGCTAGAACTCCGCGCCGTGGTCCACGTCGCAATCTAGTATTGGGCACTAGAACCCCTATTGCCTGTAGTATTATAGGGTTATGTAGCTGTCCTCGAAAAACCCTGAAGACATGTGTAGACAGAGCCAATTTTCTTCTGACTTCAATTGTGTAACATCCTATCATTCCAAGTAGGAATTTTGTAGGATATATTATTGGGTAAGATGGATAGAAACCGAATTGTTTTTTATACATGTATCTTAAGAATTTGTTTTTTTAATTATTATTTTATTTAATTATGGGAATTATGATTATGGGGAGTAGAGCAAATAGAAGTTGGGAACTGAAGGTTGCTCATTAGCTACTGTTGTAAGTTACGATTCCGATGCGACGAAAATCAACCAATCAAAATCACGTCACATCACGTCATGTATTAGATGCATGATTTTGATTGGTTCATTTCACATCGATGTAGCGTCGCATAGTGAATGACGGGCCTAAAATGTAGGTATGAATAAAGGCATTAACAAATATTTTGGTACGAGCGCATAAAACGGACTTCACTCTCAGTAAAGCGTTGAATACACACACAACATGCGGGTTCCGTATATTTTTTAGTTTTCGTGAAATATAATAAAAATAATTTTAAAAAAAGTTTTTTTATTTGTACACTGCATGAAATCTCAGAAGAGCGAATTCGCCTCAACCCCCTTTTGCATGTTGATGGCCATAAGTAGTGTATTTTTTTGTAATTTGACTTAAACATACTAACTTACTACAGATGAAGTTAAATATAAGCTTAGTCTCAGGTAGGCCTTTGACGAAATACGAAACAAATCCAACCAAAACCTATTATTTAATCTGTGGCAAAACAAAACCACAGAATATGTAAGACAAAACTTAAAAATAACTTCAAACGCTAATGGAAAACTTAGTACAATACCAACTACTGAAGATAATAGAGTAACAAAAGCGATTCCCGATAAACACAACAATCGCGAATTAAGCTGTAATAAGGAGCCAAAGCGTACACTTAACCTGACTTTCGTTAATTACTGCCAACTTCGCCCATTTGCGATCTCAAGTTTTGAGAGGAATTTGCCAACTTCGGCGAATTTGCCAACTTCGGCGAATGTGCCAACTTCGGCGAATTCGGCGACTTCGCTTACTACGGTGACTTCCCCAATGCGGAATTCGGCTGTCCGTGCATTTAGTTGATAAGTTATTGGAACGGAATTTTTTGTGGAATTTCTCTCATTGCATTATGAGTTAAATGAAGGTTTGATTTTATTAAATAACTTTGTTATAACATTTTGAAAAGTAATTTTACTACGGTACCTAGATCATTTCTGTGTGATATCAGTGTACTTGACATTGACAGAAGGTATGTTATTGCAGCCCTTGGGGGGAGAACGTACCTAACTACTTGTCGCGGACCCAGAAATTCAAAGTTTGCAATGGTCCATTATGACAACAGTTGCCGCTTATTTTTTATTTTATTTTCGTAATTACAAATTACGTAAAATGCTTGCCGATTTCCATTTCCAGCCATTTCCTAAAAAAATCTTCGGATCCGCTATTCGGATCCATGCAAGTATGTATTTACATATTAACTTAAGGAAGTTATTGAAGGTTACTTATCTACGTTTTAAAGAAAACTTATCTTCTTAGGGGGTCAGGAATACCTGGCGGCACTTCGACCCTTTTAGGATTGGCGTATCCAGGTTTCCTCGCGATGTTTTCCTTCACCAAAAAACCTGTTATAATAAATAGTACTTAAGTTTCGAAAAATTTATTGGTACGACGAACCCAAGACCGCATGAACGTAAGGCGAGTGCACAACCAACTAGGCTACGACTCTTAAAGAAAACTTAATAGGTAGTCCATAGAATTACCAAGCAGACGACTACGGGGAACAACAAGGGTCACATTCTTAAAATTATTGACAACATAATAAATTCAGACTCAGCGAACCAATTAACTCGCAAACACCTAAAAAGCTACGTACAAAACAAAGTTAACAAATGAAATCCCCAGTCTCGCGAATCAATTCATACAGACCAGACCAACTTTTTTTCCGGCGAACAACTGTCAAAACCCCATAACGTTTGTAAAGCCGCATATTGCCGGGAACTTTCCGTATTTCGCATCGCGGGCCAGCCGAACGAAATTAAAAAGTTGACGTCGTCAAATAAAACCGGCGTTCAGTCGAAACAGAACTGGAAAGAGCTGAGCACAACCATTTGGGAGAAAGTTTCAATGGAGTTGCAGATTAATGAGAAGTCGCATTTGATTTTTGACAAACGTATGTTTTTAGTTCTCCAGCGTACACTACGCTTGCCCAGTCATGGAGACCATGACTGGGCAAGCGTAGTGTACGCCCCGGTTAGATGGAGCGACGATCTGGAGGCGCCTAGCAGTGTCTGGATGTGGAGAACCGACGATAGGGTTTCAGTGGCGTATGTCCAGCACTGGACTAGTGCAGGCTGATAATGATGATGCTTTTTTTAGTATAGACAAATGGTGCTGATAGACCGACAGTGATGTTTCTAATCAAAATTCACTATTGGTTGAATTTAATACCGACCACACCAGGAAGAAAATGTACAAATTGTACAAAGTACGATTACCACTGGGTCTGTCCCCACCATAGAGTTAGTAAAACAACTCTCTGGTCCCCACCTAATACTTAGCACGGTTCCCACTGTAACCCTCGATGTCTGGCGTTAGAATGAAGCAACGATATAGCCGCTAAGCCAACGCGAGTGACTCAAACTATCTCAAGTTTTCGACGTTCAAAGCGGCGATCGGGAATACTAGTTCAAAGCCAAAATTTTACCTTATTATAGTTTATGAGAACAGCTAATTATGCATACGTACTAAATTTCTTACGAATTCTTTATTCCACAAACAAACATCGTCAGACAATGGTGGGCTCTTCCATGAGGAGTCTGTCTTCGTTTCTTTCGTCTATGTTCGCGAAACAGCAGCGGCAGTGGTAGCCGAAAAGGGGTGCGGGCTCGTCACACGATGAACTTTCTAACATGGCGGCGATTCTGAAAAGTTGCGACAAGCGACAACCCTGTGGTCGTGCCACGGGAACATGCCGAGAGAGAGAATTGGAAGAAGTTGTGCGGAAATTAAACGGGGCAATGACATTTTGATTCAGTTGTGTTCCACAACTGGATAGAATATGTATTTCATTTGTACAGTCAACCGCACGTTAGTGGAAACACTGACCTATAATAATATTAATGTTTGGACAAATTTACACACGGCTGTTTAGTCCCAGACTAAGCCGAAGCTTGTAAATGGGCACTCAACAACTGATAAACATACATAAATACTTTTAAATAAATACATTCAAACACCTAGAATCCGAAAACCAACAGATATGCTTTAAATAAACCTATTAGGCCTATCAAGGGGTTTTAATAGTAGAGAGACCAGTTTATTCTGGTTTTATTTCCACTGACGTGCGGTCGACCGTACGCCTGACAGTGCCCGAAGCTGTACGTTACATTTATTGCCAATTGTTGTATCCTACTGTATTATAATCATCATCATATTACATTAGTCCACTGCAGGACATAGGCGTCTTCCAAGACGCGCCACTGAATCCGATCTTATTGTTCTGTATTATAACCATTATGGTTAGGTCGATCCAAACATTAGAGTTTGCAATATGGCTCCCTTTTACCATAGCTTTTTTTACCACACGAACAAAACCTCCCTAAAAACCTGCTAAGAACAGTAAAAGCTTACGAAAAGTGTAGCGGTCGTAAGTATAGAAATCCAGGCGCTGGGAAACTCGGATAACATGAACATCATGCAAACGATATACGAGTACACATGTAGAGAGGAGATCGTGATTGTAATTTACATTCACAAAGCAAAAGCTAAATTGGATTGTCGGATCGTAGCGGCAGCGCGGCCGCGGCCCATTCGTTCCATTTTGATCACTTCTCTTCTCTATAGGTACACCTACAATGCATTTATTTCTATTAAAATATTCATAAACGATATTATATTCTATGTTCACTATCTATTCATAGACCTAGAATATACTAGCGTACATAGACGTTCAATGTGTGCAAGTGCCAAAATAATTATTGATAGCAGAGTCACCTGTTTTGAATGTCTTCCCTGATGAGGTAGGCAGAAAGAACAGAACGCCAAGTATCGCGATCCTGACACACCTCTTTAGCTTTCCTCAGTCTCATCCATCATTTTCTTTAAAGTCTCGCGAGTGCTCTTCACGTCGTGTCCGTCTGTCTGTGAGCACCCGCTCTATCTGATCCTCGTATGTCAGTCTAGCTCGTCCCCGCCTCCTACTGCCAATAACATTTGCTCGATATATTTGTCATGTTACGTTCGCACTATGTTCTCTCTCTCTCTTAGTTCGTCTATACGTCTATGCGCTAGATAATTCTAAGCTTATAATCTAAGCTCAAATAATTGCGAAGTTGAAGTGGCAGTGGGCTGGGCATTCCGCTCGTAGAACTGACGGCCGTTGGGGCAGAAAGGTTCTCGAGTGGCGACCGCGTATCGGAAGACGCAGTGTAGGCAGGCCTCCCACAAGGTGGACCGACGATCTAGTGAAGGTCGCGGGACCCAGCTGGATGTGGGTAGAGCAGGACCGGTCGTCGTGGAGATCCTTGGGGGAGGCCTTTGTCTAGCCGTGGACGTCTACAGGCGATATGATTAAGGTAAGATTATATTGTATTATTTAGAATTTAGAAATGAGTTTAGCTGAACTAATTAACTGGGAGCATGCACGTTTGTATTTCATTAGGCAGCGTCAACAAACATTTTGATGGAAAGCACACAGCTATGTAAATTTTTTGTCTAGGAGCGTCTTACAAGTTTGTAACTACCCAAATACTTTCATGTTTTAGCCATGTGTAGAAATATTAATTTCAGTATTACAAAATATTACAGAATGGTTTGACGAATTTGGAAAACCTAGCACAATATAATTGCCATCTGATTCCTAGCTTCATATTCCGCCTGAAACTTCCAGACCGCCCCAATAATAAAGGAAAAAATAAGAAAACTTCGATATGACAATATCGTCTTTACACATCGAAAGAATACAAGTTTTGTCATATATCAGTTGTGTAAAAAGAAAGTTTGGGCTCTAGAAATCAGATGTTTTGTATTGATACGAGTTTTGATTATTGACGGTGAGTTGAAGCAATTAATGCTAAGGCAGCGTGTCTAGAAAAAGATAAAGCGTGTCACAGATCAGACTGTCTAGAACATAATTGTTTAAAATGACCAGTTTTTAAACATTCTAAAACAGAAATATAATTTCTTTTTAATTTAATTTGGTTTTTAAACCTTAATTTCAAATTGTTTAGTACT
Source organism: Metalampra italica (assembly GCA_949699065.1). Taxonomy (NCBI): domain Eukaryota; kingdom Metazoa; phylum Arthropoda; class Insecta; order Lepidoptera; family Oecophoridae; genus Metalampra; species Metalampra italica. The sequence continues at coordinate 11,139,477 of OX452971.1, read as the reverse complement.
CGACGGTGTAATTTCACAGTAAAGAAAGACATATAAGTAAGAACTCCCCTGCAAATGTTTCCAGTGTGACCAAACTTTCAATGATGTCTCTGTTTGTAAGAACTCTAATAATCGAGTCTGGAAGTTTAAGAATAACATTTGGATTTAACGCGTGAAGTTTTACCTTGCTCGCATAATAATAGGGATTTAATTTGCATTTCAAAACACACCTCAACGGGTAACCAGACAATTTTGTGTTTATTGAGCGAGGAACATTTCAATATTGAGCTTTGTTCCGAATTTTTAAATGAATATCGTAATAGGCAATATCCTAAGGCGGTCATTTTTAAATGTTAATGAAAATACATCGTGAGTTTAAAGCTAAATGATTCTTTTCGGAACTCCAAATTAAAATCAACAGCCTATTAACATGTCCCCACTGCTGGGGCTCAGGCCTTACCTTTCAACAAGGGCGTTCGGGCTATATAGTCCACCACACTAGCCTAGGGCGGGTAGGTGGACTTCACATGCGGACTACACGCCTAAGAATTTCTTCTTCGGCGTATGCAGGTTTCCTCGCGATGTTTTCCTTCACCGTTCGAAAGCAGTCAGTACATGTACTTAAGTTTCGAGAAAAAACCCATGGCCCAGCAGTCGACAGGTATTCCTGGCCGCCTGATAGTAAGTATATGATAAAGTTTGTACCAACACCGCATTGTGAATTACGCGATTTTGTGAAAGACGGGACTTCTTGGTTCTTCGTCCACAGAGCACCATTAACTTTATTTCCGGCGATCATACGCCTTTCTGCATCCGAATTACATCTTCCATCTCTATTAAACACGTGAGTAATGCCCATAAAGTAACTTAAAATGAATTTGAAATACTTAACGGGGCGAAGTGCAGTAGAGTGCTCAGGCAAGTTGTCGTTAAGTACCATTAACGGGGCACTCGCATTGTTGGCTTAGTTAATGATTCGCGAGATATAGTTGTTTGGCAGCGGGATCTCGGCAGATAGTCAGCTAAGTTCAAGGTATCGTAAGTTGCTCATACTTAAAAGATAAAAATTACAAGCTTGTAATAAATAAATTATAAACTTGAATATAAGTAATGTATTGTATTATCTTCAGAACCAATGGTGGGTGGTCGGATTGGATCTCGGGATGTGATCGAAAAATCGATCGCACGATTCATCCCGGACATACAAACAAACAAAAAACAAATAAACAGACTGGTAACAGTTAAATAAAAGCTTGTAACGAATAGAATTACATGCAAGAGGAAATTATTTTATCTCGCATGTGGGGACAGAACTGTACATTAGTACATTTTAGACTTTCGCGCTTTGTATTCATAACTATATAATTATTTACGGGTCTTACACACCGGCCAGTGTAACCTGGTCGAAACGTCGGGCAAGGTAAATAAAACTTATTCGTGTGTAAGACCCGTAAATAATTATATAATTAAGAACTGTACATTGATTTCGAAACCGCTCAAACTTTAATTCAAATTATTTTTAAAATATCAATAATCTTTAATCAGTTATCCCTTTTTGAATAAATAGTCGCCGAGGCGAGCCATATATTTCGTTTTAATGTGCGATGTAGTATTTGTAAAAACATGTTTTAAAACGTAAAAACACAATGTTAACTCAATTCGCAAGTGGTAAAATCAATCATTTCCCGCCCTTCTGTAAGCCGATCTAACTTCCCAAAACATGGGAACAACTTTTAATTAAATACAATGGAAAAACAAAGGGTCCTGTTGGAGGAAAAACATCTCCGGACTGATAATTCGATTTCCTCTGAGTCCCGTTTATTAAAAATCTCTGTTAGGTTCAATCTGCAGTCTATAAAACGTCTCTCGACATCAGCAGGCATGTAGGTATGAGCTATAGTCCACCACGCTTCTTTACTGGTGCGGCTAGGTGGACTACACATACGCCTACATAGATCCCAGTAAATGATTTTCCAGTATTTTGTGGAAATAGATGTCGTTGCTTATTGACCGAGCGAGCGAAGCGTCTATGTTTCGAGATTGGCCAAAAATGCTATTGTCCGTCTGTCCTTCTGTCTTTCTGTCTGTAATTCTCTACAGGTCGCATTTTTCAACCGATTTTGACGAAAATTTGGCCAACCAAATTAATTAAGCCAACAAAATGAGTAGAATAAAATTTTTCAAAACATTTTTTTTAGAGTACGTACCAAACTCGCAAAGTGGGAGAGAACTTTTTTTTTCTTGTAAATCCCATAGTGTGGGGTATCGTTGGATAGGTCTTTCAAAAATATTGCTGGTGTGTGAAAACCGTTTTTTCGATTTAGGGATCCGTTGGATCCGTTGGCGAAATATTAAGCTTTAAAGCGGTAACTTTTGTTAGTCACGTGTCCCCCCCCCCCCCTGCCAGCTAAACGGTTGCTTCTGCAAATGTGAAAAAATTCACGGCAGTAGCATATATAACGTAGTTAAAAGGAAAACTATAACAGATAAGAAGGTTCTATTAGTTTCTGAGTAATAGTAACATGAGAAAGTCGAAAAATTAAATTATGTTCATAGAACTGCATACGTAAAATGGGAATGTTTTTTTCGCGTGAATTCCATGGTGTTGGGTATCATTGGATAGGTCTTTCAAAAATATCGGGGGTGTGTGGAAACAATTTTTCGATTTATCGATCCGTTTGCGAAATATTAAGCTTTATAGTGTTAATTTTTGACACTTTAGTACTGAATCTCCAACTGCAAAGTTGATTTCTGTTCGTTTCTTTTAGGTTTGGTTTATAAGGGCTGGCGAGGTCTACTGTTCTCACAGAACCACTAGTGTTATTATTAATCGATTCAGAACACTCCAAAGACAATAAATATTTAGTCGTTCGGTAGATTTTTAAACCAATTTTATGGCCTTTGTCACAGGCTTTTAGAAGGATTCTTACATACTTTGAAATTTGACGGCCGGAAGTTTGATATTACAGTCAGTGCCATCTATCGAGGCATTTAGAACTACTGATGCGGCTAGTAATGAGGCCTGGTCCTTCATTGGACCTAATATGCTGATGATAATGATGACATAGATAAATCTATAGACACCAAACAAATCTGACATTATTATTTAGTTCTGTAGAGCTGAGATCCAACCGATGCGATGCCACACATACATAAAATAGCTTTTGACTAAAGGGGAATCACCTCAGTGAGTTGTCAAAAGGTCCTTGACACCGGGGCGGGCTACAGACAGATTGCGCGGGTAACTTCGTCCGCGACTGGTGGGTGGGAAACGAGAGAAAATTGGTTTAACAAATCATGGGGGTGCAAATCAAAGGTGTTTATCGAACCGGTGGAAGTTTAACGAAATGCCTATCCTTGGTAAAATCGAACCAATGAAATGGAACAACGAGAATGCACCAAAATGTTAACTTTCTTTAACAGGTGTTACTGTATAAACCTATTTTACATGCCCTAACGTAACTAAAAGGACAACAAACCTTACCCGGATAATTCAAGACCACTGGACCAATTGACCTGAAGTTTTGAACAATGAAAAGCAACGATATTATGAAAATTTCAATTTTTTTCAATTTTCCGAGACATTTCGATACTTATAAAAACGGATTAACACGGGTATTAGATCCCTCGTTAGTGTACCCGCCACCAGGTGGACAGACGACCTAAAGCAGGTGGCCTGAAGCGTCTGGACGCGGTTGGCGGAAGTCCGGGTGTAGTAGCATTCATTGGGCAAGCCCTATGACCAGCAGTGGACATCAACGTGTACGACGTACGCTTTGTTGGCTTTCATAATTATAAAGAAGTAGGTAAGGTATTTGAGGTTAAATTGGGATGGTAAACGACATGGCACCAATAATCCTCTGGATAAGGGACCGAGGCTCCACCCAAGAGCATTAATGGAACAGACGCTCCTTAACAAGATGGACTGGATTAGAGCGCTGATAAGGCGCCATTATTGAAATTGCTTCAGCTGGGACCTGGGGCGCTGAGGATAGCGATAATATTCAGGTACTTGGAGCTCTAGAATTTCTTTTTTTGCACGTCGGTCGCCAATTTGTAAGCTTTTGCTTAAATTTGTGATATTATGTAAGCTATTTAGGCACCAAACCACTATGGTCATTGTCATACTTTATTACGGGATATTATATTTATAGCTGTTTCCCGCGGCATCGCCCACATTTTATTAAGTACCCAGAAATGACTTCAGTTGGGGTTTTGAATGGTAAATAAATAAATAAATAATGTTTTAAATTAAATATTGTCTAAATGTGTATTATTTTTTAAAGTGGAATCTACTATTTTTAAAGTCCAAGCCATTAATTTATAAGTGCATTTAATGATTAAATACAACTGCTTACTTACTTGTTTCTGATGTCAATATTATTAACTACAATCTACATATTTACATAGACAGCTAAAATGTTAACCCTCCCGTTGGCTTCGCCGTAGTCAAAATCTTTTCAGCAATTCAATCAGTTGGTGCGTCTCTTTCGTCACCCACATGTAAAATTCCAAACTTGCACTTCGTAAAACAATGTGGCCTATCATTGTTAAATTCCATAATTTTTCAGTTAAAAATTTGACGAAAGCATATTAACAATATCAAAGCTCTATGAAGGTATGTTCGTATCAATTTAACATCCAATTATCCGAGTAAATAGCGCTCGAAGCGGAAATAATCAAAGGCATGTTTCATTTTGCAACATGGCCCAGACTTTGTAAACAATTCCCTGGGCCGTAGCCGTAGTATGTTTCTGTGTACTTTTTTCAACATGGCTTGATCCCGGTAATGCTTCGACTATAGGTATTTTGTTAACTACTTATAAATAACGAAGGAGAAAGTAGTCAGGTAATTAAAACAATTTTAAAAAATGTTTATTAATGTTTCAAAATGTTGTTAAAATAAGTCCTATAATTCTACAACAAAATAAAGGTATTTTTCCCGTAATTTATCATTATTTTTAATGAGTAGATTTTTTACTTGGGTTTTTTACTCACTAATAATCGGCGAAATGTGCTAAAAATGTACTAAAAAGAAAAAAATAGGAGATAAATGCCTTTATTTTGTTGTAGGATTAAAGTCCAGGACTTGTTTTAACAACATTTCGAAACATTTTTTAAATTGTTTTTTTACTTACGTGACTACTTTCGCCTTCGTTATTTATCAGTAGCACACCAGTATACATGACATGTGACAATATCAAAGTTAATATAAAATAGAAAAATAAACCGTTAGATTTGTGGGGTTAATTCTGTTTTCATGACTAAAATGTTCCCTGTGAATACGGTGCCGGGCAGTTGAATAGAAATGCTCGAATAATACTGCACCTTAGATGAGTTACTCAGCCCAGAAGCTTAAAGAACTTACCTGAAAATAAAATGAAAATTGGTTAGTACATTAAATAATAATCAACAATACCCAATCGAGTTCATTTTTATATTAGCAAACCGTTTCCTACTGAAATGAACGGAAAGGAAAACACTTTACCAAGGACGTGACGGTCGACTGTTTCTGATATTTTACCATTATAGAGATTTCAGAGTTCTTGGCGTAAAACGACAGTAAACTTGTTGCATCAAGTTTAATCATAAACCTATTCATTTCGTGAACAAAATTTTATAGATATGGAATGTTAAATTTCAATGTTTTCTCGTAATTTGTTTTTTTTTCTCACATTTTTCCGGTTCGATTACCGACTCAGGCAAGTGATGTTTCTGAAATCTTTGAATGCATTTCAAGTTATATTTGAAAATAAAATGAAGTCCTTTTGATTTCTAAATTATAATTTTAAGTACTTTCTTGCAATAGTCATGGGATCCCCTTTAACTTATTTTATTTTATCATTTCATACACAAATATAAGGCATTACACTTAGAAACTCCACAACCTTCACACAATAGCTTCACTATTAGACATATGTACCATGGCTAGAACCTAACCTAACCTAAACTAAAGCTAAAACTAATCTGGGTCCAGCATTAGTTATTCTAGTCTCGTGATATTGTTATAAAGCATAGACCTTCGTCAATGGATGGCCAATTAGGGGTCGGACGTGAGGCCCCCTAAATTGGATTTCATGCAGTGGCTGCATGGCCGCCCCGGAATCAGAAATGGAGCATGCTTGCTTGTGGCATTCCTACATACATATATTGTTCATTGTTATTTCCGAGAGCCAGCCAGTAATATTACAGGCTCCAGAAGAGTTTTAAGACAGTCCTAAAGGTTTCCGCAGTCCAATGCTATCAATATACGCATCATTCTCTTCAGACACGCTTGCCGAGTCTTTTAAACCTCTAAATATACCCGAAAACAGCACTAGCGGTAGCTACAGAAGTAAAAATATCGAAAAAGGAATCGATCGATAGAGCACTCCGCAAGTTTTCTCTCTATAACCGGGTTACTGAACTTTGCCAGTCGTAAATGTTGATAACAACTTTATAGTCCGCCAGTTGACTTCGGTAAGCTGTAAATATACTGAGACAGCTAGATGCTGCCTGTATTGTTCCTGTTGGAATTTAGGTACTCAATTACGTACAAAAAGAAAGCCATTTACATAGGTGGACGGATAATTTGAAACAAGGCAAGATTTTCATACAATCGAGGTCACTTTGAAGCCATGGTTCTCCGTGAACGATTGATCGGGGCATGATCTGATGACGGTCATCGAGAGGGTAGACGGAGGACTTTCAAATCACTACAGATATCTAACTGATCAGATGAACCGTCTGGAGCAGCATCGTCAAAATCGTCATGATTCCTTAACTTTAAGATTTTCATACATTTTTATGCCATTTTGCGGTTTTTTTTCTTCATGACGATGCTGCTCCCAAACGGCTTATATGATCAGTTAGATATTTATAGCGATCTAAAAGTCCTCCATCTACTCTATCGATGACCGTCATCAGATCATGCCCCGATCAATCGTTCACGGAGAACCATGGCTTCAAAGTGACCTCGATTGTATGAAAATCTTACATTGATTCTAATTATCTGTCCACCTATGAATATGAGGTACTATTCGCTTCATTCGCTCATTACAAGAATATAGTGTAACATGCATACTCTCCGGATCATGAGGCATGAAAGAGGATCGAAATTTTTTTCAAAACTAAACTAATAATAATATAAGTAATTAAAATCTATCAAAAGTGTATAAATATGAATGTCGGTGTATACGGGGTGTAGTGTATACGCAGTATTAGATTTAGCCTTCCCTCTTCTTCCTTTTGATTACAGTTCTGTTACAGTTACTTGTACAGAGGGAGGGCTAAATCTAATACTTCTAGAAACAAAAAATAAGTTGCCTAAACTGCATGGAAAATGCCTAATTTCCAATGATTATGTAGACTCAGAATCGATTCGAGAGAATCGAGTGATTGAAATTAATCGATATAAGTGGTATCCTCGTAAAGTTTACTCACTCGCTCGCGCCGTTCGCATTGTCCCACGCAATGGATAGAACGATTTATGACGACATAATTGAATGGGCTAATCCATTTGTTTTCGGAATGAGAAGCTGAATGTCTACATTAGGGTGATTTGATTATTATCAAATTGCTAACTCAATTAATAATTGGAAGTGGTACGAGCATAGGGTAGACAATTAAATATTCCAAAATATATTTTTTGTTTATAAATCATGAAATTTTTAGAGATTTATGATCCTTTTGTTTCCAAGAATCTTAGCGTAACTAAACCTAAACTAAGCATAATTAATTTAATTCTGTTACTTACTTGGTAATTAAGCATTTTTGTCATAGTTAATGTTGACTGTTAAGACAAAACAAACAAAATTAAAAAGTCAATAAATAATATTAAAAGAAAATATATTTTTAAGAATAGATGCACATACGTAACATATCTTCACGCTATCGCGATGTATAGATACACATTGTTTCTAATAAAACAACAATTTTAACATTGATTATAATAAAATAATCATAATATATACTTATTAAATGTTAGAGGGACTGTCCAATGTCATTATTTATGAATTCATTTTATAATTCATCAATGAAATAATATTAATTTTCCAACATAACGCTTTTCCGTCAGCGACTAACGTAGTCGCTTATCTTCCAGTAGAAACTATTTTATTCTAAGACGTGAATTGAGCATCATTACTGTAATTAGCTTATCTAACGCAATCTCTCTTATTCAGTAACTAAGAAGCCATTAAATTCAATATGTACGGAACGTTAAGTGCCGTCGCGAAGTACACAAAGAGTCACGGAGCCGGCCGTATTTTATTACGAATGGTACAGCAGACAACTTCGAACATTACTCCCATCCGTTGCTGCTCCAGATATCTTGAACAGAAATATATTACGTCCGTAGTACTATGTATAGGACTTCTTATAACAGCGTAATAATAACAATCATTTTGCCTAGTGACGGTCAGTGGCGTTTCTCCTTTGTTTATTGTACAAAAAAACGTGTTACCCAGTTACAATTTATAATAAATAATAATAAATTGTAACAACAGTTATGCTTTTTGTCTTAATTTTTATAACTTTGTATGTTTGACATTTATGTTATGAGGATTAAGTGAACATACATAAAGGAAAAAAACATACAACCGAACATAGAATAAATTCTTATCCTATCGAAGTCGGTTAAAAAGTGAAATAAATAAACCTAATCATGCGTTTGTAGATTGTATGTACGTACAAAGTATAAACTTATACTTATTTTATTTTTACTGGGTAAAAAGGCTAGGTGTACATCTTGGTATAATAATTATGATTATGACATAAGAATACCAGATAAATATAATTAGCGAGTTCCTTTATTTTATTCCTTAGATAAAAATCGCCTGTGGTTTTATCTAAGATTTACATATTTTTGTTGCTATTAAATAACAAGTTTAGATTAATCACAAATTTTAAGTAGGTAATGTAATGTCTAGCACCAAGCCATCTCCTTCTCTTTAGAGGCTACGAAGATTTAGATTATCATACTACGAGTTTAGGTACTTCCATTTATGGTGGAATCGAATTTTCACAGTTATTTTATAGAATCACCAGAAGACTTTCAAGGCGATAAGAAATAATTCATTTTTCAGATAAAACAAGTTGTCAACAACAACTTCAACAGATAAGTAAAGTGACTTATGGAGACCACAAAAGGCCGAAACTCAACTTTTTACTTATCTTCCTTAAGTAACTTGAAAAAACAATACGCCGCCGCCGTAAGCTCTCTTAATCTATTTTTGTTTAAATCTTTGACGAAAGTTCCAAATAGAAATCATCGTTCTGAAATAATCTTAGCAAGAAAATCAAAGAATATGTATCTACAATTCGGTTCCTACATTTTATAGTCTCCTGTGTTTGTCTGCTGTGTTTTTTAAACTCGAACTGAGAGTACAATAATGCCTCGGCTAGCGCCTAGGCCCACATGCACACGTTAATCCATCAATGCCTGTGTTGCGGGCCGCGGCAGTAATGTACTATAAATTACTGTATATACTAACATCGTTTTTAAGATTTTGTGTATTACTAACAAAAATATGGACACTGTCTGAATTAAAATATATTCCATTCTGTTCTATTCTATTCTGTTCTGTTCTGTTCTGTTCTGTTCTGTTCTGTTCTGTTCTGTTCTGTTCTGTTCTGTTCTGTTCTGTTCTGTTCTGTTCTGTTCTGTTCTGTTCTATTCTATTCTATTCTATTCTATTCTAATAATAATAAATTTAGAAAAAACAATATAATTAAAAAAAAACAATTTGTTCGAAAACCCCAAATAGACCAGAACTAATTAACGGATTTTGATCGGACTTTCTCTATAAAATATCTTGGATACTTAGATCTATTCGGGCTACATCGCGAGGAAATGTTAGGTAAATAATGCAATTCATATTATTATTTTCAATACCTACGCAATATTCTCTAACAAATGGACTTGTCAACCGGTTCGAAACTTGGCCGAATTTCCTAACTTGTTAAGGAACCCTTGTTGATCAATGTCCCAAGTTTTTTTACTTTGGACATGTCTCACGACTTAATCGAACTTAAATTGAAGAGGAGGCTGGGGAGCCTAAACTGATGCAAATTGTTTTTATCAGACACTCCTTTTAAAGTCTGCTTTTATCGTAACTTAAATCTTATTTTATCAACGTGATCAGATTCGCCTTTAAGAAAATGCTTTCATTTTGTATCGAAATTAAGTAAAATAAATATAAATTAATTCTACATACACTAAACGTAGTGAGGAACCCTGCATACGCCGAAGAAAAACATCGTGAGGAAACCTGCATAGCCCCAGCAGTGGGGACATATTAAAAGGCTGTTGATGAAACGTGCAGAAACATTTCACAAAAGAGTTAGCTGGTAAGAAACCAGTTTCTCTGGTACCAAATACTCAGTGAAGTTCAATTTCACAAGGGGGGAATATGCTCCCCTGCACACCCCACAAAGGCACCATTATGTACCATTAAAGTTGGTTCACATTGAATACAATGCACCCCACTCTCCTCTTAAGGCAGTCTGCACACGTTTCTGCGCAGAGTTAATTGGTGCAGCCGTCGCTTGTTACAGAGCTATGATTTGAAAAGTCATTTGTACTCCGTGTACGGAATGCCTAACATATGTGTATCACCTTTTAACCTACGGTATGATTCTATTGTTACCGCTTATAATGCAAAGCAGTCTTTTGTTATTTTACAAGCTTTTATTTAACCTGGTTTTCTTTTAGCTTGGTTGTCTGTCCAGGAGGAATCTTGTGATCGATTTTTCGACTTCTCGATTTCTGATCATGCTCAAATTTTGCACCCACCTTTGTTTCTAAAGACTAAAATAAAGTTTATTCAATTTTATGGTACACTACCTCTAATATAAATCTTGTTTAATTTTTCTTCTATTTATTTAATATTATTTAACAGCCGATTGGTTTCATGTCGGGACTATTTGTGTGATGAGCATAGGTATCTGTTGGTTTTCGGATTCTGGGTGTTTGTATGTATTTAATTATTTATCTAAAAGTATTTATGCAGGTTTATCAGTTGTTGAGTACCCATTTACAAGCTTCGACTTAGTTTGGGACTAAACAGCCGTGTAAATTTGTAAAGTAAATTTGTCCAAACGTTATTTTTATAATACCAGGGACAGTGAACTAACAAGACAGTATTCCTCGATGCAGAGAATAAGTTTTTTACAATCAAACAAGTTGTAAAAACTGGGATTCACAGGAGTTACCTCTTCGTAACTTTGCTGGAGAGTTTTACTGGGTCTTAGTCTCACAAACTCTTAAATCTTGGGACTTGTCCACAACCAATTTTCGCTCTATTAAATACTTAGATAGTTGCCGAAAGTTATCCACCTTTATTATTAAATAGCTGTTTCCCGCGGCTTTGCCCGCGTAGATAAGTTTTTCCCACGGGATGTATAATCTATGTTACTGTAAAGTTTAATCAAAACCTGTTCCGTAGTTTTAGCGTGAAAGAGTAACAAACGTCCAAACATCCTTACAAACATTCGCGTTTATAATTTTAGTAGGATTGGCAAGGTTTCCCAATTCCTCGCTAGATTTTCACCTTCCTAATGGTCGTAGCAGCTTAAACAGCTTGTTGGCATAGTGGTAGTGACCCTGCCTACTGCGCAAAAGGCCGTGGGTTCGATCCCCACCCGGGACCAACATTTATCTGTAGCATATCTGTTGGTTTTCGGATTCTGGGTGTTTGTATGTATTTAAGTATTTATTTTAAAAGTATTTATGTATGTTTATCTGTTATTTAGTACCCATTTACAAGCTTCGGCTTAGTTTGGGACTAAACAGCCGTGTGTAAGTCCAAACATTATTATTATAAATGAACGTTGGAATGCAGGCGGGCATGTATTTGTACTAATGAAGCGCTTTACACAAAACGTAAACAAACGTCTATTACCTAAATCCGACCGCAATTAATTGCAACAGTTACCCCGCCCTCGAAACATTGAGCTTCGAAACAGAGTGTCCCTCGAATTGGAATCGCCGCCCGTAGCAGTGAGGTCAGAGCGAATTAGGTACCTACCTACATTCGACATGGAGTTTTAGTTAACTATACTAATAATAAAGAGGTAAAAACTGGTGGATTATTTGCACGCTTAACTTGCGAAGAACCAAATAATAGGGGGGTGTAAAATACACGTAACGCCATCTATTGACAAACTTTAAAACTAAGAAACTGGCATGATTAGATAGAACGGGTTAAAAAATTATGAATAACATACAAATAATATACTTTATAACGCGGACGAAGTCGCGGGGCATCGGCTAGTTGTAGATAAAGGCATTAACATCAATCAGACAACAAAACAAATCCTTATAGTTCGAACGAAGTGTCATTCTGTCTGCCTCTATTGGGGGTCCCAATTGACCTGGATTTAGGTCCTAATGCTAGAAACAAAACAAATCCCTCTAGCTCGATCAATCAATTGATTGCACGTCATGGCTGCCTGCCTCCATTGGGGCCCAATGGGATAAATTGGGGGAGCCCTTGTACTCAAACTGCACTCGGACACGTAATTGGCGAGTGGAATGCAACGAATAGACGGATTGGAACCGATTGGGAATGCAATTGAACGAGAAAATGTGAGGAAATAGACAATTTTTGGATGTAGAAACGCTGAACATACGATAGGCAATATGTAGGGTAAGTGATAGCGTTTCTAGGATATAACTAGCTATTATCTGTAGTAGTGATCGGTTACAGGCGAACTTACAATTAATAGAGGAAACGTTTTGAAAAAAATTATTATTCTTACAAACAAACCGACGAAGGATATGGTCCGTAATGAGGAGATCCGATGGGGAACTAAGGTTACTCAGTTATCGATAAAGCCGAAAGGATTACCAAGCTGAAGTGGCAAAGGGCAGGGGTCACATCTGACGCAGAAGCCACGGACATTGGGGGATACGAGTCTGGAGTGGAGACCGCAGACCGGTACGCGCAGCGTGTTAAGCGCTCCAGGTGGACCCACGACCTAAATAATGTTACCTGAAGCGGCTGGATGCGGACGACGGAGGGCCGTGTGTGGTGGCGTCCGTGGGAAGGCATATGTGCCAGTAGTGGACGCTGGAGGTCTGATATGATGACGGACCCTAAGGGCGCATATACAAGGAAAATCAAAAATTACAGAGTGTTGCATAATACTGTATTCTAGGATGATTTGCATTGTTAATTTTTTTATCTCGTCGTTCGTCGCAATGAAAATTGCACGTGCGTACAAAAGCGTCACTGAATTATCGCGGACGCGGCTCGGCCGCTTTAACAAGTTTACTATAGCTCGTTAACACAATTATAGTTCGTTCGAACAGTCCACTATATCGGGCTTCGTTGCATGAATATTCATTACGGTTGATTTTTAGCGAGAGATAAAAATTATTTTATCGGTTCCGATTTCGATAAATGACGGTCGAGAGAAGAGGGAAACAATTGCGAGGTCATATTTAACGATTGCGTCGGTTACAGAGGGAATATTAAACCAGTTTTGACACGATAGCTCAGCACCTACCTGATTTCGTTTCTCCGCGTCTGGTCACTATCAGCAGTCTTATGCAGATCGCCGCTGCACAAGCGGTTGGAAATTTATGTCACCGACCTTCGCCTTCCGACCGGCCGCGCGGTAATGTCCGTTCATGCACATTCTGTGCTCTGTGTCGCTGCGTCTAGCCGGGGGGCGTCACACACCTACGCGACTCAACTGGAGATCTCGTCAGATGTGAGCAGCCCACTGCCACTTCAAGGTATTATAGGTAACTTTTACGACTTTAGATGTGAGGCGGTTTTTAAAAAAGTATGTGGCTGTAGATTATATAGGTTTATTATGATTTTTTTTGGACGCCCCCCGGCTAGATGGAGCGACGACCTGCGTAGGGCGGCTGGCAGTGACTGGACGCGGAGAGCCGAGGATCGGGCTCAGTGGCGCGCCTAGGGGAAGGCCTATCTCCAGCAGTGGACTAGTGCAGGCTGATGATGATGATGACATTTTTTGCGGATTACTCTATTGGCGCTAAGTATGTATATGTGGGGACACAGGATATTGCTATCCCTTTCTAGAGCTAAGCACTTCTCTCAACAGTCACCTATTGGGAGTATAAGTTTGTAAATATTAATAAGCACAAATGTGAATAAATTCATGCATCTACAGATCATCAGTCGTATCATTTCCTACCTGCAAGCAGCGACCCCAAAGTGGTGACCCCAAATATACTATATATAAATTATAGTCTGAGCAATACACCATTACATGGACTGTGCCTGATAGATGATTCAAACTCGCAAAAGCGACAAGGTGTCAGTGTAAGCACTTACTGCTCATGATATATGAGAGGGCACTGCAAACAGCCTCGTCTAGCTGAAACGTATGATATATTATTACATATCCCAGTAACTACCAGTGGTTGCTCAAGTTTCAACACTCACGAGTAATATTCAATAGGTAGCAAAAGTTGCAGTTATTGGTTCATCAAATGAATTTCTTTAAGTTTGAAATTTGAATTGAAGTGGAAATCCAAACATATGAATCTACAAACTGCAACCAGGGATCCATTCCAGAATGCTCTCACAACTGCTCTATCATTGAAATGAATAATTTATAAAACATTTCAGGCGTGAAAACTCAAGAGGCACAAATTCAAGAGCTGAAACGAGAATATAAACTCAATTGTTAGGGCGCGCAAGAGAAAAATGGTCTAGTCTGCATAATTTGATGAGGAAAGGTTAAAAAGTTACCTCAATATTTTTCTTCGGGCAGACTCTTTGTAAAGTTGTTGAGCAAAGTTTTTATAAACTCGCTTTCATCCACTCAAAAATTTTAGGGGTTGGTGCTTCTTGAATTGAGCGGTTTATTCCAATGTTAGTTGAAAATAAAGTACAAAACTTTGAAGTCAAGAAGCTTGAGGTGAATTGAATGAATTGTACGCAAAGTCGAGTAGTTACCAAAGTATTAGTAGTAGCCTACCAAAGTCTACCAATGCTGTTCGTCTTTTAGTAGCTACTTGCAATAGAGACCCGTTTTTAGAGTAGTGAGAATTAAGTAACGACCAATTTTTGAATTAAATCATCATCATCATATCAGCCTGTAGACGTCCACTGCTGGACAAAGGCCTCCCCCAAGGATCTCCACGACGACCGGTCCTGCGCTAACCTCATCCAGCCGGGTCCCGCGACCTTCACCAGATCGTCGGTCCACCTTGTGGGAGGCCTGCCTACACTGCGTCTTCCGATACGTGGTCGCCACTCGAGAACCTTTCTGCCCCAACGGCCGTCAGTTCTGCGGGCGATATGCCCAGCCCACTGCCACTTCAGCTTCGCAATTCTTGAATCAAATAAAAGGTGATAATATTTTACCAAAAAGTTAATACGATATTTTTACTATCAAGCAAGAGACAAGACCTGCTTTTTGTTAGACATCCTATATAGAATCACTACATTCACTGCGTTTCTAAGCCAGGAAGATACTTTTGCCCGCCGTACGGTCACTGCTTTAGCCACAATAAGTTTTTTAGAAGGAAACAAAGAAGTTTTAACAAACAGTCCCATCGGGTTATTACATACTCTTTGATTAAGTCTATTTCAAGTTCTGACACGATGCAATGTCAAATCAGTCCTATTTCTCAATTTTATTATGTTTCTTCCTTCGCCGATGGTTTGTTTCCCAAAATTACTGTCACAACCCTCTATTCCATACTCATACAATCATCGCAACACAATGTTAGTCCAAATAGATGATTCGGAAGAAATAGCATGTTCATACTGCATGCAGTTGCGACGGACCTTTGTATTGATTGCCATGTCTGCTGTGCTGCCTATGATCTTCTTCATGGCGTTGCTGCTTCTGGTCTCTGCTGGAAGGATAGGTTCTGAGCTGGAATCTGTTACAACTACAATCGTGCAGTTTGTGTTTACATTGCTATACGTACAGCTGTTCGTGGCTATTGCGATCCTCGTCGTGAGCTTTGTGAAGCGACGGCATCCGATAATGAAGTACCATATGTGGTACCTGGGCTTCCACATCGTCGTGATCTGCCTGTTCCTTGGCGCGTCTCTTCGTATGACAGCTGCTAATGAATCCACTATACTCTTCGGACTGGTGTTGGTGTGTGGCGGTGCCTACTTTTTCGGCATGTACTACCTTTTAAAAGTGAATACGTGTACTTGGACAAATTTGAGAAGAGCTTATTAATATATTGTACAGCGATGTAGTAGGTACCTACTTTTATTTTATTTTGTACCTACTTTTATATATTTTCTAATAAAAGAAAATGTTGTCAGTTTCCAAATTTATTCTGTCAATTGAAGTAACATTAGTACAGGGATCTCTCTCTATCTCACTTTCTGTGGTTTTAGCTCGGAGTTATACAATTCTAACTTCGAAATGTCCGTCGATTTAAACATTAATATTATAACCATTTCTAATCGAATTAAAATATCAGTCTTCCATCCAAATGGACTCATAACGGTCTACAGAACCGTATTGCGATTTCATGTATTTGTAGGTATTATCACAGTGGAATTAATGTATTATTCAAACATAAGGATGAAAACCACTTACCAACTAATAACGATAGTAGTAATGCTGTTCGAGATAAAGTAAAAGAAACACAAATTACAGAAGTAGATATAACAAGCAGTATAATAAGTTCTCATTGCGATCACAATCGCGTATCATAATAAGAGGAAATTAGACCGCTTGTAGCGAAATTATCAGACAATAATGTAAATTGCGAAATTAATCACCATATTAATATACTAATTAAAATTCCTTCTAAAGCACATCTCATCTCTAATAAAGCTAATTTGGGCGTTTATGAAGCGCCCCAATTTCGTAGGTGTCTTCCTTCAAGCGCCGCTGTCGCCGCAGTCTCGTAATCGGATTTGCTCGCAGCCCCTCACATAAACTTCACGAATTTGCATATACTTAAATGATGACTATCAACACTTTACATTTATATGAAGCTTCGTCAAAATGAGCGTTTGTTTAGCAATAATAACGCAAAGTATGTAAAAACCCAGAACCATGCTGTGGCGTACCAAAACATCCTGGCACGCCTAAAGCTCAGAAACCTTTGCCAAGTGCAACGCTGATACAACTGGACCAACCGTCCAGGCTTAAACCATTCTAAAGCGCCAATCAAAGCCTACAACAGCAAAACTGCGAGTGAGGCCTTACCGGTAAGTAGAAAGAATTTACGCAATCAAAGTGGCCAAAATGTACAAATCACAAGTAGGTATTATTCTATTATTTCCCGATTAACTGCCTTCTTATTACCTAAGAATATCTACCGTAATTTGTTTATATATCAAATTCTCAATTCGGTGTCACATATATACAGAAATTAGGGAAAACGAGAAAGTAATTTGACAAGTAGTCATAATCAAATCAGTATAATCGCGATTATTTTGCCCAAGTCTGGTACCTATGTCAGTTCCTAATAAAGTTGCAGCTATAAAAGTATCCTCTCCTCTGCTATTCTAAGGGAACATCCGACCAACAATGGAGGACGTTGCCACGACAAATAATTTTCATAATTTTTAACGCTTATTCCACTTAACTTTACAATGTTAGTTGTGAGGAGTGCAATCTAAATACTGTCCTAAGTTAGTCCTGGGATGATCCATCACAGATGTCTGAGCATGCATTAGTGCCAAGACTGACATTACATTTATTACCGACTTCAGAACTGCGGCGGCTGCGCCAGATAGTCTGTAAGTTCATCAATTTTGCAGAACTCTATTACACAGACACGTAGCTATGGGTTAAGATATAAATGAGAATCCCAATCATAGTTCATAAAAGTCGTGTATGAGCACGGGTTTGAAATGATTAAAATCAAAAACTCCAAAGGCTCAATTAATTGAACTTTTATTTGAAACACTGGAAACAGAATCAAACACAATATCCGAAATAGATAGTACCTACCTACTTTTCGAGAAAGTGTCTAAAAAATAATCGTAGGTATCATAAAAATACAAATAGGTAGTTAAGTATAGTATTTTGATTGAACTACAGTCCCTCGTCAATCTCCCAACTGTGACCTAAACACTCACAAAATTTGCAAGAGCAAGATAGTGGAACTGGAAAAGTCTATAACGATCGTTAGCTTATTCAAACCAGACTATAATCCTGGCTAAAGTAGTGACACAGATTAATTTTAATGGTATCTCTAGACCCTCAGGAAGAAGCCTCAACAGAGCTTATCGCCTAATGTCCCTTTTACTACCCAATAAACACCAGTTTATGACTGAAATGAAAAATAAAATATTGTGCGATATCAATATTAATGACTTTATGTAACAAAGGTGGAATGGGCTTTGCAGATAAAGCCCGTTTAGATTAAAGCCCCGTTTTATAGAAATGGGTCAGTTGTATACGTAACGTTGTAGTTTCGTTGTATCTATTAGCATTTAATATTATAGTAGTATCATTGCTTAAAAATACGTAGAATCTAAAGAAAACATGAGTATAACTTGCATTTGCAAAGTGCTATGTCAAACAGTGGACTTTGACAATAAGCTCAGAAATCGTAGACACATTAATAAGAAAACATACATTTTGAGTGTCAAAAATTGGAAAAAATGGGAAAAATCGACGACCCACAGAGACAACTTTTACTCCCAAAATCTTGGGACAGATTTAACAAAACACCGGAATTTCGGAGACACTTTTCCTACAATCTGCAGCGTGGTGATACAAGAAGCCTGTATCGACATCCTGTCACCTCAACGTTTAACAAATGACGATGCTACGTCTTCTGAAGTTGGTCTAAAACGTCGTCTGCAATGAGGAACGCCATTACTCACCCTTTGACAATTTTCACTGCAGATTCCAGCATGGATCGTCTCGTACGTTAAAGAAAAATACGTTAAAATAAAAATAAAATACTTGTTAGAAAGTTGCCATGGTCTTTCGAACCGGATATTTACTCAACTATGCTTTCATTGTCGCGGGAGATAATGATGCTGCTTTAGAGAAAATTGCTTTTGTCGTGGCTAATTTAATACTGAGGTTGGTTGTAGTCTGTAATAATAAATAGCTGAAAATTGTTCTGTCTAGTTTTTACGAATAGGTATGAAAAATTACATAATAAATAATAAGTCACTCCGCTTAATACCGTTCAGTTAGTTCGACGTGTTGACATGCGTCGCCACATGTGCATAATTAGTTTGAATATTAAAAATAATAGTACAATTTCAATACTATGGGGAGATATTGTCGCCGAAGCACAGTCTGGAAGATATTTTTGATGGCTATAAGGCTTTTACACCGGCTTCATTCTACCTTTACATCTTCCCACCTATAAATTATTGGAAAGATTTTCAAAGATCAGTTCCTCAGTAGGCTGAGTGGAGTGGCTGATGTTTGATCTACTCACTTCACATTTTACATAGAAATTCCTCGAATGTTTTACAGATAATAGAACATTCAACCTTGTCAATTTCTTTTCAAATTATAATTCACATCCATACAAATAAAATGAATTTTCAACGTTCTTTTAAAAACAATGCATTACTAAGTAACATAACGCGTTAATAAAACGGTGTAATTGGTTGGATACTATCTACTAATTAATTAACTAACAATCTCAGATCACTCCTCTCCATTAGCATAACATTGTGTAGGTATTGTTACGTCATAGTGATTTCGTAAGGGCTCTTGCACTAATGAAATTAGGAACATATTGTTAAGTGCGTGAATATCAAACATTATGTACTTATTAATAATTTAATTATAGTTCCATCCAATATAACTAGACCTCTCAAATCGTCTGCCTGCGAGGATGTCAAAGCATTAGTGAAGACAATGTCTAACAGGAATTAAATTAATTTTAGATACTGTGCATCGGGGTACATAATTGCAAATGAGGGGTAAATGCAATTTAGGATATACATATAGATAGAGAAAATCATTGTTTATCTTACCTTTATTATAATGACTCTAAATGTTCAAGTATTAAGACGCCGTGGAGTCTGATCGTCCGTGGCCCTGGGGATAAGACGCGGCCTATCATATCGAAAGGTCCGGAGTTCTATCCCCGGTTGGGTCATGTACCAATGGGTTTTACTCGAAACTTAAGTACATTTACTGACTGCTCTCAAACGGTAAAGGAAAAGATCGTGAGGAAACTGCATACGCCGAAGAAGAAATTCTTAGGCGCATGTGAAGTCTACCAACCCGCACTGGGCTAGCGTGGTGGACTATAGCCCGAACACCCTCGTTGAGAGGGTAGGCCTGAGCCCCAGCAGTGGGGAGATTAATAGGCTGTTGATGATTGATGATGAGTCTGATATGAAAAGGAATTGGAAGATCAGGACACAATGTCCTGAGCTATTTTCAATAACACTATTACACACACTATCCCCTCTTATCAAGACGATATGTACCCTTACTGACAAGAAAACGACTTGACGGGCCCCAAATCCCTAGGTTCTTAATCATAGTGAACTAAAACAAGAATAGTATGCAAATTACAGCGGCTGTTTGGTTTATTTATGAGTTATACGGGATGTGGGTAGTCAGGGACGGGTTAACTATGTATGCAAAGATAAATCCCATACTCAAATGATATAGAATTTCTACAGTAATGAAATGTGTAAAGTTGGTAAAGTATTATGTGAGTTGTGGATAGAAAGGGATTATTATGATGGTGATGGGGCTCTTTCAAGCCTTATCACGCCTAAACTGGTGAACGGATTTTGATGAAATTTGGTGTGGAGATACATTGAACCCTGGGGGAGGACGTAGATTACTTTTTACCGCGATAAACTGTTCCCACGAGAAAAAATACTTATTACACGCGGACGCGGGCAACAGCTAGTTGAGAAATAATCAGATTCGTGAGGCTGGCAACATTGCGTTCACAAAATAAAGACGTCGCAAATCTTTTTAAAACGATAGAACTAAAAATATCTTCCTGAAACACTAGGGATAAAGTGTGTCATCAAAAATCGTTTTAACGACTCCTAAGGCAAAAGAAATCCATTACCAAGTTCTCTTTATCTGGCTCTGGAGATCCTTAAAAACGCGATAACCCCGTTCTAGCTCTAAATTGAAAGTCCAATCGACTCTTTTTTGTGAAATCAGGGCGAGTCGAGCACCGCGCCTGGTGGAGGCGTGACTTTAACTAACTACAGATAGATTCTATAGATTATTATAGAAACTTAACATTTTTTAACTTGAGGCCTTTTAAAATTGTAGCAGGAAATAGATCCATTGAAGTATTGAACTCAGAAAATGTTAATAAAGATGACGAAGTTACAGATACGTACACGAGTTTAAGGGGCCTGAAGCCGTGAATGTGAAATGAGTTTTGTTGCACAAACAATTATTGTTAAGAAGATGCAAAATTTTAAAAAGCTATTATATTTGGATCTCTTTAAATCGCACTTTATTTACACTCGTTTGTATATTATGTATACGCTTCCCAAGTATAATGAATACCTTGTTACTTATACCATGTTTCAGCAAATAAATACACTTCATTTCAACGAAAGAAATAAGGCATCTATACTCAAAGTCAAGTATTCTTCATGGTTTCATCTTTATCTTTATGTAAAGGATCCTCAGGTGTGGTTGTATGTCTTCCTGAAATGTTGTCTCCGGATCGTAGGTACATATTTCTTGAAATCTATGGTACGTTTTAGCATTTAAATGTTTTCTGAAATCGAAATCGCATTTCATCTTCTTAAAGAGTTCTACAAATACTTTGCTAAGTGTAGTTAGTTATTCATCGCTGTTGACTTACCGCTCATGATCATCATCAGCAGCAGCCTGTACCAGTCCACTGCTGGACGTAGGCCTCCCCCAAGGCGCGCCACTGAACCCGATCCTCGGTTCTCCGCATCCAGTCACTGCCAGCCGCCTTACGAAGGTCGTCGCTCCATCTAGCCGAGGGGTGTCCCACACTACGCTTGCCAAGTCGTGGTCTGCACTCGAGAGCTCCTCTACTCCAACGGCTATCGGTTCTCCGGCAGATGTGACCAGCCTACTGCCACTTGCACGTGCTAACACAGAGCTATGTCGAAGGTTTTGGTTCTCTGGCGGATCTCCTCGTTTCGGATCCTATCTCACAGAGAAACTCCGAGCATTTTAATACTTACCGCTCGCTCCTTAATATTTGTGATACTTCATCGTTAAGTTATAGTTAATCCCAAAGGCTTAGCAGTGATAAATCATCTTGTAAAATCTTAATGCCCGAACAAATTATCTCGCGCCGCCGTGCACCGGCGTCATCAAACTCCGCAGAACTTTCCTCGTTTCCCGAAGGTTCCCAAACTTTTGTTTCCCGCGTGTTGTTCAAGTCCTTCCGGCCGCCATTAAAAACTTTAAATTCATTTAGGTGCGTAATGATTTATAATGACTTCGGTCAAGTCTATAACTGAATTTTTACTTCGGTACTTTCTTCGGTGATTTTATGAGCATTTATAGAGTTTATTATTGAAACTCCTGTCCTAAGAGGTACTATGGAGATGATATTTTAAGATGACATGGTCGGGCAAACGAGTACGGAAGTAAAGACCGGAAGGCACCAGAAGGCGCAGCGTGGGATTGACAACCTAAAAAGCAACTGGAAGAGACTACAATGATAGATGAATCTAGTAAAGTAGTTTCTACAAAAGAAGTATCCCTAAAAGAAATGAAGTTATCTCTGTAAGATAAAGAGTTCATTATCAATAATAATAATTTAATTATTATTACAATTATAATCTTAGCTATTAAAGAATGCGTGGACGTCATCGATCCTTATATTATTATCTTTTAATGCCAAATTAATACTGGTTAAGCACCATAACAAACATCGATCAAGAAGGATTAACACGTCATTAACTAAATATAAAATGATCAAAGTGTATAGCCAGTCGTCACGTTATGCAGAGTCACCATCGTTCATCAATCACAGAGATTGATCAAAAACGTGCCATTTATTCATAATATTAGTAAATAACAAGTACAAGAGGTCACTAGAATAAATCTGGGTTCTCACCATCGGTCCACTTACCAATGATCTTTGGATTCACGCTCATAATTTTCGGCACGAACTAAAAGATATACAATTCCGCATCATTGACATTTAAAAGACTACTTTTACTAATACCTTTCTTCTACCACCAAATTAGGGTTCCCTTTTTTGTGAACACTAAAAGCCATCACTAAAGTCTAATCCAAATCGCATCAGACTTCAGACTTGATCAAAGCTAGTCGGAGCTTTGTTGAATGTGTCAAAGTCAAAATATATCATTACGTATTATGATCAATATCTATCTACCACCCACGGAGGATACCTATGAAACCTTCTTGCTACCACCGCTAGTTATAGGCGTAAGCGCTGAGAAGAAACGGCGCAACAAACTTCAGCAACACATCTTATAAATTCAAATTCGTATAACAATAATTGCTTGTAAGATTATTGGCTGAGGTAGTAACAACTTTACTGAAGAATTGAAGATACTTGATTGGCCCTCGAATGAGATCTTAGATCACCCATGATCCACTTGATCCGCCTTTGATAATTATCACTTTAATAAAGCTAGATATGAGATAAGCAAATATTATAAATAGTTTTATAAGAATGCCGTAGATCCATTTCCACCGAATGAGCATAAAGATGGTGTTGACCGCGGTTTTGGTATTAAATGTTTTTGTGTGCGGTATATTGGCGTTACCGCACGATGTTGCACTGGTGTCACAGAGAGTTTATAACACTGTAAGTATACATAAGGAAGCAATTTTAAAAGTACCTAAGTAATTTTGGATTCGTTTGATTCTAAAAATATATAGAAAAAGTTAAAGATAATATATCGTCTAGGTAGATTTTCCAAAAGTGATTTATCCATGTCTGATTAACATTTTGCTACGCCTACGAACCTACAAATATAAAATTATTTTAGAAAGATCGGTTTCGCAACCTTCCCTTGCAAGCTCAATACGGCAAATCATCGATCGATATTCAAATTGTCTTAGAAATATTGAGTGCGAGAAATACAATGTGCATAAATGCAGTGAAAATCGAGTTCGTTTCTCAAAAAAGAAATGTTTCCCGCACTTCGCTGGACTTACTATAATTGACTTTTTTAACAAACTGATTGCCACAAAAATGGTCCATGTAATTAAAACTTAACACTATTTATTTCATTTTCTTACAGCCGGAGAACATAATGTCAGCTGGCTACCATGCGGAGACGCACCACGCCACCACGCACGATGGCTACATTCTGGAGATGCACAGGATACCCTACAAAAGACATGCCAACGAGGGTGATCCAGACAGGCCCGTGGTGTTCCTCATGCATGGCTTGCTGGCAGCTTCCAACTCCTTCATATTCCTTGCACCAGAGTATAGCATAGGTAAGAAAGTGATTTTGCAATTGACTTTTTGGACTATTTTCTACTACTTGCTCAAGAATGGAATTCAGTTGATTGTTTATTACAATAACAGCATCCACTGACGGTTCATCCGTCAGCACTTTGATATAATCAGAATACTTTGTGTTCTAACCCATATTGACATAGATTCGGGCTTAAAACCCCGATCTCACAAATGCAAAGGTATCTACCACCTTCTTATCACACGGCTAAGATGACACCTGACATAGATAATTCCTTTTACAGCTTTTAACTTAGCCGACGCCGGTTTCGATGTCTGGATGGGGAACGCTCGCGGCACCAGAAACTCTCGTTTCCACGTCACTTTGGATGCGGACATCTCAGAAGACAGGATCGAATTCTTCGACTTCTCCTGGGAGGAGATCGGCATGTACGACATCGCTACGATGGTGGACTATGCCCTGGAGCACACTGACAACCAACAGCTACATTATATTGGGCATTCTCAAGGCGGGACTGTATTCTTAGTTTTGAACGCGATGAGGCCAGAGTACAATCAGAAGTTTGCATCAGCACACTTGCTGGCTGGCGTGGGCCACCAGGATTACTTCCCGCAGAGGATATTGAGGAATTTAGCCATATTCACTAATACCATTTGGGTAAGTTAATTTTGTATGAAAAATAGAAATTACGTTAGAGGATAGCTAGACACTAAAAACGAGCACAGTTTTTGCGGAAACGATTTTTAATTAAGAATTAAGTATTCTTGGAAGATTTTGTGATAATTATAGAGATTTTAATAATAGTACAATCAGTAGAGTTCACAACAAATCACAGCGCGCTCAAAAATTGTATTACAAATAGAGTAGTACAGTAGGTATTAGATAAATGGAAGAACGAATCTTAATTGAGTTTCTAAACAGTAAGTAAGTACTTACTAAAGTGCTTGAATGAGTTATGAGTGTTACCTATGTATATAAAAATATATAACTCTAAAACTAAATCTTCCGTTTAAACGTATTGTTTTTATTTCCAGGGGTTGGCGCTGAGACTCGGCGTGGTAGAAATTTTTCCTCCGGGATGGTTTGGTATAAACAATAGTCCAATAGAAAAACTCGCCAATAACAACGACAAATTTGCCGAACTAACAGAGAACAAATACCTTCTATCAGACTTCTGTACCGGAGATCCAACTATGAAAGACATTTGTGAACTTTTTGGCATACCAATGATCATGGTAAGTACCATTTTAGCAAACATTGTGTCATCATATATATTTTTATCATATCATCATCAGCCTGCAGTAGTCCACTGCTGGACATAGGGCGACACCTAAGGCGAGCCACTCGTATAAATTTTTTACTATAAAGTAGAGAAAGAAAGTAGGAAAGAATCATAGGATTTACCGGTGGTGAATTCTAAGATAGACCAAGTGGTAATGGTAGAAGTCTGTCTAGGTCTGTCTAGTCGCCAGTTGTATAAAATTGATCATCATCATCAACAGCCTATTACATGTCCCCACTGCTGGGGCTCAGTCCTACCCTCTCAACGAGGGTGTTCGGGCTATAGTCCACCACGCTAGTCGCTAGCCCAGTGCGGGTTGGTGGACTTCACATGCGCCTAAAAATTTCTTCTTCGGCATATGCAGGTTTCCTCACGATGTTTTGCTTCACCGTTTGAGATGTATATGTAACGTAGACGCATGTTTCCTAAACTAAATAAATAACTCATTATTGACTGCCGCGTTGTACATATTAATCAAACATACATACATATCTTGGCGCTATGTCCCTTACGGAGTAGGCAAAAGGGACGGAGCGCCAAGTATCGCAATCCTGACACACCTCTTAAAAAAACGGCGACGAGTATAGTTAGGAGCTACTCTGTCTTTGGGGATAGTTTTCGTATAGGAACTTGGAACATAATAAATTACTTACTTTTATTAACACAAAACATCACAAAGGCACACGCCCCTCTAATTAAGAGGATTAAGACCTGCAATGAGATACACTAACTGATCGTAATAATGCCTTGATTGATCAATTTCGCCGTCCCAAAATATACATTTATCTAATAAACGTCATTAGATAGCAGGATATTCGGCGATATTCCTACTTATGACCATTCTTTCTATCTAGGTCCCCATCTGACCGCATCTTTAGATTGTGGTTCTGTCTAACTCGAAGTCCAGTGGATGCAGGGTCGATTCTCGGTAGTAACTTAATATGCCAGAATTCTTATCATATTTCTTTTTTTTCCATCTGGACAAAGTGTTAATTACTTGAAAAATTATGAGGGGGGATTAACTAATTATGATAATAAACTAACAGTAGGACAAATAGGATTAAGGGGCATTTAATTACAATGATAATTTTTGTTTTTGTGGATTGTTGTATAACATTGATTGTTATTTAAATTAATTATTATTCATTGAGTATTTAATTAACTGAAAACAAATAGGCATCTTGTTCCAAAATAGATTCTACGGTTTAATCACTTGTTAAATATCATTAACCCATAGTTTAAACATTATGTATTCTGTGTTTAAGCTTAGTTTAAATATGGGAAGACGCTACATCCCACGTCGTGACTTCGCACATTCACTGACTGCTCATAAGCGGTGAAGGAAAACATTGTCGTGACGAAACCTGCGTATTCCGAGGAAGGAATTCTTAGACGCATATGGTGGGACTACAGCCCGTACGCCTCCGTTGATAGATAGGCCTGTGTCCCAATGGTAGGGGTTTACTAATAGTCTGTTGATCACTTTAAATTTGAACACAATTTTAATAAAAATCTTATCTTTTTCTCCAATTTTAGGAACAGAATAACATAGAAGACTCTTTAGATATAGGCATGGGAGGTGCAGCCCTAAAGCAAATCGCCCATTACGGCCAGAACATCCGAGATACGTCCTTCAGGAGATGGGACTATGGAGCAGAACGGAACATTCAGGAATACGAAAGTCCCACGCCTCCTATGTATGACCTGAGCTTGATTACTGCCAACGTAACGATGCATTATACAGTCAGTGATGTATTGTTGGATGAAAGAGACGTGCTGGCTATGTCTGAACTCATGCCAAATACGAGGGTCCGGAGAATTGCTAGAGAAAGTTTCCTGCACGCAGACTTTGTGTTCGCCAATGACGTGAGAGAACTGGTAACAGAGTACATCATCAGCGCTATTTTGGGAGAGGAACCACCGTAAGTATAATCTCGTTTAAATAATCTGTTAACGTTGAAGTGGCAGTGGGCTGGTCACATATGTCGGAGAACCGATAACCGCTGGGGTAGTCAAGTTCTCGAGTGGAGACCACGACTGGGCAAGCCTAGTGTGGGACGCCATCGCCCCCTGCTAGATGGAGCGACGACCTGGGTAAGGCGGCTGGCAGAGACTGGATGCCAAGAACCGACGGGTTCAGTGGCGCGCCTTGGGGAGGCCTATGTCCAGCAGGACTAGCACAGGCTGATGATGAATTTGTTAACAAGCAATGATTTAATTAATAAGCCAGCAAAGCGCACATCGTACACATGTAGCGGTTCCATTAGAAATTGAGGACAGACTGATAGAGTATCCGTAATAGCTTTTGGCGGATTCCTAAAAGTTCTGATGATAAAAATATAATTAACTAGCGGCCCGTCACAGCTTCGCACGGGTGGACATTTTTTGCAATAAATATAGCCTATGTCACTTAGGGTGAATGTAGCTTTCCAATGGTGAGAGAATTTTTGAAATCGGCACAGTAGTTTTTGAGTTTATTCATTACAAACATACACAAAACAAACACACACACACACAAAAATACAAATCTTTCCTCTTTATAATATTATTGGTATAGATAACAACTAATTAGAGGTGAAATAAAAACTATTATCTTTATGGTAATTAGATCTATAAATTACTGAAATTTGACGAATGGATGCATTCGAAAAAACAAAAATAATTTTTTTTTTTGCATTTTATTTTGCTTCAGGCCTAACAGCACTGAGGATGAGAGTGATGGTGATGACGAAAGTGGCGATGGTGATAACGATGGTGATGATGACAACTCTTCAAGTCACATAGCTCTTAACGTCGCCGTTATGTTTCATCTCATTATTTTTAGCTTTTACTGTATATTGTCCTCATAACATGTAAGTAGGTTTATTTAGTAAGTAATAATAATAATCTGATTTTTTTTACAAAAAAATTAATCGTCTTTATTGTCAAAAAATATGATTTATGTACATCGACCTATGATATCGAAAGGTCCGAGATTCGATCCCCGGTTGGGCCCGCCATGTACCAATGGGTTTTTTCTCAAAACTTAAGTACATGTACTGACTGCTCTCAAACGGTGAAGGAAAACATCGTGAGGAAACCTGCATACGCCGAAGAAGAAATTCTTAGGCGCATGTGTAGTCCACCAACCCGCACTGGGCTAGCGTGGTGGACTATAGCCCGCACGCCCTCGTTGAGAGGGTAGGCCTGAGCCCCAGCAGTGGGGAGATTAATAGGCTGTTGATGATGATGTACATCGATGACTTATTATTATTAATTATCCACCTTTAGAGGTGTGAAATATTGTTTTTAAATTGAAATGGGACCCATTCTCGAAATATAGCCTATTTAATAAAAATAATCATTCAAATCGGTTCCCAATCGGCGAAGATATATATCGAGTAACATAAACACAAGAAAACATACAGTTGAATTGAGAACCTCCTCCTTTTTGGAAGTCGGTTGAAAAATATATGATTCTGTTTCTAAATAAATAAAAAAACGCTACAAATAAAATAAAGCTAGTTTTTTATTGTTTATTCTTGGAACGCGCTAATCTCTGGAACTACCAGTGGGATTTGAAAATTTGTTTTCGCATTTGATAGTCCAATTCTTGATAAAGGTTATAAGCTATTTAACATGACGCTACGACCCTTAAGAGCTGAGCAAAAAGACAAAAGTCTAAATAATAGAAATAATCTTGATCCTTCGTATAATTTTCTTTTGTTTTGTATTAATTTTATTTTATTTTTGTGTGTACAAATTATTAAATAAATAAAATAAAGTCAAAGATAACTTATAAAACGTAGGCAAAGCCGCGGGAAACAGCTAGTAGTACAAACTTATACTGTATTTATGGATGGTGTAAGTTCAGAAAACAATAATACATCGTGGTGAAGAGACGCGAAGTGCCACTATAAACGGAAACGAGGTAAGTGTTAACATAACAATAACAGTAAACAAGAAACAAGCAGGATAGTAAACTAGTAGGTAGGGAATGTTGAATATAGAAAGTACCTACACATCATTTTATTTACGACTGTGTGAATTTGAGTGCCTACAGCGAGAATGCCTTAGAAATAGTGTAGTGAAAAGGCTCAGCCTTGATCTCTAAGGCTCAATAATATAATATAAAATAAAGGCTCAGGCTCGGTCTTCAAGCCTCGGAGCTTTGAGACCTCTTAAGACGTTATATGGACCGTACACATCTTACCGTTTATTAGTGAGATGACACCGACAGATGTCAAAAAACTTTTTAAAGATATTATTATAATATATTTTTGAGGCAGTCAAGCAGAGCAAGAAGAGCCTTAAAGCCTTTAAGGCCTTGAGCCTTAAGTTACGAGGCTAAAAATCACAACACTATATAGAAGCGCTCACTATTCAAATAAATTTTGCCCATCAAAGGGTTACGGCAAACTAGGTATATCTTAATGAAATTTAATAAAATACATTAATAAAATATTTTAATTTTTTAATTTATTTTAACAAGATAATGTTTTCGCTAAATCTATGGTAATATCTTCGAGTCTGAATTAGTGATTAAACAGTACTGAGAGAAAACATTTACTGAAACACCTCATTGATCACCATCAAAACGTGACAAATGAAAATTTTGAAAACGAAGGTCGCTCCGTCTCTGTGGTCTGCCGTCATTAATTCCACCCGACAGGGGTCCATTATGCGGTATACACACGGTGCGACTGTGGGACACACAACCAAATCGCATCCTATGTGTGGCGCTGAGACGCGGCATAACAGCTTAGTATTGCAGGAATTGTTAAACTGTAAGTTTACTGAATAAAATAAAATTTGTATCTATTGTACTCACGTGCAATAAAAAGAGAGGCCAGAAAAAGGACAGAAAAGGACGAAGCTAATGCATACTTGTAGTGCTTGTACTCTGTCGGTATGAAACAGTAGGTACGTAACAAACAAATTAACACACATTCATTCCTCTGGTAGACCTCATTCATTCGATTTTTCGCAGGCCGAGAGAAAACGTCTAGAATATAATGGCCTCTCCAGCAATTGCTGTCAGACCAAATCCGTCAGACGAGATCTGTTCGTGTGTAGTGCACATTAAACGCGTGCCCAGTGATTTATTCGCGTGTCCGGCGAACCCTTCCCCTCTGCTTTGACGCAGAATGCTGTGCCAGATACGCGGTTTTGCTTTTGTGCTATTGAATTCTGTGCTGTACTGTGTTTGGGGACGCGGTAATGGTTCGGAGGCAGCCATTCTATAAATTGAGGAAAAGGTCAGAAAATGGAAAATGTACCTACTATAATTGGTACTTAGGGTACCTACTATAATTTCTCTACATTGTGCTAACAAAATAAGTAGGAAACTGGAAAACATTACTAAAATGAAATTTAATTATTGACCGTTTGTCCAAAATAAACAAAATTCAATGTTGTACAGTCGACCGCACGTCAATTGAAATACTTTAACCTTGAACTGGCCTAGCGTATTATGGAGTGGAAAACAAGTTTCGATAACATTTTTCAATTTAGGCGATGGATTCGAATAAAGAAACATAATTCTGTTTTCGAAACTCTGGTTTCGAAAGTGGCCGCAGGGACCAGGTTGTACTGGTTTAGTTTTCCCTGACGTGCGGTCGATCGTACAATTGTTTATTGAGATATTAAACAATAGTGAGCGGGCAGAAGCTTACGAGGTGGGACCATAAACAGTGGCACTTAATAAAAAGGGAAGGAAGTAGCTCATAAACGACAGTTCGGAGATCATTTTCCCCAAGCTTAGTCTCCATTTTATTAGCTTGCCCCAGTTTTACACAAGAACTTGTAATCTGAGGATTACTAATACCACTTTCATTTTTTACATAAGTACAAATTACATAAATGACATTATATTAATCGAGTTAGAGTACCTTTAAACTTCAATAGTTAGTTAAATACTATATTATTATTATGAAAAAAAAAGAGAAATTCAGTATACTTATTTAACTAATGAACGTCAAAAACTATAAGTAATTACATCCGTCCCGGAAAATTGCATAAAAAACGTACTAAATTATTCATTGTCATCGTCAAATATTGGAAAATAAAAATAAAAAAAACTTCTTCTCCGGAAGACTGGCTATTTGCGACCGTCTCCCACAGCTGAAGAAAAGCGTGTGTAAAAGTAGTTTCTTTACGTAATTGCATTAAAATACTTACAGGCGTTTAAAACTTCAGTTTCAACTCGAACAGTAGGTCGCTCGATAAAACAAAATGCCTTTTATTATCTTTTTGTTATTTAAATGCTCACAATTGCACTCAGTTTTTATTAGTTATGGAACACTAACAGGATTTCGGGATCTACCAGATACAGGTATTTATTATACTTAATAGGAGATGCCAGCCACGCACGTATAACCTAGGTATTTAGCATTAAAATTGAAAAAATAGTTGTGATAAAAGTAAGTTTTTTTTCCAGAGGGATAAGTTTTCCCGTGATAAAATCTAGCTTATATTCATCGACACAGGCAAGTTAGTATTGGTGATCGCAGCACGTAGGTAATTAAAATTCGCGGACATCGGATGAATAGTCGATCCGTGAAAGCGTAACAAACAATCTGACTGTCGCCACAGAAGAAATAATAACGCTGTCGCCTAATTTTGATAAAATAATATCTACATGAAGACTACCGGAAAAACTTCATTGTCACAATATATATCCTTTACATTCCTGATAGCATTTTGAAAGGCCTAAAATTGCATTAAATCTAGAAAAGGACAACCCTAGAAATCAAGCAGACGATCTCACCATGCCCCACCTTTACTTCAGAAGTTCAGTTTAAAATACACTGTAGGATTTTCAGCACGTTCCGCTCTCTAAGGACAATATTGTGTCAATTTACGCTCTCTAAAAGCCATACATCTCTCGCGACGAACCAAAGCGGCTTCGTTCAAATGGAAATCCTAAACACTATTCATTCAACATACCTCTTCATACTTTCTCGTAAACAGTCTTTACTACTTTTCTACTTTTTTCTCAGCTTTAAAACGTCCCATGAAAAAGCGGAACCAATTTCTTTTGGATTTTGAATTTTAGTGAATAAAAATATTGTTTTGATTACTAAATTGTGCTAGGTAGTTGGCTCGTGCCGTTTCATTTATAATAATAATAAATGAAAGACAGATAAATAATAAATGACAGAAAAAAACCTTTTTTGAGACAAAATGCTTGAGTACATTTTAGACTTTCGCGCTTTGTATTCATAATTATATAATTATTTACGGGTCTTACACACGAATAAGTTTTATTTACCTTGCCCGACGTTTCGACCAGGTTACACTGGCCGTGGTCACGAGCTGACTGGAGAGGCGAGCTGTCATTGTTGATCGCTGTGAGTAGTTTCTGAAACTACCCTCTGCTGATCTTGTATTATTATTTTAAAAATGCTTGAGGTAGGTATGCTATGTGAAACTTGAGATGAGACATTTTATGAAATTTTTAGTCGCAATAAATATTTGCTTTGATGTTCAATTTAATGGACTTCATTTAGGGTCTAGTAATAATATTTTATATTGCAGAGTTTTCAGAGAATTACTTAAATTGTTTTTGCGATGTCGGTATTTTAGGGTCTCCAAAAAGTATTGATAAACGTTCTAAGGGAAACGACACGAGTCCCGACAATTTAAATATTTTCATCATGATTACTGGCAGAATTTTAGTAATCAAATCAACATTTTTATTTTCTCATTTTCAAAATTATGGATTTAGGGCAATAAGCGTCTGAACCATCTCTATATCCATCTCAATCTCTTATCTCTTTTTGTAAGTAGGAGTGGCTATATTATTCTATTGTCATGTAAATGAAATGATTATTTAATACTTACCTGCTTTAAAAAATAGTGGTCGTGCGAGTCAAAAGGGTCTCAGATTCTAGTTCCCGAGATACTACCTATTTGAAAGAAAGGTGAAAGCACTTTGCGATTTTTGATTACTATTGTATGATAAATTTATGTACATTTTCATATAACAAATCTTTTTTTTTATATAAAATAAACGGCTTTGAGGGCCACATAATATAGTACACATAGTTAAGTGGGCACTCTAGATAGTACACCCTGTGTAAGTATACCGACCGAACTTCTTACGGCACCTAACTTGTTTCGCTTCTATTGTCAACTTTTCACAGTCAAGTATACCACCAGCTACGATCCGTAGTAACACCCGGATCGAATCCCAATCGAATTGAATACGGCAGCGTCACGTGCGGCAGCAATCGAATAATTCATTCTACACATTGCTACATTCGTAGCCGTAACCCGTAGCCCGTAGCTAGACGTCTACGACAACGGACACTATCGAGGCAAGTCAATTACACTCTGAGATTTATTTAGGGGTTCTAAACGGGGTAGAGTTTTCTCTAGGAAACTAGAAAAGTGGTAACTTAGGACTGCTTGAGCCTGTTTTATTTTAACACGTATTTATTAACTCGATTTTTTGTCTGTCTGTTATCGATTATCTGCAATTTTAAACATAGCTCAGAAATGGATGGCATCATATTTAACTCTAAAAATCTGAAAAATATATTTTATAACAGACTAAAAAGTAAAATTAATTTGGCTGTGAAAATACGAGATTTTAAACGAAAAACGTTCACTGCACCCGTATTTTCACAAATTATTTTATATGTTTTATTTTAAAAACGCGTTATATGTATAATATTTTTTTTACAAAACGTAGGAAACACCATTGATTAGAAGGCTGTACGAAGTCTGCCATACAGTTTCATACATTACAACGCTGGTGCCACTCACGTCACCCATGCACGCATTTATGTATGCACACGCCAAAGCTGCTTCATTTTTCATAACACCCTATACAACACATATCCAGGTCAGATTCCCGGCATCCCTCCAGCTCTTCACCAAGCCACTTCACTTCGCCGAATATATTCAGTTAGACCGTAAATTGTTACTCATGAAATATATAGTTTAGTTCATGTATAAATTAATTATCTTGAAAGTAATTCCAGCTCAAGAAACTAATTTTTAATGTAGATACTTATTTAGTTATTTTACAGCTGCTCGTTTAAGGGGATGTCAATTACCTGAAACAAAATAAAATTTAATTAATATTAGGTACCATTTTGTATGGGAGGTATACTGCCTGCAAAGCTATAATAAACTAGCTTTTTCCCGCGGCTTCGCCGGCGTAAAAAAGTTTTTCCCGTGTACATTGTGAAACAGCGTCCTCTATGTAGGCGTTTTGTTACTTAGGGGGTATTAGCGGACGCCCCCGCGACTTTGTTATTCCAGGATATAAGCTATCACAGTAGCAAGTTTCATCAAAATCTGTTCGGTAGTTTTTGCGTGAAAGAGTAACAAACATCCATCGTCACATCTTCACATCCTTACAAACATTCGCCTTTATAATATTAGTAGGATTAGTAGGAAAGTAGGATAAAAAATTTGGATCGGTAGACTTAATTCACCTGGCGTAAATAAACCCTGGAGATATTTAAACGAAATATACACACTAAGATTAGTATAAGTCCAAAATATCCAAAATCATTTGGATCATATCCGAACATAATTTTCCTCAAATCGTTGACTTTCGACAATCGAATCACTGACGAAGATTTTCTGTTAAAAAATGACTTTTACATTTCAACAAATTTAAATAGAACTCCTTATATTAGTAAAACGCTTGATAGGAATTATCAGGAGGGTCAAAGGCTCTGGTCGTTTTGTTACAAACTTCCAATTTGTGTAGCACTCTCAGGTCTTTGAAGTAAGGGAGAGGCAAGGGTCAGAGAAGCTGGCCGTGTTAATGTTTGCAGCAGCTATCAAGGGCTTTAAACGGATATATACGGACAGTTAGTGCGGCACACCCGGGCTTTAATAAAGGAAGCTGTGTCAAAGAAAGCCGTTGGAAAATACCTTATCCCTTTAAGTAAAATGTATTAAAGTTTTGTAAAATCTGGGAGTGACTACGCAAATACCTCGAGCGAATGTGATTGGTAATAGGAGAGGGGGCGACCTAGACTGACATACGAGGATCAGATAGAGCGGCCTCAGCGGGTGCTCACGGACGGACACGGAAAGAGCACTCGCGTCCCGCAGCGAGCGTGTGTGAAGAGAATGACGAGACTGTGCGAAGCGAAAGAGGTGTGTCAGCATCGTGATGCTTGGCGATCTGTTCTCTTTGCCTACCCCGTCAGGGACATAGCGTGAAGGTATGTATGTAATTTGGGAATCCCAGTCAAGTCACAAGACAGAATTTCACTACTATATTTATTGATTCAAATAAAACTGTAGTATATAAACGATTGCTAAACTTGTACTTTTATAACAAAGTATTTTTGTGCGTCTGTCTGTCTGTCCGCCGGTTAATTCGATAAGGGCTGGACCGATTGAGCTGAAATATGTTAACATTTATAAATATTCTTTCTTAAATAATTATGATTTGTTATGTTAGTATATTTTCAAAACTTTTTTTCCTTAGTATTTTCTGTTCGTATTTTTCCCATCTAATTTTTTCACACACTCAAATTTTATTTTCGCAGTAATGGCCACATCGATAAAATAAAGGGTAATTCAATACGGTCAGTGCATTCGATACAATAATGGTGTCAGTGAGGTTGAATGCAATCACATCATGCCGAGCGGTTACCTTCCATTCAGCGCAGCCGCCCGACATATCGTCGCGATAGACTCGCATACAGTCCACCGCGCGCGGTTATTTGTCTACTCGATCGGAACAAATGCTATTGCCTTAACTGGAGTGTGGTCATTGGGAAATCTGATCGTATAATATTCTGTTGAAGTGTTTTTTTCTAAATCCACAGTACATAAAACAATATAAATCAAGTTTATAGGCCCGGTACGTTGCACAGTGGTCTGAATTTTGGGTTTCATACACATACGATTTTCAAATATTTTATTTGAAAAATATTAAATTTGAAAATCCTATGTGTATGAAACCCAAAATTCAGACCACTGTGCGTTGCAGCGCGGCAGCGTCGTTGTAATGCATGGAACTGTATGGAAAACGTCGCATCAGCTGCGTGGCGTGTGCGGTGCGTGGCAACAGACACCGCTGCGACGTCTCCCGTGCAGTTTCATTTCTTACAATTTAGGCGGCGCAGAGACATACGTGAGACGCTAGATCATCGTTTCACAGCCACCCGGATTGTTCCGTATGGAACACGCTCCGGGCCGCTGTGAAACGATTTTCTAGCGCCTCACGTGTGTCTCCACACCGGGTGCCCGTTCCGGATCTCCCTTACAGCTGTGAAACCAGCCTTAGAGCTGCTACGCGGCCGCCACACACGCTACGCATGTACGCATTTGGTGCGTTCCGGCCTTGTAGCTCTTACTTCCAATGGATTTACAATATATTAAGTCGTCGACGACGACTTCAATAAGAACGATAACATTTTCAAAAGTCGCATTTACAGCAGATCTTATATGGTGTAAATGTTGAATACATGTTACAAATGTGATGTGGGTATAGATGGCTGTTTTTGTTGAGAAACTATTTCTATGAATTTTAAAGCCTAAATAATCTAGCTAAACTGGACATGTTGCTCTATTTTAAGACTATTTTTCTTCAATTAATACAGTGAATTGCAATCATAAGGAAAGTTACAATAGGCACAACATGGATAGTCTCTGTGTGTGTTCCTGTGTTTAGACAGGATAAGGTGTAAGGAAAATGACTAGTAAACGCTTTGAAGCCGTCAGTCTTGTCAGTTTATATTTTTTCTCCAGAGTAACTAATTTCATTTGTAAATGACGCAAATTGTCACACGACACAGTAGCAAGTGTAATTTAATATTTAAACTGCATGGAACTAGCGTGCGAGGTGCAAAGCTCTCCGGAAGGAGGTATTCACAGTTCCACACACCCGACTCCGTCGTCGCATCCGGCGGCTGGTGCCGCGCGACCCTGGCGGTTCTGTTGCTCTTTTGTTCAGCATTTAAATTAATTTTCGTCACGAAACTTGGCATGTTGTTTTTTTTCTGAAGCTCCAAGGGCGTCAGTGGCGTTGGGGGTAAGACGCGGCTGGGCAATGTACCAATAGGTTATTTTCACAAAACTTAAGTACACTTACTGACTGTTCTCAAACGGCAAAGGAAAACATCGCGAGGAAACCTGCATAAATTCTTAGGCGCATGTGAAGTCCACCAACCCGGGTTAGCAAGCAAGTAAAGATTAGGTTCAATTTGTATCTTCATAACATGATAGAAAATTCCAAATTTTTACGACTGGTTTCTTCACGTAAATAATATGATTTAGCACCGCAATAAAAAAAACATTTAGGTACCTTTCCTTACCAATTGTTCCTGCGATATATAGAAAATACCTCATCTCTCATTTTATTTCAAATCTATAAGTTTCAAAACGCATACGAGTGTTTTCCTTTCATTGGAGCAGTATTGAAAAGGATAAATTGAATTTTCACGATAAAGCGATCACCTTTAAGTCACGTATCCGATGTTCCTTCGTTGGAAAAGCGAACAACCTGTATTTTACTATTTTCACAAGTGCAAAAGTTCTAGGTGAGAAATATACTTGGGTAGTCTCGTTCTTTGGATAAGTTTTTATTCATAAGAATATTTTAAAAAATGTTTCATGATATGATACCTACTAATATTATAAACGTGAGTTTGTAATGGTGAAGGAAAACATCGCGAGGAAACCGGCGTACGGCGTAGAAGGAATTCTTAGGGCATCTGAAGTCCACCAACCTAGCTACAGCGTGGTGTATAGCCCTCGATGAGAGGGTATAAGCCCCAACAGTAGGGACATATTAATAGGCTGTTGATTGCATTTTCATGTATTTACATAGATTCGAGTAGTGCCTACAACTTATGAAACCCTGTAACTGACAGAACGCTACATGCAGTGTAGCAACAAAGAAACTTTGGAAAAGTCAAAATTGCTTCGAAGATTTGTTTCCAAATAAAATCAAGAAAAGACGGGAAAGCGAACGCCCAGCGTTGGACAAACATAGCTGTAAGTGTAGCGCCACACGGTTCCGCGCGGAATCTCCTGCGACCATAGAGTTAGTATACTAGCTATAGAGCGCGCGCATCGCTCATTGCCCATTGTGCCATGTGTAAGCAGGTGTACTATGGACGCTTCTATATAGATTTTTTCTAGATCGTTCTTTTCCGTGAATCGTGTTTACAACTTGTTACTGCACATTTCACCATGATTACTCCAAATCTAAATAAATACCGGCGAGAGCAACAATCAGCGCTACTGACGTGTTGTGACTAGTGTCGCCCGGAAAATTTCGAGACTGTTCAGACCCGTGCTTACAGTTCAGACTTGCTAACGCGCGCTCTATGTGCACTAACAACTCTCTGCCTGCGACTGAACTATCGGTCGTAGTTTGGCCGCGACGTAATTTGAGTTGATGTGTCATAATATATAACGTGAAAAACGCTGCAATGCGAGGGTATTCAGCCGAACGTTCCGCGCGGAACCATCCGCAGGTGTGGCGCTACACTAATAAAGCAGACCTCATTCAAGTCCTTACCTAAAACAGCTATGGTGTTGAATACATCACTGTGAATACTCACTGTGAGTATGCCGAGTCATCACCGCATTTAATCTGATTAAATTTCACGTCAAAATATTATAGCGGAGGGTACTAAGTTCCGTTTACGTATCATTAATTTTTCACGACATGACTTGCGGTTTTCCCTTGAATAATTTATTATGAGCCCCTAAACTTACTTTATAAGTATTTGGTTTAGCGCAAAATAGGATTACAAGTTTGATTTTTCTAGTCCTATAACATACTTAGGAATGGTTTCAATTATAATATTCAACCTGTCAGCGTCCACTACTGGACACCGGTCTACTATGCGCCCCACCACACCCGACCTTCCGCTTCAATATCTTCTTGTCTTCGTCTGCTTGAATGACAAAATCAGATTTTTGGTGACAAAGTAAAATGCCAATACTCAATGACACACCACACGCAAAATGATATACACACCAGGTACATTGTATATCAATATTAAGATTATTATTAATTAGCTTTTTTTTTAACAATGATAATATTGTTACAATGGATTTCCGAAAAGTAACGCCTGATACGATTAAATACATCGCATATCATTGTGCAATCGGGACTTTTTATATATGATACGACATTCTGTTCAGGCGGGGATTCCCCTTAGCTCACTTTACGTCGGTCGTCGTTAGTGAAATTTCAACCGGGTTCAAGTTGGAGTGACGACACTGGCCGGTCCATTACTTTTACGTTAATCGAAGGCTAAGACGCTGGACCGTCCAGCATTACCATAATTTCCAAATTCGACAACAACTCGCCTCACGCAGCTGTGGCACTTCGTTAGGCGAAAATTAAGCTCGTGTCCACACCAGCCCCAGTCCCGACACGTTAAATAGCCCCCGCTCATTCCGCTCACGTTCCAAATCCTCAGCTCAGTTAGGGCCCAACTACTCCTACGGGATTCGATTCCCGGCTAACGAACTCTTTTACGATGGAGCTAATATTTCACGTGGGTCGATCGCGTGATGTGGTTACGTATTGCAGGGTTAATTTGCGACTGTATTCATCTGTAGCTATTAGGAAAGGAGATGTAGTACTAGTTTGGGACTACTATTATACATTCTGTGGTTTGGGTTTCTTTAGGGCATGGCTAAGTGTTGCATGCTCTGTCACAGATTAGATAATGGCTCTGTTGATTCGGACATGTTACGCGAATGAGCTATAAACGAACCAGTAGTTTTAGTGTGATGCGGGTTCAAGCAGACAAGAAATTTTGTGATTTTTTGAACTGTGTTTTGTGGTCAGTTAAGCCTAAATAACGTATTCCAATAGTTTTTTTAATTCCTTCAATGTACGGAAATACCACACAATATATAAGAAATACTCCCGTTAAAATTTCATAATAGTATAGATTGTAAAACAAAGTAAAATGTAATATTCTGAATGCACAAAACTTTAGAGACTATAACTGCATTTAAATATAATTTAATGTTAGCCAGTGCATGGAAACTGCAACCAACGGTGTGCGTGCTTGTAAATTATGAATTATGATTTATGATCCAACGTTCCCGCAGTTAACACATAACTTTTAGGCGAATTCAACACTTTATACTCATGTTTCGCATTTTAGAAAATTCTCCTCATATCATTATCCATCCAAATAAATTAAAAATTAAACAATCTTGTACCTGACACCAAAGAGATCAAGGGTTTAAAGTGTGCTGTTTTCTAAAATTAAGTCTACTATACTTAGGAAGGAAAGGAAAGAAAAATATCGTGATGAAGTATGATACTTAAGTTAACTCTTGGACTATCAGCCTGCTACATATACATATAGCAGGATGACAGCTAGCCAGTTATTCCATGGGGTAATATGTCATATTATTCAGTTCGCAGTCACTCAGACACCTGCCATTGTCATACTTTGTCTTGACGATAGATTTAGTCATGAATTTTAAAAAAAAGCTACTCTCATATGGATGAGTAACAAAATCATTTTAGGGGGTGCCAAAACCGTGCCAAATGTATATCGAAATTGATAAACACTCACACATTCTCATTTTCAAACTCCATATAAATTTGTATGAGCAACTTCCTCCCGCTAATCCGCTTCATTTGTCCGCACCCCCCCTGATTTTGACACAGAATTTTTCATCGTTTCCCATACTATAATTTGCAAGATGCGATCTCCACAGGGAGCGCGCGCGCGACAAAAGAGGTTCGAATCTCCTTGGATTTAGTATAGTAACCATTAGATTTGCAATCAGCGTATAGCATGAAATAACAATAGTCTTTTACCCCAATAATTTGAGAAGACGCATCTTACATGGCGGGGTCAAACTGAACAAACACTATCTATTTTATTCGGGCTGTTGTTTGAAAAAATTCACATACGTAGATAGAGATAGAAGATTTATATCTGTCTTGCTTACTCTTACCACTTTTGTAATAAGTGTGTCCCTCTCTGATTATTATTGCTATTTTAGTGCGTCCTCTATTGATTCTCTCTTTACGGTCTTGACCAATTAAATCGCAGTTACGTTGTCAAAATGTCAGTTTTTTGAGTGACAATGTCAGAGTGTCTGATTGACGTGAAATACGTCCGAGTTTCAAAGGCACTCCGCTCTG
The DNA here is from genome assembly GCA_949699065.1 of Metalampra italica. Taxonomy (NCBI): domain Eukaryota; kingdom Metazoa; phylum Arthropoda; class Insecta; order Lepidoptera; family Oecophoridae; genus Metalampra; species Metalampra italica. The sequence goes on along the minus strand of OX452971.1, from coordinate 11,097,815 downwards.
AATCCTGCGAGCCATAGGGTTAAGAGCAGGAAGATTCGAATGTCATTGGTGGCGCGCGCGCTCCGCTATGGAGACTGCATCTTGCATATTTAGTATGGGAACCAATGGTGCCACTTACAGGGGGGTGCGGACAAAGGAAGCGATGTAGCGGGAGGAGGTTGCTAATACTTTATATGGAGTTTAAAAATGAGAATGTGTGAGTGAGTTACAGTATTGTAATACATTTGACACGATTTTGACACCCATATAATGCTTTTTTTACGCCTCTTTAAGGGGCCGCGAACACGCACCAAAGAGATCTTAACTCTATGGTTAAGAGGCTGTCAAGTCATTCATATCAGTTGTGACCAGATATTTTTCTCCAATCCAATCACTGTATTTTTGCCTTTATGAGTTGCGATAGCCAAAACAAAAGTCAGCTCAAAGTTCCTAATTATCAACGATCTCGTCATCCTATGAATGGAGCGCTCATCTCGAACAGTACACCCGTTTATGGCATACTACAGACAGATTCATTGATTGATGACAGTTTAATACACTCGATGAACGAATTCATGACGATTTGCGAACCCGAATAACGATTGAATTGATTGTATGTTGCTCTAATTGGTCCGGTAAAGAGCTCTTTGATTTTAACTGATCGGGACACAGTAAACCAGAGTTAAAAGCGCGATGTGGTAAAACGGCATTTTCGACTATTTGAAACAAATCGAAACAAAAAGTTAATGACTCTACCTCGCAAAATTCTGCATTTAATAAGCCTTTTTTATACCAGTTGATTTATTTTGTCTTAAATGTTTTTAAAAACGCACTAAAAGGGTTACATAGAGAATACCGGCAAATGTTGAAAATAATTAACATTGCTAATAAAAATCTGGCAGCTCCAAGATGCAAATCCAATAAATAGCTTTGATCCTAACTGCATCTAATTTTAGCAATAAGCATCAATGTTAAGCGTCCAATTAACAAAATTATTGAGCTGCCAGTAAAGCATAATTGAATATATGGGAAATTGATTAATTACATAATTATTCTTTATTATAAACAGCAAATAATAATTAGGGTAAGTATCGTATAATCATTAAACAAATTAAAATAACAAACTATATTGAGCTGCAAATATTTATTTTATTACATTCAAATAACAGTTTATTCCGGTTGACTTGAAAATAATTGCTTCAAATAGGCGAGTTAAAAACCATTACAACTGAATTCTATTTTTAACCTGGAAAGGTATAAGAGCTATTTTAATAGAGATAAGTCAAACCGTCTGAAAAACTGAGAATTTTCAGAAAGGTCAAGGATCATTATGACAACATAATCGACCTGAAGAACATATACTAGTTTAGGAAACCATGGCTCTCAAATGGAAGAATGGTGTACCATATGGTATACTTAATTATATAATTATTTACGGGTCTTACACAATATTATATTATGAATACAAAGCGCGAAAGTCTAAAATGTACATATGGTATACTGTCGATATGGTTTACTGTCCATAATATGGTATACTATCCATATGGTGTACTGTCGATATGGTGTACCGTCGATATGGTGTACTGTCCACATGGTGTACTATCGATATGGTATACTATTGATATGGTATAATGTCGATATGGTGTACTGTCGATAGTTGGTGATAGATGGTTTACTGCCCATAAGGTATACTGTCCATATGGTGTACCGTCAATATGGTGTAGCATCGATATGGTGTACTGTCGATATGGTTTACTGCCCATATGGTATACTGTCCATATGGTGTATCGTCAATATGGTGTAGCGTCGATATGGTTTACTGTCGATATGGTTTACTGCCCATTTGGTATACTGTCCATGTGGTGTACCGTCAATATGGTGTAGCGTCGATATGGTGTACTGTCGATATGGTTTACTGCCCATTTGGTATACTGTCCATATGGTGTACCATCAATATGGTGTAGCGACAGTGACTCGTCAATGGAACGTTTTCGATACAGCGATCGTCGATGGCGCGATGACCCGTCTTCAAATAATGTGGGATGGCTAATGGCGTCAGAGAGAACCCACGGAAGCAAATCTTCCGTTCCCTTGACCTGGCTTCCGGCGGTCACGGTCTCCAGAAGGGCCGACCACACAGAGATGTAGCGACATATAACTATACATATTGGCAACGTGAGCGTTACCGCAATATCGGCAGCGTTCGATGATCACGACGTGACTAGGATATCGATATGCACCGTAAATAGTTCACGAGACGGAAGGAAACCTAGCGTATTTCACAATAAAATCAGATTTCCGCACAATATATCTGTGCCTCGCATGTTTAAAATCTATATATATACTTAGCTACCTCATGTATAAACCGACACAGGTATCAATGAGAAGCAGTAAGGGACTTATACATACTGGTATGAATTTACTGGTATTACACTGGTACCCACCCTTTTTAGCATCATAATTCAAATACCGGAATAATATCTAAAGTCAAAATGGAGCGGTGCGGGGAGGGCGAGTTAATTTTGATATGAAAATCCATACCAGTATCAAAATAAAAACTGGTATGCAAAATAACTGTATAAAAAACCTATTCTGCCTTTCTCGAGTGGCGACCACGTACCGGAAGACGCAGCGTATAGGCAGGACTCCCACAAGGTGGACCGACGATCTGGTGAAGGTCGCGGGACCCGGCTTGGAGATCCTTGGTGGAGGCGTTTGTCCAGCAGTGGACATATACAGGCTAATATGATGATGATTATGACAGATTGGACATAAAAAGTCCAAGTAGTGATACTGCTCGGTAGGGTATAAAAATGTTTCCGCTACGTAAAAACAACTGTTCGACGCCCTAGAGAAATTTAACTGTATTTAACATAATTTTTCGGTAAACCAGTCCCTGATGACTCCCAGTGTTTCCTCGAGATACCCTGGCTAAGTATACCTGCTTACCTATTTTGTTTATAACTAAAGTATGAGATTAATTTGAATCACACATGTCACTTCCATACGAGTTAGTATACTAGCCAACTCTCTGGTCATTTCTCTCTAAAGTAGATGAACTGTATGGCGTGGAGGTCCGCTGTTATGTACAGGTACGGATTACGTAGTCATGGCTGTATGCTATGATAAAACGAAAGTAAGTGATAGTCGAATTTCCCTAAAATACGGCCCTGGCGCGCCGCTGCCATATATCCCAAGTAAAATACGTGATCAGGGGAGTTGCAGGGTTGGCGCCGAGCCTATTTTGCACTTACATTTTTTATGATCAACGTTGTTACATAACTCAATGTTTGTTGATGATATTCTGGGGAAATAACGCAAAGAAGGTAAGTAACTAGTGGGGATATTGTGATTTGTTTACATATTTTACCTGTCGGTGGAACGATCCATTGTAGTCATATTGCAGGATCAATCTGCATGGTCACATATTTTCTGGTATTTAAGAAATGTGGAACCTAACTTTTCACTATGGCTTTTCACCTAGTGTGCGTAACGTTTTGAAGTCTCCACTCCAGATTCGTCTGCCCCAACGGCGTCAGTTCTGCGACAGTTGTCACCAGTCATCAGCAACCTTAGTTCTCCGTTCTTAGGCCTATCATCATCAACAGCCTATTAACATGTCCCCACTGCTGGGGCTCAGGCCTACCCTCTCGACGAGGGCGTTCGGGCTATAGTCCACCACGCTAGCCCAGTGCGGGTTGGTGGACTTCACATGCGCCTAAGAATTTCTTCTTCGGCGTGTACAGGTTTTCTCACGATGTTTTCCTTCACCGTATGAGAGCAGTCAGTTAATGTACTTAAGTTTCGAGTTTCTTAGGCCTATGCCCAACAGAAACTAAAGCCGACACCTGCCAACCCTGCGCACCTGTATTGTAAACGCGCGCGATCCTGCTTATCCCGCTCGGCGGAGCGGAATTTCGATAAAAATGGCTCATCGACGCGTGCTGGCACCTAACGCCTTCCGCCCCGACACTGCGGTCCGCCTACCTTCATTCGAACACTTTAATATTAATAAGACAACGTCGATTGCGTAGTGGGAACGACGCGGCCTGTCATGTTGAGAAGACCAATTCGATCCCCGGTCGAGCAATGTAACAACGGGTTTTCGCAACACTTAAGTACATTTTACTGAGTGCTCTCAAACGGTGAAGGAAAACATCGTGAGGAAACCTGCATACGCGGAAGAAGGAATATTTATGAATATTTATACAACCCTTGCAGGGCTAACATGGTGGGCGGTGGGTGTGACTGAACGCTGAGAACGGAAAATCGGGTTCTACGTATGCTCAGTTTTTGTGTAAGTATAGCACTATAAAAAAGGTTTATGGTAAAAAATAGTTTTTATTTATTAGTAACGGACCCAGGCTTGAATGAACTGTCAACCTCACAAACGCAAGGCAAACGCGCTCTGAAACAGACTACGTCGATTATACAAAGGTACTCTTGTACTCTTTATAATAATAGCTAGTATAGAAAAGCCTTAAACTTTCGCGGCGAAAGGCGTGTATGTCCATGTATTACTTTTATCGACATTCTGTCATGCTGAGCGGGTTAAGCGATCACACGCATGTATCATTACAGGTAGTGGGTGGTGGGCATAGTACGACAAAGAATTCGTTTTCGGTGAGCAGCAAGCTTGTACAGTCGACCGCACGTCAGTGGAAACGCTTTGACCTTGAGCTGGTTTGCCTATTAGAGTGTCAATACTGTGAGAGACCAGTTTGTACTGGTTTTGTTTCCATTGACGTGCGGTCGACCGTACGTAGAGACGGGGCTAAGGTCCAATTTGAGAGTATACAGAGTGTACCTATATAATCGGCAAATAGGACTTGTTACTTTGGTCCATGGATCATCATCATCATATCAGCCTGTAGACGTCCACTGCTGGACAAAGGCCTCCCCCAAGGATCTCCACGACGACCGGTCCTGCGTCCATGGGTGTTGGCCGTTTATTGTTTCCAGTTACATGTTTTTACTACTTATAACATCATACAACAGTTAAACAGAGATTTAACAGATAATATTAATTTTCCAAAAAGAGACAGGTGCAAAATAACTCTGCAAAAGATATACGCAATTAACTTTGAATAAACAATAACATTCACAATGGCATTGTAAGTAAATGCAGTAAGTATTTATTATTGAATGGCAACCGCAATCAATAATGTGGTTTCAGATAAATTAATTATGCGGTTACACTCGTAACGTAATTAATGGCAACACCGACACGTCGTAGCAATAATATTGTACAATAATATTGTAAAATATGCTGGTAAAAATATTGATTATATCTCGCCAATAAAACAACAAAAAAGGTTTAAAGACCCTAAGGCAAGTAATGAGGAAAAACCGGTTCGAATTTAACTTTTCGGAATAGGTAGGTACATTGTGCGGAATCCGTGTGGTTAGCATTGAAGACAATAGCTGCCAATATGTGGGCAGCCTTATCAAGCAGAAATCTATCTACCGATCCCAATGCGTGTGCTATGTACTGTGTATGTACTTCCAAGATATGACCGACTAGCCAGTGCCCCGTGACTTCGTCCGCGTTTTAAAGCGCCCAAAATGTTATAAACTATTTAGTCTTTTCCTACCTTTGAAAAAAGGGTCTTGCTTGACCGACAAACAGACAGACGGACAACGAAGTAATGGGTTCCTTTTTTCCTCTATTGAGGTACGGAACCCTAAAAACCGATACTCCCATACAAACTTTCACCCCTATCCCTCCCCCCCCCCTTAATATGTGAAAATTTAAAAACCCTGAAATATGTAATTTATTATTTTCATGCTTAGTAAGTAAAATTTTAATGTTTCTAACTTCAAAAACAAAGACTTTCATACAAACTTTTCGTTTTCTGATTTTTTTGCTCGAGGGTCGGTCGCTCATGTGTGTTTAAGAAAGAATACGCGGCAAGTGAATCAAGAAAAAAGTCCAAAACACAAGAGTAATGAACACGACCCACATAGTTGACGAAACCACAAGGAGCTTATCTACCGGGAACATGCCTTATTACCAGTAGGTACCTAAAATATGCATATTTATACCACCTGAAAGACTTGACAGAGTAGATATTTTGCCGAAAAAAATTTCCTTGTTTATTTCAAAGGGTTGCTGAACCGAAGTCTCGCGCCATGCACATATCATGGATACGCGGAACAGATGAATTTTTAAATTTCCACCGACTGGATCCCGAATAAATAACAGGATATAACTCCCATATATTCCATGCGATGATAAACATTCATTTCGATACCATACATAAACGTTTTTATTAATTACGTGCGAATGTGATATTTTAAGATATTAATTACCACAGCTTAAATAATGGAAAACAAAGACATTTATTTATTTCATCATATCAGCCTGTAAACGTCCACTGCTGGACAAAGGCTCTCCACGACGACCGTTACTGCGCTAACCTCATCCAGCTGGGTCCCGCGACCTTCATCAGATCGTCGGTCCACCTTGTGGGAGGCCTGCCTACGCTGCGCTTCCGATACGTGGTCGCCACTCGATAACCTTTCTGCCCCAACGGCCGTCAGTTCTACGAGCGATGTGCCCAGCCCACTGCCACTTCAGCTTCGCTTTATTTATTTACTTGTGTTAATTCAGTGCAGTAGAAGTAGGTGCTTAGAAGTATAAGGCGTATCACAGATACGCGAGGCCGCGTGATTCTGGGATACACTTAAGGACGGAGATATAAAGAATTGTGTGTGTCTCAATCAAATTCACAAAATTTGAAGAAAGCTACCATAAGCTCAAAGAGAAGTTATTCTAAAAAAAGCTTCTCCCACGGGAAAACCTTTTCTGTAACAGACGAAACATGTAGTTAAATCTAAATGGAACAAACTGCGAACCTGCAACACCACAATACAACTAGGGCAAGCAACAAATTATGTGGAAAACATTGATAGCGAAAAGAAAGCAGTATCCAATACATTTACAAAGTAGCGGATAGGGCGTGCCCGCCAGACGCACGCGGCCATTTGCCCGAGCCCCTAAGTAACTAGCTAGTATAAACCACAAGAAAACGCGTCTATAAAGAAAGAGACGGCATGACTTTTAGAACTGTCAAAATAGTCCTGTCAGACCTAAGAACAAGGATCCCATAGAACAGACGCTAAAATAATAATAATAATCAGAGAGGGACACACTTATTACAAAAGTGGTAAGAGTAAGCTATAATAGACAGATATAATATCTTATGCGAATTACTGCACCCCAACAACAAGCCATAACTGTCAACAAACAACAACCCGACTAAAATAGATAGTGTGTGTTCAGTTTGACCCCGCCATATAAGAAGCGTCTTCTCAAATTATTGGGGTAAAAGACTATTGCTATTTCATGCTATACGCTGAGTACGGTTCTAGTACCTTGGACGTGCTATTTTTTGAAGTCGTCTCAAACTGTATTTTAACCGGTGATGTTTTATTCGTTCACCGATTTTCACTTGGTGATGTGGGAAAACTTCAAGGAGAGAGGCGTTTTATATATCTGTACTGTTATTTATTCTGTGAATAATGGTCACATAGCTCTACATAGTGCTAGACCGCCAAAGCTCTACGAAATGAGAATGAACTCTATCGTGTCTCTCTTTTTTTTTCAGTAAGTTCCTCACTTGTGCCGTGTCCTAAGTGATGCCTTACTAACCTTTAGAGTGTGGCTGTCAAAATGCCAAAACTTTGTAGAATGTGGAACCCAAATGGGTGCCTACCACACACAGGGGTTTTTTTTTGCGCTTTCCCACTAAAATATTTTTTTCTCAGATTTTACTGAAATGCAAAGGTATACTTTAGGTAATAGACATAGCCAGATTAATAATGTACGTAGTTTCATTTTTTCCCTGTACTATTTGTCTGCTAGTAGTTGGAAATTATGACAAAACTTTTACAGTACTAATAAATATCAAGTTAAACGCAATTTTATTAAAATTTAAAGAAATTTCAGACTACCTTAGTGTTTTATTCTACACTACATCCTATTAGAAATATGAGGAAACAATAAAACACCATACCCCAGTAAATTTTTTTTTAGTAACACATGTTTCAAATTTTGAGCGGAATGAGTCATGCGCTCGGATTCGACCTCAAGTGGGTGTCGTATTTCATGCCTATACTAATTGATAAAACAACGTAGCGGGTTCAATCTTGTATAAACAATAACTTGAGGACATTATCTAAGTACAATAAAAGCATCACAAGTGTAGATGTAATAGTTTATAATTTGCAGGTAAACAAAAAGTGGTCTAATTACGTTCATACAAATATCTGATTTTACTAAAATGTAAATAACATTAAAACTTGTTATTTATTTTGAACACAATTTATAATTCAAAAAGTGTGGTAACAAGGCTATAGTTTAAGTACAAAACAAAGTTTCGTTTCATAGAAATATTTCGAGAACAATGGTCTTAGAATAGTAAACAATTTAGTGGTTTCAACCAAAAAAAAACGAAGAATAATATGGATATGACTTATGTCATGTTTTTGTTTGGACACAATTTAAGCGATTGATGCCACAATACCTACTACTGGTACACAAGATGAATTAGTGTATTTTGACAAAAATACAAAATGTACATGTAATAAAAAATTACACAATTTAAGTTATTGATGACAAAGTACTACTGGTATGTACACAAGATGAATTAGGTAGGTAGTAAACAATAATTAAATAATAATGTAAATAAAAATAATACTGTGACTATTGACCTCACAGCTGAGGACTCCCGTAGTAGTTAGGCGTGTCCCCACCGCCCGAGCCGCCGCGAAAAAGAAAAGTGACGCGTTGATGTCTTTTGTATGAAATAAGTACCTTTATTAAATTCCTTTATTTTTTCTTTTCTTTCCTTTATTTACCTTTATTAAATTCAGTTAAAATTACCCTAGCCGGGGGCACTGTCAAGTAATTACCTCGTTACCAAAACAAACTCAAATAAGAGAGAACAATCTGTGCTAATTACATATTCACTGTGCAAATTCAGACCAATTCTTAAAAAACGCTGCTCATTAGTCATTTTTTCACAAGCGGTTCTCGAAAAAATATATTTTGACGAATGAAAAAATGCACTGATTGGTTCGTCATTTTTTTGGATAATTTTAATAATGACTTAATCAACGCATACACTGGTGTGCGTGCGGTGTGTAAATAGCAAATTAACCACGACAGAGAAACGAGATGGTTTATTCTGTGCGAACTGACATAAAATTATGACATTTTTTTGGCCTAGCAATTTTTCTGACAATTAAGTATTTAGGGAAAGTGTATGATTGATTGATACTAACTTTTAATCAACATGGCCCTAGTATTACGGTACCTGCATACGCCGAAGAAGGAATTCTTAGGCGCATGTGAAGTCCACCAACCCGCACTGGGCTAGCGTGGTGGACTATAGCCCGAACACCCTCGTCGAGAGGGTAGGCCTGAGCCCCAGCAGTGGGGACATTTAATAGGCTGTTGATTATGATGATAGTGACTGGATGCAGATCCTTTTGTCATAACTGAGCTAGATAATCCCTTCGCTTCGATAATCCCAGCGCGGTCGGTGTGGACGTGACAGGCGCATGCCGCGGCCGAGCATGCGGGCGAGGCATGCGCCTGTCACGTCCACACCGACCGCGCTGCCGCGCGAGGCGGGCCGCGGCCGCGACGGCTCGCCCGGTCTGGACGCACCTAATGATATTTAAAAGACAATTAGCTACTTTAGTAGCATATAATTTACAACATTTTATGACGAATGTTAGTAGTAATACAAATAAGCTTATATATTTTTTAGGTTAGATACCATGACAATAAAAAAATCCGCTAATGATGGTTTATCAGTGTTAAACCAGAGGAAGGGATTATCTAGCTCAGTTATGACAAAAGGAAAGCACAATTTTATTCAATTATTACATCAAAACATTCGGGGCTTTTCTGACAGCAAAGTATTAGAGTTATAATTGTTGATTTCGGGAATATCAGGTCTCCAGGGTTGAATGACTTTTAGGCAGATGATTAAAGTTTTAAATTGATTTTAATTGCAACTATATCATGTACAAGATGCAACAAGATGTATATAATGTAGGTAATCAAGTAATTATAGTCCATAGATTATGTATCATTGATTACGGTCGCACGTTCTTAATTTTAAGCACTGACGATAGATGGAGTCTGTAGTACCACTACAAAATATAGATGGTGTTGTATTGAACATGCCGGCCGCCTTGGAAGCTGCAGCTTCCAACGTACTTCTAGGAGACACGTCAGGTCGCTGGCCCACTGGACGAAAGTTCTTCTTCCGTTGTCCCCGCAACAGGCAGTGGCAACGGGCAAATCTTCGAGAATGCTCTCTTCACAGTGCCGGTCGCTGTGTGGATATTAGCGACTCGCGAAACTCCGTCCTTGCCAGGAAAAGTTTGAACCACCCTTCCGAGACGCCATTTTAAAGGTGGCATGTTGTCATCTTTGATGAGAACCATAGTGTTGGTTTTGATGTCTTCTTTGGTCGACTTCCACTTGGTCCTGGTCTGCAGCTCGGAAATATATTCTTTCGACCATCTCGCCCAGAAATGCTGCCTCATTTGCTCGACCCGGTCGTATCGTTGCAGTCGATGTGCTGGAGTGTCGCCGAGGTCATCGCAGGGAGGTGCTGTGAGCGGTCGGCCAATGAGAAAATGAGCAGGAGTGAGTGGGAGAACATCATTAGGATCTGCGGACATAGGTGAAATAGGACGAGAATTCAGGATGGCTTCGATTTGTGCCAATACCGTGCCGAACTCCTCGTAGGTTAAATGTGCATTGCCTACAACGCGCCTAACATGATGTTTGCATGATTTCACTCCCGCTTCCCACAATCCCCCAAAATGGCTTGCATAAGGAGGCATAAACGAAAAACGAATAGTCTCATTGGCGGCGTGATCAGTAATAATTTGTGAATTATTTTTAATGAACGAGGAAAACTCTTTTGCCGCACCAACGAAATTTTTCCCATTGTCAGAAATAATTTCTACAGGTTTTCCGCGTCTGGAAATAAATCTTTTTAAAGCAAGAAGATAGCCCTCCGACGTGAGGCTAGTGACCGGCTCCAAGTGTATCGCTCGAGTAGCAAAACAAATAAATAAACAAATGTAACATTTCTCTAATTTTGCTCCCCTGCCTTTACGATTCAAAATATACATGGGACCTGCATAGTCGACACCGCAACGTAAGAAAGGAAACCCAGATTCTAATCTTTCAGCCGGGAGATTACCCATTATTGGTGATAATGTATTTCCTTTCATACGTGTGCATGTCACGCATCGGTTCACTACACGTCTGGCCAAGTTTCTGCCTTTTAACGGCCAATAACTATCTCTAATTGTTGATAACAATAACTGTGGCCCTGCGTGAAATAAATGTTTGTGTTCATGTTGGAATAAAAGTAGGGTGAAAGTATGTTTCGAACATAACAACACAGGATGTTTTTTATTGTACGTAAATTCTGCTGAGTTGTCCAACCTTCCCCCCACACGAATCAATTTGTCATCACTGAAAAATATATTTAAGCCTGAAATATTACGTGATGATTTCAGTGGCAAATTATTCTCCAAACATCTATACTCATTAGGAAATGACTGCTTTTGAGAAAACCTAATCAAAAAATTTTGTGAGTTATTTATCTCATCGACTGAAAGCGCGCCCAGTCTACGATCCGCCTTATTTTTGTGGCGCGTGTTATGTATAAATCGCAACATATAAGCCGCAGCACGCTTCATGCGATTGAAAGATGAAAATCTTTCAAATGGAAATGCATGTGGACTAATTTCACATGCCAGACTGACTGTCTGTATTTTTGTCTCAGGTAAACCTAAATTATGTTCGTGTGAATCATGTGTGTGTGATTTTGACCAACTAGTGTTTGGTTCGTTTAAAAATGCCGGTCCGTTCCACCACAGCGTGGAGGTATTAAGAGAATCGAAGCTAAGACCGCGCGATAACAAATCAGCAGGGTTGTCACTACTGTTTACGTGCATCCACAATGAACTGCTGGTCAATTCATTGATTTCCACAACCCTATTCTGGACAAATGTTTTAAGCAAACTAGGAGACATTCGAAGCCAACCCATAACGATAGTCGAGTCCGTCCAAAAATAAACATTATGAAAATTCAGTCGAAGTGAATCAACAATCTTTTTGTATAGCCGCGCCCCTACCATTGCGCCGCAGAGCTCCAGTCTAGGAATGGTAACCGGTTTTACAGGCGCAACCTTACTCTTCGCACACAATAATTTAACTGAAACTGTAGACGAATCATTCATATCAGTATACGTCCGGACGTAGGCGCACGCGCCGTATGCCGTTTGTGACGCATCCGTGAAAATGTGTAGTTCTGTGTATTGTGTATGTGTGCCTTGGATGTGGCGTGGTATACGCAGATTTTGTAAATAATGTATTGTGTTTAGAAAGTTGTGCCACGATTGGGTGATGTCGCGGGGTACAGGTTCGTCCCAACCTATTTTACACAACCATAACTTTTGTAACAATGTTTTTGCGATAATAACCGCCGGGGACAGTAGACCTAACGGGTCGTAAATTTGTGAAATAATGGATAAAATCGATCGCTTGGTCACATGAGTCGTATTAGTTGTATCAACTTTAGTTGTGAAATGAAACTCGTCGCTATTGTAAAACCACCCTAACCCGAGCGTTTTACTTTGACAATTATCTCCGAGCGTTAGTTGTTTTGACGAGTCAACTAACGTGGCTATGTCCGAGTTAAAAACCCATTTTCGCAGAGGAAAACAACCCGAATTGAGAACTTTGGAAACTTCATCGCAAATGTGTAAAAGTTGCTGTTTATCATCATTTCCCGTGATATAATCGTCCACGTAAAAATCCTCATCAATAGCCCGCCTGATGACGTCATCGTTGCATTCCGCCGCGAGTTGTTTGAGACAGCGCATGCTCAAGTACGGTGCAGACGCCGTGCCGTACGTGACGGTATTAAGCTGGTACACACCGAGCGCGTCTTCAGGATTTTCTCTCCACAAAATGAGTTGTAAATTCCTTTGATCTGGAACAATGTTACATTGCCGATACATTTTTGCGACATCGGCACATGCAACGTATTTATATTGCCTAAATCGCAACAAAATCGAAAAAATGTCGTTCTGTAATGATGGGCCGGTTAACTGAATATCGTTTAATGACTTTCCCGACGAAGAACGACAGCTCGCGTCAAAAACGACTCTTAATTTTGTTGTCGAAGATTGTTCGCGATAGACACCGTGATGTGGTAAAAAATAATGTGGTACTGAATATGTGTGTACACGGCTCATGTGTCCCAAGTCTAAGTATTCACGCATAAAATTGCAATACATTTCTTTGTATTCTGGTGAACGTTCGAGTTTACGTTCAAGCGCGTAAAATCTATTTTCAGCTAAAGTAAAGGTCTCGCCTAACACGTCAGCTGACTCCTTAAGGGGAATACGCACCGAGAAACGACCGTCACTGTCCCGCTGTGTAGTGTTAACGAATAACTCCTCGACTGCGCGTTCCTCCTTTGTGTATGTATGTGTATTATTTGATTTAGGAAATTCTTCTAATTCCCAAAAATTTCTTAACTGTGTGTCTAATGTTTGAGTGAAGTTGCACTGAACCTGATTTATGCGCAAGTTCTCAGTATGCAACGGCCCTGATATGATCCAACCTAACTTTGTGTTTTGTAGATAAGGACCACTGGATAAACGCATTCTCCCATCGTTTAATAAATCCCAAAATTTGTCCGCACCGATAAGTAATTGAATTTCAGACGGTAAACAAAAAGTAGGATCCGCAAGTGTAATGTTATCAGGAATGTGTATACTGGTAACATCGATACCTACCGATGGCAAGTTAGACGTGATGTGGGGTAAAACCAAGCATTTTAACTGTGTATTATAATTGCAGGTTTTAGACTTTAATTGAATATCGCATGACTGAGTGGATTGTGTGACTGAATTACCCACTCCTGTGACTTTGATAGTGGACTGTAAATATTGTATATTTAATTTCTGACACAGTGACTTAGTGACGAAACAATTTTGACTGCCATTATCGAGTATGGCACGCACCGAATGAAACTTGTTCGCGCTGTCTGCGATCTCCACCACCGCGGTGGATAGCAGCACCGGGTTCAATGTCAAGGTCGAGCCCGGCTGCTCGCTCTTATCTGTGATTGTGTTGTTGGTGCAGGCTGCATGTGACGCCGTAGGCACGGAATGTAACGCAGTCGTATTAGTGGACTCGTTCCGCTCGCCTCCCGGCGCTGCCTGCGGAATTTTCGCAGCAGTTTGTAAACAACCGTCGTTTTCGGTACAAATAAGACTATTGTGCTTGGACTTGGAACACCTTTTGCATGGCCCCAGCCAGCAACTGTTTTGAAAATGTCCAAATCTCAAACAATTCTTACATAATTGTTTTTCCTCTATTAACTTTGTCCTATCATGAACAGACAAATTAATAAACTCACTACATGCATAAAGTGCGTGATTACCTGAACACATACTACATTTACGAATAGTATTTTGTTTAGTGTTAGGTTTCTTTTTGTGTGATTCTTGTGTAGCGATATAACTGTGTATATTTTGAGTGTTTTGATTATTTTGTACAGACTTTTTAGGATTATTTTCATGTGTATTTTTTATGTGACTTACTTTTATCATTTCCAACATATCCGCCCTGTCTCTGAGAAACTTAAGTAACTGATTTAATGTGATTTTCGATGTGTTATCAACCTGTAACGTACTTTTATGTTGCTCCCATTCTCTCTCCGAAACGGAATCTAGTTTAGACACAATTATATGGACAATTAAAGTGTCCCACGAGTCTGTGGGCTCGTCTAATGATTTGAGTGCACGTAGATTCTTCAAGACTGTATCAATTAACTTCCGGATTTGAGATGAGCATTCTTTATTGATGGATTGCAGTGAAAATAAGGCTTTGACATGATTGTGAACCAACATACGATTATTATTGTATCTATTTTGAAGCAAGTCCCAGGCAATATCATAATTATCAGCTGAGAATTCCAGGGACTTAATTACTTGTTGCGCATTACCCGTGAGGGCTGAGCGTAAATAATGGAATTTTTGAATATCTCCTATATCAGTAGAATTATGAATAAGAGACAAGTAAGTGTCCCGGAACTCCAGCCACTGATCGTATGAACCGTCAAAGGAGGGTAGGACGATAGTAGGTAATTTCACTTTGCAAGCTTTTGCCGAATTTTGCGTAAACGAAGTATTAGTAGAATTACACTTGGAGCTTTCACCTTTCACTTCCTCGTTTACTAAGCATTTAGAAGCAGCTATCGCCTTAAAATATTGATTGTGGAAGGTTTCACGTTGCTCTGATTGCTTCGTGAATTCTTCCTCACTCGTGAAGAATTCTATTTCACTTTGAATATCTTCAAATTCTTGTAATAACGGCTCAGCTGCGTTTAAACGCAAAATAAACTCGGCTTTTTGTATTTTACTGAGTTGACTATCGCCTACAGATGAAACATATTTTACAAAAACCGTTAATTTTTGTTTAATTATTCCCCTTTTTTTGACTAAATCTTTTAATCTTTCCTGAGGAGACTGATCATCTTCGTCATCTGTCTGTCCCCCGCCTCTTACCATTTTTGGGTTTTATGAGAAACGAAAGTACTTACGGTTAGATGTCTGCTCGTACCTACTGAGACTTGCTGTTATTTAACAGCAAAAATAAATCACTGCAATATTAGCACAAATATTACGGTATTAACACAATGCGAAACAGTAAAGGATATGGATCTGGATCTGGAGATGGCCTGACCGCGTGGCACGCTGATTGATCGGCGCTGATCCTGTTGATCTCACGATGATCCCGACTCGAAGGTCCAAAATGTTGATTTCGGGAATATCAGGTCTCCAGGGTTGAATGACTTTTAGGCAGATGATTAAAGTTTTAAATTGATTTTAATTGCAACTATATCATGTACAAGATGCAACAAGATGTATATAATGTAGGTAATCAAGTAATTATAGTCCATAGATTATGTATCATTGATTACGGTCGCACGTTCTTAATTTTAAGCACTGACGATAGATGGAGTCTGTAGTACCACTACAAAATATAGATGGTGTTGTATTGAACAATAATTATATTTGGAAAAATACAAATTGGATATAATCTGTCTAACTGAACATTGGCAAGTACACCGCAGGCCTTTGTAAATTACGATAATTATAACGTTATAAGTTCTTACACTGTGCTTTTCATTATGAATAATAGGAAAGTAAAAATAAAAACATGAATTAGCTAAAGAAAACATTTGTGTTAATACAAATCTCTGCAATACGGAAGTATAAACAAAACTCTACAAGTCGGAAAAACAAATGAAGATTGTTTTGGCGCTTCATTTAGCCATTATTTTTCATTTCCATCATTGAAGAAATGGTATTTTGCCCAAATCTATGTTAATTTAAAGAAATAGTTAAAAGTAAATTATAACTAGTAGTTCCGTGAGAACAGTAGACCTCGCCAGCCCTTATAAACCAAACCTAAAAGAAACCAACAAAAGTCAACTTTGGAAACAGAAAAAGTACCTACTAAAGTGACAAAAATTAGCACTTTAAAGCTTAATATTTCGCAAACGGATCCCTGAATCGAAAAATGTTTATCACACACCCGCGATATTTTTGAAAGACCCATCCAACGATACCCCACACCATGGATATCACGCGGAAAAAAATAATTTTCCATTTTACGTATGCAGTTCTATGAACATAATTTATTTTTTCAACTTTCTTAAGTCGATCCACTATTACTCAAAAACTAATAGAACCTACTTAGCCGTAATAGTTTTCCTTGTAACTACGTTATATATGCTACTGCCATGAATTTTTTCACATTTCCAGAAGCAACCGTTTAGCTGGCAGGGGGGGACACGTGACTCTAACAAAAATTACCGCTTTAAAGCTTAATATTTCGCCAACGGATCCCTAAATCGAAAAAATGGTATTCACACACCAGCAATATTTTTGAAAGACCTATCCAACGATATCCCACACTATGGGATTCACAAGAAAAAAAAAGTTCACTCCCACTTTGCGAGTATGGTAGGTACTCTAAAAAAAATGTTTTTCAAAATTTTATTCTACTCATTTTGTAGGTTTAATTAATTTATACATATGCCAAATTTTAGTCAAAATCGGTTGAAAAATGCGACCTGTAGAGAATTACAGACAGACAGACAGACAGACAGACAGACAGCCGGACAAGAGCATTTTTGGCCAGTCTCGAAACGTAGACGCTTCGCTCGCTTCGCTCGCTCGGTCAATAAAGTCATCTCATATATAAAAGGCGAAACTGACTCACTCACTGACTGACTGACTGATCAACGCACAGCCCAAACCGCTGAACCTAGAGACTTGAAATTTGGCACAGAGGTACCTCATATAGCACTGACGTCCACTAAGAAAGGATTTTTCAAAAATCATCCCCTAAGTGGGTGTAATAGGGGTGCAAAGATTGTATGAAAGTCCTTCATTTTTAAAGTTGGAAACCTGAAACATTGTATTTAGGCTATTCGTTAAAAACCAATGAACACGTGTTTCAGCGAATTTGAAAATTCCACCCCTAAGTATGTAAAATAAGAGTATTCTCCATCGCCGAAAATAAGGGATGAAACGCGCACAGCCTAAACCGCTGAAGCTAGAATCGTGAAAATTTATATTTAGGCTTTTAGTTTAAAAACAATAATGATGTGTTTCGCGAATTTTAAAAATTCCACCCCTAAGTATGAAAAATAGGGGATGAAACGCACAGCCCAAACCGCTGAGCCTAGGAACGTGAAATTATAAATTTACTCTTTTATTTTAAAAACAATAATGATGTGTTTCGCGAATTTTGAAAATTCCACCCCTAAGTATGTAAAATAGGGGAAGAAACGCGCACAGCCTAAACCGCTGAGCCTAGAGACTTGAAATTTTGCAGAAAGGTTCCTCTGTGATGTCTACTACGAAATGTATTTTTACCGCGGGAAAACTTGCGGGAAAACCTTTTTTACGCGGGCGAAGCCGCGGGCAAAAGTTAGTGTAAAAATATGCTTTTTACAATTATTACTTAACTTTATGTTAATTAAATTTTACATCGCTCTGTAATTGACTGGAGATAACTGTTGATAATCCTTTGATAATATAAATTTAAACACTCTCCAAATTTGGTCCCAATCGGACCAAAGGTTAGCCAACAAAGCCAAGCCTGACGACTGACGTACGCGGACGGACGGGATTGAGCTACTTGGTTTTCCGATACCTAGTTAAATGTTATCGATACAGAACACATTTATGCGTAAATTGGAAAATCTTTTTCTTCGCGATTACAATACTTCCTCTGCCCGTAGTACGTACCTCTGGTACTACGGTCGAGAAAGTAAAAAAAAGTTATTATGTACAATGTTTTACAACAGAGTTCCTTTTTCAACTTTTTAGTTTTGTAGAGCGTCAGTGGCGTCGGGGATAAGACGCGGCCCATCATATCGAAAGGTCCGAAGTTCGATATCCGGCTGGGCCATACCAATTAAAATGCCACCTTCCGGCTCCATCATCAGACCCTGGTAACCATCTACGATCAGAGTACCTGTCAAGACAAATCAAACGAGCCCAAACTCGATGGGTTTGCATGATTTTATTACAGAGTTCCCGTGGCCACCTTCCGCTTCCATCATCATATCAGCTCAGTGACACCATTATATTGCATTGTCATCCGACTTACATACGTATGTAATATTTCAGCTCAATTAAACATCAGGAAGTGGGTCAAAATTCACTTGCAAGATTTGACCCACACATACATACTAACAGGGCAAGTTAAAAAAAAGCTTAATCTCATATATAAAAGGCGAAACTGACTCACTCACTCACTGACTGATCAACGCACAGCCCAAACCGCTGAACCTAGAGACTTGAAATTTGGCACAGAGGTACCTCATATAGCACTGACTTCCACTAAGAAAGGATTTTTCAAATCATCCCCTAAGTGGGTGAAATAGGGGTGCAAAGATTCTCATATATAATTTATAACTCAAGAACGGATCGACGGATTTTGATGAAACTCGGTACATTTATAGCTTATATCCTGGAATAACATGTAGGCTACTTTTTACCGCGGTAAACTTTTCCCGCGGGAAAAATATTTAATTTTGATGAAACTTGACACAGTGATAGCTTATATCCCGGGATAACATATAGGTGACTTTTCACCGCGGTAAACTATTCCCGCGGGAAAAATATTTAATTTTGATGAAACTTGGCTAACCTAACCTAACCTTACCAAACCTAACCTAACCATCAGTGATAGTTTCCCGCGGGAAAAATATTTAATTTTGATGAAACTTGGCACAGTGATAGCTTATATCTTGGGATAACATATAGGCTACTTTTCACCGCAGTACACTTTTCCCGCGGGAAAAATTATTAAATTTTGATGAAACTTGGCTAACCTAACCTAACCAAACCTAACCTAACAGTGATAGTTTATATCCTGGGATAATATTTATGCAACTTTTTACCGCGGTAAACTTTTCCCGCGGGAAAAACATTTAATTTTGATGAAACTTGGTACAGTGATAGCATATTAGTGTGGCTGTCGGAACGGAAACCTCCGTGGGCGACCGGATTTAATATTTAGGCTTTCAGTTAAAAAACAATAATGACGTGTTTCGGCAATTTTGAAAATTCTACTCCTATGTGTGTAAAATAAAGCGTAACACACACTGGGCGGCGGCGCTGCGAAAGCGTTGCGGCGGCGAAGGTTTGTATGAATAACGCGCCGCGCCGCCGCCGCTTTGATGTAAAGGGCTTCATACTATTTCGAACATTACAGAAAAAAACCGCAACGCTTTCGCAACGCCGCCGCGCAGTGTGTGTTACGCTTTAGTGATGAAACGCGCACAGCCCAAACCGCTGAGCCTAGGAACGTGAAATTTTATATTTAATCTTTTAGTTTAAAAACAATAATGATGTGTTTCGCGAATTTTGAAAATTCCACCCCTAAGTATGTAAAATAGGGGAAGAAACGCGCACAGCCTAAACCGCTGAGCCTAGAGACTTGAAATTTTGCAGAAAGGTTCCTCTGTGATGTCTACTACGAAATGTATTTTTACCGCGGGAAAACTTGCGGGAAAACCTTTTTTACGCGGGCGAAGCCGCGGGCAAAAGCTAGTTGTAATATAAAAAGAAGGAGGTTAGCAATTCGACCTGTATGGTTTGAAAAAAATAATTCCCTACTGTAGAAGGCACAGGTAGAAGGCGTATCCACATTATTACTTGTGTACGATTGCCAACTGTCAGTCCGCAAGTATGGGCGAGACCCGTTTGGGTCTGTCATGACCCGTTACCGTTAGTTTGTTGAAATATCGTACATTACAGGTAAAAATATGAGTAAAGCATAGTATTAATAGAAATGTGACTAAATTTACTATGAGTAGCATCATAAATACATGTGGATAGATCAAACTTTATGCCAGAAAATCTAAGAAAAATGTCGTAGGAAAATGCCACGATCATGCCATGCCATCACTTCAACCACTGTTTTTTACTCAAAATGCAAACGTAATTACAATCTTATATAATTAAATTGATTGTTACTTATATTTCAGCAGGATTCCTTGTGATAAGTCTAAAATAAACTGTTTGAACCACGATTTGGTGACAATTTAGGGAGAGACAGCCGCGCCGAAACGGGTGTCGTATCAAAGATAGTTTTCTCACCTTTTTTTCACTAACAACCGCATTTTTACTGTTTTGGCAACGAAAGTATTTTATTCTGACCCATTTGCAGCAAATCAAAGCGAGTAAAGTTTAATATCGTCGCTTATTTCCGTACTAATGTGCCTGCGTGTCGCCGACGCCCATTTGGGTTCTTTAACACTCAGTGGACATTTGACAGGACACCCAAATGGGTCGATTAACACTCTAAGGGCTAATGACTGTGCGTCGAGATTTTTCCCCCTACTCATAAATATGCATAACGATGCGCTTCCAGCACCAAGTGTAATTTAAAATTTAACCTGCGGATTGTTGCCCCTAATGTAGACTACAATAATTACCCATATTAAGGAAGTAAGGAAAACAAAACAAGGAACCCTCAGAATTTTAATAGCTAGATGACCGCAGTTTTTACAATTATTATTTACTTAGATATCCTGGAGAGTTTTTAAATAAATATCTTATCTTCGTAGCCGGCCAGGAATACATATATATAGTTCGACCCTATGGGATCTTTTGTCCAATCCGTTTTTAGATGGACTTCACAATATACACCCTAGAATATAAATTCTAGTCTTTGGCGAACGCAGGTATCCTCACGATGATTTTCTTGAGCCTGCGGTATTATAATAACCTAAGTTCCTTATAAGTCAATAAGATTTTAGTAAGAAAACGTATGTTTTCCTTAATAATTTAAAACATACAACAATCAAAAAAGGTAAGAATAATTTTAAAATATTTTAAAAATTCAAGGAAACCCCTTTGAAATGTGCTAACAAAGAGCTCCGCGATAATTACTTGAAAAAATTAATTGGAGCCCGAATAAATTTTTGGCCCATTTTCAGGGAAGTAACTAATTACGAAATTCGACAGAGTTAATTAGATTTGAGGAAAAAATTTAGCACATTTTGTAATTCGGCATCCCAGTAGCGTATTACAGAAAAGTGAATTAACAGATTTTGCGCAATATGTCTTTAACACTTACATCTTTTTATCTCAACGCGGACTGATGTTTTCCAGGCAGTTTTAAAGAAAAAACAATGTAGGGTTTGTTTTATCTAATGACATGTTACATAACCCTAATCACTTCCCATTTTTGCCTGAAAGAAACGGCTATGCATTTATGCTGAGTTTATAGATACACGAGTAGCATGAGAGTTTTGATATCAGTAATATTATTACTTAACTCTTAATAATAAACAATATTAATCAATTCCCTACGTTTCATAATATAGCCCGTAATTCAAGCTAGAAGCCAAACAAGACTATACCTCCTTGAAGGTAAGAGTGAAGCCTAAGAAAGATGCAAACAACTGTGTAAAGGGGGTTTGATTTATAAGAAAAGGACTAAGGTAATAAGGGAAATTAGGCAATAAGTAGCAATTTTGTTTTCATCTTTTTAGGCAGGCACACCTTAATTTTTTTGAGAACAGTTCATCTAAAAACGTACAGCCTGGTATCCATTTTAATCTACTTCAAAAAAGGAGGAGCTTCTATGTTCGGCTGTATGTATGTTTTTTTAATATACCACGGGGGATGTGTTTTTTAAGGGGATCCTAGCTCTAGAGAAAGTAACGCCGCGCGACTTACTGATATTTTTCATGAAATAAATAAAGTAGGTAAGCTATCATTAATATGAGTAGGTACCTATCACAATGTTTACTCTGTGTCCAAGCTCAGCGATAACGTTAATTAAATCACTGAGCTGTAATTAAAAACAAACGAGGTTAGCTAGGTACAGTCGAGTGCACGTCAGTGGAAACACGTGGCCTAGCCTAATAGGGAGTTTCAATACTATGAGAGACCAGTTTATGCTGGTTTTGCTTCCACTGACGTGCAGTCGACCGTACCTATCTTATCGTTTGCGTAATCATATAGTTTACTCATTAAAATTTGACACATAATTCTTAGTACCTAATTAATGTACAAAAATATTTTTTAGAACTAATACTAGGAGGTCAGCTATATAATAAATTGCCAAATGACATCAAAGACTCGAAATCAATGCGTACATTCAAAAAATTACTAAAATTTTATATCTTTAATAAATTAAACTGAATATTATGTTTTCGATGTCATATCTAGTTTGTGTAGTCCTCTGTTTTGATCGGTGTTTTGTTGTTGCCTTGTCGATCGCTTCTACTGGCTGATGTTGGCAGCCGTGTATTTGTATTGTGTACCCACATAGTTTTTAAAAAAAGTATTAGCTTAAATTAATAGTGTACCTAGTGTATAGTATTACTTAATAGTAGGTTCTTAAAATCTGTACGCTCAATAATATTACTTTACTTGCCTTCTTAGGTTAAGGATAAATATGTTTTCATGTAAGTGAATTGTAAAAAATTCTTAATGAAAATAAATATCTTAACACACATACTAAGACAGAAATGACTCACCCTCGGAGCGTAGCACTGAAGGTGAAGTAGGTACCTATTCGAAATAGGTACTGAAGATAGCAGATTTTACTCAAAAGAAACATTCCTATATTTTTCAATAGATAAGCAATAGCTTACACACACAACAATAACAGGGAGAATCATTTTTCCTGGAAACAAATTATTTAGAAGAATAACATAATAACGGTCAGTGTTTTATTAGCAGATCTACAAAAACAAAACAAATGTGTTAAATGTTTACAATTCTTGGCAGCGGGTCAACAGATCATCTGGCCTTTCTTGGAAATGGTACAGAGTATTCTGAACAACATATATCTTGGGATTTCCCACAGAGCTTGTTATCTCAATCTTGAGAAAAATACTTTATTTTGCCGGACTTTCCCACTTTCCCAGAATAAGTATTCTTTAGGAGATATCGTCATCAAATCATCAAAACGCCTGCCTTTTTAAATCTGAATGAGGAATTGGAAGAAATAGGTGGCAGATCTTAGATGAAAACCAAAGATTACTTACTTACTGAAAAAAGTTGGAACCACCAGGATAAGACGCGACGACGACGGTTTTGATGACACGCTATTTGCATTCGCTCGTTACTACTGTTTTAGTGGTAATTAATATTTACAGTTATAATACTATTGATTATACAACTCTGACTTCAGCGGCGTGAATGTGTGTGCCGGTAGTCGTGCGTCAAGTCTAGTTTTTGTATAAGCAATGTAAGAGAACTATATCTTCCTTTTTTTGTTTTCATGTATAGTACATTACTGCCGCGGCCCGCAACAGAGGCATTGATGGATGAACGTGAGTCCATCAATGCCTGGTTGTGGCCAAGACTTGTATAGTAGTTTTCTCAAACAAATGCGCGGAAATTCAAACTATTACACCATTTTATTTCATACATGTTACATTCCAAAATCAATGACGAACAACAATAAATTTCCACGCGCCAAAATGTTCATTTGTTTTTTTACACTAAACTGCTTGCAATTTGCAAGGCAATTAGAAATTTAATTTTTTTTTTGTTATTTTACCTCCGTAGTTGCCATGGTCACATGACATGTTAAGAATTAATATGATCATTATTTGACCGCTAGGCACTACATATATGGATTTCCATTCAAATTATTTGCCCGTCTGCTCTCATTCATTTGACCAGTACAGCAATGACGACTTAACTCGAAGAAGGTTGTCAAAATAATGTTCACATTACCAAGCATGTTTGAGAAAAGTTAAATCCGATATTATTATTTCTATATTCACCACTCCACCCAAATATTATAACGATGGTAAGTGAAAACAGCCATAAAATATAACAGCAGAAGCAGCGAATCTCGTATGTTTCAAGAAAATATCACCAACAAGCAACGAGGAACATAAGTGCTAGCTAGATTTAGCGACACCCCGCTCAAATTACGGCTGGGAATGCAGCCAGCGCACGCCAAGTTATAAGCACAGCTACCTGCACTGCTAGGTACTACAAATAAGACAGATAAGTTATAGCTAAAGAAACTAAACTTAATACTATAAAATAAATTAGGAATGTCATTTTAATGACAACTGCAAAATTTTTGTCAAATAATTAAAAATTAATCAAACAAATCGTAACTAAATACCTAGCTAAGTACAGATCTAGGTCCCACATACAGGAGTGAAAGAAAAGGCCGCCATTGTTACTAAAATTAGCGAACAAGAGCACAAACTGAAACCAGGTTTAACTATTAACTAGGATGTTAATGGAATGTCTCGTTTGCATGTCAACTCAAACTTACTCTTATGCTAGACTAAAACAGAGGCTTTATTTCGATAAAACACATTGAACAAAAATGTAATTCGCCAAAATACAAGACTACCATAAAGGTAGTCAAGAGAAGAAACAAAGACAAGACTAAATTGGCAAACTAACACACTTGACGAGTAGTTAAACAAGAAGTCACCCCCAATCGAAACCACGGGTGAAAGCTAGCCCGCACAATACAGATGAGCATGCATTCGCCGGCAGCGAGCGTGAACCACAATAGAGCGGCTTGGTTAGATATAGCACCCTTGGGTGCGATCACACCCCTCCACTCCTCTGTCGTCGCCCCTCCGCACTCACCTGCGCCTAATGGAAGAAGCTGCTTTAATAAATAAAATAAAGTGCTACTATTTTTATTAAAATTTTAATTACAAATAGAGGGATAATTGCTATGTTTGAGCTCTAACGCCAAACGCATATATATCACAGTTTTTCCTATCGACTCTTACTTCAATACAAAGATACGAATAATAACATGAAAACGTGTGGTAATTTCAATAAGTTTAGAAGAAGCTGTTACCTAGCGTCGTTCAAAATCATTAGGCTAATGAGGCAAGTGGATTTTCCTATCGTCTCTTACTTCAATACAAAGATACGAATAATAACATGATAACGTGTGGTAATATCAATGAGTTTAGAAGAAGCTGTTACCTAGCGTTATTCAAAATCATTAGGCTAATGAGAATAAACATCAAAAGAAAGAGTAGACAGAAATACTAAAGAAAACCTTGGACAAAATCCCGGTAAATACGCATAGCCTTTTTGCAGCAGCATTAAAAGAAGTGATGGCTCAATATCAGACGCAAAGTGGTATTCCCGAGCCGCTACGAGATGGGAAGCACTCGCTAAACAAAAGTTATTCGTACAACCAAGTACTCCGGCACTTTAAACTCGTAAAGCGTTAAAGCAGATGGTATTTAATTGTGGAAAGATTACGTCTAACAAACTTAACGTTTCTAATGTACCTACTAACAATAATGAATTAGGGATTAAACACGTTAGTTGTCTACAGAAAATTATTGTGTTCCTCATAACAGGCTCTCATTTCTTTATACGTATAATGTTTACTTGGTTTACACGAGGTACATATCAAAGTATGTGTTTACTAGCGTCGGTAGCGTAAGAAGACGCGGCCTGTCAAGTCGTTAGGTCCGAGTTCGATCTCCGTCTGTAGTGCCATGCACATGGGTTTTCTTCGTAACTCAAGTACATTTATGCTCTCAAACGGTGAAGGAAAACATAGTGTGAAAACCTGCGTACGCCGAAGAAAGAATTCTTAGGCGCATGTGAAGTCCACCAACCGGCACTGGGCTAGCGTGGTGGACTAATAACCGGTATGCTCTTCTGGACCTGTGTCCTATATTAAAAGGCTATTGATTTGATTTGACTGATTATCATTTGATGCCAGGTAATCTGTTGATTCTTTTTTAGATAAAACAGCCCCCTATCTTTTAGCGGCCTCTCACACTATCTTGAATCACTAAAGTAAAGTTTAAACTCGAAATCGAACAGAAATCTCACCCCAGATGGCAGTTATTAATCATTATTTCGCAACTCCAAGTCGAAACTTTGACTATGACGAATGCAACGACATTAGTTTCTCGCAAGAACAATTTGGTTTCCAATAGCCATCAAGCGAACGATCCGAACATCTGCTATGAATTTTCCGGCTTCCCGGGGCCGTATATCAATCACCGACACGTCCGGTCGCCGTGACAGCTGACGACCTTTTGAGCGAGATACGATATGACCCCCGGATTACGTATCCCACTTCTGATATTGTACTACCCCCTGATGGTTTCGTGTCTAGACGTAGACGGTTATTTATGCAAACGATTACTTTCAAGTTCCATTATTCTGTCTGTGGTATTAAGAATTAAGTGGGTACCTAGAATTTTAGAACGAAGTTCCATATCGTACGTCACACTCTAGGCACTTGGCGAATGAGAGCTACCTAAGCCGATGGAAGTGTAAGACATCGTTCGACACGACACTTTGCGATGTGTCCCGTGGATAGCCGAGCATTTCAGAAGTTATGATTTATTCCAGACTTCGTTTAACATATTATATCAAATCAAAAAATAAACAGCCTATTAATAATTTGGTTTAGTCCCAACTCGCCCCTTCCCATCTCGGCCCCCAAGAGTTTATAATTGACCGAGCGAGCGAAGCGAGCGAAGCGTCTACGTTTCGAGACTGGCCAAAAATGCTCTTGTCCGTCTGTCTGTCTGTCTGTCTGTCTGTCTGTCTGTAATTCTCTACAGGTCGCATTTTTCAACCGATTTTGACGAAAATTTGGCATATGTATAAATTAATTAAACCTACAAAATGAGTAGAATAAAATTTTAAAAAACATTTTTTTTAGAGTACCTACCATACTCGCAAAGTGGGAGTGAACTTTTTTTTTCTTGTGAATCCCATAGTGTGGGATATCGTTGGATAGGTCTTTCAAAAATATTGCTGGTGTGTGAATACCATTTTTTCGATTTAGGGATCCGTTGGCGAAATATTAAGCTTTAAAGCGGTAATTTTTGTTAGAGTCACGTGTCCCCCCCCCCCCTGCCAGCTAAACGGTTGCTTCTGGAAATGTGAAAAAATTCATGGCAGTAGCATATATAACGTAGTTACAAGGAAAACTATTACGGCTAAGTAGGTTCTATTAGTTTTTGAGTAATAGTGGATCGACTTAAGAAAGTTGAAAAAATAAATTATGTTCATAGAACTGCATACGTAAAATGGAAAATTATTTTTTTCCGCGTGATATCCATGGTGTGGGGTATCGTTGGATGGGTCTTTCAAAAATATCGCGGGTGTGTGATAAACATTTTTCGATTCAGGGATCCGTTTGCGAAATATTAAGCTTAAAAGTGCTAATTTTTGTCACTTTAGTAGGTACTTTTTCTGTTTCCAAAGTTGACTTTTGTTGGTTTCTTTTAGGTTTGGTTTATAAGGGCTGGCGAGGTCTACTGTTCTCACGGAACTACTAGTAAATATAATAAGTTATAAAGTTCCAAATAAAATAAATATAAAATGAATTGGGACACAGGTCTACCCTCTCAACAAGCGCGTAGGTGGATGCATGCTTCCTAAAATTGATTCTTTGACGTAAGCAGGTTTGGTTGTTGTATCCACAGCATTTTTTCAGTTTTATTTTTATGGAACCGGACAAAACATGCTAAAATAAAACATATTTTGATATTGAATTATGCCTGAAATACTGCTTTTTAAAAAGTCCGAAATACCGCTACAAAATTCCTGGCAGACCGAGTCTTGGGGCAGACGTAAATATTGAGATACACTCGAACCCTGCATTAAACAAAACAATCAAGCTCCAAGGTTTACAATAAAACGTTTCATAGCTACAACAACTGGCATTCGTTCGCACCACCCCCAAAACTAGTACTGTTGAAATATCGATAGTCTGTCGATGTTTTACTATAGCTACAAACCTCACCATGAAGACGGGTATGAATGTGACAGACAGATCGTTGTAGTAGTTCAATTATAACGTATTGAATATTTATTCGATATTTTATTTTAGATAAATCACTAAACCTACATTAGACGACAACAATCGAATTTTGCATTATGTATTTAAAATGGTGTCGAAACACGTGTCAGAAGAATTTCAAAAGACAACAATTTTTCTTGTACAACTCAAACTTTTTTTTCCATACCTACAAAATAAAAGAATACATTATCCAAAGAATTTCTAGTATTTCGTTGTCCTTTCGATACTAGTTACGACATAGATTTGTCGTGTTAGTTTCACGACCCGTATCGATACTTTTACAACGCTAGCATTGATATCGGTAACTTCAAATATTGGCTCTGTGTGCGGTTGGCCATATTGGAATCTGTTTCAAGTATCGCTATAAAATTGTGGAAATTGCATCCTCAACTTTTCTTCACTCGAAAAACCGCTTGTCTCTCTTTATACAAAATATGAGTAAAGATATTTTAGCGAGGTTTTAGGCATCGACATAACTATGTGTAGTATGTATAATTTTCTCAAAACTCAATATTTTCTCTCATTACATCAATATTCTATATCGATCTATAGATATTTCCCCTTCTTACCACTTGTGCCACCTCACGATTCTTCCTGTTTTAAAACGGCAAATCCGGGCATCTAATAATCCTGAAAGTGGCACCAAAAATATTGAACTGGGTAGTATAGGTTAGGTTAGATACCTTTATTAGGTGCCAAGGTTATTATTTTAGGCGCCCGGTTTATTACATGCCGTTTAAAACTTCGGTGTTTCTTAGATTTTAGCTTAATTTTATCCGGCAGTAGAAGTGGTCTTAACTTTAGGTAAACTATTTTTTTAATAAACCCAGTGCTACGCTTTATCTACAGATAAACTTCTTCTTTATTCTTCACCATTATGATGTCAATATAAAAGCCACAAAGACTCTGAAATAAGAGAAAGAAGCCCCGCTTACATAATTTTACTTTGTTGGTTAAGTTATTGCACGGTATGAAGACATAATACCTACCTAGCTACCTACGTACATATCTTCTTATATATAGAATATTATATCCCCACTGTTGGGGCTCCGGCCTACACTCTTAGCGAGGGCGTAAGGGCTATAGTCCACCACGCTAGCCCAAGCGGGTTGGTGGACTTCACAGCCTCTTAGAATTTCTTCATCGGCGTATGCAGGTTTCCTCACGATGTTTACCTTCACCGCTCGAGAGCAGTCAGTCAGTCAACGTACTTAAGTTTCGAGAAAAGTTCATTGGTATATGGCATCGGCTGCGGGGATCGAACTTAGACCTTTCAACATGACAGGCCGCATCTTCGCCACTACGCCAGGGACGCTCCTTTAAATTTTTCTGTACCTATTCTATATATATATATATATTCCCATAACTATCTCTAGTATTGAATTCTCGAAGGATAATTGGTGACGTGGCAGTCGGCTGGGCACATCGCTCGTAGAACTGACGGCCGTTGGGGCAGAAAGGTTCTCGAGTGGCGTCCACGAATCGGAAGTCGCAGCGTAGGCAGGCCTCCCACAAGGTGGACCGACGATCTGGTGAAGGTCGCGGGACCCAGCTGGATGAGGTTAGCGCAGGACCGGTCGTCGTGGAGATTCGTCTACAGGCTGATATGATGATGATGATGAATTGGTGCCAGGGATTGAACCATTGGCCTCTCGGCAGCTCACTGCCACTACACGACCACAGAGTCGCAGATGCCAGTAAATATTTTTATTGCCTCCACTGTGAGTTTACAAGTCACTCGCACGGCGGCGGCCTCGTAAATCAATCCACCGGACGCGGTGGGAATTGCCCTTTTATGTCGACGGTCCACTTTCGAGAGCGCCCATCACCATGATTTACTTTACAGAATGTGTTCCGGACTTTATTTAAGCCTTGCTGAAAACCATAGAGTTAGGATCTCTTTGGTTGGCGGCCGCGGCCCCTTATAGAGGCGTAAAAGAAGCATTCTATGGGAGTCAAAATCGTGTGAAATGGATTACAATATTGTAACTCAGTCACACATTCTCGTTTTCAAACTCCATATAAATTTGTATTAGCAACCTCCTCCCGCTACTCCGCTTCCTTTGTCCTGTCGAACTGTTGTACCAATGGGTTTTCTCGAAAGTACATTTTAGACTTTCGCGCTTTGTATTCATAAATACAATTCTATTTTTATTTACGTCGGGCAAGGTAAATAAAACTATTTCGTGTGTAAGACCCGTAAATAATTATATAATTATGGGTTTTCTCGAACGTTAAGTACATTTACTCTCTGTTCTCAAACGGTGAAGGAAAACATTATAATAATATATACTCTAAGCTTCTCGTAGTTAGTTGCTTTAAGGTTTATTTATTCGAAAAGTTTGCATTATTATAGC
The DNA here is from genome assembly GCA_949699065.1 of Metalampra italica. NCBI lineage: Eukaryota > Metazoa > Arthropoda > Insecta > Lepidoptera > Oecophoridae > Metalampra > Metalampra italica. Next base: position 11,067,038 of record OX452971.1, on the reverse strand, counting down.
AAGACCCTTTCTTATCTATCATACCTACCTGTTTTGCTAACAACTAAATATCAGTCTTATGTACCTACAATCACCCTAAAAAGTGGTCTACCACCTTAACCCTGAGGTTGAACTTCGTTTGCACATTACAATAAAAATAATGCTGTCTTTATCATGTAGTGTGGTGACGTCATACTTCACTGCGAGTTTCTCATTACGCATCTTTTTCAGTATACTACTTCCTACTAATATTTTTACGTAAAATGATGTTAAGACGTTTGTGAGTTTGTTTGAATGTTTGTTACTCTTTCACGCAAAAGCTACCGAACAGATTTTGATTAAACTTAACAATTATATAGATTATACATAAGAATACAGAGGCTATAGATACCTCGGGAAAAGTTGTTCCCAAACTTTTCGGGGGTGAAGCCGCGAGAAACAGCTAGTAATACAATTTTTGTCGAAACTGGTAGACCACTTTCTTTGCCGACTGTACACCACACGTGTGAACCGCAAACAATGTTAATTCTAAAACCAAAACTTTGCGCAACGCGTAAAGATCAAGTCGGTCCCATGAAGTCCCATCCGGGACAAAATGTCCCAACCCCAACTATTGCGTGGGAAATCTACGGGACATAGATAATCGAATCGGGACGTAGTAATCCCTTAGGACCGCCGAAGTTTTGGAACGACTACGTATATTACTTACTTGCTGTACAGATATCAACTGACAAAGTTTTTAAGCGAAATTTTATTGCGACTCTGTCGGAGGCGAAAGAAGTGCTTTTCTTCGGGGTTTTATTTACCTGAAACAAAACAGAAATAGTAAAGTATTAGTCAAAATGCATTATTTTAATAAGTCTAAAGTTCTAAAATCTTCAAACACCTTTCTAGATCCAAGACAAGCGCGGGCGGTTCGAAGAGTTTTGCAGTCGAATTCATTAATATATGGGTGAAATGCAGAATAGATGTACCGTAACGAAACTGAAATTGTAACGAAACTGATAATCAGTTTCGTTACAATCTATCAGTTTCGTTACAATTTCGGTTTGTTGCGGTACATCTATTCTGCATTTCACCACGAAACTGATAATCAGTTCCGTAACAATTTATCAGTTTCGTTACAATATCAGTTTCGTTACGGTGCATCTATTCTGCATTTCACCCATATTAACATTTTCGTGATAGGGTACGAAAATGTAAATATATTATTCAATTCAATTCAATACAATTTATTGCACGTTTAAAAATTACAGACAAAAACAAAAACAGATACTGTAATGTACATCTAGGCGGTCTTATCGCTAAGAGCGATTTCTTCCAGACAACCTTTGGGTAGAGAAGTTAGAGCAAATTAGAATGTAGGTTGTGCAATTATAGGCATATTTTAAAAATCTACATACACTAAAATACATAGGTACCTATACAAAAAATATAATATATACATACACACATACATGCATACAATATATGTACATTCATACATACATACATATTATTATTAGTTATTATTGTACTCGACTGTACCATTTTTGTCTCAGATCGAGGTTATCGAACTTTGAGTTCTGTCTGACTTAAGTTACATGTGCACATACGCCGCCGTGTGACGACGCAAGCAACACACAATGCAGTATGTGATTTAAGTTTCAAAATACGCTCATAAGTTCATACATAAGTCGGATCCGCGTTAAGCCGAACTCAGAATAACTTTCTGTTTGCCATTCCGATGTTTGTCTTCCACTCGCATATTCCATTCAAAGACACTGCACTGTGGAATTTAGTGTTGTCAGAACACTGGTATCGATAGTCTATCGATAGATTACATTAGATTCATTTATTTCACTTTTACAATAATTAAACTAATTAAACTTACTATGTCATTATTTTTGTAAAAGATATCGTCATAACATTAATTATTATAGTCAAATCATACGATGCCAAAAAAAACAAAACTATTCGTTAAATATGATAAAGAGCATAGCATAATAACAATGTCATTAAATAATATTAATAAATCAATCATTTTATCGACAGGCCTACCGACGCTATTGTATGTACTACCAAAACCCCTCAAATTAATCGAACCTATCTATTGCTCATCATCAATACTATCAATAGATGGATTTTAATCGATATTTTTAATAGGATTTAAGTTAATAGTACTCATTGTCCAAATCGGTTACTATTTATAGACATTTAAATAATTATGTAAGTACCTATATTATTGAATGCGGTCCGATCGATAATGTTGATGCGGGGTTTTGATAGATTCCCAAAACTTAGCAAAATATTCATTTAGCTCCTAAGTAATTTATCGATATTCGGACAACACTAGTGGAAATGTTCCATTTGTATAATCCAGACGATACCTGTGCATCATATTTCCTTCTCATTTTCTTTGCAGGTTCGGAAAACTTTAAGATTCAAGTAGTAGATAGATAAGCCATTGAATAAGAGAGGTTACTCGTATGGTAAGTATGTATATATGCCTAGAGAAAATGTTAAAACATAACCCTCCTTTTGGGCTTCGCCGCAGTCGGGTAAAAATTCAACATATTTTTAAATCGCTGTTCTTGTAGTCTATTCAATCAAGTAAGACTTGCCTTAAGACTATAGATATTTATGAAAAGTATCATTTTCATAAAATCTCGCCGCCAAGTGTCGTGTGATCATGACCTGATAGGATTACCTTTATCACTTTCTATAGGATCTACTAATTATTTTTTTACTTTCATGAAGTGAAAGTCAAGAAATCCCTCTGATGAATTCTTGTAATCTAGGCAGGCCAGGCTTTCATATAGAAACCAAACGCCAATTGATAGAATTCATTCATACCCAAAATTAGAAGCCCTACGTTTTAACTTTTTTGCATTCGACCAACAAATTCAACAAATAAAATTTGGGCTTTCCCCCATCGAGAGGGGGACTCAAAGGCTATCGTAATTCAGCAGTAAGATTAGAAATCTCTTTAAGAAGTGCTCCGAGAATTCGTTAATTGAAGTAGAGCGAGCTGAATTCATCACCGATTTTCCACAAGACGCTATTCGGTAATTACAAGGATTTTAGCATTAAGTTAGAGATTACAACACCTACTTTCTGAAGAAAATTTTTATAGTAATGAATTTTAGTTTGATATACACAAAACAATTAATAAAGAGTATTATTTCGGAACTAAAAAGCCTATATTATTTATTCATAACGAAGTAAAATTCCATAAAGAATAACCCGCGCATAAAAAACGCGCGTAAACTGAGAACAATAAAGTCTTTGTGGGCGTAACAAACGATGTTACGACGGACATACAGACCCCTCTGTCTATTATATCTAAACGCATATATCTATATTTATTTATGGCAGTAAAAAAATATGACGGATTTTTATTGATTAAATTGTTGTTCCTTTTAAAGATTAATCTTTTAACAGTAGAGTCGGTTAACACCGAAGTAGTCGTAACAAGAAGTGACTAAATCCAGAAATGCTCAAACCAGGGACATTAAGAAGTGGACGATATATTCTTTTATTTTATTTTTTTAAACTGCTTGTTTATTTGCAAAAAAAACTTACACACGTCAAATACCTACGCCACCTAACCATAGATAAGCTATAAAATAAAATCGTATCTACATATAAAATACGTGCAGGAGATAAATAAGGCGTAATATGGGCACAGGTGCGGGGGAGCGCGATGCATGATTAATGCACCTTACACGTGCACGCTTTTAACACGCCTCCCGGCGGCGCGAGAGGGGTTAAAATAGAGGCTGGAACTTAGCGCCGAGGCACGTGACGCGAACTACACGCACGATCGATCGCGCTAAGCGGCAGGACAAAAGCAGACGGCGTAAGCTTATACTTACGACTATTTTGGTAAAAAATCTAATTTGTTTACTAAAACCATGTTAAAAAACAAGTAGTTAAAGCCGAAAGGAGGTTAAATGGGGCGATTGGAAATTTAATTTTTGGAGTATGTGAATGGAACGAGTGCATTCACATACTCCAAAAATTAAAAAAATTTAAAAATATATTTTTATTTTCACTGTTGTGCATACCCTATTTAGAAAAAATAAAAAATATTTTTATATTCACTGATGTGCAAACCCTATTTAGAGAAACTTATGGGTCCCTGACATGACAGCTTACTAGGTTTGGCGTTGATAATTATATATATTTTTAATAGGTATTATGTAACACGTATAAATATGCTCATTAGATGAGCAAATGTTGGTACCGGGTGGGAATCGAACCCACGACCTTTGGCGCAGTAGGCAGGGTCACTACTAACTACGCCAACAGGGCAAGAGGACCATTCTTAAAACTTCTATAAATCCGAAACTTAATTAAACTGTTTTAAAAACTCAAACACGCCTTAGAGACTCAAATCTTGTTTCACACTCTAGAATTCAATTAAGTCTTAACTGTTAGTTACTTCGACTTTCTAACTAGAAATTAGCACAAAGTCACACTGAAAGTTAAATGTTGCAAATAAAAGTGCTCTGTCGACAGCAGCTCGGATTCCCTGGCAATAGACAACAATCATGTTACTCGAGTCGTCGTGTGTAAGTTGAATAAATACGTTTCATTACCGACCTAGTAAATTATGTAATAACCTTGATAAAAGTCAAAGATAAAAGTCAACATTTATATATTCCCTTCCTAGGTGTTAGCGCTGTGAAAATAGTACATTATACGACAAGTGAATAAAAAGGGAATTTAATTCGAGGTACATAGTTGGATCCCGAGAGCAGCGAAGGATTTTAGAGTTGAATCACGAGCGGCAGCCAGTGATTCTAGATTAGAATCCTGTGCGTAGCGAGGGATACAAGGACCGAGATTAATTTTTTTATTCACGAGTTGTGTACTCTACTTTATACCATTGACTGCGAGAAAATAAAATAGTAAGCTGACAGATATAACTTTATCTATCAGAAAAATTTTTTTGATAATATTTTCCTGTATCACACCTCAAGTCTCTGATAAAATAAATTGATATTCTATTTTATTAAAAATTTTAAATTACAGAAAATTCACACAAAACTGAAGTATTCTTATATATCTGACAGCTAAAAAAAATAACTGCCTCTTGATCTTGCTGTTAGTTTATCAGGCAGATAGGGTATCTAGGACTTTATCAGCAAGTGGTGAAAGAAGCCCCTAATATATAGGTACATTAGAAATGTATTGTGAAATTCAGGAAGGTTCGAATTCGCGGGCCCACCAATGAGATTTTAGTTATATGGTGAAATTAGAACATAATACTGGCTGGCTAGAGAATTATTATGGTTCGGCATGTTTTATTGACTGGCATATGACTGGCCTGTTGGCGCAGTGGTAGTAACACTGCCTACTGCGCCAAAGGTCGTGGGTTCGATTCCCACCCGGGACCAACATTTGTGTGATGAGCATAACTGTTGGTTTTCGGATTCTGGGTGTTTGTATGTATTTATGTATTTATTTAAATGTATTTAAGTATGTTTATCAGTTGTCGAGTACCCACGTACAAGCTTCGGCTTAGTTGGGACTAAACAGCCGTGTGTAAAATTGTCCAAACAATTATTATTATTATTATTATTATTCATTTTTTGTACACAATTCGCGTTGTTCCAAATTTCGAAATGTTTTTATTCTCTGTTGACTAGAAGAGAGTTTTATTCACTGTTTTCGAGAAACAAAATGCTCTTTTTAGAGTGACAATGGTATAAAGAAATAAACTTTCAGCAATACATAGTTCAAAATCATTTATTCACTTTTTTTTCAGGCTCTGGTCCCATTAATAAAAAACAAAACATAAATAAAAACTAAACATTGCTAACTAAACAAATTTTCTAACGAGATCTTTCATTCGAATAAACATCTATTATGCCTTCTAAAAAGCTGCTTTCAATGTAATTTATAAACTTTAACCCTAATAGTCCAGTTGGTTTAATAGTTTAGGTTACACTTGGTAGTTCAGGTTACACATTTTATGCAAAGACTACATTTTACCAAAAAAAAAAAATATTCCCGTGGGAAATTTCAATCACCGCGCAGCAGAATACTGAAAAGTCCCAAGAGTGACCACAGAATCAAGGCATACATTTCGACATAAATATTTGGGAGGCCTTCGGATCTTCGGGTCCCAATCATAGCAGACTTTGCGTAGCTTATCGGGTAGTAACCACTGTCACTGACTATCCGAATTCTCCCGAGACTGTCCCGACATCATAACAGGAGTTTGTCCACCCTATCCACGTCCTCGTTAGTGTTGCACGAATATCTATCGACTATCGATAGTATGCACTACATGCATATCGATAAGTACTGCATAATAATTATTAAATTATATTATTATCCATACACTAATACCATAAAAGGGAATGTAACTCTGTCTGTCTGTTACCTTTTCACTCCTAAATCATAGCATACTAAGCCTAAACCGCTAAACGGGTTTTGATTAAATTTGGTGTGGATATACATCGAACCCATATACAGAATCGCGCGCGATAAACTGTTCTCGCGGGAAAAAAACCTATTCCACGCGGGCGAAGCCGCGGGAAACAGCTAGTATTGTATATTACGATTTATTATTTCCAAATTGTTTGATGTGTGTTTTTAAATACGTAAGTTAATAGAATATTATGACGTGACGCACGATCATATCGATATTTTTTTCCGACATTAACCATAGCCAAAATTCGTCAAAAATTTTCGAAGTGTTGCTCATGATAAAATTATCAATATTATCGATAAGTATGTGAAAATGAAATAAAATGAAATGAAATAAAATGAAATGAATTTATTTGCTGAAACATGGTATTAAGATGTATGGAGTTTATGCTTACACAGGATCTCATGCTTCACCATTTATATGGCATGCAAAATTTATATTAAAATTAAAATTTTGTTTTGCGATGTCAATTAAGTAAGTACCAGTTACAATGTCAATAAATTAATTATAATTATTGTTAGCCCTTGATGTCCTGCTCACAATTAGGTTAGTTTTAAATTAATGTTTCATGTCAAGGAACTCTCTTACAGAATAAAAGCATTTCTGTACCAGCCACCTATGTAGTTTTGTCTTGAAATCTTTAATGGAGAGGCATCTTATGTCATATGGTATTTTATTATATATTTCTACGGTCATCATATAACATTTTTTTCGATAGAGCTCACTATTACTAGCCGGGGTAACATAGCGCAGCATGTCCCTGTTTCGTAATCCAGGAATTTGCATTGGTCTAGAAAAGAAATCTGGATTCTTCCTTGCGAATTCCCCAATTTCTAAAATGTACATACTAGTTAGTGTTAGTATGCCTAGTTTTAAAAATAGGGGTCTACATGAGTCGAACGGACCCACTCCACCCAAAGCTCTGACACACTTCTTTTGTGTGACAAATGCATGTTGTATATTTGTTGAGTTGCCCCACAGTATCAAGCCATATCTCAGTACAGATGCAACATGCCCATGGTAAGCCATAAGTGCAGCAGTTTGACCAACCGTGTTTCTTAATTGCCTGAGAGCATATATAAATTTGCTAAGTTTGGCACACACGTATTGTACGTGTTGTTTCCAGCAAAGGTGTTGATCTAAGAAAATACCCAGAAACTTTACTTCACTCATTTCTTGTATGTTTTGTTGCTTATAGGTAATAATAGGGTGATGACGATAAGCTTTGTAATTACTGAACTGTACATAGGACGTTCTTCCATCTGCACTAAAATATTACTTTTTCTGAGATGTAATATCGAAACGTTGATTGGTTTTGTTTAGAAACTATCGATATTTTCGCAACACTACAGTTTACTCCGATGTAAACTATTTTGTGTTTATACGCTGGTAAAGCAAGGCGCGCTTGGAATAACTTTTCTTATATTTCTTTGTTTCCAACGTGTTGTTTAGTCGACTCGCTACGCCCCTCGATTTTTTGATGTGTGAACTTCGGTAGGGCGAAATCGAAGCTATGACTTCAGACGTTTGGTGTCCATAATCCAATCAATTAATCAAAATTCGGTATATTACTGGTATAATGATACGTAGGTATATCTAAATGCATAAAATCATATCTCATTACGTTCAAAGTAATTACTTGCGTACGTAGAGTTTCTAGGCCTGTCTAACAGTTTTATGGGAGTAAAGACGAAATACGCCACTTTTCTTTATAGACTAACGTAAAGGTATTCTCTAACGCTCTTATCAACGCTTACAAAAATACCCTGAGTCAAAATAGCATTAAATAATGTCTTTTGTATCTAAGGTGCGTGCTATGAGATTAAGGTACAAAATCTTCATATATCAAAATACCTTAGGCACGAGCATAAACACATTTTTCTTGACAGAGGAAGCGTTGACACCAGATCTCATTTCCCTTACAGGGGCGGGAGCAGTAAGATATATATTTGTTTTTATGTTGAACGCCACTTTTGATGGCTACGTCTTTACCACTCCATGCCACTTTATAACAGGGTTGCAAATTATCAAGATAACTATTTTCACGGATAATTATCTGATATTTATCCGATAATTATCCATTCACAGGTAAATAGTTTATGCTTATAAATAGAAGTATAGTTTTAGTGCAGTCAAAATTAGACCATATTGGATTAAGTTTTCTTGGCATAGCGTTTTTCTTTAATAATTTTGCAAAGCAGAATTTTCACACACGAAAACAATAGAATTTCCCAGCCACGATGTTAGGCGTGTATCCAAACGCCAAACGAACGTCAAATGTCATTCAGCTAGAATGACATTTGACGTTCGTTTGGCGTTTGGATACACGCCTAACATCGTGGCGTAAAAACATAAAGTGTTGCCTGTGTTTGGATACACGCATTTTTTTGTACACGTTATTTATTATCAGTGATAATTATCAGTATGTAATTATCTTGATAATTATCCAGTGCAACCCTGCTTTATAAGATACAGATTATAAATATGACACTTTATACCTAAATAAGTCACGAAGTATCATATATTTAGAACCTTAATGTAACAATGAGATAGTTCAAAGTAACACCGATTAATGTCATTAGGGAAAAATGCAGCAGTACCTACCCAGGCCTGGGTTTTTTATGCATTCTCTTATTTAAGTTGATTGTAGTGCAACTTTTTGTTATTTCTTTTTAATAAATATATGCAAAAGTTTTTGAATTGTATGGCCTAATTTACGGGAAATGAGGAAAATTCTAAAATTTGTGAAGATGGAAACAGATTTTATCCTGTGCGTCACTAAAAAACCAGGACAGTTCTACAAGAAAAATAAACCAAATAAGTAAAATATTGAAAATTAATATTTCAACATATTCTAAATATAGTATTCTAGGTTTCATCTAATGGTAAGTCAAAAAGTTAAAAAATGTTACTCAAAATATTAAATACTAGCCGATGCCCCCCGACTTCATCCGGGTTATATAGGATACTTTTTAATGTTGTTAATTTTTTTAACCCGTTCTAATCATCCAAGTTCCTTAGTTTCAAAGTTTGTCAATGGATGGCGTTAGGTGTATTTTACACCCCGCTTCATTTGGTTCTTCGCAACATATATACGTTAAGCGTGCAAATTATCCACCAGTTTTTACCTCTTTACTCTTGCAGTCCTTCGATTGCCAGATATATTTAGGAAGATAACGAAGAACTTTGCATAATTGCAGCCGCTGCAAATTAGAATAAAGTTTAATTTAAAAACGCGTCTAGTGAAACTTTCTCTCATCATCATCATCATCATATCAGCCTGTAGACGTCCACTGCTGGACAAAGGCCTCCCCCAAGGATCTCCACGACGACCGGTCCTGCGCTAACCTCATCCAGCTGGGTCCCGCGACCTTCACCAGATCGTCGGTCCACCTTGTGGGAGGCCTGCCTACACTGCGTCTTCCGATACGTGGTCGCCACTCGAGAACCTTTCTGCCCCAACGGCCGTCAGTTCTACGAGCGATGTGCCCAGCCCACTGCCACTTCAGCTTCGCAATTCTTTGAGCTATGTCGGTGACCTTGGTTCTCCTGCGGATCTCCTCATTTCTGATTCGATCTCGCAGGGAAACTCCGAGCATAGCTCTCTCCATTGCCCTCTGGGTGACCTTGAGCCTTCTTATGAGGCCCATAGTGAGGGACCACGTCTCGGTACCATATGTCATCACTGGCAACACACACTGGTCGAAGACTTTCGTCTTGAGACACTGCGGTATTTGGGACGAGAAGATGTTGCGTAGCTTCCTGAACGCTGCCCAGCCGAGTTGGATTCGACGATTGACCTCTTTCTCGAAGTTGGACCTACCTAACTGGACCGTTTGTCCCAGGTATATATAATCGTCTACAACTTCGAGCGTAGAGTCTCCAACCTTCAGAGGAGTGGGTACAACACGGGTGTTCGACATGATTTTCGTCTTGTCCATGTTCATTTTTAGACCCACTTGTTGAGAGACTCTACTGAGGCCATTGAGCATTGTGCCTAGGTCCTCCAGGGTCTCAGCCATGACCACGATATCATCGGCAAATCTAAGATGAGTGACATACTCGCCGTTTATGTTGATGCCCAGTCCGTTCCAGTCCAGAAGCTTGAAGACGTCTTCCAGTGCAGCGGTGAACAGTTTCGGAGATATGACATCTCCCTGCCTCACACCTCGCTGCAGTTGGATAGGTTTCGAGTTCTGGTCCTGGAGACGGACTGACATGGTGGCGTTTTCGTATAAGCACTTCATCACTTCGATGTACCGATAGTCAACTTGGCACCGCTGGAGAGACTGTAGCACAGCCCAGGTCTCAATCGAATCGAAGGCTTTCTCATAGTCCACGAACGCTAAGCATAGTGGCTGGTTATACTCTTCGGTCTTCTGTATAACCTGCCGCAGCGCATGAATGTGGTCTATGGTACTGAAACCTTTACGGAAACCGGCTTGTTCGGGAGGCTGGAAGTCGTCGAACCTGCGCGCGAGACGATTCGTAATGACTCTCGAAAACAGCTTATAGACATGGCTCAGAAGTGTGATGGGTCGGTAGTTCTTCAGCCGGGTGTTATCTCCCTTTTTGAAGAAGAGCACCACCACACCTCCGTGCCATGACTTTGGCGTTTTGCCCTCGAGTATGACGGAATTAAATAGCTTCTGAAGAGCCTTTAGTACTGGTCTTCCACCGGCTTTCAGAAGCTCAGCCGTAATTCCATCATCACCCGGTGCCTTGTTGTTTTTAAGCTGTTTGAGAGCCATCCTAATCTCGTACAGGCTGACGTCCGGGATATCTTCGGTATAGTGCCGGGTCAGTCTAGCTCTTGGGTCTTTAGCCGGACTACTAACAGGTGGCCGTGTTGTCGTGTATAACTGTCCGTAGAACTTCTCGACCTCCTCTAAGAGCTCGGGTCTCGACGATACGATTCTGCCATCATCGGTCTTTAGCTTCGTCAACCGGCTTTGCCCAATAGACATATCTCTTGCGAACACTTTGGAGCCTTTATTACGCTCGATGGCCTCTTTAATACTGGTAGTATTAAATTGGCGTAGGTCGCGAGTCAGAGACTTTGAGATCTGTCTATTAAGCCACCGAAGTTGGGAAGCGTCATCCGGAGACTGCAGAACCATTCGTCGTCTTTCCTCCATTAGAATGAGAGTGTGGTCCGAGATTTTTTTGGTTCTTTTACGGTGGGCCTTAAAGAACTTAGACCCGACCGTTTGGACAGTTTCCACGAACCTGTTATTGTATTCGTCCACATCTACGCAATCGCCTAGGCATTCGAAGCGGTTTTGGAGTTCCAGCTGGAAGCTCTCGGGGTTTTGGATGTGGATAGGTGCTGGACGGAGCGTAGACTTCATCAGTCGTGATCTTTCCAGCTTTACATTTAGATTCAATGTGCCTCTTACCATTCGGTGATCGCTTCCGGTTTTAACCGCATTGATCACTGAGACATCATTGAATATTTGCCTCTTTGTCGACATGATGAAGTCTATCTCATTTTTTGTTGCACCATCGGGACTGATCCAGGTCCACTTGTGGTGCACCCGTTTCTTGAAGAAGGAGTTCATCATATAGAGGCCCTCCTTCTCCAAGAAGCTGGCCAGCAGTTGGCCCCGGGGGTTCCGATGTCCGACACCAAATTTCCCCATTCTCAGCTCTTCGCCGCTTCGCATGCCCAGTTTTGCGTTGAAGTCCCCCATGACAACCGTGTAGTGGGTCTTGGTGGTATGTATGGCTCTCGAAATATCCTCATACATAGCCTCTACCTCGTCGTCGGGGTATGTCGAGGTCGGTGCGTATACCTGTATGACCTTCAACGAATACCGTTTGTTGATTCTGAGTATAAGGTACGCTACCCTCGTCGACACACTCTCGATGTTCACCACGTTGTTCACGAGGGACTTGTGGACGATAAACCCGACACCACCCTGGGACAGATGGTCGCCTTCCCGGAAATAGAGCAAGTTTCCGGATTTGAGAATTATCGAGTCCTCCCCCTCTCTTCGGACTTCAGACAATCCTATAATATGCCAGTGTAACTTGCTCAATTCTTCCTCGAGTTCGATGATCTTCTCGTCGGTCCGCAGCGTGCGCGTGTTAAATGTTGCCAGGGCCAATGGTCGTTGCTTTTGGTAGCCTGGCCTCTGCCGGAGATTCTTCGCACCCCCTGCCCCGCCGTTACCATGGCCGCTACCATAGCCAGGAATAGCGGGGCCGCCGGGGACTGGGGGCCGGTGTGTATTTGGACTTTCCATTTGGGGGGAAGTTGCCATAATCGCCACGCTTGGCAGGCGGGTTGGCGATCGCAGTGGATTAAGTAGTACTCAGAAGGACGCTGCTGCCCATCCTCTGGTCTGGACTCCATTAGTCGCCTCTTACGACACCCACTGGAAGGAAGGGTTGGTGCTATTCGTCGCCGACACCACACAGCAAAAACTTTCTCTCATCTGCGGAGTAAACGAATAGCCATACCACTTAGTGCCGCGTCTCAGGTCGCCTCTTTCAGACCCCGGCGACATCTGCGGGGTTACAGTCCGCATAAATCTGCGGAACCCTAAGTTTTATGACGGGGTTAAGTCAGAAGAGAACGAGATGATTGAATATCTGTACTAATTTAATAAAGCTGAAAAGTTATTTTTTTGTTTGAACGCGCTTATCTCTGGAAGTATCAGTCGAATTTGAATGTTTTTTTTTGCATTTGATAGCATAAATCTTGAGGAATGTCATAGGCTTTTTAACTAAGGCTTTGAAGGCTTAAACAAGGGGAGAAAATGAGCAAAGTGATGCTAAAAAATAAATTAAAAAATACATTTTTGGAAAAGTTTACTTTAATTAGGTTAGGTTATATATTAGTTTATGAGCGTTTTCTCGCCAACAAACTGTTTTGCAGTTTGGCGAGTAATTAATATATTGTACAAATTGTGAAATATAAAAGATTACAGTGTTAAAAAAACATTAAGCTAAGACCTTAAGGAGCCGAGCATAAAGAAAGCAAGTCAGAAATAAGTCATAACACGCGGGCAAAGTCACGGGAAACAGCTAAGCTCAGTAATTATCAAAATTCAATAAAGCAGAGGAGTTAAGTATCTGGCAACGCGTATTTGTTGAGTGCGCCGAAACCAGCAAAAGTTTACATACTTAGGACAGATCTTAGAGAAATAACAGTCTTAATAATTTTGTTACGGTTAATAACAAAAATGTTTATTACGTAGACTTGGGTAGAGAAATCGCCAATCGCTTCTCCTTTGAGACGACAACTGCCAACAAAAAAAGAGTAATTGCAGAAAAGGCTGAAACAAAAGATTGGAAGGAAAACAAAGTAAAAGAAGACAGAGCAATAGCAAGATTTTATGGTAGAGAAAATTATATTTGCATTTGGTCCATGGGTAGGTATCTCTGAAGTTTTCTAAAGTGTTTTAAAAACTTATCTATACGTAAAGCTATTATCTTTTTAATAAAATAAAGAAATTAGTGTATCATTATCATTAATTACACTTCTATTATCTATTCAGTCTGAGTTTTCGGACTTCGCAACCTTAGCTGTACTATTATTTATTGTGACCTTTGCCTTCGACTTAGCTCGTAGGGTAAGCACATTGAAAGGCAGTGGGCTGATCACATCTGTCGGAGAACCGATAACCGCTGGGGTAGACGAGTTCTCGAGTGGAGACCACGACTGGGCAAGCGTAGTGTGGGACGCCCCCCGACTAGATGGAGCGACGACCTGCGTGAGGCGGCTGGCAGTGACTGGATGCGGAGAACCGAGGATCGGGTTCAGTGGCGCGCCTTGGGGAGGCCTATGTCCAGCAGTGGACTAGTACAGGCCGATGATGACCTTAGTAGAGGATTTCTTTATTCGGAGTCTCACTTATTTGTGTTTTTATTTTCTTTCTTACACTCTTTTATGTAGGTACCATGATCAGCACATGTGCGGTAACCAGATGTAGTATAAACCCGTTACGGCCCAAATTGCACTCACGTCATTCGAATTATTGTAACAAGTGTGGCCTATTTACATTCAATCAACATGCAATGGTACAGTCGAACGCACGTCAGTGGAAACACTTTGATCTTAAGCTGGCCAAGCCTAGAGACCAGTTTATACTGTTTTTGTTTCCACTGACGTGCGTTCGACCGTACAACGTTTGCTTTATGTCAACTATTTCATCGCTAGATAGGTACCTACTCTTTATAAAATGCAACTTATGTCTTTATATTCTTCTAACCCGAGAACAAATTTAGATGCAGTGTCACTGTCGTTTAGCTGGCTTTGCAGATTTGGGGGGTTGTATGCCTTAGGTCAAAATGACTTTTCGTCAAAACACATTTTTGCGAAAAGTGCGGTTGGTAAAACAGTTTTTAGTCAAGGGTTTTTTAGTCAACATTTGGTTTGGTCATTAGATAAAAATGACGAATGTCGTTAATTATGCTATAGTCGGTCTATATAAACTTTGACCAAACGCTATTTTTTGCAAAAAGTATTTTGAAGAATCGCAAATTTGGCGAAACCACACTTCTCACCAAATGCACTGGGTAATTAAATTTGACGAAAAGCAATTTTGACCTTAAGGCATAAAACCCGATCCAGAGGAGTTAGTTCCTATAAAAAAAAAGGTTTCATAATAAGCCCCACTAAAACTCTAAAATCAGTCTTTATGTGACTAGTAACATCGTAATTAATAACCTTACCGTACTACAGGTATATTTCGTTATACACCGTAGTTCAGTAAGAGGACCTGCTTACTTGTGATGCAAAATGCAAATAAGGTCTAAATTGCTTACTTTGCATTCGTCCCTAAATTTTACTAGGTATACACTTTATGAGAGAGATTGTGTTGACTACCAATATAATTAACTTTACCTACACTCTTAGGTACAATAATGCTAAGGTAAAATTGATTATTTCAAATTAAGTAGATTGTCTTGTTTTCAATGTCAATGTTTACATTAGAATTAACTACTAGTAACTACTTTCCATGTAGATAATGGTCATAAAATAATAATCAATTAAATTCTCAAAACGATATTTCGATTCTTCAGCCTTCTCACAAAAATTTTGCGTTTTGGGCAAATTGATTTTTGGACGTTTCACAACTTAGGCATTTTGAATTTTAGACATATTAATTATTACATTCGGCATTCTAGAATTTAGACATTGATTTTAGGCATTTTGCGTTTTAGGCAAATTGCTTTTTAGACGAAATGTTCATAACCGAAAAGTAATTTTCTCGGTATAACTAGAAGACTCTAGTGGACCCTTTTGGGCTTAAGAGGCCGATTCAACATAACTAAAATTGACTGATTCCCCTATAATATTGTGTACGGAGTGGACATTCAAGGAACGTGGTCATTCCGGGAATAAGACCAAACGAGCCTGTCGATGTACCTACGATGTTGTGGTTGCTAACGTATTTATGTATCGTCTCTGACTTTGACATTTCCAGATAGCCTATTTAAAGGCAGATACGCACGAGCAGAGGCAGAGGTTATCGAGCCGCGTCGCCGACGGGCCGTGTGATACCAACTTTACAGTAAACAACTTTTGTGCTGATTTGGAGGTGATAACGGACCTCCCAATTCGGCATTGAGGATAATAAAGTTACGTTTAATATTTTTCATCACACTTGCTCGTTATGTGGATTATTATATGCATGCATACAGAAACACAATGGCCTATATACACCCGCGGGAGTAATGAAAATCAGTACAATATTATACCCCTAGGGACTATAATGTGTAGTTTTAAAAAATGGCGTTCACTCGAAGGCAAAGAACTTTATAGCAAACAGGTATGACATTCCACACTAAGGAGATTTTAAATCAAACATGGTTTTTTATGTCTTCGAAACTTTTACAAATGGTAATTTAAACATTTACGCTTTAATTAAATGCATTTTTTTGTGTTTTAAAAATGTTTTAGTTAACTTTGCAATTATTTCAGTTATTTCAGTGAATTTTATTTTGAAATTCGATAAAAACTGGCTGTATGGGCTTTCGCCTTTGGGAGTTTCTAAATGCATTTTTTATCATTATCTGTGGCAGTGTGGACCACCGAATGGCACTGATTGTGCCTTGGAGGCCGTGCTGCGGTTTTATGTGTTCGTGATTATAAACTACGATCTACGATTTGGGCTTAAGAACTTGTTTCCAATTGGCCGTAAAACTACATATGAAAAAAACTTGAAGCTCCATTGACAAAGTTGACAATAAAACTATTTTATTAACTACCTGTAGTTGTGACCTATTAGTATAAATAAAGAGAGAAACAAACTTAAAATATGTCTATGTCATGTGAAGAATCCGAGTCTGAAAGTGCAACAACAATATTAACACCTCCGGTCAGTTGCTTAGTGAAAATTTGTTACCAGCAAAGTCTAAAGAAAATAGATTTGTTCCCTTGTGTCGTAGGTATTAATTCCTCGCAAATGTGATGAAAAACATTGTGTGCATCACGGGAAGTAAGGGTATTACAAACTCGAGTCATTAAAATCCCTCCGCCTTCGGCGTCGGGATTCTAACTCTAGTTAGTAATATCCTACTTACTTCCCTTATTGCACAATGTACTAATATTTCTAAAAGCAAAGAAATCGTCTACCAGGTCAAGATAAACAATAAGAAGAAACACATATTATTATTGACTAGCTGTTGCCCGCGACTTCGTCCGCGTGGATTTTGGAAGTAGGTACCTATCTCTGCTATGTACAGACATACATCGTCTAGTTATAATTTTCCAATGGTAAAATGGATCATTCTAAGTACCTTCACCATAATTTAAGGTATACCATACCTTCAGGAACAAACTATGAACACCGTATCCAATTTGGTGAAGACAGATAAAAATTTAAAAAATTGTTGTTTTCACTTCTATTGCTCATAAGACTTCTCATATCAATTTTTATTATACGTGTGTATTTTTTAACTAATACAGTATGGGCAAAACCAAAACCATAGGAGATACAGGGAAACTGTCTTAGGAACCTTTAGGTATTTTTTCGTGATAACAATTTTGACATAGTAATCGGAGCAGCTGGAGTTCGGGTGGCATGCATGAATAAGTAGTAAGTTCCTAAGTACATTGCACAGTCTGTTTTATAAGAAAACATTTTATTAAATTTGACTAACTTCTGCTGCTTGGATTTTTTTCTTCCGATACAATAAAATGATTCTAACATGAAACTAAGTCGATACGCATTTTTTAAAAATAATAAAAATTATTTTTCACTGGCGTTCTATGAGTAAACATTTTATTGAATTTGACTAACTTCTGCTGCTCAGATTTTTTTCTTCCGATATAATGAAGTGATCCCTACATGAAACTGAGTCGAACCGCATTAAAAAAAATTTGTGCAAATTGTCTCATTTTTATGGACAACACACGCTTGACCAAAAAATTTCTATGTCATAAGACACTTTCCCTGCATCTCCTATGGTTTTGGACTTGCCTATACTGTCCCAGTTAAAAAAAACACTGATATCTCCTATGTCTATGACATCGTCTTGTTACGTTAAATGATTTATCTGTAAATGACGATAACTTTTTTCGCTGTCATCTGATTTCAATGAAACAAAGCCTATAAGTTGCGCCAGGCTGTGCTTAATCTACCTGTGAAAACCGCAAGAAAATCCGTTCAGTAGTCTCGGAGATTAGCGATTACAGACAGACAGAAAGACAGAAAGACAGACAGACAGAAAAACAGAAAGACAAAAAAATTTAAAAACGCTTTTTTGTGTTCTGTTACTCTTTTTTTATCGTCCACACTCATTTTTTTATAAATTTATTCAAAGTACAGACACACGGTTTCTACAGATTTATTATAAGTATAGATTAAGTATGTATGTAGACATTTCATCAAGGCGTATATAAAGAAAAAAATATATCGACATCTTGGGCGATATTATTCTATAACTAAGTAGAAAAACATAAAAATGGCGAAAAAATTATTAGTGTTCGTGGCGTGGCCCCCATTCCGTGTGCCCCCACCTCGTATGCCCCCGATGCCATTAGCCTCCGATAATTAAAAAGCAACATCTTCATTTTTTTCAACCTGTTAGGAGTCATGTTCCGTCATGAAGTCAGTTTCCCTGCGAGATCGAATCAGAAATGGGGAGATCCGCAGGAGAACCAAGGTCACCGACATAGCTCAAAGAATTGCGAAGCTGAAGTGGCAGTGGGCTGGGCACATCGCTCGTAGAACTGACGGCCGTTGGGGCAGAAAGGTTCTCGAGTGGCGACCACGTAACGGAAGACGCAGTGTAGGCAGGCCTCCCACAAGGTGGACCGACGATCTGGTGAAGGTCGCGGGACCCAGCTGGATGAGGTTAGCGCAGGATCGGTCGTCGTGGAGATCCTTGGGGGAGGCCTTTGTCCAGCAGTGGACGTCTACAGGCTGATATGATGATGATGATGATAGGAGTCATACTTTTGACCTCTATTTAGCCCGTAAATGTAGGGCAGGTTAATTTTTAAAAACATTCCCATCCCAGTGCTATTTAGATGTGATAGTTTGGATGTTTGTTGCTCAATTACGTTAATAACAGACATTTTGACTCAAGGTATGTTAGTTAGTATGTTAAATCTATCATACTAACTAACATACAAACAATTCAAGTTAAATAAAAGCTTGCAAAAAGGTGAGTAAAGAATTCAGAATCTCTTACAGACGACATTTTCAAGTACAGTCAAAGAGATATAACGCGAACAAGACTGGTATGACGTCTCCACTCCGCCTCTCGCAACATTCATCAAAGATGCATGGGGTCTACACAAATAAATCGCATTATACGAAGCGGCCCTTCGTACATGCGCAGAATAGGTATCTATGAATAAATGAGTACCTCTTAATACTCGTTCTGGGTACAGCAGGCACGGAAATACACAAACTGCCTTTTCTGCTTCCAGTACAGAGATTTATCTTTGTCTATGAATACGTTTAGCTGGCACCGGAAACGGACTTAGCAACCCATGTTTTGTTTCCCTAATCGCTAGATAGTGAGAGTGACAGAGCTGTATCCATGCCTACATTTCTGTAAGTTTTCAGAAAGCCAAACACTTTTTCATTACTCATACTCTAAAAGTAGGTCTGAAGTTGCCTGAGGAGCGGGTTGAAAGTAATACATCTCATCCCTAGGGAGAATCGCTTTCAACTGACAGCTGTCAAATTATATAAAAAAAAACTAGTACTATTTTGACATTTCTATTGGACCATGATCCAACTATCTATACAGCCACTCAATTACAGCGCGATGTAAAATTGAAATAACATAAAGTTATGTAATATATAGAGAATATATTTTTTAAATGACTTTATTATAATTATTACTGTCAACTATTTCTTTAAAATAACATAGATTTGGGCAAAATATTTACAATTTTTTCAATGATGAAAATGAAAAATAATGGCAGAATAGCTGGCCGGCCACAGAAAAAAAAACAAAGTAGACGGGAAAGCGGCAATCCGATCTTCATTTGTTTTTTCGAGTTGTAGAGTTTTGTTTATACTTCCGAGATTTAATTTTGTATTATAACTCATTTTATGTATTTGTTTTTACTTTCAGTGTATTCTTAATGAAAAGCACAGTGTTTCCCTCGGGTTCAAGACTTATTTAGAGGTCCCTCGAACTATTGGCGCCCTCGCTACGCGTCGGACGCCAAACCCCGTCTCGGGACTTAAATAAGTTACTTTCACACCTAGGTTAACAATGTACTATTGTTATAAGGCCAAGATTCGAACCGCAGAAATGATTTGAATGCATCAATAGAGACAAGCGTGCGTCAGTGGTGTCGTGGGAATAATGCGGTCTGTCATGTCGAGAGGTCCGAATTTAGTCTCCGGCTGGGCCATGTACCAGGATTTTCTCGAAACTTGATTACATTTATTGACGGCTCTCAAACGGTGAAGGAAAACATTGTGAGGAAATCTGCATGTGCTGAAGAAGAAATTTTTAGGCGCATGAGAAGTCCACCAAACCGGACTGGGCTAGCCAGTGCGCGTTGGTGTATAAAAAAATAATAATTTCGTACCTACCAACTTTATTATAATAATATGCTAGTGAAGCCTGTGTGGCCAGAAGACAACTGAATGAAAGTAAGATGAATGCTGTAGAATTGCGATCTTTAATTACGTAAGCTGTGTGGCGTTACTTTAGCAGATTATGTATACATTTGTATGCTTGAAGTATTAGATTTAATTAACTATAAAATATGATTAATTATCTTTTCACCAAACTAGCTCGTAAATGGTCATATTATATGCATGCATACAGAAACACAATGGCCTATATTATACACCCACGGGAGTAATGAAAATCAGTACAATATTATACCTATAGCTGGTTGGTACTGAACTGGTTTATTAAATTAATTAGGTTAAATTGAGTAGTTAACTTAAATTGACTAAATTTGACTAAACTTGACTGATTTCCTCGCAAATGTGATGAAAAACATTGTGTGCATGACGACCTTCGGCGTCGGGCTTCTAACAGACTCTCGTTAGTAATATCCTACTTACTACCCTTATTGCACAATGTACTATAGTATATCCTCTCTATCTAATGTTATACATTTATGTACTTACTGTCTCTTGTATAACCCTAACCCTTTATCTACTCTTTTCCTTTCTCTTGGCCGGACAGTAACCCGCCTTGCGGGCCCGCTTTGTTTATGTTCCGCCCTTGACATATGCTCTCGGCCATGTCTAAGTGATCCCCTTTTGTGATATGAGTCTATGAATATTTTCATTGTTTTTCTGTTATATCAAAGTACGATTGATTAAGTATTTAAGATACAGTATAGACGTTGTTTGTCTCTATTCAAAGCAAATCAACAGCCTATTAACATATGTCACCACTGCTGGGGCTCAGGCCTACGCTCTCGTACGTACATTATTTTTTTATTATTATTTCTTTTTATTTTTTTTGGTAGGTACACCTGTTTTATTGTGGTTTATGTTAAAGTTCTTTTTTTTAATTGTTTTAATTAACCCTATTTGTGTATGTACCATTATCATGTTTTTATTTTAATTTTTGCATGTAAGTACCTACTTGTGTGGCAATAAATTTCTTTTCTTTCTTCTTTCTTTCTTTCTTTCTTCTCTTAACGAGGGCGTTAGGGCTATAGTCCACCACACTAGCCCAGTGCGGGTTGGTGGACTTCACATGCGCCTTAGGATTTCTTCTTCGGCGTATGCAGGTTTACTCGCGATGTTTTCCTTCACCGTTTGTGAGCAGTCAGTAAATGTACATAAGTTTCTAGAAAAAACTCATTGGTACATGGCCCAGTCGGGGATCAAACATCTGTATACAACCATGTTTTCTGCAAATAAATATTACTTACTTACTTGGACCTTTCCATATGATAGGCCGCGTCTTATCCCCGACGCCACTGACGCTCGCTAAAAATAATAGTATACTGGTATGAATAATCTATGAACTGAGGTTATGTTGGTGCTAGACATTGCGCGCTCGGACGCGCACAGACCCGGCGCATTCGTGCATCACGACAACTGTCAAACAATGCGCGCGCGCACGTCGTATTATTGTAATGAACCAGTTTTTCCCACGTTGTAAATCAAGTTCATGTTCAGAGCGCTAATAATTGCTTACACTTTGTTAGTAAGAACTACAAGGCGTTTCTGATGTCATTTTTTTTGAAGCAACAATTTCTCCATTATTATTTTGGCCTTGACCATGGTACACATCTAGACTTAGTTTACAGTGTTTTCTAGACGATAATACATTATAATTATTTAAAAAAAATACATTTACTAAATTTAATTTATGATTTTTAATTTATTTTATGTAAAAATAAAAAAATTGTTTTTCGAAATAAAAAGAATTTAATTTAAATAAACTAAACATGAATATAGAACCAAAGCCGTAAGGCGGCTGGCAGTGACCGGATGCGGAGAACCGAGGATCGGGTTCAGTGGCGCGCCTCCAACTTGGAAGCTTCGACCTGATAATTAATATAATAAATAAATATTAGGTATAATTAATAATGCAAAGTCCAAAACAGTTTATTACAGACTTAATTGTTAAATCAAAATATACCTACCAACTACGAAAGTACAAACAGAAGTTCTTTTTTGCCACATTTTTTTTTAGAGATTAGCACAATTTATTTTCGGCTATTTTAAATGATTTCTATCGCAATTAATATTATAAAATAACGTCACTTCCTCTATGCATTAATTATTTTAACGAAGTTGTTAAATATTCGATGTTAGTATAATCAATAAAAGGTACATCATTATTATTTTTAATTGACGTTCTAATCACGCACCTAATGCCAATATACGAGGAAAATGTCATAAAAAGCATTATGTAACCAACGAGTTACATTCAAAAACGCAATTCAATAAACCAGGTAAGTTAGATGTTAACGTCAAGAACAGATTTATAAACGGCTTATACATATACCTAAGTAGGAAAAAACACGTGATTTTAAAGATGACTTGATTTAGGTTTAAATGGAAAACTTCTAAAAAAACGTTTCAATGAATGAACAAATACCAATGTAAATGTTGACTTGATTTAAGTGTTAATTGCATGCTATTATACCACAGCTTAGAACTAATTAATATGAATCAAGCAAAATAATCTTCCTCTTGTCAAACTTAATGACTCAGCAAGAACTTAAATATGCATTCGTATCAGAACGTCCTAAAAGCAAAACGTCCTATGAGCAGAACGTACCAAAAAAACTATTATTTTCAGACGGGCAAAAAAAACTTTGCTATAAAGGTATCCGTTTTGACGGAACACTAAAAAGGATAAAAAGTAAATACCCAGTAAGTATGAAAATTTAATTAACTCGAGCCTCCATTAAACACGAACAAAAACAGTTTACTTAAGTCGGATAACCTTAAATTCCCCTTATATCACCATAAACGCGGCTTTGAGGCGCTATAAATCCACATAATAATTCTAATGTGGCAACCCTGGGGCGATTTGCGTCAGGGCTGTCAACGTATGGGATATACGAGCCAGTTTTATGCGAGACAATAGACGGGCAGCCAGGGTTTTGGTTAGCGTGGGGTACAGATGTTCTGCGGGGGAGTGAAGTTACACGAATTGGTTGAAATGGTTTAAATTAGACGGGAGTTGGAACTTTCTTATTCTTAGATCTTATTCTTATTCTTTCTTCTTATTTTGTGCAATATGAGTTTTGTGCAATTCTACCGGACCGTCAATCCAGCCATACCGACTCGCTGAAGTAGTGGATTAGGGCTTCTGGCTGACGCCAGCAGGTTCGTCGTGTCGCAGGTAGCACGGGGTCTATTGTCAGCCCCGATTCGGAATTGAATTCCTGAGATGCGGGACAGTGTAGCACCACGTGCCCTATTGTCTCGCTCTCTTGCAGACAGCCGCTGCACAGGGGACTGTCCGTGATGCCCAAGTTGGGCATGGGTTTGTCAGGTTGCAGTGTCCTGTTATGATGCCTATTAAAAAAATAACTGAACTATCATAACATGACTGAGTACAGCAAGATATAATAAAGCCCTAAGCTGGTTCAGGTCTATTTCATTACTGGGGGCTTACCACCCCTCTAGTTGCGTGCCTGCAGCAAAGCCACTGAATGTTTAATGTGAATTCTACTGAATGCCGCTTTCAGAACTTCCTAGCCAGAAATTTTTGACGCAAATGTGTTAGTTGGATGATTTAGAGCAATTTGTGTACGACGTACACTTCGGTGACTTGCACACACTGATGCAACTGTTATACGACAGCTCTTGGATTAATCAAGACTGAATAAGAAGCTCGAATGTGGTGTTACAATTTTCAGTCGCTCGCCGCGACACAGTTCCGCCCTTACCGGAGTAGTAAGACACGGTTCCCCGTCAAAAATTAAATAACTACATCTTCACAGCAAAGGACCAGTTCAAAAAAATCTCGCGGTGAGGCTTCATCGATCCACCGCCGCTTCGGATCCGCCCTCGTTTATCACTCGCACCAAAATCTCAGCCTTATTTAATGCGGATTCATTCGTTAATTCAGCGAAAACTCGATCGTCGGGATTATTGGCGTTTTGACAAGTTGCTTCAGGCGATCGGTAGGGAAGCTGACTGGGATTTATTAGTCTAGCCCAGTTGAAAACTCCAGTGCGATATCAAATGAAACAGGTGGGACTTTAATGGCTTTCACTGCGCTATGTAGAGATTAGTGAAAGAGGAGTGCTCACTAAAATAAGTACTGGCGCTCTATTTTTGATTCGCTCTCCTCGCTTCTAGCGTTCGATTCTACTGATTTTCCCTCGACTCCGCATTTTTGAACCGCTCGAACGGCAACGAGTGGTATCGACCAATCGTCGCTTGGGACGAGCCGAGCGGTAGAATAAACGTCAAATGCCATATGACAAAAGAAAAGAGACAACTATCACTGACACTTCACTTCAGTTCACTTTTTCTAACAAAAGGCAAAGATAATATCATATACAGTCTCTATGGTTTCGACCATTACTGAGCATTTTACGTTCCGCTTTACGTTTCGGTAATTACCGGTTTTTATTTTTTCTGCGTGAAATGGATAAAATTCTACATTTCTAATATTATTGGCAACACCGAACGCGAGCGAATCAAAAATGCAGAAAAACAGCGTCGTGCGACTTGGAAGTCTAGTATGACATAAGTCGCATGCGACGATACAATGTCCTACGAGCGAATCAAAAATAGAGCAGTCACCATTTGGCTCAAAAAATGCTAAAAAATCCAAGTGTGGTCAGGTATTCCTGCCCCCCTAAGAAGATAAGATACCGAGATATAACTTAAAACCAAAACAATTTACTAGAAAGATTCAATGTACGAGTGTATTAGTAAAATTTTTTGTCAAATAAAGTTGAAAGAATTATAAGATAAGGCCAGTTGAAGCAATCTTACCTATAGCAGCATCCCAAGGATCGTTTTAAGTTCAATTTTTAATGCAAGGCTTTCATTTTAATTAGCATTTAGAGTTTTTGAGATAGATCCAGCTTATCAAGCCTCAAGGGCGCATCTTTCCGTAAAAGTATAACAAACATATCACGAATATACCTACAGTAAGGCAGGTAGTCTATGCCTTCGCCTTCCTTGTGTGTGTTTTCATGAAAAATCCTCGAACAAACCAAAACAAATTAACTTTCATACTTATTTGTAAAACTTTAGTATCTTTTAAATCATAAAAAATGTTTTTATGTTACGCTTTTAGACGAGAGAGAGGGTATTTTCATTTAAGTTATGTTCATATTACTTTCTGAAATGGGCTAATTCATTACCTAGTACCATATGATGAGTCTGTGGGACACAAGATATTGCTGTCCCTTTCTAACTTAAGCACTCCACTCAACAGTCGCCTGTTGCGAGTATTTATGTAACAAATACACTTCAGTAAACTCACTTGCTCTGAACAGACATAATCTATGCGTTGAAACTGCTAAAATAGGTATTCCAGGAAAAGCAGTAATTGCATTATTATTTTTGGAATTTGAGCCCGAGGTTAGGAATAGCTCACCAGTGGGGACTGGAATGCCCGCAATGGCAGGGATCGCGGACCGCAGCTCATCAATTTGCGGCTGCGATACGGTCTGCGGTATGCAATATCGTCGATATTCAAAATATCGCATGCCGTGCGTACTGTAAATAGAACTAAAGCAATTAGAGATTCTCGAATTTTCAACAATGTTACTCGTAACGTGGTTCTTAATGTACCGCTATTATAAATCAGCTTATTTCATTTCCTCAAATTTTTATTTCTGTCAACAAATTAACATTAATTTGTGTTATAAATACAAAAATAGGTATTCAGTTTATGATATTTTCAATAATAGACTGTTTGTTGGTTTCGCCAGTGCCTCTCCTGCTACCAACGCGCGCAAAGCTAACTCAAAAATAATCACCGCGCGAAATTTTTACAAAGTCGTTCGTACGTTTCATTTTTCCTCGCCAGTTTGTTAAAAAAACTTCGTATGCTTATTACACTCTTGACTTCATTACACCCTTGCCTTCGGCCCGGGCAGCAATCCAGTCTCGAGTCCAGACCAACATAGGTCACTTGTATCATACTTATTCTACTCCACTACTCTATAATCGACTCCCGTATTAACATTTCCGTGACACGAAATCATAAACTATGGTGAAAAAGCATAAGTTTTATCCATGGGTTCATATCATCTAACTGTGCTGTAATGATTTTCAGTATCGAAAAGTAATTAAATATTTCAATACCTACGTTTTTTCACTTTCCATTTTTGTCTTCTATAGCAACTGTTGCTAGTAAATAAATTACTGTATGCATAATAAGTTATATCAACGATTAAAATTAGAGCGCACCGAAGACCGACGAAGCTTCTAAATTGAAAAGGAAATCATTGGTTAATTTTGTAACCGCTATCCGCTCTGAACTTGTACCAGGCTGCCAGAACGGTGAACCCCGGGCGATACCCTGAAACTCCGGGGATTAACTTTCGTCGAACGACTAAAATTATTTTAACCGTTTTCTTACGTTAGAACAGTTTATACTTTCGAACGGCTATTCTAGGAGAGAACAGAGTTTTGAATTCGTGCAAAAAAAACTTGTTTAATGAAAAAAATTTGTTAAAATAATACGTGGCATAAATTCTATCTTGAGCACCAGTTTAGATCCAAACAAAAATTTTTTTATTCATAGGCATTTATATACCTACTTTAGGTACGGTCGACCGCACGTCAGTGAAAACAAAACCAGTACAAACTGGTCTCGCATAGTATTGAAACTTCCTAATAGGCTAGGCCAGATCAAGGTTAAAGTGTTACCACTGACGTGCGATCGACTGTACATTAAGACTTACAAGCATTATAATATTATTACCTACTTACTGTCAAATGTACTTGGTTCCGCTGCCTCATAGTTCAAACTGTACATACCTGAAACAAATAATATAGAAATTAATTATACTTAGTAATTACACAATTTGGTTTGAGATGAATGAATCATTTGATCAACGATTTGCAGTTGAAACAGAGAATACATGGTGTAGAAGGCATTCCCTAATTAGTATTATTTTTGGAATTATCAAGTGATTACTTCAAAAAGTATTTAAAAACTATAGGAGCCCATGTTAAGCCCTAAACCAATGTTAAGTTTATTCTCACACCACATTGTAACAAATACTTTCGCTTTCACTGTTTCAGGGTATTGTTAGGTAGGACGGACTCTGCCCGCAACGGGCTCGTTGTTTGGTGGGACTTCCTAACAAACAATTAAAACTTTATCCCTTGTTCAAACAAGGCGAATTGCAATAAATCTGCTGAGCTAAACGCCACGGTTCCGTTGGGTAATAATTTGTAAACTAAACAAAAATTTGCTGATCGTACCACAAGTTTACTAAAACATCAAAAAGAAACTGAAGTGGAAATGGTTTGTTAAGGAAATGAACTGCAAAAGTGCTGCACACCATTTTATTACCCAACGACGGAACGGAGAAGGTATATGCGTTTAGGGTGAGAGGTTGTTTGTTTGTTTGTTTGTTTGTTTGTTTGTTTGTTTGTTTGTTTGTGCACATCAAACGAATGTTGCCACATATCTCCAAAACGGTTTGACGGATTTCGATACGGTTTTCTGTAAAACGTTAGTGATTCATCGGTGATGGTTCGTGGATATGTGTTACTAAGTCTGTCAGTCAATCAATAACCTCCAGAATTCATCAATAATTATCGAGCTGAGAACGAACGGTATACCGATGGTAATAATATAATTACAAACCCAAGAAAATACGTTGGGGGCTGCCAATCTCTGTTCCCAATTTCAAATAACCACCTACCTATTTATAATTACAAACCCAACCTAGTTTAGGGCAGCCCCGACGGATTTTCTTGGGTTTGTAATTATATTATTACCTAGACAAAACAGACCAATAAGAGACTAATGACAGACCTCGTGACAAATTAAATTCTTTTTAAAACGTTTTATTGTCATTCGTCACTTACTTCCATTTAGTCGGGGGTTTTTCAAAATTTTATTTCATCCTTTTTAAATTACCGTCGTGGGTTTTTCAAAATTTTTAATTTTGCTTTTTATAACAAAATCTGACATTTCAAATGTACTCAAAGAGAGAAATCAGCAAATGAATGTAGCTGCTAATATGTTGAAGAAACAGATCATCACCATAAAAAACTTCATAATGAATGTAACTATGGGCACACCCCTATAATTGTATGCTCGTGTGACAACATTTTATAAATAAACTGACAAGATATTTCCCCTGCAATGGGCGAACGGACACGCGACAAAGCGAGATTGGACCCAAACAGTCAATTAGTCACACACCCCTGTCGAGAGCGGGACAGAGCGATCCGTGACAGGGGACAAGACAAGGAGATAATTAAAAACCGCTTCGACTGTGATCGATGAAGGGAACCGTCTAATACACCGTGAAGGAATTAACTTAAAGGGCGAGTTTCCATCAAAGAAGGGACAAGCGGAGCGGAATAGAGCAGAACAGAATGGAGCTTAGCGGTCATGTCTTAGGCTACCGCTTTATTGGTCAATAGCCCATTAGTCTCTTTTCGTCAAAGAAGAACAAAACGATCATAAGTGGTTGATACATCCAAGTAATCTATTAGTGGAGTTGGATGGAGTGATCAAGTTTAATTTGATTTTCAGCGAAGAAGAAAATTGGAAGGATATGATCGGTGCACATCTGTTCTTTGGAGAATAACAATCTCTTCTCTCTAGAGGAAAATAGTGGAGCATTATCATATCACAGATCATACCCTATAGCATTTTCCTAGTTTCACTCTGCTTAGCTCCAATAAGAACATCCTCTTATGTTGGTCACCCATCATACTTATCGTCTCTGCTCAGCTTTGGCTTAGACCTCGCGTTCTTCTCTTATACCAACTTTAGTGGCCAAACACTCGCATCTGTTTGTTTGATACCGTAAACAAATCTGTAATTATGTTTGCTGTGGTATTAAAAATTGGTCACAGCACCGTTGAAGATCTTGGGAGAGTAATTTCATATTAAAATACATTCCCACGTTCGGACTGGATCATGCTTCTTATTGACATTTTGTTGCAGTTTCTTTTAACATTGTATGTAAACCTTTAAGTTTGCGTTGATTTGGTTTTGGCCGTAGGTATAGATGATCAGCATAAGAAAAAATCTTGCATCTGTAGTAGTGGCATACATATTACGAGATTGGTTTTTTTCGACGCCTGATTTCTATGACACTACTACAACATACAAATGCAAGAATTTTCTCATTCTGATTCATCTATTCTATAGTCTATACCACATTTCCTTTCCGTTGTTTTTATGGCAGTTATGGCTGCTTACGAGTATAAAGGATTTTAAGAAATACTACTCCTATATCCACGCCTATGGGGTCTATTTCACATTGTTTGCCCACCCGGTAGCACATGACCAATATAGAAGTGTTCTGTCACGCCACGCCATCGATCGGCCGCGCGAGGTGCGCCGGCTTCGTTAGGTGCGGCTTCCAACAAAAACAACAGTAATGTCAAGGTTACTGAAACCTGAAACTGACAATCGATTAATGTATGGTCAATAATAATCACATTAAACCTATAATTAAATAGCTTTTTATCACAGAATAAGCGGAAAACGATCAGCTGTTCCACCTACGTGGCTAATGTCGCCACCCAATTAACCTACAGCCCTGAGGACTAGGTTAGAAAGCCTCGTGAACCTATCTCTCTTCAAATCGGAACACGCAGTGCATGCATTCCTATTTATTTTGGGTACTGAAATGGGTGACAGAACGACCTTGTACTACGGTCTTACCTGGTAACTAGCTTCTACCTAGCTCTTCTAATTCACTTTCCCGAAGTATAAGTCTCTGTTAACCCAAGATTGTAGACTGTTTCTTGGTATGAAAATGGTTAAATCCGTTATGGCCTGATTCAAGTACAAAATGTCTCATGTCAGAGTGGTTACAGAATAGAACTCTCGTTATTTTAGGGTTTTGGTGAAGGAACGATCACCGACATTTATGTCTGGAGCAGACGGATGCGTGCGTGAGAAGTGTGCCGAAACGCACGAAATGCGTGCATGTATGACGCCACGCGCCGCACACGCCACGCAGCCAGTGCGACGTCTCTCATATAGTTTCAAGCATCACAAACTGAGCTGGAACACGCACGTGCGATACATACGCACGCATTCGGTTGTGCTCCGATCTTGACGCTTATAACCATAATTGAATTTATTTTGCAACAATACGATACACATTGCATAGAATTATCTGACTGCTCTATTGTGATTCCAAGAGAGATCGTTTTAAAAGGATAACCGCGCTCTCAAGTTTACTTGGCAAAGCCGGCCACAAAGGGAAAAGCACAACAATCTCAAACGCCGCGGATAATTAATTCGTTGAGCATTTCTGTTTCTTCCCGCCCCTTTCTCAGTTAATACCAGAGAGTTGTTAGTATACATAGAGCGCGCGTTAGCAAGTCTGAACTGTAACCACGGGTCTGAACAGTCTCGAAATTTTCCGGGCGACGCTACTAGTCACAACACGTCAGTAGCGTTGATTGTTGCTCTCGCGCGTATTTATTTAGATTTGGAGTAATCATGGTGAAATGTGCAGTGCCAAGCTGTAAACACGATTCACGAAAAAGAACGATCTAGAAAAAATCTATATAGAAGCGTCCATAGAACACCTGCTTACACTTGGCACAATGGGCAATGAGCGATGCGCGCGCTCTATAGCTAGTATACTAACTCTATGGTTAATACCTAGTAAACCTATAGCCTATTTAAATTTTGTCCCAACTGTTGGGGCTCAGGCTTACCCTCTCAACGAGTAGGGCTATAGTCCACCACGTTAGCCCAGTGCGGGTTGGTGGCATTCACATGCGTTAAGAATTTCTTGTTCGGCGTATGCAGGTTTCCTCACAAGGTTAGAGTGTAGTCAGTAAATGTACTTAAGTTTCGAGAAAAACCCATCGGTACGTGGCACGACCGGGGTCGAGCTCGGACCTCTCGACAAGACAGACCGCGTCTTCCCCACTGCGCCACTGACATTGACATTATCTTTGCCAAATACCGGCCTAATCTAATCAATTCAAATGTAGTAAATCTAACAAAAAACATGCTACAATTTCAATAATTTCTTCCCATACAATGGGTTTATATTGAAATGTCAATGTAAATCAAAATGGGGCAAGCTAAGATGGAATAAATAAGAGCCCCCACTCGGCGCGAAAGGTCGCACGAGGAAAGTAAAACACGAAACGAAAAGGTACTTAGCGTCAAAACAATTGGGTCTAATTCAATTAGTCATCGGTCGGACAGTGGCTGTTTACAAATTGCGCTGTTGCTTGCCCCAAATAGCGATCATTGTTGTACATAATCAATAACTTGCCGCGGCGTGCCATGTAAAGGGGATCCTAGACACGCGCGACCTGCGGTGGCCGGTTGTATTCCCTATGCAATGTATGTGAGACTTCAAACACGCGCGGCCTGCGTTTGCATATTGAGGCTGCGGCCTGCGGTAGGTCGCCACCGCAGGCCGCGTGTGTCTGGGATACGCTTTACAGTGATAAAATGTCTCCTACCATTTTCTTCAATCGGGTTCTCTGTAAATATAAGAGGTCATTCAAAAATAACTATTAACACAAACTTATACAAGTTATATATCTGCATGCTTGCCATATTTTTAGAGATAATATAAGGGACGATACAAATGAATCTAGATGATTTAGAAACTTAAACCACGTTTAAAGTCTACAACAATTTTAAGGTATTGGAGTGCAGATAGGAATGAACAAATTTTATTTTTTGCACAATGGAAATAGACCAAAGGGGGATTCCTTGTATAGAGGTTAGTGCGACCCCGAGTATGCGACATTTATATTGAGCGACAGAGCAGTTTGAAGCGATAGTGTGCGACGAATCACTGTTCCACAATACAAATGTCTTATTATTTAAGTGTGTTCACGCATAAACAACTGAACAGATTTTGATGAAATTTGGTATGGAGATACATTGGACCCTGGGGAAGGACAAAGGCTTCTTTTTAGTGCGACCCGCGGTAAAATACCTAATACCACGCGGGCGAAGCCGCGGGCAACAGCTAATATTATTTTAAGAAGAAAAAAGAACGGTTTTTTAGCGTGATTCTGATGATATTTGTAACCTGTACTTAGAGGTAAGTTTTATTTATTTTAATTATGGAATATTTTCGAAATATGATGTACTACTTATTCGTACTCAGTGTCAGAAAATGTATTTTTCATTCAAAGTGCAAAAAAAATCGTAGACCGTGCAATAGACCCGATTTGGAAGTTTTAAGATTACTTACAAGCTTAGATTACAAAACGCGTGTATAGATTGATTGGCTTACTGTCCGTAGGCTGGCAATTTCAATAAATCGATATGTTAGGCAATCGAGTCACGTACAGTTGCCACGCGTGAGGTCGAGCCATAGGGGAGTTGTGCGTTTGGCACCTGCCAGCGGAATTTGCGAGTTTGCCACAATCCCGATCTAATAATTTGGACAGTTGTTTGTAATAATTGTAATATAGATAGAGTAACAAAAGTACATTATAACACAAGTGAGCTAAGTTGGTCATCACACTCAAGCCTGGAAAACACAGCACGAGACGAAGTCGAGTGCGTAATGAAGCCGAGAAGTGTAATGGCCAATTCTCACGGGTGTCACAATGTTCTTATGTTCTGTCCCCACCCCTTCCTCCCCCCATCCTATTTGAATCAAAGGTAGGTATTAACAGTAATTGCTTAACAGGGTAATTTTTATATATTAACGCACGGGTCTTACACGCGAATAATTGTGATACATTCGACGACGTTCGTTCCCATAGTAAATCCACTGACCAAATTCATGATGGATCTAGTTTGATTTTTATTTCTCATTGGGTAGATCTGTTTTTACCACGGCGCGGGCATCCACCAAAGGGATCCTAACTCTATGGTTTTTAGAGTCAGGTTACACTGGTAATAATGTGTACAAAGCGCGAAAGCCTAGGGTAATTTTTACCCATTTCTCGTAAAAGAGCATGCAGCGCTGTGGAAACCAACCAAAATATGCGTTTCCCACATTCACTTGGCAAAGAGCCCGGGCGAGAGAACGAGACCCACGATCTAGTTTCAGCTGTATTCTAAGGCCACAGAATATACATTCCCCTGGGAGAGATGTAATTGTCAAGTTGCCTGGCTACGCCCACGTAAGTGACTTTTTTGCGTTTTGCTGCAATCCTTATCAAGTAGTAGGTAAGTAGGTATTCAGTGCAGCGTACTCGGGAAATATTCTTGAGAATTTCCGTCGCTGTGTTTACACAAATGACGTTTCGCCGCAAAATGCTAAATACTTACGCAAAACGCAAAAATACGTTTTTTTACACATTCTTGGACCAAGCGGTTATATCG
Source organism: Metalampra italica (assembly GCA_949699065.1). Lineage (NCBI taxonomy): Eukaryota > Metazoa > Arthropoda > Insecta > Lepidoptera > Oecophoridae > Metalampra > Metalampra italica. The sequence goes on along the minus strand of OX452971.1, from coordinate 11,033,281 downwards.
GGAGGCTGCACACGATGGTACAACTCCCCTTCTCATTAAATAATAATAAAAAAAGGTATCCTATGCCTGGGTATGGCCCGGCTGGGCCATGTACCAATGGGTTTTTCTAGAAACTTAAGTACATTGACTGCTCTCATACGGTGAAGGAAAACATCGTGAGGAAACCTGCACACGCCGAAGAAGAAATTCTTAGCCGCATGTGAAGTCCACCAACCCGCACTGGGCTAGCGTGGTGGACTATAGCCCGCACGCCCTCGTTGAGAGGGTAGGCCTGAGCCTCAGCAGTGGGGAGATTAATAGGCTGTTGATGATCCTATGCCTGCGAAACGAAGGCTTCAATATACCTCGGTTTTTCAAATTGATCCAGTACTTTAGGCTGTACGAGGAAATACGCCCACAAACAATAAACTAGACGGCTAAAATCATAATCTCTTAGCTTCTCCAAAGAAAAAAAAGTTCGTAAAAGAAAGCCCAAAACATTCTTCTATCTCTTGATTCCGTAGCGAAAAATTTTTAGGTCTGTGATTTATTCGTGAAAAATTTTGTTTAAGGTAATACGTAAGAACTTATAAATATACGAGTAGAGCAATGGGAATGACATTTCTTATAAAATTAATAACATCCAAAGTGCTTTTTAAAGAGAAGCTCTAATAATCCGGCGCGACGACACCAGAGGCAACAGGAAAATGCAATTAGCGACGAATGAATTGCTCTTAATCCAATCAATTGGAGGACTGCTCGATATTATTGAAATGGCCTATCGATCCACCCTCGGCACTATTCAGATAGGGACAAACGACAGATAATTTAACACTTTCTGCTATAAAATCGGAGAATATAGTACTGTACTACATTGTACTATGTACTTACATGTACTATGTATGTACAATGTACTATGAGGGCACAAACAGTAAAAATAATGAATCAGTGTAAAGTCAAAATAAAGTGTACCTTTCTAAATAAGTGAATAAAGTTTACGTTTAAAGTCGTCGTATACGCACCTACCTTTATTGTAAATAACCTCCCTGAATGTCTCCGATCATGAATGAAAAAAATTTGCCGGCCGCCCACCAAAGAGATCCTAACTCTATGTCTCCGATCAACACTGTGACAGATATAATCTGTTCCAACACAAGTTACATACAAAAACAAACGCATTCGCGGCTTGGAAACGAACAACTATACAGTGTCCCGTGGACTGCAAAGTTAACGACTAACGTTGGTGATACTTAAAAACTTGTTAGGTAACTTACAATTAGTAAACTTAACGTAACTTAGTTTTTGTTGCTGGTTTCCTTTTTTCAAAGTACATGTTTTGTTTCCGGAATGCAAATAAAATGTAGGGAATCGAATGAAATGTTTAATAGTTATATTATCAGTTCTCCCCCAAATCATTCCCCAACAAAGAACAAAAGATAAAAAATATATATCAAATCAAATGTATGAAGACATAATTGACCAATTTTTAGTAATTTATTTACTAATGAATGTGCACAGCTACCTAGGTACGTAGTTTTTAAAAATTCATGGTTGCAGGGAAATGACAAACACCTACCTGAAAATATAAATGGGTCCCATCTCCTTGAAATTGAGTGTTTTATAATAAGCGAAGGAAACCTTCGTCAAAACTTTGTGGACACGCTGAATTTTAAATGATCTTCATTAAACTTTAACAAAAGAAGCCAAAACGAGATGCATAAATTATGCATATTTATAAAGATTATTATTAGTCTCACTCGACAGTCAATAATAAGAGATTATGTAGGTACTGATTTCCGAGACTGATTTGGAGTGGGAAAAGTACTGTCGTGTATTTTTTATATTCATTTACAGTGGAATTCTAGATGCGGCCGCTAAAGTATTTTTCCTAAGAAGTTTTCAATTATGCAAACAAAATAATTATATGTAGCTGACTGACATAATTATACCTCATGTGCAATTCAGAAATGTTTTTCTTTTAAATGTACAATTTACAGTTTTGTGTCTTCTGAATGTTGTTAAAAACAATGCCAAAGTGATTAATGCTAATGGCGCCATACTCAATCGTCGATTAAATAAGTCATTGTGAAATAATTTGGCACTGTGATTGCTATTAGTAAAAGCTGTGAAGAGATTTGTTTACATTATTGGAAACTTCTAATGAAACTGACTTTAATTCCACATGGGGTTATTACCCGTGGTCCAACGTTCATTTTGTTTTTTATTGATCACAACATTTTTGCATATAACAGTTGTTGCATATAACAGTCTTCTAGCGAAAACCCATAGAGTTAGTATACTAACAACTCTCTGCGAAAACCCAAATATAAGTTTATCTGCAGAAGACGATTTTTGTAAATGTTTGGTAACATCCCACCCATAGCAGGTTCTTAGACAGGAGTTATTATCCTAAACCAACAAAGGGGAGCTGGATTTAGTTACACAATAAAAGTGAACAAACAAAATGAACATTTAATATGGATGAACATTATGCTTCGAACTGCCAGTTAGTACAGCTGATGGCAACCGGCCACGTCGCCCGTGAACAAATGCATGAAGCTTATAATTAAAACATATTTAAAAAAAATTAAACAAGCTTTTATTACATAAACTCTCAAACTGAATATAGGTACTTAATTGTATTGTCGTCAGAACTAAAGGTGGGTGCAAAATTTGAGCATGATCGGATATCGGGAAATGATCGAGAAATAGGGATGTTCCGACCGCGGGCGCCCACTAAAGAGATTTCGGCTTCATGTTTGCAACAGACAAAAAAACAGGAAACCAATTTAAATATTGCGTTTATTATATTCATCTCTGATATTTACCTCTACCCAAAGGTTCTCTGGAAGAAATAGAAGGTGCAATGGTGTTTCCTCTGCTACCAATTTACATAAACATAACTACTCAAGTGTCGGTGTCCCGGCCCCGGGACATTTTTGACAGCGGCACTAGATTGGATAATAGACTAACCTATAATTTGTCTTCATTAATTCGACTACTCAAACTCCGAATATCATTTACGTGAAATCATTTACCTGTGAAAGAAGATCCAGAAAGTTTCTTAGCGGTTTATTTAAAAACCGTATCGTGAATACCGTCTTTATGAGGGAGGGCTACTCAAGGAAGTTTGCGAAAAATATTAAAGTTCTTAATTAAATTACCCACGGACCGCCTCCTCTATGCCAGGGGACTGTATTGAACGAGCTCACGTACTACAGAGCAGAGGAATGACGATTTAAAAAGTTATGTTGTCATTGCCATGCATTCGGATACGAAGTTGTTAAAGTATTCCATAATTAACTGTCACTGTCATGGACATTTCTTATCGTTTTGTTTCCGAAAAATATACTGTAAGGGTCATGTTTAATACTTATGAAAAGATTTTTATTTATTTTCATTTTTACAGATAAAATAAAATAATTGAATTAAATTTAGAATGAAGTTGTCTAGTCTGAACACTTAATTTATTTCATTTCCGTTTGATTTATAAAAATTTTGTATATACCTATACTTTACATAAGATTTTGATGGATGGTACTTCTTTGAACGAAATGTTATTGTTTTATGGGCGTGTATCCTAAAGATATATTGATATAAAGAACTATGAAGATTGGACCCTTCTTTAATTAATATTTTAATTAACATTTTTCGTTCCCAATTTACTAAGACGTTTCATTTTCATTTTACGATCAAATTTAACGTTCTAGGATCCTCTAGCGAAAACGTTTTTAACGGAGATATTTCCATTAAGTAATTTAGTTTTTACGATCCTGACCCCTTCTGGACTTAACTTTAAGCACTGGTCTAACAATAAAATAAATAATATACAATTCATTCCACTAGAAAACAGACGACATAGATGTACTTCTAGTTTTCAAGTGTCAAAATCAACTTTTTACCTTTTATATTTTTACTGGCAACTTTTTTTTGTATCTCAATAAAATTTCTCAAAAAGTATTTATGCAACATATGTGTCGTTTGGTTAGTGCTGGATATTTGGACCACTTTGGCCCATTATCCTATCAGGAATAAATAATATTCCCCGAGATATTGGAGGAATTAAAATTCAGTACGAACGGACGTTGTGTACGACATACGCTTTGCTAACTTTTATTTATTATTAGCAACACTATAATAGACCATAAATAGTAGATTTTATTCTCCAAAAGTAAAAGTCCTTTTACTAATACCAGCTAATGGTCAGTAGGATGGGTCAAATAATCCATAACGACCTATGATGGGCGGACTGTCCACGCCAGATAAAAGAGGGCGACCATGCCATTTGTTACTCCAGGGCTGTACTAAGGCGCTGCGACTAAGGGCGCAAATTTAATTTTATTTACTTACTAAATTGCCATTACAGACACATCCATATCGACACTAAGCAATGACAATAAATTAAACACATTAGCTTCGAAACTTAAGTACATTTACTGACTGCTCTCAAACGTTGAAGGAAAATATCGTGAGGAAACCTGCATACGCGGAAGAAGAAATTCTTAGGCGCATGTGAAATCCACCAACCCGCACTGGGATAGCGTGGTGGACTATAGCCCGAACGCCCTCGTTGAGAAGGTAGGCCTGAGCCCCTGCAGTGGGGACATATTAATAGGCTGTTGATTTGATTTGAAACACATTAGCCCCATGCGAAATTTGCGGCCGAATAGAAACCTCTTGGCGTGATATGCACTTACTACGGGCACAGAGTAAGTAATCTACGGGGTATATCACAGAATAGGTAAAGAAGTAGTTAATCTGAATGTTATAATAACCTATGGTAATTGTTGAAGTTTTTAAACCAGCAGTGCATAACGTGAAAACCTAGTTTTTATTGTTGAATAACCTATTGCACATCAATAATTCTTTAGAGAAATTGACAGGAAATGTAGAAAGAAGACCATATATCGCTGGAGATTTCTTCCAGGAAAATATTCTTTTGTCTATTCTACAGCATCACCATTACCTATTTAAGGGTATTAGTTATTACTCCCGCCGGTACTATTTATGAAAACTGTAGTTCAAGGGGGCGCAAAAACACTAGTTACGTCTCTGTGGGCCCACCCTTCCCGTTATTACGAGGAAGTGACACTTAGATGAAGAAAGGCACTATATTGTGTTGTCATGTTATTCTGGACATTTCTTGAAGGCTCTATTTCGGAGTATACTCCGTTATAATATAATATAAATTATTTTATTAATAACTTAATAACACACTTGTTTTATTCCAAACGTGGATTCATTTCATGTACGGTCGACCGCACGTCAGTGGAAACAAAACCAGTATAAACTGGTCTCTTACAGTATTGAAACTCCCTAAATGGACTAGGCCAGCTCAAGGTCAAAGTGTTTCCACTGACGTGCGGTCGACTGTACTTTAGGCCCAGAACCAAAGTGTAAATGTTACTTCTGGCAAACATTGAAACCACTAGGTCAACCTACTAATTATGATGAAGACTCAGGTATTCGATGTAAAGAACAAATCGAGTATAGAAAACAAATTGAAAAACTAAACCTAACTACTTATATAAAGTTTTCTTGCTAACTTTGTCTAGTTAATTAACTTTCTGGTCACACTACACTATAAAACCTCGCAACACAAGCTCAAAGACGTTCAACAAAAAAATTACTGAACGTGCATTAATTGTAATTTAATAGTATCAATAACATTACGGATTCCTGTCACGTATTTATCTGGCATCCTTCGAGATGCCAACAGGATACACGCACTGCGCATTGTAATTACAAATTGTAGTGAAAAGAATTTTGAAGCTCAGTATGCGATTCAGTGGCGTCGGGGATAAGACGCGGCCTATCATATCGAATGTTACGAAGTTCGATCCCCGGCTGGGCCATGTAGGTATCATTGGGTTTTTTCTGAAAACTGAAGTACATTTACTGACTGCTCTCAAACGGTGAACCTGCATACGTCGAAGAAGAAATTCTTAGGCGCATGTGAAGTCCACCAACCCGCACTGGGCTAGCGTGGTGGACTATAGCCCGAACGCCCTGGTTGAGATTGTAGCCCTGAGCCAGTGGGGACATGTTAATAGGCTGTTGATTTTTTCGACGTAAACTCTAACACCACGACTACCATGAGTTCTCGCCAGTGTCGATCAATCGATGCAATATTCAAAGCCAAGTCCATTCCATGGCGCTGGCTGTAACAACAATGCTCCAAGAGACTAATGTGACCCATTACCCTGAGATATCGTTCACCCGTCGTCGTCTGCAGATCGCGGACGACCCGGCCGATGGTGGTACCACGCATTTCTAACTCACAAATGACTCGCACGATTATTTATTGTCGTCCAATCGACGACGGTTAAAAAGCGACATGATTGAGACACATTAGCCCTGCGATCATTAATTTAGGAAATTTTACGCGGGATTTTTTTTCGGAATTTAGATAGTAAAAGATAGAAGCTCAAAAGCTTTGGCTTATTGAATATGAGTACACTTCGTACTTGGTTTTAATGTAAAAGTTTGTATTTATTATCCAATAAAATTAATATAAACAATCATTATTGCGGCAGTTTCAAAGATTACCTGATTTTATATTTTAACGCGACTATTTGGTGAGTTCTCATAGCTTAGTAGACTCTCGTCCACTGCATAGCTTGTACTACGAATGAATCCAATTTTTCTTCTTAATTGCGCCTCTTGAAGACCATTTTAATAGGGCCAGAGTTCAGGCAATTATCGCCTTTGTTATTTGCGACGACGCCGCTTATCTATGGCACAGAAAAATAAGTTGTCATATCTGTGGCTAATATTAAAGTAACACAAAATAGTTACGTAAGTACCTATTAAACATAATTTGTGTCGGTGTGAAAGAATAACAACATTGAACAAAACATTACCTTAATTCGAGAGACAGAAAGAAATGAAAGACTTTAGAGGAGGCCTTTGTCGAAGGACAAGCTGTTGATTAAAACTGATCGTCTACTTATTATATATAGGTATAGGAAATTATTCGTAAGAAATTAACATACAGTCGAAAAAAAAATGTTATTGTAAACTTTAAATAGCAATAAAGGCATATTTTATTTTATTTTATTTGTGTCGGTGTGATGATTATCAAACTGCCATAAATTCTTAAGTACTTACGTTCAAAACAAACAAACAAAAATATTTTAGTAAGTATAAAATATCTTGTTAAGGGTCTACTGTGTAAGTTTTTTTCAAAATTGCTATAAGTACCTGAACAGAATAAGATTGTCACCTTCCAAAGATTGTGGAAATATACGACCTGAAAGCTTGACGCAGTTTTCCAAATGCTGCCCAGTGCCCAGCCCAACTCTATATTATCTGTACTTACTCTTTTTTTTTCCTTTTTTTTATGAGGCTTATGACTCAAGGAAGTCAATGCCAGCCTCGTAAGGAAACAATGTTTGCCATGTTATTCAGACCTCAGTCTGAGAGACAACTTTATAAATTTATATAATTCTTTTGCCTTATCTGACAAGGATCTGTACTCTTGAACAATATTATTAAATATGCATGTGTACATACTCGTAAAATTATCATCGATTACTGAACAAGTCAATCTTGAATTTACGCCTGAAAGAAAACTCTCGCGTGACCGACACGCATTAAAGGCGTTCTTAGTAGTTTTAGTTCCAACGCTGCTTAGGCACGATTTGACATTGAAATGTGGTCGTAATCGGAAACTAGTTTGAAAAATCCGGAAGTAAAATGCTGTGTGAGAAAGTTTTGTGATTCCGGAAATAAGATTAAATATACATTTATCAACAGTATGATTACAATGAGGGCGTGTCTATGGAGATAATTTATGTTATACTATCAGTTTAGTGCGGTGTTAGCTGCAGTGTGAATCACCGAATGGCACTAGTTGTGCCTTGGAGGCCGTGCTGCAGTTTTATGTATTCGTTTTTTTTATAATCGTAGTTTGGCCTTTATGGACTTGTTTCCAATTGGCCGTAAGACAATTAAAAATATATGTTTCATTTTTCCGAAAACGTCTAGTGCCAGCCGCCAGCAGGTTGTTTTGTTTTGTCATGGAAACTAAAAATAATATGTTTTTCTAAAAATAACACGTGCGACCTGAAATATTTATTTATTACTTTGGCTTTATCGTTATCATATTAATTAATCTACACAGCGACATCAAATAATGCAAATCTAGCTCGAATCACCCTAAGTTCCAATTTTATCTGGGCGAAACCTCATCACGACAAAGTTTCCCTTTGAAACCTGACGGCCCTAAAACCCCTTTTCCAATTTAAGTTGCCGCCAGAATATTTACCGATAAAACGGTAAACTTGTTTGCGAACTTTCCAGTTTACTAATATAATACAGAGGCCTTCTCAAAATTAGGGCAAAAGCAAAATTATTTGTGTGCCAGTTTGTCACTCCGTCAAAAACAAACACTGCAATGCTGAAACAACCAAAAACTTTTTATCATGCGGCATGACATGCGTTACGTGCTGTCGCTCATGCATGACCGTTCAATTATAGTGATTGACGCGAATGACATGCAAACTACGTGCTGGCCGTTGATTGACAATCGCGCGTACTCTTCACTGTACTAAGTGATTGATAGGCTGATTGATAGCAAGCATGAGTGTCCATCATGCAGCATGATAATTCAAGTAAACGTAACGCATGTAATGCCGCATGATCGTCTAGGGACAGAAATACCTGGCGACACTTTACTACAGGATCTGTTGTGCCAAACCCCTAGCCAATCAACAACCCCCTTTTAGTGGACTTCACGCAAGCCATAGACATTATAATCTTTGGCGTATTATCTAATATATTTTAAAGTACAATATTATTCTGTTTGAAGAGTGTACGCAGTGCGGAGACATCATGGAAATCTTGAATGAAAAAAATTAGCTACTCCGCGCGCCACCAAAGAGATTCGAACCTTCCTGATGGAAATAATCAGCTGTGAAGTTATTTCTACATACGCTACGCCAGGATTGAGCGCATGGCATCTGGCTGATTTATAAACCAGACTGTGCGGGGTTTGAAACCGTTGCTCATTTAGCTTAGAAAAAGAAATAGATTGACCATAGAGGTACGAGTATGTCCAACAATGAAAAGACTGGTGTAGAAGGCGAAAGATTACCTAGTTTGTATAATATTCTATTACCTATTTAGTCCAGTCTGTGGGGACATTTATAAGCCTTTGCCTTACAAAAGGTGGAGTAGAAAAGTTGAAACGATTTTGACATATTATGTTGTTAAGGTAGGGCGGCCTAATAAAAATCCAAGCTTTCGACCTTGACCGGCTCGAGCCGCCATCTTGACTTGAAAGTGCCAAAATTAGGTATTTTTTAAATAACGTCTCAACTAATTGTTAAAGATAAAAAAACGGTATATCAAGCAACTAACCTACCTATATGTAAGAGTAGAATTGGTTCGAAATCTCACCCAAAACCAGTACTTAGAAACAATTAAAATTTCTGGATGCGCCATCACATCTTCCTAAAAGGGCCACTCATAGGTGTGAGCGAGATAAAGAAACGTTAGCAGCGTCGATTACCGGCCGCTTTGGGCCATTGTGTGTGGCCCGTATTCCACCGGCGGGCTTAGTGAAAGAAAAGTGATTAATCGACACTTGGACGACCCTCCAAGGGCATTGTAGTGACGAGACATGTTACCTACTAGAGTCCGATAAAAGGTATTGGGCCGATACCGAAATTTCGGGTTTAAGCATCCTTCTGTCATATTAAATACGTGCTAAATGTGCCCAACGGTTTCACCCGCCGCACAGTTTTATTTAAAATATTTATAGATTTTCTTGTTGCTCAGCTCCTAAAGGTTGTAGCGAGATGTTAAATAGCCCTTCGCCTATAACTTTCCTCAAGAATTGGGCTATCCAAAAAGGGTTAGGCAAAAATATTTTCTTAAATCCGTCTGGTAGTTCCAGACTATGCACGTTTAAAGAAACAAATAATCTCTTCAGCTTTATTGTCTTAGTATAGATTGCGTCGACTTTTTTCCAAAAATGGGATTGGCCGAAGGGTACCTTTCAGAAACCGAATTATTCGGACTCTATCATCCACTAAACCGACAAACTCAGAAAGACCTTCCCTTCTACCCTTTCGGTAGAATTATAAGGCGATGAGACTGTTACATGGTTCATAGAATTATGTTTGGGCATTGGCGTTGTATAGACAATATTATGTAGAGATAATGTAGGTTCTCCAAGTCTTTTTAAGTTTTCAACCGACTTCAAATAAGTTCTTAATTCAATTGTATTTTTTGTGTGTACATGTTAAGCGAAAATTTCGCCAATTGTGAACCGATTTAAATAAATAAAACTGTTAAATAGGCTATATTTCTAGGGAAGTCCTACCTATTCCAAATTGGAATAAATATTTCACCACTAAGGGTGTGAAATAAATAAAAAATTGGGAATCAATAAGTCGTCGGTGTACCAAAATCATATTTTTTTACAAGGTACATTTTGTGTAAATTATTTTGGGGCGCATTTCTGTAAGATTTCATAAAAAATCTAACTCTACTTCGGTCTTACTTTGTTATAAGGTACAAGACTGAAAGAACAAAGGAACCAAATTTCAAATTATAAAACCCTTGCTAATATTTGGGTAAAATTCTTGAGGAACATACATTCTAGAATTGATTGATTACTCGTACTCATGTTTACAAACGAATTAATGTCTGCCAGAAAGAATTACCTACTTAATTTTAGATTAGACCGATTTTAAGCAAGGTATGTGCAATGGTATGTTATTATCTAGGATCCATTATCTGTTAGGTATCAAAGTGTAACACAAATCATTCATCATTACAGTCATTATCATTACTCTATATGGTTTTAAACTGTGTTTATTTGTACTTGACGTTTACCAAGATCACCAGACTTTTAACGATGTTTACCTGAAAAGAAAAGAAAATTTTATTTATTAAAAAATTTATATATGTAAGTATTAATATTTTAATGCACACGAGACATTCCAACAAAGTCCCTAGAGTAGCAACGCACTATTGTACGTGCCAGCAATATCTGCATAAAAGTTCATTGACCCCATCTCTACCACGAAGTCGAATAACTTACTTGAGCACTTTTATGTTATGACGGGCGGTAAGTTTCGCAAACACTTCGGGCTACAGATGAGGTCGATGTACTTTAATGCAGATAACCAAAATCCAAAGCAAATCGTAGGCATAGTTTTTGAGAAAATCAAAATGTTTTTCTATGGGAGGTACCGTTAATTACAAAGTTACCTTAACGACAAAAAAAAACAAAAAAATTAATCTGGAGATATGAACGAATTACTCCCATATCACTTCACTAGTTTAGGCGCTAGAAAAGATGAACGGACACACACGTCAAACATTGTTTAGTATCGACTTTATTACAGTCGATTCTCATAAAAAACGCGAATTTTTTTGCGCTAATACAAAACGTCCTTCACTATATACCTATTTATTCGAAAGTCAAAAAGATGGGTGTAAGAGTAAATAAATAAATAAAACACCAGAGTTCCGTATATTTCCGTGCGCATGATTCGCATACAGATTGTTTCGGGGCGCGTATCGTGGAAGTCGCAAGTTACGTCATTGGCACGACGTAAATCAGCGACCTATAAATTTTGTAACGGCCAATAAAGTTTCGGCCAAGGTGAGAGCCGAACCCGAGTCAAGCCCACCCAACTATAAAATCTGCTGTTTACATAAAAACACAAAACATGTTCTGTAGCTGACTTCAGATTTGTTTAAAAGAAAACTTGTAGTCGATAAATGTCGGGACAAACTACAGCAAAGTGGTGAGACACCTGATCTTAGCATTTGAAATCCTGTTGAACCCTGAATTCTTCGCCAAGGAATAGGCTAGCTTATCCATGGATAGATGGAGCTTGAAATACATACCTACAAAATCAAATCAACGGCCTATTTATGTCACCACAGTTAGGGCTCAGGGCTACCCTCTCAACAAGAGCTAAGGCCCACCACGCTAGCCCAGTACGGGTTGGCGTATATTTTCCTTCACCGTACCTTTAAGTCGCATTAAAAGTTAATTATAATACCTATATCCCTCAGAGTGTTAAAACGGGTTTTGCGACCCAAAAAACAAGATCAAATACTAGACTTATGTGAAGTCTAGATAGAGTTCGTTTTTCAAAAACCAAAATCTGACAGCCACATTCTAATGAATATATTTTAAGGTAAAACATTAACATTTTAATGCCTTTTTTTACCGACTTCCAAAAAAGGGGGAGGTACTATGTTCGGCTGAATTTTTTTTTTAATGTCACAAGACAATCTTATCAGTTGTCACCCTTATTTGGTTGCAGAGACACAATATCAGACTCTTTAGGGCAGACGGGGTGACCTCGCGGCCGTATGCGGCCTTAGGCTTGCCGCAGACAACATACTTTTAGAGCTGTACCTAGCACCTACTGTAAAATTTCAGAAAAGTGCAGTTACAAGTTATTGAACCTTTTGATTTGGCTTACAATGAATACAGTAGGTATACCAATTTCTGAACAGAATAAGGCTAGAACCACACTTTGCCTTCCGGTCATCATGCCGCGGCCCGCAACAAAGGCATTGATGGATGAACGAGCGAATGTGGCCCGAGGCAAAGCCGAGGCACACATACGTGAGTCCTGGTACAGTACGTGATCAATGCCTGGTTGTGGCCAAGGCTTGTATAGTAGTTTTCTCAAACAAATGCGCGGAAATTCAAAATATTACATTATGTAGACCATTTTATTTCATACGTATACATTCCAAAATCAATGACGAACAACAATAATTTTCCACACGCCAAAATGTTCATTTGTTTTTTTTTACACTAAACAACTTTCAATTTGCAAGGCAGTTCGAATTTTAAATAAAACTTTTGTTATGTTACCTCCGTTGTTGCCATGGTTTCACGACAGATATAAATTATTTGCCCGCCTGCTCTCATTTATTTGACCAGTACAGCATTGTCGATTTAACTCGAAGAAGGTTGTCAAAATAATGTTCCCATTTCCAAGCATGTTTGAGAAAAAGATTTAACCGATAAAATATCGGCTACCGACTTGCAACCTACCGAAAGTCTGCCGTGTGCGTCGTCCTTAGGCCTTATGATTACAACACATCTGTTTACTGTTGTTACTATCAGATGTGTGTTGGACAAACAATGTGGCCATTGTAATAGCTATATAGGTACGCATCACCCACCGACTGTTCTAGTTCAAATCGCATCTATGTTTTGTATCACTTTATAGACTTGTTTCAACAACATTCATCATCATCATATCAGCCTGTAGACGTCCATTGCTGGACAAAGGCCCACCTCCCACCAAAAATCTCCACGACGACCGGTCCTGCGCTAACCTCATCCAGCGGCTCAACAGCACCTCATCCGGCGATCTTCACCAGATCGTCGGTCCACCTTGCGGGAGGCCTCCCTACACTGCGTCTTCCGATACGTGGTCGCCACACGAGAACCTTTCTGCCCCAACGGCCGTCAGATCTACGAGCGATGTGCCCAGCCCACTGCCACTTCAGCTTCTCAATTCTTTGAGCTATGTCGGTGACCTTGGTTCTCCTGCGGATCTCCTCATTTCTGATTCGCTCTCGCTGGGAAACTCCGAGCATAGCTCTCTCCATTCCCCTCTCTGTGTGACCTTGAACCTTATGAGGCCCATAGTGAGCGACCACGTCTCGGTACCGTATGTCATCACTGGCAACACACACTGGTCTTTCACAAGAATTTCCTCTTGAGACACTGCGGTATTTGCTTTTCAACAACATTACTTGAAGAAGATTACAGATTCGTCATCAGGTTCTTGGTGTCCACTTCTGGACATAACTGAACTTTCCCAATGTGGGAAAGTTTAGTTATGTCCAGAAGTGGCCTAGGCTATTAGGGAGTTTCAATACTATGAGATACCACTTTATACTGGTGTTAAATCACTGACGTGCGGTCGACCGTACCTTTCTAGTTGTCCATTGGCGCAACGTTTTTATTATTATTATTGCTATGGCTTATTGCTATGCAACAAGCAGGCGGGCCTCCTGATGTTAAGAGGTCACCGCCGTCTATAGACACCTGCAACACCCGGAGGGTGCTGGTGCGGCGCCGGCCTTGGTTGAAGGGCTCTTTTGACTCTCTTCTTGAAGGACCCCATATCGTAGCGCTGTGGAAAAACGTCAGAGGGAAGGTCATGAACGTTGACGTAAAGCTAGTCCCTTGGTCTGAAATGATTACTTTGGCAACTAATGTTTTAAAAAAAACCCTTTAGTATCTCTATGGTGTTTTCTTTCGAGGTTCTTGGCCGCTTGCTAATGCCGTCGATGATTCCTAAAATGTAAGAATTTTCGCATGTGTACTTCTTACAAAATGACCCAAGTGGACCAAGTTATGGTGTGGAAAGGTGTGTTCTTTATTTCCACAAAAAAATTCGTAAATCTAAATACAATGTCACCTCAAAACGATCGCCAAAACACTCGTATGTCACATATTAAGTCACTACTTTATGAGCAGTATTTCTGTTCGGCCGACACTAAATCGACACCGGGGCGGCACGCGATCGTCACTGTGCCGTGTCGTCCCCGTCACGCTGCCATTGACCCGGCTAATGATTTAGTACATCAATGCTCACTCGGAAGTCAGGCTCCTCCACTAACTACCGCCTAACCAATCCTTCCTGTATAATTCATGTTTATTGATTACTGCTCATGTAATGGTACATTTAACAGCAGTATTACTGTCCAGTATGGACTGTTTTACCAATGAGTTGTTCAAGTGCGAAATATTTATTTTCCAAGTAGGTGTAGTACAGTGTTTGAATGCTGGTGATTTGTGGGATTACCTACCCTATGGGACGTTTGTATAATGTTATTAGTAGATCGGAAGGATTTGTAGAGTCGACAGTCACCTGTAACTCAACAGTTAAAAAATAAAGAAATAAATTTTCGAAGTTAAGGTGCAGAAAGAAAGAGTAGCAGCCATAGTAGCAAAATATCTAAGCTTAACTTTATCTGCGATTAATTTTACTCCACAGGATAGAATGCGAATAAAAAATTTATTTATAATCAATTTTTAATCGTTTATTTTTTTATAGTTTTGAATTTTTAGTATTTTTTTAACCGTAAAACTTTTTAAAGTGTCATTGACTCTGATCAACTGCTAATATAGGCATTAGGGTTCAAATTTTACATTAATTAAAAATCTTATACTTTGACGATGTGTAACTTGAAAATGTTACCAATGTTACCTTTGAGAAGGTGTTTTTTTATCTCAACCGTTTAAGATTATATTTCCTATAATAGTGTGGTGTATTTAACGGAAAAGGCGAGAGAAACGAGAGCGTTTACTGTTCTGTAGATAGTGTAATTCCAGTATTGACGGCCCGCCGTATGACAGGTTATCTACAAATACCCACTTTTATGCTACAAATAGGTAGTAAATATTTCATTTCATTATATTATGGGTCCATGACTTTGTCTACAGGCTACCGATATTTTTAGATACGAGGATACGGTAACCTAATTTCAGTACTACACATAATACCGGTATCTTAATAAGGCTCGTTATCTTAATGTGATCCCATTTGATAATACGTGCTACTTTTTCGCCTTGTTTTCGTTTAAATTTCTCTCTTCTTGCGAAGCCGGTAAAGTTTAAAATCTATTAGGGCAGTAAAATTGGACATAACGTAGACGACTGGTGTAAGATTATTAAGGCTTACTACGTCCTCCGAGGTTACAAATGGCAACTTACATCAAGATTTGCCGGGTGCGTCCACGTCCTAACACCAAAAAAAATTGATAACACCATGGCTCATACCGTTTAGGTTTGACGTGACGGACGTATCTATATCTACACTAATAATAAAGAGGTGAAAACTGGTGGTTAATTTGCACGCTCATCTTATATATCTTGCGAAAAACCAAATGATAGCGGGGTGTAAAATACACCTAGCCCCATCTATTGACAAACTTTAAAACTAAGAAACTGGCATGATTAGAACGGTTTAAAAAATTTTTAATAACATATAAATAGAAAGTATAGTGTTAGTTATAAGTATTGTAGAAAGTGGTAGTTATTTATAAGTATTATGGCAGAATATTTCCAAGACTTAAATGCTTGGATTGATCACCATGTTTGGATTCAGATTGAGACTAAATACTCGGTGGACTTTCTAAAAAAATGATAAAAGGGGACATTTTAAAGTGTTTAACATATTTTCTTCCAGAAACAATATCCATTCAAAAGTAGCTGCCAACCGCAAAGTAATAAACTAGAGGTGCTACCTACCAGCTAGATGAATTTATCGATGCGTAGATATAATAGTACGCAATCAGCTACCAACGAGGTCGATCAATATGCTGATCACGCGAGTATCCCAGACTAAGCAACAAATTACAGCGATATCGTCGAAATTGTAAGTAAGCAACAAATAGATATATAGGGCCAATTTATTGCTATGCTACAGTATTTTCTTATGCAACTATATCTCACACATAGACTTTATTCTTATTCTTAGACGGGGGTGGCAGTCCCTGCACCGACTCCACGAAACGGGAGTTTTGTGCAATTCCCCCCGGGCCGTCAGTCCAGCCATCCCAGCTCCTTGAAGTACTGGAGTAGAACTTCTGGCTGACGGCAGCACTGTTGCAGGTTGCTCGTTGCCGAGAGGTCGGGATCTATTGCCAGGCCCGTTTCGGATCTGAATTCCTGTGTTGCTGGACAGTGAAGCACTGCGTGCTCCACCGTCTCGCTCTCCTGCAGACAGCCCCTACACAGGGGGCTGTCCGTGATGCCCAGATTGTGCACACACATAGACTTATTAAAGAAGGATTGTTTAGAGTTGTTTAGTTCGTGCTACACAATACTAGATGTCGCCACTAGTAGAATGCATCGCGCTATCGAATTTGGCGAGAAAACATGGGGAATTCTTCTGATAGCAATTCTGATGCAAGTACTTATTTTGATATTTTTGGACTTTCATTATAATATACTCTGTGCTTTCAGATAATAGAAAAAGTGTCGTTCGTGCCGAGTACAAAATGGCTTTTCTTTACCCTTGGAAATATGTACTTGGAATAAGCTTTCGACGTTCGCCTTCAAAACTAGCTTCATCCCTCGGGTAAGAAAAGCTTCATTTTGTACTCCGTACGAAATATACTATTGCAGCATGCTCGTTTACGTAAAAGGCACAAATAAATAAAACCTTAACCCATAACCCGTAGCTACGTAACAGTAATGACCAGGGTTTTGCCTGCAGCGTCTCGCCGCATAGTAATTTGTCAACGTCACTCTCCCTTCTGTTGTATTAATGAAAATTTAGTGCCGACTGACCAGCCACCGGTGCTTAATTTTTCCCGGTCCATACACTTACCGCCATCATTTATTCGAAAAGCAGCCAAAGTCAAAATATTTCATTGAATATGAAAACACTGGGTACGTTTATAGACGCCAATTTTTATCTAGCACTGCTTCCTGGGTGTTAGCGCTGGGAAGAAGTGGCGGACGTGGAGGTCCAGATTGCTAGACACACCCAACTGATCAAGCAAGACCCTGGACCAGGGTTGTTCATAAAATAACAGCAAAAAATGACATCGAAATGTATAGAAAACTTAAAACTAAGTACTTTGCATCGGTCTCTGGTCGAAAAGACTCATCTGATCAGTTGTGTGAAAGGATCTGGACCTCCTCCATTCACTTTCTGTATGGCCATCATGAGAACACACCCTGACCAAGGTTTGAAAGTTACCACGTTTTTGTGAAAATGTTAATGTGAATCCAAACTTTTTACCGGCAATGCAGGCCTCTCTCCAAAAGTTGCCATTGATCCAAATGTCAAGTTAATAATTAGGGGTTGTATTGAAATAAACATCCAACCTAACCTACATCAAAAAAACCTGATTTGCGCATCAAAAAATACTCATTGCACATTAATTCGCACTTTGATACGCAATCAGTATATTTGGTCGGTACTTGATGAATCTAATAATATTAATTAATATTTGGGATTAAAAATAAATCAGGTTAACACCGTCTCAAAATTGTGATAGCGTTAATTAATAACCCCGGGTTTAGGGCAATTAAATCTCCGCACAGCATGGTTAGTACGAAATTACGCTCGTCACACTCGTAATTATGGGACGTGGCGCGAAGGTACGTAATGCAGGCGGGACGCGGCGGGTGGGGCGTTAAAGTTATTATAATATTTCTTCCCTAGAGTTCCTTACTAAATATTTACACTACACTTGCCCAATCGTGGTCTCCACTCGAGAACTCGTCTACCCCAGCGGTTATCGGGTCTCCGACAGATGTGTCCCCAGCTTTCAACTTTTTAAGCTTTCCGAAGGCTAAGTTCTCTGGCGGATCACCTCGATTCGGATCCTCTCTTTCAGAGAAACAGAGCTTAGCTTTTTTCAGATTTCTTATGGAAAGAGCTAAGCTCTGTTATTATACTCGTAATACCACAGGTTTTTCGGTGAAGGAAAACATCGTGAGGAAACCTGCATACGCCAAAGACTGGTACTTACTATTCTAGGCCGAATTTGAAGTCCACCAAAATAACGGATTGGGGCACCGTTTGGCGGACAGGGGTTTGGCACAACAGATCCCATACGGTCGAAGTGTCGCCAGGTATTTCTGGCACCCTAAGAAGATAAGATAAACTCTGTTTCTCTGTAAGATATAATAAATAGATTTTGGTTCTGCAAGATTTCTTAAGGAAAGAGCTAAGCTCTTGGCTCTGTTTCACTGAAAGACAGGATTCGATTCGAGGTGATCCGCCAGAGAACTAAAGCCTTCGACATAGCTCAAAAAGTTAGTGGTTGAAGGCTGGGGACTCATCTGTCGGAGAACCGATAACCGCTGGGGTAGACGAGTTCTTGAGTGGATACCACAACTGGGCAAATGCAGTGTGGGACGCGACCCGGATAGATGGAGCGACGACCTGCGTGAGGCGGCTGGCGTGACTTAATGCGGAGATCCAAAGATCTGGTTCAGTGGCGCGCCTTGAGGGAGGCCTATATCCAGCCGTGGATAGTGCAGGCTGATGATGAAGTAGCCTATGGACATAGGCCTCCCAAGACGCGCCACTGAAACGGAGCCTCGGTTCTCCGCATTCAGTTACTTCCAGCCGCCTGGAGCAGATCGTCGGTCCATCTATAGTCGGGGGGCGTCTACACTACGATTGCCTGGTCTACAGGCCCACTTATGGACATCAAAACTGCGTCAATGATATCTCATTGTGAACGTGTTCACGTGCGGTACTCCGAAATACGCGACTGAATTTGAACTAACATATTTTGTGTGGTTTTTCCTGTATTTATTATTGCTGTCAAAGTTTTGAAAAGTCCGTTAATCTTACATACAGTCACCAAACGACCAACTTGTAGTGGCGCTTTAGGAAAAATCTTGCTAGAGTTCATTGCATATTTATGTGAAATGATAAAGTGCAGTGAGTTTATGTCGCGCCAACAGAACGGTTAAACCCTCTAACTAAAGTGACAAATTATAGTTGGAACAACCCGCAAAAACGGTGCCAAAGGGCCAATTACATACCTACCTATAGAATATAACAATTAGCGTGTCGGCATTTATGTACACTTTAAACGTGACAAGATTTTATTGATGTTATGTGAGATACGTACCTAATTTGAAAACTAAAACTAGAGGTTCTGTGAGAACAGTAGACCTCGCCAGCCCTTATAAACCAACCTAAACGAAGAAACGAACAGAAGTCAACTTTGCAGTTGGAGACAGAAGTACTAAAGTGACAAAAATTAGCACTTTAAAGCTTAATATTTCTCAAACGGATCCCTGAATCAAAAAAAAAATTAATTGCCGCAACACAATAAATGTATAATTTTGACACAATAATATACTGTCACTATGTGAAATTTTTAATAACGTGAAGAACATTCAACTTCAAAATTAAAATCTACAAATCAACTGTTCTATATAACATCTGTGAAACAGATTGTATGTAATAAGTGACTCACCGGCCGAACCATTCATGGTTCTTATGAAATGATTTCATTGTTTCTGAACTAATGGCATGGATGCACTTAACTTAAATTATTGGCAGGTCATGTTGAGGAATATTCAGACAATTGCCGTGCCAAAAGTCATCAATCCTAACCAAGATTATAAACGACCTTCTAATATCCTTATAGTTTATCCTATTAATATTATAACACGAAAGTTTGTAAGAATGTTTGTTACTCTTTCACGCACAAGATACCGAACAGATTTTGGTGAAACTTTATAGTAAATATAGATTATATATACCTACAGAGCTGAGATGAGCGTCAGTGGCGTCGGGGATAAGACGCGGCCTATCATATCGAAAGGTCCGGAGTTCGATCCCCAGCTGGGCCATGTACCAATGGGTTTTTTCTCGAAACTTAAGTACATTTACTGACTGCTCTCAAACGGTGAAGGAAAACATCGTGAGGAAACCTGCATACGCCGAAGAAGAAATTCTTAGGCGCATGTGAAGTCCACCAACCCGCACTGGGCTAGCGTGGTGGACTATAGCCCGAACGCCCTTGTTAAGAGGGTAGGCCTGAGCCCCAGCAGTGGGGACATTAATAGGCTGTTGATGATGATGATATATACCTACATGAGAATAATAACACATAGGCTATAGATAGATACCCCGGGAAAAGCTGTTCCCTTTACCCCCTTATTTACCCCTTTTACCCCTTTATTTGACCATTTACAGAGAGTGGATTGCAAAGTCGGCAGGTAGTGGCTTGTTGGTTACATACAACTTGCGGCTCTGTCATTGTAGGTTAATTACTCGGTGCTTTCGTCGGCGAGAACCGGCTCTGTGGACAATACCGACCTTCTCCCAATAAGGTGTGCTGTCGCAGTTTGGCACGAGTATTATTGCAGTCGTCTCGCTCGGAGGAAAAACAAAAAATATATATATATAATCGTATACAATGGAAACATTACCGTCTTATTTTTAAGTAGGTATCTCCTTAGTTTTTTAACAATATAATTATTTTCATTCAAGCAAATTGTTCAGGGCAACGGATTTTCGGTTTTGATGTATGTACATACAATATGTAACATACGCCTCTGGGAAAAGGAAAAAAAAATACGAAAAAAGTATTATCATTTATAATTTCACATACATGAATAACTCTGAAACTAGGCTACCTAGAAATACGATGCTCATGGGGATGCTGGTGGACTCAGTGCAGTTACGATAAAATTGTCAGATACGTTAGTATATGATGAGAACAAGAAGTTTCAAATCTCTTTGGACGCGCGCGCGCATTGGATGTGGAGATCGCATCTTGCATATTTAGGGCTTCTTACACCGCTTGCTTAAAAGTCCGAGATACCCTATCTGCAGGTTATCTGACAGATAGCTTGTTTTTTTGGTTTCACATGTATCTGATTGCATATATCTTATATATTATTTTATATAGTCTATCACACAGATTTATCTGATAAATTAGTTTATCACTAGGATTACTATCTGTAACAATATCAGGAAGTGGTGAAAGAAGCCCTTAGTATCGGAACCTATGGTGCCATTACCGGGGGGGTGCGGACAAAGGAAGCGGAGTAGCGGGAGGAGGTTGCTAATACAAAATATGGAGTTTGAAAATGAAAATGTGTAAGTGAGTCATAATTTTGTGATTATTTTGACACGATTTTGACATGCTTTTATTACTCATCTATATGGGAGTGGCTAAATTTTTTGATTCGTGGATGAGAGCGACCATATCAGGAACCAACAGTGTAACTTAAAACATTTGACACTACGAACTTGGTGGTATGGTATACACGGCCCAATTGCCGTATCAATGCAAATTGCTTCAATTCGTTTAGCTGCGCGGCCGTCCTACGACGCAATAGCTCTTAACTAGATGCATCCGTCTTGGCACAAACCGTCTGGAATGCTCTGTGCTACAAGGACTTCTTGGGGTTGGTACAATGGGAACTGCAGGTCCGGAGTCAGGACTTTCTGAACGGGGGCACGGCACTGACCTCTTCCTTCCTTACATAGGATAAAATAAAGTCGCTTCATTCATTCAATCATTAGTGCGAAGACAATATAATTTATCTATTTTTTATAATCACAGGACCGGAAGAAAATACGCAAGATGAATGAAAAGAAAGAAAACCAATAGAACTACTGAAGACCAAGATGATCACCCCACACAGAACGTAATGGAAACTAAGGGAATCACCATCACCAGCCCATCACATCAACGCTCATCCTAAGCATCGATACCCGTCTACACCCCATCTCCTATATTGGCTATAGGCTGAACAATCGGCTGATTGTGGTCCACCGGTTACGACTAGTGGGCTTCCTTTCCCATCCCGGAGCGTGTCTTTCCTAAACAACTTGTATCCCCTGGTAAACCTGTCCTCAACCTGGGACATATCTTCGTTCTTATACCTAAAAATATAAGCGCCAACATGTGTCCGAGGTTGAGCCAGGTTGCATCCGGCTGGACCGGATCAGGTGTTGACCTGGCTGGGTGTGGTACCTCTTATCTTAATCATCATCATCAACAGCCTATTAATCTCCCTACTGCTGGGGCTCAGGCCTATCCTCTCAACGAGGGCGTGCGGGCTAATAGTCCACCACGCTAGCCCAGTGCGGGTTGGTGGACTTCACATGCGCCTAAGAATTTCTTCTTCAGCGTATGCAGGTATCCTCACGATGTTTTCCTTCACCGTTTGAGAGCAGTCAGTCATTTTGTATAGATACATTAACCTTTTTCCCCTATCAATCATCAACTTTTTCTTCATGAATCTTTCATTGATGCAAAAATTGTAAGTCAAAGTGGCTGAAGTCCATGTCGAAAATTACATCAATGCGATAAGAATAAAATTATCACCTCTCAATTAACAAGAACTTTGTATTTTATTCGCGCGACAAAGCTTTCTCAGTCTTGCTGTCTCTTCTTTATTCACGCAGTCTGACAAGACAGAAGGTCCTTTTCTTGATTGTCGGTCCATTTCGGATCACTCGCGGTCTTCAACCGAAACGCAGCCTTCTCTCTAGAACTGTTGCCCACTTAATGGAAAGGAGGGTCAGAAGACCTCTCCTGGGTACGTCCCTGGGTCTGATCTTGAAGGCAGGTACCTTTATTGGTCTGTACAATCAAACCTAAACATCCTGAGGTACAAAGTAGTTGGTAGGGGTCAGTCCTTGACCTTTAGTCCTACTTCCTACTAATATTATATACGCAAAAGTTTGTAAGGATGTTTTTCTACTATCTTGAGTTAAATAGTACATTGTTAACCTAGGTGTGAAAGTAACTTATTTAAGTCCCGAGACGGGGTTTGGCGCCCGACGCGTAGCGAGGGCGCCAATAGTTCGAGGGACCTCTAAATAAGTCTTGAACCCGAGGGAAACACTGCTTTTAATTAAGAATACACTGAAAGTAAAAACAAAATGAGTGTTAATACAAATCTCTGCTATACGGAAGTATAAACAAAACTCTACAACTCGAAAAAACAAAAGAAGATCGGATTGCCGCTTTCCCGTCTATTTTGTTTTTCTTTCTGTGGCCGGCCAGCTATTCTGCCATTATTTTTCATTTACATTATTGAAAAAATGATAAATATTTTGCCCAAATCTATGTTATTTTAAAGAAATAGTTGACAGTAATAATTATAATAAAGTCATTTAAAAAAATATATTCTTTAATTATTACATAACTTTATGTTATTTTAATTTTACATTGCGCTGTAATTGAGTGGTTGTATAGACAGTTGGAACATGGTCCAAAAGAAATGTCAGAATAGTACTAGTATTTTTTTTATAATTTGACAGCTGTCAGTTGAAAGCGATTCTCCCTAGGGCTGAGATGTATTACTTTCAACCCGCTA
Organism: Metalampra italica; assembly: GCA_949699065.1. NCBI lineage: Eukaryota > Metazoa > Arthropoda > Insecta > Lepidoptera > Oecophoridae > Metalampra > Metalampra italica. The sequence continues at coordinate 11,009,475 of OX452971.1, read as the reverse complement.
CTCAGGCAACTTCAGACCTTCTTTCAGAGTATGAGTAATGAAAAGTTCCATTTCATACTCGAAATCAGTTTTGAAAATCGCACATACATTCGAAATGACTTGAAAGTTCTATGAAATTTCTTGGCTTTTCTTACCTTCGGAATAGCTTTATAGCTTTTTTCTTAGCTTCATCCCTCAGGTAAGAAAAAGCGTCATTTTGTACACGGTATGAAATATTATATACTATTGTTACTCTGTAATGTCAAAATCAAAAATATCTAACTATAAGTCCAAATATATTAAAAGCCTAGCCAGGTTTGCTTCGAACAGTAGACCGTTGTATGCATAATTAATGCGTATAGTACATATAGGTGTCCATAAATGCCGGTATTAAATCGATACCAGTTAGAATCATGTTACCGGCCTATTTGTCAAGGCCGTACTGGTTAATAACTAGTATTTTGGAGCATTTAGGGCTTCTTTCACCACTTGCTGATATTGTTACAGATAGTAATCTGACAGATAAACTAATCTATCAGATAAATCTGTCTGATATATTATATATAATAGAAAAGATATTAGACAATCAGATAGCTGTGAAACAAAATTGAATTTTGTATCACAGGTATCTTATATATCTTATCTATTATAAAATCTATATGACAGATTCATACGATAGATTAGTTTATCTGTCAGATTACTATCTGTAACAATATCAGCAAGTGGTGAAAGAAGCTCTTAATATTGGATTCGTCTAAATTACTGGAAGTAGGAATCAAGTTTCTTTTACGGTTGGTTGGTGGGAAACGGACAACAGTGATCGCCCACGGCGACTTTTTGACCGCAGTCGCGAACAGTCGCGCGCGATGTAGTTGCGATGAAGTAGCGATCCAGTCGCGATGCAATATAAGATTCTGAATCCACTCGGACCTTTATCTATACTAATATAATAAAGCTGAAGAAACCAGTCGGATTCTAAAAGTTGAATTTGCGTTTGATAGCCCAATTTCTGAGGGAGGTTATAGGCTAATTAAAATTACGCTACAACCCTTAGATAGAAGCCGAGCAAAAAGAAAAGTCAGAAAGAACGCTAAGCCAAAGCGAAGTAATAGCGCGGGCGGGCGATGCGAGCGACGCGGTGGGCGGCCGCCCGGGAACCGAGCATTACCGAGCCGCATGGCGAGTAAAACCGCGAGGCTCAGCTAGTAAAAATGGGTACCTTACCTACTGCTTCTATAAACAAAGACTGGAATAATTTGTTATTGTGCCTATACTCGGGACATTTATTTAATTTACCTGTCGTGACTAACATAACATTATTGCTAATGATATGCGTTGATTCCACAAAAGGTTGGGTACTCGTGTAATTTATTTAAATGCCCCGACTGTTTTAATATTCATCATCACCCTGGTGAACCTTTACCTACTGCAGTAAATTATGTCATTCACTGTACATTACGGAAGTGCTGAGATGATACTGACCTGTCATTTAAATACCGTATATAAAACACATTTTAAAACACGCAACGTTTAAGTAAATGTACCTACATAGTGTATATGTACATAAATTAAATTCGTACTGTATGGCTATCCGTTTGTACAATAAACTGCCAAATCAGTATAAGAGCCATCCACTTCCTGTCTTCAAGACTAAAATTACAGAGTGGTTATTGAACAAATTCTAAGTATTACTCTGTTAAAGTTTCTTAATAATTTACCATGTTTATTTAACTATGTTCTTGCAAATAAATGCTTTGACTTTGACTTTGAAAAATGTCATGTTGCATGATGGACCATCCATCATGCTTGCTATCAATCAATGTAGTGAAGCAACGGCCAGCACGTAGTTTACATGTCATGCACGTCAATCACTACAGCTAGACGGTCATGCATGAGTGACAGCACGTATTGCATGTCATGTCGCATAATCGTTTAGGGAGCCCATAACCTAAATATAACTGTTGTGCAAGCAAGTGAAATGAATATCCATTACCTACTGTTAAACAATAGTCTGTCAATTATAATAATAATAGATTTATTGGGAAGCCTGAATAATGGTTTATGAATCTTGATTTAGAGCTTACATAAGAATAAAGCTTTATGGAAGATACACATGCAGGAATATTATATTGAATTATTATAGACAGTATTACTGCTGATATTATTGTATGCGTCATCTTGGCAGAGCCACGGCCTCTGATTTGAAATCTGACTATGCAGAAGAAATGTATCAAATATGTACTAATTGATATTATTATGTCTATGTAACAGTATTAAAGAGTCATTTCATTTCACTTGCGCAATGATTATTTTTAATCAAAAGTCAAAACTATTTTATTGCATGTAAGTACAGTGGGTACATATAAACAACGTCAATTTTTTATCTACCACCGCATCCATGAAGGTGCTGGGAAGAAGAATCGGCGCAACAAATGTTAATCGGTGTAAGTTCATCGAATCCCGAATCACAAGTTTTTTATAAGTTTAAGTCAATTTTACTAATGCGATTTTGAATTTAAAAATATGTTTATAAATTCATTCGACGTTTTGATTATTCCTTTTTAAAAATTTCTACTACATTTGGGAGCTCAACAATGTTAGAAAGTGTGGACCCGTGATTCTAATACATAATATGCAGTTGAAGCGACGTGGATCGATTGGGCCCATCGCAATTAAAAATATATTTCTTAATCCGATGTATTATTCCAATTTTTTAAAAATGTCTACTACATTTTGGGAGCTAAACAACGTTAGAAAGCTTGGACCAGTGATTCTGGTACATGCAGTTTATAAGGTATCTCGACGTGGATCGATTGGGCCCATCGCAGTTAAATATATGTTTCTTAATCCGATGCATTATTCCATTTTTTAAATTTTCTACTATATTTGGGAGCTAAACAACGTTAAAAAGCTTGGACCCGTGATTCTAATACTTGCAGTTTATAAGGTATCTCGACGTGGATCGATTGGGCCCATCGCAGTTAAAAATATGTTTCTTAATCCGATGCATTATTCCATTTTTTAAATTTTCTACTATATTTGTGAGCTAAACAACGTTAGAAAGCTTGGACCCGTAATTCTAATACATGCAGTTTATAAGGTATCTCGACGTGGATCGATTGGGCCCGTCGCGGGTCCCGGGCCTGATTAATATTGCAGACTATCGCATCCGATGGCGGACTATCCAGCCAGATTGCGCGGTAAAATGATTACCTAACCCCTTCGTTGACTTAATTTCCTCTACGGACACGCGTTATTGGATCTCGATAGGAGATTACATATGCTGAAGCAAGAAACAAGGAATATGCCAGCGGGTTTGTGGCACTCTACGCTCTACGGTCTTATCTTATTTATTCATTTAACAATTTATTGCACACACATTAGCATACTATATAGTTTGTGCACACACAAAACATTAACAAGATACAAATACAAAACAGAAAGTATGTACAAATGGTGAGGCTTATCTCTTTATGAGATTTCTGCCAGCCTACCAGTGACAGGAAAGATCTGTGGTAGGGCAGAAAGTGTGTACTAATAAACTAAATAATTAATTTTATATTCGAAATTGTTAAACAAAACCTCCCCGATTTGTAAAAGCCGCTACGTGTACAAAGTGAATTTAGAGAAAATGACACACGGGTTTTCTAGAAACCTATGAAAATTACCAGCACGCAAAACTAAGAACAAATAGGTGGGAGATATATGTAATTAGTTTTTTTTATCATAATTTATTGATAGAGGGTTTTTATAATATAAGCCACCCTCATCGTGGCTCTCTTACAATAAATAACTTACCTATACTAAGCATTAATATCTAGGTTATTCTATTTTTAAGTCCAACCTTAACCAATTCAAAAAAAAAACTTAAAGTTTGGGAGAAATATTACTTTATTTTTTTTAGTTTGTTGAATAAATAAAAAAATATATAAGTTAAAAAAAACAATTCATACAGCATCATAGCCATTCCTGAGTCCGGACTAGCTAAGTACGACTAAGTAAGACTAGTTATGTAGTTCTTTATCGTTGAGAAAAATCACACAGCAGTTGAAACCGCTGTATACTTAGTAATGTAGTTGAAACTAACTCCTTGATAGGTAAGTAAGTGCCTTGTTATTCAACAAATCCTACTGTCGCCACTGGAGGTACAATTTTTTAACAAAGTCTGGTCAAAATTGGTAACAAAAACTCTGGTAACAATAGGGTGGGTCGGCCGGCCTATTTTCACACGTCTCGACTGTGGAAGCGCTGAGGTAGGTAACTGTATACAATTTTTTTAGGGATCCTCCCGTGTAAATACCCGATCTCGCGTGGCTGTCAAAAATCAAAAAACTCCGTTAAGTGTGGCTGTCAGTTTTGGTTTTTTAAAAAATCACTCATATCAAAAATATTATAAAATGACGTAAGAGGGACGTTATAGACCCATCAACGCTTGATCGGAGACCTGGTAAGTTGCCCTAGAATCGAAATGAAATCACAAATCCATACACCGAATTAAAAATTCATTGTTTGTGATGATACTATGTACACAATTATTGTTTGTTACGGATAAATGATGAGTGACATTTATGATAATGTTTTATCCGATAAGAAAATGTGTTCAATTACTTCCGCAATGAGGCCGAGTCGCCATTGTCGTGTCTGTGTTAATAATACTTTTATACTATAAAAAGATGTGTACAAAAAACAGACTTAAAGCGTCCCAGACACACGGGGCCTGCGGTGGCGGCCGCGTATGTCTGGGATCCCCTTAACACAAGAAACTCCATAAATCGTACTTCAATAAATCACGAAATACATTTGTCAGCGACAAATGAAAAAAAAGTTTTTGGCAGCTAGTTACCACCGCGCCGCGGGCCTGGTCCCGCTGCCTGCAAGAGCACTCTCTTTTATTTCTATTGACGGTGCATTCTTGTTGTCTCTCGCCACTCACTCTGACAAACTTGTAGGAAATTAAACGTTATTGCAGCATTTACTTCACTTTACTACGCATGCTTCACGTCTTTATCGATACTGACCACTTTAAAAACAGGTCTGATTTTAAGCGTGTTAATTTCGTGTGACGCGGTGGCTGGATGCGGAGAGCGGAGGACCGGGCGTGGTGACGTTCAATTGGGAAGGCCTATGTCCAGTAGTGGACGTTGAAGTGATTATGTCCAATTTTAAATCGTGTGCATTTCACTAGGCATTACCTACTTAAGTCGTCCTATATTATAAAGACTGATTTTTAGGGCCTCTTACACCGCTGATAAAGTCACAGATACCCTATCTGCAGGTTATCTGACATATAGACTATTTTTTTGGTTTCACAGGTATCTGATTGCCTATATCTTATACATTTTATATAGTCTATCACACAGATTTATCTGATAGATTAGTTTATCACTAAGATTACTATCTGTAACAATATCAGGAAGTGGTGAAAGAAGCCCTTAATCTTTGTTCAGAATTAGGTCCAATTTTGTTAAGAAATGAAATTTATTTTTAGAGAGAGATTCTGATCCTACTTTACGCCAGTATGTTCAAAACCAGGGGACCAATCGCGCTAACTAAACGATATTACCAAATCCAAACCATAACCAAAAACGTTATGCTGCATGTACCTATACATTTGGCAAACCTTTACAAACGCAAGCCCTGCTCCACACGTTTGCGTTTGTAAATGTTTGCCAACGTGTGGATGCAGCATAACGTTTTGGGTTATTACGGTTTAGATTTGGTAATATCGTTCGGAGTTACCGCGATTGGCCCCTGGTCTAATGTTAAACCAAATAACTTCAAATAAGAAATACAAATTAATCCTGTTTGTTACTATTTTAAATACTTACCCATTTAGTAGGTTTTTTTTGGTAGGCATTTGCGACTTTTAAAAATAATGCAGGCACATTATAAATTTAACACCACCAAAATATACCTAAGTATGTACTTACATGATACCTAGGCATCTCTTAAGAAAACATCGGCATCGCTGATTCATTACTTGCACCATATGAAGTAACCGTGCTCGCAGAATACTCGGCCGATGAGTAATTTTTTTTATGATACCTACGTAGGTTACATACATAAAGAAATACACAAGTGAAAAGAAGAATCAAGAAGAATCTTTCGCACTCTGGTGAAGTGAATATTGGGCAGATGAAAGTAGGCAGCATTTTACGATAGGTAGGTACCTAATGTTTTTACTAAAACAATACGCTATACTAATATCTATGTGTATAAAACATGTATACGCCTCTTTTTAGTACATTTGATCTATAAAATGTGCTAAAAAGAGGCTTATTCATAGAAACAAATTTGAAGGAAGATGCTCACAGCTATGCTAATGCCATGAGACAACAGATGTCATCAAAAGTAAAGATTTTTTATACTTGAGTTTGTGGTTCAGAATGATTGATGACAACAACATTGCAACTAGTTTCCTGTCCGATTTAGATTCCTTTGCCTTGTCAATCACATGTCAAATACAAATATTTTTCTCTATTTCTTCAATCAAATTAGTGGGGGCGACCTATGAATGAAAACACAGAATATCCTACCTACGTACCTAGGTGACGTGAGGTCAACTATCTTGCTTAAATTATTAAAACGTACCTAGTAACTTACTGAGGTAGGTACCTATAGTGACTTGATAGTGACCCAATTGCCTAAAACTGATAAAAACCGGCAGGTAGGTAGGTACCTATTATGTGCAACGCAATACATCTTTGTCTCAGGTATTTTAGTAGAACACGAGTATGCTGTACCTAGTCTTTAAGTAATAACATACATTCGAACTTGGAGAATAGGTACCTATCTAACCTTCGTAAGAATTTTATTTCCACTCAATCGATTTATTTAGTAGGTAAGTACCTACTTTAAGTAGGTATAGGCACAGAAATTCAGTATAGGTAAGTAATTATAATTATTTACTTTGCAATTGTTTAAAAGACAGCAATCCACAGTGTATAAACACCACGTTAACGTTGACATTCGTTTGCACGTCTTATAGCAATAAGGTCTATTTTCACTGTCACAACAATACTGCTGTCCTAATTCAAATTATTTGACAACTGAAAACTTGTCAAAAAAACGTAGATACCTAACTTGAAAAAATCAACTTCTCGAATTGAAGGTTTAGATGAAGATCCAATCCTGATAACGAACGAAAGACCAAATCAATCATTCCGAACTCAAACAAAACGTACGGGTTCACGGCAACATGCGTTCATTGCCAGGCCAGCCATTAGGTAATGTCAGACTGTCAGCTTTCTCCCAAACGTGGGCGAAACCACGCTCCCATTCAACCGGCCATACATACCTGGCGTGTTTACTTACACGCCGCTCTCAGATAGCGATAGCAACCAAAATAACGGGCACGTCGATGTGAACGATAACGATTGTTTACCTGACGATACTGCCACTCCAAGGTGACGCTTCGACCATTCAGTACCTATGTACGGATAGAGTTATTACAAGACCAACTAAACCTAGAGAATTGCTAATCTGTGCCATAGTGTTGACATTGAAAGTTACGCAAGCCGCGTGCAATGCAACTTTCTTGTCTAGTCTAGACGCCTAGACTTGTGAACCGGTCCCTCCACAGCCCACAATCCCGACAACAAAAAGCCGGGGCGAATGGGAATGCCGCATTTAAGACGGGGTCCCCTTACCTCTGTCGCCCGGACGTATCCTGCGAGGACTACACAAGACAGCCATAGGTATATCCTCAAATGCATCACAACAAATGTGAACTGGCCCCGTAGCACCGGCAGTAGGACACTAGACCACTATTATTATAACACAGCACAAAACAATTTGCTGTTATGTTATTTCACTAGCACCATGCACTCGACCACAATAACACGCGAAGCGACATGCGGCGTCGATTTGCGACCGTAGTAAACTGACGGGCGCTCCGCTTGGGGCTCGGTTCACGGCGCGGGGCGCGCGCCCCGCTCGGCCTCCGCGCGCGGCTAACTTCGCGCGGAAGGGCGCTCGGTCGTCGCCCGACTCCGCCGAATGGTCGATGAAGCTCTATTTCGCGTCACGCACTCCAATTTCATTACATTCATTTATTAGAACGTTCCTGCCTCATTGCCGTTCAAAGATGACGGCCCAGTTTAACTTTCCGATTGATTAATACTGGGATATTCGCTTTAAATCGCTGCGACTTCCCACAAAGGAATGCACTCGTTCTAAATTTGTAACAGCCGGACAGAAATATTGTTTGCTAGGGCGACGACCGGCTATAGGCACTTCCTTCGACGTTACCCGTCAAAACAAAGAAATCATGTGACAAAACAAAACGAGCTACGGCTAGTTTTACCTACTTTTTTGGTAAATGAAGAGACAGCTAACGCGAGACATCTCGTCAATATTTATTGCTAATAAAAAGCTAACTACCTACATAATTTTAACAAATAAAATGCTTCATTTCAACCATCAATGACATCATGGGAGTCCCTATCATTTTAAATTTAAATTTTGTTGTCTTCTTTCACCTTTTTAATTGACCGAGCGAGCGAAGAGTCTCAGTTTCGAGATTGGCCAAAAATTCTCTTGTCCGTCTGTCAGTCTTTCTGTCTTTCTCCCTGTCTGTAATTCTCTACAGGTCGCCTTTTTAACCGATTTTGACGAAAATTTGGCATGGGTATAAATTAATCAAGCCGACAAAATGAGTAGAATAAAATTTTGAAAAACATTTTTTTTAGAGTATGTACCATACTCGCAAAGTGGGAGTGAACTTTACTTATTACTCATGTCGATCAACTTATGAAAGTCGAAAAAAATTATTATGTTCATAGAACTGCATACGTAAAATGGGAATGATTTTTTTTCGCGTGAATTCCATGGTGTGGGGTATCATTGAATAGGTCTTTCAAAAATATTACGGGTGTGTGGAAAACATTTTTCGATTCAGGGTTCCGTTTGCGAAATATTAAGCTTTAAAGTGCTAATTTTGGGTCACTTTAGTACCTACATCTGTCTCCAACTGCAAAGTTGACTTCTATTCGTTTCTTTTAAGTTTTATAAGGGCTGGCGAGGTCTACTGTTCTCACGGATTTAGTAGTGTATGACTCCCCCAGTTAATGCCATTCATTATTTACTAGGTACCTACCTACTCTGATTCAGTTTTAAACACACCAAAAATTGGTAAATAGGTAGGTACATTAACCTAATTTAATGCACATTTTAGATTTTGAAGTCCACTCAGTAGATTTCATAAAAACTAGAAGGACTAGGCAGCAGAATGTAGCTCTCCCTTTGATTTCAATTTAATATCAAGAAGTAGAGAAGGGAGTGTCCGTTCACCTAGCGTACACTTAAGAGATTCTGGGCTAGTTTTAGTGCCAATAAATAGTACCCAAATAGTACCTAGATCAAATAAATAGTACCCCTGAGGGAAGGCTGAATGGCTTTAAACTTGGCTGCACAGACCACAGAGGGCAGGATACTACTTGGCTGCAAATGCCTGCCATTGTTAATCCTAGAGGGCGCCACTGAAACTGGAAAGTAAGTCTACAAGCATTCAAGCTAACAAAACGTCTAAGAACATCGACAACGATCGAATAGATGGCGCTATTAAAAAAATTGTTTCAATACCATTGTTTGGACGTTGCTTTGGGATATTTATAGGCTCTAATACGCTTTGTTTTCATCAATAGCACATTTTCCTCACTACATCCCCAATATGCAATATGATAAGCCCACATGAACAGCTACAGTCAATATTTAGCGAGCTGAAGGGGCAGTGGGTGGGTTGGCGACCTTTGGAACCAGGTCTGATCAGTGCCATTTTTATAAAAATGGATCTAAAACTGTTTTCATATAAATCAAAAGAGGTTTGCTCCGTTTTCTCAGTGTTACAAAAATGGCACTTAGATGACGCAGACTGGTTTCAGGCTCGTCAGCTCTGGAGTGTCCGACCGCCAGGTGGACCGATGACATTAAGAAAGGTGGGCGAAAGCTCCTGGCAATAGTATGGTATTAAGGATAGGAACAGTTTTTCATTTTGTCCAAGCATTCTTTCCCCACCACGTAGGTACGTCTTCCATATTATATTCGGACTTTCTCTCTTCCTAGTAACCACGGCTTGAATGAGCACAAAAACAACATATTATTTACAATTCCAGTAGACAATATAATTAGATTTTAAACATCAACTACTAGTAACTAAATAAAAATAAAAGCGAAAAAGTTAATATCCAATCCAATATCCATAAAATTAAGTAACATTTCAGTGCAGTATTCTTTAAAAGAACATTTCACTACAATTAAACCTATCTTACATCTTGTTCATTTTAAGAAGCCCGTGTCTTTTATCTTTTATTAATCACACTGGTAGAATTAACAATCTGCATCTGATGATAACAATTTGTAATTTTTATATTGACCCCGGATAGATAGGTCGGTTTGGTCTCAATAGGTCTATTGTTTTGTCCAGCCCCAAACTGTTGAGACCAAGTAATGCTCAGTAGATTGGTTAGAGATCAATATCTGTATGACACCAATCTTGATGATGAAATACTGAGCTTTCCTTAGTCTCAGAAGTTCAGTTGTAGGAGCTGTACAAAGGAACTGATCAACTGAGACTAGACCAGGTAGGTCGTAAATTCCCGCTCGCGGGTGTATTTTTTCGTTTACATTTCTAACTATACTATCCAATATTTAAAATCTAACCAAACAATAGAAATGTTGATAACGAAACAAGTTTTGGTTTAGACAGTATAGCGTGTAAAAAACTGAGCTGACTCATAAAATGAACAAATTGTTAGGGATATTTAGTTCTGCTAAGTGAATATTGCATTGAAATTCATTTGTCCTTATTAAGTTCATTTGTCCTTAGTATCCAAGCCGGATATTTGCTGTTTGTGGCGCCGGATGGCGTCCTCGTGGCGCTTAATCTGGTCCTCATGGAAGTTGATTTCTTTGTCCAAATGCCCCTTGAGGCTCTGCAGCTGTTCCCTTTGCTGGAATAAAAAAAAACTTTTTATTGCACAAGTAAGTTTGATCTGTTAATATTGTATTAGTTTATGGCATATTTTAAGGGATTCTGATAAAAACAGATACTCCTTAGAGAGCCTAAAGCGAAGTGAAGAAGCTGTATGTCTGTTCGAAAACACAAATCTACAGGGCTGAGAAACATAATATAGGTCAGTTAAAGTGACTGTTAATGATGGGAGAATTACACCAATTTCATTTCTTCAAGATATTTCAGAAACAAATAAAAACGCAATGATTACAACCTACATAACTGTATTCGACATACAATTGTCTTACTTTAAAAACTTATATGAATTGAGAAGTTAACTTTCAATTAACTGTTAGATGTGAAATTCAGTTCCATTTCGTAAATCGACATACCTTCTTGAAGAAGTACTCGTCCTCCCTGGCTGCCTCCATCTTCCCGAAGGAGCCTCCGGCCTCGCGAATGGCGCCGCCGCCGCCGCCCCCCCGCCCAGCCCCCGACCCTGGCTCGCCACTATACATCCTGAAACATCATCACAACTAAATTTTCAAATAAAAAAGATACACATATAGAAAATAATGATTCAATTTAGTTTACATTGAAAGGCAGCTTATTTATTTATTATTTTTTCAGGTGGGGCTCTTTCAAGGCTTATCTGGTCTTGTATAACTGTGACCATTGCTGATCTAATGTGATTGCCGCCTTTACTATAGTTCAGTGTTGAGCTTTGCATCCGTTAGGAAATTCAGCAAGCTTTTGGCACTGATTAGCTTTACTTCATCGGGTTGAAATAGGTAGTTGCCCAGATGGATGCTTATTTTACGCATCAGTGGGCCACATTCGCACAGAAGGTGTAATGGTGTTTCTTCTGCCTCTTGGCAGAGTCTGCACATTTTAGTGTCTCAGAGATTGAGGTTGAACATGTGTTTGTTCAGGCCGCAATGTCCGGTGAGTGATCTCACAAAGGCAGCTTAAAGATGAAGCTTCCATATCAGTATCTCTGTCTGATTAATGGTTACTCCTTGAAATTCCCATAAGTTTAATTTTTCCGTCGTTTTGAAATTTGACAGATAGACCGACCAAAAAGCTTCACTATATCTTGTTGGGGAAGGTCTATGTCAGCAGTGAACGTCAGGAGAGAACCCTAAGAATGAACTCCATTGTCAGAACAACACCTAAATCAGGCAAGGGTCTTGAATTATGATACAAAAATACACATAACTAATCTCAAACTAAGATGTTAGTACTTCTATGCTGGCACAGAATACATAAATAGTGCTGGGAAATAACAAATTTAAAGTCGTATTCCTAATGAAATCATAACATCTGGCACTCGACTTCAAGGACCAATCTACTAAGCCATGGGCACCATTACTAATTATTTATTCAATCATAGAATACACAGGTAAGTAATACCAATTAATTTATACTTAAAATATACGAAAAAGAAAGAACTTTAGAAATCAAATAGGTACCTACCTGAAATTTTAACAGAAGAAGCCTCTTGCTTCAATTACGCACAAGCTTGCAAAACAGTAAACAGTATATGATGTCATAGACCGAATGAAAATAACTTATGTGTAGCAGACAGAACTCAGATAAAAATTAATGTAAGGTATTATTACAACTAGATAGGTAAATAAAGACTATCGCAGAGGTTGAGGTACTTTTTAACAGCAAAAAGACCGGAACTATACAAAACGCGGGATGTAAATTTATCATCGGCGTGTAATTTTTACTCCAAAGGGATGTGCCTGGTAAGTAAGTAGGAGTGTTAATTTAAGATAAATAGAGGTACTGCACGTAGGAAACCCAATCTTTTGGTTCAAAGATAAAAGCATTGAAAGGTACTCGATTGCGTAACCTACCACTATGCCGGTATCTACAATTCTTACCTTAAGCCCAAAACTGTACGCACGAACGTAGGTCTGCTTCTACCAATGAAGCTCATGATTTACTTTCAAATGTAATTCAATCTAAAATTGTGAAATATATTTACGATGAACGTTGATTTACAGCTTCCAATCCAGTTGGTTGTGGTTGGTTGATAAAAAAAATTGAAGTTTTGTTTTGTCACTTTATGTCATTTTGGCCGACCATAGACTTTTTTTTTTGTTCGGATACTCTTGCAAGCGCGCTCTTGAAACTCCTCTTGAAGCTTGATGATCCACAGCCAGAGTACCGTAGGAATTATTATCTAATCTGTGGCCAGAGTGGCCACACTAGATCCTACGGTAGGATCTAGTGGCGCCGATTTGTTTGTAGTAGATTCACCGCGTCAGATTTTCATTGAACGATTTAACGCGGGCAGCCATCCGCTCAGATTTGACATTACATCAACCAATCATAGCACGGTAGCCGGAAAGCGAAGTTAACTGCTGTTATTCCACGTGTATCCGAACATCATTGACAATGCTGGCAAGAAATACCGAAACTTCCATAGACAATCGATGACTAGACCTTTTGGCGGGAACTTAGAAATAAATTGCAGGTTTGTATTAGGAAATAGGTAGATATTTTACTACTTCCTACCCTATTCTACTAATAAAGGCAACAGTTTGTAAGGCTGTTTGTGACTTTGATAATTTTCTAAATGTTTGTTACTCTTTCACGCTGTAACGACTGAAAGGAATTTGATGAATCTGGGTAAGTACGTGACAGCTTATAATCTGGAATAACATCAATTCTACTTTTTACCGCGGTAAACTTTTCCCGCGGGAAAAAGAACTTATTCCACGCGGGCAAAGCCGCAAGCAACAGTTACTGTTTGATATATAAGTGCTTGTGGATGTGTTTATTGTGCGGGAAACTAAAATAAAAGCGTGTAAAGTTCGATCCAAAATTGTCCGCTGAGATGAGATCTCCATCTCAACGGAGCTGATCGTTGAGATGAGATCTCCATCTCCTGGTATCACTTTAGTGAGGATGTAAGCCTAGCGCAAATCGCCTACATAAAACTAAATAAAAGTCTTACGTTCCTAATACCAACAGACATTTAATTCTGTTCATACCTAACCGTAACTACATTCAAAACCGCAAAGAGCGTCATTTACAAATTAAAGAAAGAGGTAATTATAGTTCATTTTATTGTCGGTCAAAGGCCTGTTGCACATACACGAAGTCCCTAGTTCGATGGAGAGACTCGTCTGTGTCACACGTTAGTGGCTCCGACCAAATACATTACGCGACTCGAAGCACTGTTTAATAAATAAAGAATTTCTTGTGTACGTCAACTGTTGTGTTAGTTTTTTTTTTATCTTTTAAAGAAGTGATTTTTATGGATGCTTAATGGTAACTCGATACATGAAGTGTTTCTAATACACCGCTGTCTTTTTGGTAAGTATTTTTACTAGACTAGACTATATTACCCAATATTACCTTTTAGTGAATTAGATATCTGTTTCAATATGCCTTTAAAGGTTTCCAAAGACGAGATTTGTGTATCTAGGACCTTAGCTACCGCACTCAAGTAGGTATGTCCCTGACGGGGTAGGTACGAAGACTTAATAGGTACCTACCTTTTTTTTTTAATATTGGCAAGTACCTACCTACATAAGCCTGTAAACTATGAACTATGAAGATTCTTAGTATTTTACCTTGAAGACTTAGTATGTGACCTTTTAATTTGATTTTAATTATGTTTCTGACCACAATGTTTTTCTTCTTTTTATGCATTAAATAGTAGTTAGTTCAAAGCCGGTCTTTCTTATATCTTCATTTAAAATTTAAATAAATATCTCAATTGGTGCGTTGTTGTCTACCTCTAAGAAACGTTTAACTAATATCCTCATCATCGGCATGCCCTTGTTTGACAATGATGAGGATGATTTTTTGATGATTGGTTGATTTTTGTTGCTTCGAAGTCGCGTCTACGTATCGCATAGATAGAACGACGAACGGGTCTAAGTTGTCAGTATATAGTCCGCGTAGAATTTCTTGACGGCTGAATGAATGTAGTCACAAATTTACTTATTTAGGTTTTCGCTAGAGGACTTATGTAAAATTTATGTTTTATGTTTGTAATGATCAATAAAAATAAAAAAAATGTTTCCACATCGCTGACACTGTTTAATAATCTATGTGTGCATAAGCGAGATAGTGTGCTACATAGAAATGTCCAAAAACTTAAAATTTTGATTCGGTTGATCGAATCAAGCGTCTCCAGTGAACCCCGCACAGCTCCCCCTTTGACACCTTCTTTTAGTCATTGCGCAGAAATCAGTCCACTTCACACAGCCGTTGTTAAACTCTACGGGGACTATAAAACAATAAGTTTACGAAAGACAACACTACCAGGAAGTTGGTTCCAATGGGCTTCACAAGTTTGCATTAAGTATAATGGTAACAGCAGTGCATCGGATGGTAACCCAACACCGTGGCAGTAACTCTACCACCAAGGGGAAAGCCGTCCTCGTTCGTTCGCCACAACTTGGTGCTGTTATTTATTCTGTGCCACAATGCTGAGACGTACGGGTATACCTACATTAATTAAGGTCACTATTGTATACGTCATATATATGTATTTGTGTTTTGTATTGCGTACGTTATGTATGCTGCTGGGGTAGACGTATATAGACGAGTTCTCGAGTGGAGACCACGGCTGGACAAGCGTAGTGTCGCCCTCTGGCTAGATGCAGCGGCGATCTGCGTAAGGCGATCTGCGTAAGGGACAGTGACTGGACGCGGAGAACCGAAGATCGGGTGCAGTGGCCTGTGTCCATCAGTGGACTAGTGCAGGCTGATGATGATGTCTGAATATGTAAACCTGTAAGCCAAACTAAAAAATCACATATTTTCCGCTGTACGTAACCATCATGCCTATAAGATATAGATCTAGAATGTACAGCAAAAAGTTTTAAGGTCTTTGTATAAGATTTATCGAAAATAATCATGAGTTGCTGTACGCATTTTCCAAGGAGATTCGAACCTCTTTTGTTGCGCGCGCGCTCCCTGTGGAGATCGCATCTTGCAAATTTAGTATGGGAAACGATGAAAAATTCTGTGTCAAAATCAGGGGGGGTGTGGACAAATGAAGCGGATTAGCGGGAGGAAGTTGCTCATACAAATTTATATGGAGTTTGAAAATGAGAATGTGTGAATGAGTATCAATTTCGATATACATTTGGCACGATTTTGGCACCCCCTAAAATGATTTTGTTACTCATCCATATGGGAGTAGCTTTTTTTTTAAATTCATGGCATTTTCACACTAACTTGTCAGTGTCACGGACCTTGTACTTATCGGGCCGTTTTAAGAACGAGACAATACGAAAACGGGACGTTTTGGACATACGGGACATTTTGGACATGCGGGACATTAGATAACATAACACCTCAATATCGACCATTTGTTGAGGTTTTTTGAGATTTTCGAAAAACTTTTCAACTACCTACCTACCTATACCAATGTTATATAAGTCCTTGCTTTACGTATTTCACACTCGCCAATGGCTTTGCTTGTCTCCCGATGCTTTACTTCGAAATCGTAGTATCTAATTTCTCTCAAAATTATCATTTAATAATATACAGTAGGTATATTACACAGCATTCCTTTATCTCCCCCGTTTACCTCATGTTGAAATTTGTAAGTGTACCAAAGATAATTTTCTATTTAATTTTTACTCATACCTATCTCTAAATCAAAGCACACATTTACAATGTAACAGAAAACGTCAAGTAATCAGTAGGTATCGGTAAATGCTGTACTCGGTAGAGTCGCTGATGAAAATCGTCTTTCCCCTATAAATAACATTGGATAGAGTCGTGCTACTACCGCTAGTTTTTTCGTGATATTGATGATTTCCAAAATGTTTTAAATACAGTAATCTAACATATGAGGTACCTACATTTCTTCTGCATTTACAGAAATTTGATATCTCTCGTATTGTTCGAGATATAATAATAATAATAATAATAATAACTGCACAGACACAACCTAGTAGCCAGGATCATCCACCAGCAACTTGCCCTTCAATACGGCCTTGTCGAGTCGGAGGTGCCGTATTACAAGTACCTACCGGGGCCGGTTCTCGAAAATGGTCGTGCTTTGCTCTACTGGGACCGGTCTATCATCACGGACAGGACTATTGTAGCCAATAAGCCTGTTATCGTGCTGATAGACCGGTCCCAGCGCCGGGCAGTGCTCGTTGACATCACCATTCCGCATGACGATAACCTCGTGAAGGCTGAGAAGGACAAACTCAGCAAGTACCTTGACTTGGCTCACGAGGTCACCGCCATGTGGAATGTTGATTCAACGAGCATTGTCCCGATAGTCGTGTCGGCGAACGGCCTTATAGCGAAGAGCCTCGACCAACACCTCGAGAGGCTCTCGCTAGACGGCTGGATCAAGGGCCAGATCCAGAAGGCAGTACTCCTGGACACGGCGCGTATTGTCCGGAGGTTCCTCACTCTGCGGCCCTAACCACCGGTAGCTTGGGCCCTGCCCCGCTGCCGGCGGCACTCTAGGTTAGGTTTTTTATAATGTTTTTGTAATTAATTTTTTATAAAAATATTATAAAAAATGTATACTTAAGAATATAAATAAATAAGTGAATAATAATAATAATAATAAAATATTATAAAAAATGTATACTTGAGAATATAAATAAATAAGTGAATAATAATAATAATAATAATATTTGCACAGACACAACCTAGTAGCCAGGATCATCCACCAGCAACTTGCCCTTCAATACGGCCTTGTCGAGTCGGAGGTGCCGTATTACAAGTACCTACCGGGGCCGGTTCTCGAAAATGGTCGTGCTTTGCTCTACTGGGACCGGTCTATCATCACGGACAGGTCTATTGTAGCCAATAAGCCTGATATCGTGCTGATAGACCGGTCCCAGCGCCGGGCAGTGCTCGTTGACATCACCATTCCGCATGACGATAATCTCGTGAAGGCTGAGAAGGACAAACTCAGCAAGTACCTTGACTTGGCTCACGAGGTCACCGCCATGTGGAATGTTGATTCAACGAGCATTGCCCCGATAGTCGTTTCGGCGAACGGCCTTATAGCGAAGAGCCTCGACCAACACCTCGAGAGGCTCTCGCTAGACGGCTGGATCAAGGGCCAGATCCGGAAGGCAGTACTCCTGGACACGGTCCGGAGGTTCCTCACTCTGCGGCCCTAACCACCGGTAGCTTGGGCCCTGCCCCGCTGCCGGCGGCACACTAGGTTAGGTTTTTTATAATGTTTTTGTAATTAGTTTTTTATAAAAATATTATAAAAAATGTATACTTAGGAATATAAATAAATAAGTGAAAAAAATAATAATAATAATTTATTTATTTCAGATAATACAATCCATAATTTGTTAGTAAATACTTAAGATAATGTTAGTAACTATTGGAATAAAATATTAAAATTCTCCCTATCACTTAACATTAAATATTGCGGTTCTGGACCCCACATGTTTGTGGTTCCAGAACCTGACTACTGGGCAGTCGACCCGCTCCACTATGGTGTTAAGGAGGCTGCTGGGACTGTCCCGCGTGCGACGCATCAGGGAGGCTATTCTTTTCCGCACTATGGCAGGAAAACTGTCGATGCGCGCCTCCGCAAACATACCCGATGCGCTGCAAAAGCGGGGCAATCCCAGCAACATCCTTAACCCATTGTTGTATTGGACGCGCAGGGCGTCGATCGATTTACGAGAACAGCTGACCCACAGATATAGCATGGCTCTGCTACGCTGACGTCACCTTGGCAGAACCAATAGAGCCCTATAACTTTTAAACGGCTGGGGTACTAATAACAATTTTCAGGTACATTTAAGGTACATTTCTTCTGCATAGTCAGATTTCAAATCAGAGGCCGTGGCTCTGCCAAGATGCCGCATATTATAATTTTTACTTTCTCCCAACCCTAGTACCGTCGTAGGTGCTAAAAACAAAAGTTTTTCCAATTTTTTATATCGATAACATACCGAAAAACCAGACAGACGGACGGACATGGCGAAAGGTATAAGGGTTCCTTGTTTTTATCATGAAACTAAAAATCTTGATTTCCCACAGTAAACAAATGACGTAACCTCGACCGTCAGCCATGACGGACCTTGGCCTGAAGCTCCCGACGCGCAACGTTCTCACCGGGGCCGTTGTCAACTGGGAGGAAGACGAGATGACCAGCGGGGACACCCTGGAGAACCTCACCCTGGCGTGGAAGAACCTCTCCGTCTTCAGGAAGAAGAAGCACCAGACCAGCATTTGGCTTTCCCCGACGTACGAGGAGGTCAAGGTTTTGCATGGCGGTGAGTTTAAATTAATTTTTAAAATTATAATAACTTATTTAGGAGCTCTGGTCGTTCGTAAATCGTAGGGCTATTTTACAACTTCCCGTTCCTAATGAAACAAAACCGGTATAGATAGCAGTATAATTAAGTATAGGTAGGTATTAATATGCCGGTAGGTATATTTTTAATTTAAATTTAGGTAAGTTTCTTCCAAAACCGTTGTGAATTGATGGACAATAATTATGTAGATTAGGAATAATTGATTATCCTTTTGAAATGTATGAATTTTCCTTGATTTCAGTAAGCGGCGTTGTCTCGTCGGGGAACTTGGTAGCGCTGATGGGCGCAAGGTGAGTGAGGAGATCTCAGCCAGGCATCCTGTGGTTGCCGTTAGGTATAAAGATATAATATCCATGGTGATGGGCAGATAATAATATAACTGCCTAATGCTATCACCAACCCTTATATAAATTGGTTTCAAACTGTTGGGGAAAGTCAGAGAGAAAGTAAGCGCACAACCTCACCTGAACAACGCCCAAAGCACGGCACGTTCCTCCGGGGTGGGTTGGGACTTCTGCAGACAGTCGGTAATGTTCTAGGCTTCTGGCACGGTAAAAACTGTATGGATAGCACGACACAGCACCACAGATAGTATTTGGGTTTAGAACACACACCACAGCACGGCGGGTCCCGAGGGTTCGATAGGAAAGCAGAAGGCGGCTGCTTTTGATAGCGTTGACAGATCGGCGGCGTTATGACGACTGACAGTTGTATGGAAAGGCAGGGGTGGGGAAGGAGCTGGGGGGGGGGAAAGAGGATGCACACACACATTGAAACATTGCACATGCAAGGCCGCAACACTTACTTACTCTAATCCCAAACATACTCCCCGCCGCTGCGAAATCTTAAGATTTCCAGAAAGTTGCAAAAGAATGACAGTATATTACGCGAGATAGCATTTTACGAAAGTAGAAAGACATAACAGAAAGCATTTTAACTTAAATCTAAACGACGGTTATTTACTGAACTAACGAAAAAGTTACTGATCATTGACAGGCAATAGACACAATTTTACCACCGGTCGCTTAAACTCTCTGAGTGAGTCTCCAGAGTTCATGCGAACCGTCGCTACCCGGACTACGCCGTCTGAACCCGGATGAACGGCAGTAACGCGACCCACAGGCCAATGTAACGGTTTAGTTTTGTCGTCCTTGACAATCACGAGATCATCAACTTTGATAGGGCTACAAGTCTCCGTCCACTTTTGGCGCTGATTAAGTGTGTTCAAATAATCGCGACGCCATCTTTCCCAAAAATCTGCATGTAAACGCTGTAACAGTTGCCAGCGATTTAAATGCGAAAGCTTCACTTGATCATTATCATGGTCCGGAAGTACAGTCAGAGGAGCTAAAGTTAGAAAATGTCCTGGCGTGAGGACTGAAAAGTCATTGGGATCATTACTGATAGAACACAGAGGTCGGGAGTTAAGGACTGCCTCGACTTGTGTGATGAGCGTATGGAATTCCTCATACGTAAGGAGATGGCTTCCTATAACGCGAGAGAGATGGCTTTTGACAGAACGTACTCCCGCCTCAGAGATGCCGTTAAAGTGCGGCGACGCCGGGGGTACCGTTTTAAACTCGATAGCTTCACTTTCTGCAGCAGATTGCATAAGTGAGGAAAGCTGATTATGTGCACCTACCAGATTGGTGCCACAATCACTCAGAAGAAGATTACATCTTCCTCTGCGACTCAGAAAGCGCCGTAAGGCGGCGATAAAACACTCCGTGGAAAGCTCAGTACACAGTTCCAAATGTAAAGCCTTGGTGGATAGACACACAAATAGACAAAGATAGACTTTTTCTGATCGACACCCTCTCCGGCGACGACCAAGGATGGCTTGGAAAGGTCCAGCGAAATCACAACCCACACGCTGAAAGGCCTTAACACCAGTAACCCTAACGCGGGGAAGGTCACCCATAGGCGGTTGTGATGGGACAGGTTTAGCCCGAAAGCACGGGACACAACGAGACAGACATTTACGGACAGCACGTCGGGCTGAAAGCACCCAATAGTTTTGAGACAGCAAAAATTGGACCATTTGTGGCCCCGCATGAAGAGAGTTCTCATGCACATCGTCGATTACCAACGTGGTAAGACGGTGATTTGATGGCAAGACAGCTGGATGTTTTGACTCATAGTCAAGATCGGAATGACGCAACCGACCTCCGACTCTCAGAACACCATCTTCAGAGAGGAAGGGGTTGAGTTTACGAAAGCTTTTCGAGACAGGTAAGTTCTTTTTTAGACGGTTGATTTCTGAAGAGAAAGTTTCGTTTTGACAGTATCGAACGAGAGAAAGAGAGGCTTCTTGAAGTTCCTTGTCACATATAGCACCAGTATATGTTCTCTGCTTACGCAAGAGATTGCAGAATCTACGCACAGTTGCAATTACTCGAAGGATTTTCTTCAAAGAAGAGAACCTGAGCAAAAGCTTCTGGATCTGGTCAGTCTCGGGTAGCGACACGAGAGTAGACCGTATCTCTTCAGCCTGCAACTCAGACGTTACAGTGTTTGAAATGGGAAGAGAAGAGGATGACCAGACCTCGGGGGGCTCACAAAGAAACGAAGGACCGGTCCACCACAAAGGGTGTGATGAAATTTCCTTAGGGAGCAACCCTCTCGAGGCAGCATCTGCTGGATTTTCTGCTGTGCTGATGTAGTTCCAACGTGCGGATGGTAACTTGCGCTGGACCTTCGCCACGCGATTTCCCACAAAGACTTTCCATCTGGACGGATGAGAGGAAATCCATGACAGGGTGATAGTGGAGTCGGACCAGGCATAGATGGCTTCGATGGTGATGAGTGTAGAAAGTACAGGAATCACAAATTCACATAGCTCTGCCAAAAGGACGGCGGCACATAGCTCCAGGCGCGGGAGCGTCACTCTTTTTGTAGGTGCTACACGTGATTTCGCACACACCAAGTGTGTGGAGACAGTTCCGTCGGACAGTTCCGTTCTGAGATAGATAGCAGCTCCAAAGCCTGCTAGAGAAGCATCACAAAATCCATGCACCTGATAGGAGGCTGCACTTGGACTTGTTATCTGACGAGAGATTGATAGCAAAGATAGCTCAGGCAACTGGACAGAAAACTGTTGCCATAACTGCTTTAGGTCAGCTGGAGGTTCCTGATCCCAGTCGAGACCCAGGAGCCACAGTCGTTGTATAAGATGCTTCGCCATGAAAGTGACCGGGGACAGTAACCCCAAAGGATCAAAGACACGCGCTAATTTCGAAAGTATTTCTCTTTTAGTACATTTCTCGTTCGAATCATTTACTTTGTAAGTGAACTGGTCAGAAACAGAGTCCCAGTTCATTCCAAGTATCTTCACAATGGCCTGTGAATCTGCGTCGAAAGAAAACGGCTGGGTGACGCAGTGTTCAGGGGGGAGATGCTCTAACAATTGCGGTTTATTGCTCGCCCATTTACGCAGTTCGAACCCCCCTTTTGAAAGCAATTCTATAAGCTGCTGCTGCAGGTTGAGCGCGGCATCGACAGAGGATGCGCCAGTCGTGACGTCATCGATATAGGTATCGCGGTCTAAAGCTTCTGCGGCTTCTTTGTAAGCTTTACCGTCGGTGATAGCGAGCTGTTTTAGCGTCCTGATAGCGAGGAACGGCGATGACGATACACCATACGTTACGGTGTTCAATCGATAGTGTTTGAGAGGTTCTTCGGGATCAAACCGCCACACAATGCGCTGAAAGTCTCTGTGCCTGTCCGCTACGATAATGTTCCTATACATTTGACGTACGTCAGTAACGAACACTACATTGTGAAGGCGAAAGCGAATGAGAATGCCACAAATATCTGCCTGTAATTTAGGCCCTATTAATTGTGTATCATTCAAAGACACTCCAGCTCCATCTCGAGCTGAGGCGTCAAAGACAGTTCTTAATTTCGTTGATGGACTGTTTGGATTGAGCACACAAAAGTGAGGAATGTAATAGCATTCCGAAGGATCTCTGTCTTTGGAAGGATCGACTTCAGTCATGTGACCACTGTCAACATAGTCACGCATAAAATCATTATACATTTCATAGAGCTTCGGGTCATGTTTTAGACGGATTTCTAATTTTTGAAAGCGACGGACGGCAATGGAATGCATATTTCGAAAGATGGGTAAAGAATCTTTAAATAGAAGTTCAACAATGAACTTACCCGTAGCAAGGTCACGCTTATGGGTAGACAGGAATAGCTCTTCACAGATTTGACCTTCGATCGACAGATTATTATCATGGTTAGGAAGGTCCTCCAGCTCCCATAACCGCTTCAAATCATCGTGAACGACATCCTTACAGGATGCATGGAAAGTATGAACCACTGACAGGTGAGAGGACGACGACGGATTATTATCTAGACAGCGCGTTGGGCCCATGAACACCCAACCAAACACAGTGTTCATACCGACAGGCGTATTCGCAGTTCCTGGAATTATTCCAGGCAGAAAGACCTCATGCCACACTTCTGGACCAAGCAAAAGGTCTACCGGCCCCGGCAAGTGAAACGAAGGATCTGCAAGCTTTACAAAACCTAAGTTTTGTAGAAAGCCCGCGTCCAATTTGACAGACGGCATCGTATTACAGATGCGTTTGATAACGATAGCTTCGAAAGATATCTCCTTATTCTCCACACCGACAGGACGGACTGTACACTGGACGGTACCCAGTACAGGAGTCGCCACATTACCTATGCCCACGACAGACGGAGCGTTGAAAGACATTTGAAGGCCTAACCGATTCGCAAAATTTTCGGTTATGTAATTCGCTTGACTCCCCGAGTCTAGCAACATACGACACGAATGGAAAGTTTCCCATTTATCTAAAATATCTGCCTTAGCAGTAGACAGCAGGACAGTTTTATTAGTTTCAGACGAAAGGGCCTGAACACCAAACGTAGTGTTGAGAGGCGGCGGACAGTCTTTATTATCTTTATTATCATCGACAGGATTAGACAGGACGGAACCTTTGGATGGATTATGTAAGACAGAATTATGACGGTGACTCCCACACGTCTTGCAGCTTCCTCTAGAAGGACAGGTGGCCACAGGATGGCCTGAACGTAGACACGCGTAGCACAGCTTCCTATCATATACGGCTTGTGAACGTTGTTGGACGGACAAGCGCAGAAAGTCAGGACAGTGTGTAATAAAGTGCGCGCTCGCACAATACTGACAGGGCGGCAGCGCGGGCGGGCCGGGCCGGCCGCTGCGGCCGAGCGCATCGGGCCCGCCAGCCACGAGCGTAGTCGATTTAGGCGCGAAAGGAGCCTGCGCGGGCGCAGCGCGGCGCGGATACGAGCCGCCGGCGTCGCCGCGCGGAGCGGCGGCGGCGGCGGGGGGGACAGGGGGCGCACGGCCGATAGCACCGGCGTGCTCTAATGCTTTGCAATAACTATCTACATAACTTTCAAGCACAGAAAACTTCGGAATATCGTCCGAAGTGACAGTCATTTCGAATTCCTTTCGAACGTTACAATCTAATTTTGTTAACAAAGTATGAAAGATTATAAAATCCCATTCATCAACGGGCATATCTAATGCTTTTAAAATAGCTAAATTCTCTTGAAAAGTATCTAGTAACAACCTGAAAGACTGAGCAGAGCTAGCGCCCAGCTTGGCGCTCGTGATAGCTTGCCAAGCACAAAACGCTAATTGACGTTTGTTTTGATAACGTTTCACTAAAGTTTCATACGCTTTATCATAATTCATTTCAGAAATAGGAAATGCTTTCAAAAGGTTAAGCGGTTCTCCTTTCAGAAAAGAAATTAAATATTGAAATTTTTCTATTTTCGACAGATCTTTATTTTCGTGAATTAGTGTGCGATATAAATCATAGAAGGTAATCCATGACTTATAGCCACCTTCAAATGCAGCGATAGTTATTTGCGGCATGCGCACCTTCGAGCGCGTGTGAGACGGACATACGATATGAGACGGCGATACAAAAGTCTGTTCTTGTTTTTCACGATCTGGAGTTTTACTATTATTTATGACAGTTTGATAGATTTCTAAAATTTTCGTATAAATTTCATCAAATTCCTGACGAATTTGATCCGATTCCGCGATCTCATCGTCGTCGGTTAGCCCCGACACGATTTTCATATGATTCTCATCGAAAGATTGTACTAAGTCCGGTAGTCTGTTCACATGGACTTGCAAGCGAGAAAACAATGTTGCATCGTTAGAACATTTACCCGCGACATACAACGCGTCATTAAGTCTTTTCATTGCCAAAGATCGGCGACTTTTTTCCAAAGTAAACATTATTGCAATAGTTGAATTTACGTAGTAACAAAAACACACTAATAACCTTTTTTCCAAAACAGAAAGAATGTATATGTAAAATGGGTTTACACAAGTTAACCAGTTCAGATAGGATGGACTATACTGTATTTTTTACCGCGCGCACAAAGTCAGAAGGTAGAAGCGAACCTCGTTCGTTCGATCGGCGCGGCACGTGGCGCGCGCGCGCGCAATTACTGTTCATTCATAGGCAACTAGTTTTTGATTTTAATAATGCGGCTCGTTGAAGGACCAAAGTATGTTGGGGAAAGTCAGAGAGAAAGTAAGCGCACAACCTCACCTGAACAACGCCCAAAGCACGGCACGTTCCTCCGGGGTGGGTTGGGACTTCTGCAGACAGTCGGTAATGTTCTAGGCTTCTGGCACGGTAAAAACTGTATGGATAGCACGACACAGCACCACAGATAGTATTTGGGTTTAGAACACACACCACAGCACGGCGGGTCCCGAGGGTTCGATAGGAAAGCAGAAGGCGGCTGCTTTTGATAGCGTTGACAGATCGGCGGCGTTATGACGACTGACAGTTGTATGGAAAGGCAGGGGTGGGGAAGGAGCTGGGGGGGGGGAAAGAGGATGCACACACACATTGAAACATTGCACATGCAAGGCCGCAACACTTACTTACTCTAATCCCAAACACAAACACTACTGGATATTGTTTTTGTCGTCCACAGTGGCGCCGGCAAAACGACACTTTTGGCCGCGATCAGCCGTCGAGACAAAAGCGCCATGACCGGCTACCTCATGCTGAACGGGAGACTGGCCGGCGCTGAGCTAGTGGCGAGGATATCTGGCTTCGTGCCGCAGCAGGACCTGGCTGTGGAGGACCTCACTGTGGCTGAGCATATGGAGTTTATGGTAGGACTATACACTGTATTCATAAGGAATAGGAATATTAGTTACCCCTATGACTCAGACAGACATACATCTTGCAAGTGAAACTGCATTCCTGAAGAATAGATTCTTTAATAAATATCAGTCAATCATAGCTCCTTTCATATCACAATCAAATCATTGACCCTATAATCAATCCCCTAGGCACGGCTGATGATGGACAAGCGGTCAACATCACTGATGCGAGCGAAACGAATACACCAGCTGCTCGAGGAGCTGGGTGTGGGGAACTGCACGAAAACCAAACTGAAATCACTGTCTGGGGGAGAGAGGAAGAGAGTCTCTTTGGCTGTGCAGGTAAGAAAGAAGGTCATTTATGTGCTGCCTTTGTACTATTTTTTTCGAAACGATTAAAATGTAAATGGCACTCTAAAACAGGTTTCATCAAAAACCTACAATCGAAAGAATATACTAATTACCTGATCTTTCATTAACGATTTACAAGTAAGTACAGATAACTTCACCCTAAACTCCTGGTCCATTGCAGCTCTTAAACGACCCGCCAATCCTCTTCTGCGATGAACCTACAAGCGGCCTCGACAGTTGGGCGGCCAGCGCCGTAGTTTCTCGCCTACGGAGGCTAGCAATCGGGGGCAAACTTGTGGTCTGCTCTGTACACCAACCTGCTTCCGGGGTGTTCGAGTTGTTCCA
Source organism: Metalampra italica (assembly GCA_949699065.1). Classification (NCBI taxonomy): domain Eukaryota; kingdom Metazoa; phylum Arthropoda; class Insecta; order Lepidoptera; family Oecophoridae; genus Metalampra; species Metalampra italica. Next base: position 10,982,399 of record OX452971.1, on the reverse strand, counting down.
TCAAGTGGTGCTTCTGGCTAGTGGCAAGATTGCCTTCCACGGGACTATTGCTCAGGCTGAGGAGTTCTTTGCTTCGTAAGTATTCGACGGAGTTTTTTATATTAAGCTGGATTCATCTCTGTAAGGAGGATGGATTTCTTTAATTACGTAAGCTCTAAATTACTCCCCTCCAGATGAACGGCAAAGTTTCTCATTTCATTTAGGGGAAGTGGGACCGGATCTTGACCAGCAGCATCAACTTTTTAATGCAGAGTGTCTACCTAGTCACAGATTAGATAATAGTTAGTACCAATTTTTTCATACTTTTACACTAAATCCTTACCTACCTCAAACCAACCACAGGCTTAACTACAAATGTCCTGTCGGCTTCAACCCAGCCGAGTATTACGTGTCTCTTCTCGGTACTAAACTCGACGAAGAAACGGAGAGCCGAGAGAGGATACGACGAATTTGTGACGAGTACCAACGATCGGACATAGCAGCGGATATAGAGAGCGAAGTTGGTGATGTCAGAGATGAAATAGAGTATTTTAATGGCACTTCCGATGAAATGGTAAGTAAGGTTCATGTACCTCGAGAAGTACGTTCAACATTGTTTGTGGAAATCTGGAAATGGAGAAATCGATAGGAACATACTAAGGGCCTGGCATCCGAGTTATCCGACATAGCAGCAGTTAAAGAGAGCAAAGTCAATGATGTCGGAAATGTGATAAATATTTTAATGGCACTTCAAATGGAAAGGTAAATAAGACTCATGAACCTCGAGAAGTGCATTTAACAGTGTTGATAGAAATCTGATAGATAGTGGAGAAATCGATAGAAACATACCAAGGACCTGAAAGGCAGTAGTCTTTTGATAGACGGACCACGTTGTCGAACCACGTGGACGCACCGGATAAAATCCTCCCACCTTTAAAGTTATTAGGTTTAATTTCATATAACCACATCAAGTTGGTAAAATGGTCTTCTGTTTCAGAATGAATATTTTGAGAGATACTTAACACTGTAAGTATTTCTTTTACTGCGTAAGTAATAGTACAGTAAATTTATTTTGGAGTATTTTAAGTGGTAAAAATTGGTGAAATTAATTCGTTTACAGAGTCAAAGTAAATTATTTTGTACAATTCTACTGGCTGATGTGGAGGAATATACAATCAATTAAACACAATAGCACAATATGGATAGCTGAATTTGTTCTACTAATGGTAAGACTCTTTAAAATATTGTATTTAACTACTTACAACGTTCTTACCTTCAATATTATCAGAATCATCAGTGACTCTCAATACAAAATCATTTATATGTGACACAAAAAGTTCCTCGATTTTTTCGGATTTGGTGTTTCGTGTTGTCACAGGTTGGGTTTGGGAGTGTTATATTCTGTCAATAACTTTACGTCTTTATTTCCATACAGTTCGTCGGTTTAATAATCTCCATACCCTACATGGGCCATTTCGAGGAGCTCGACCAGCGCGACATCCAGAACGTCCAGGGTCTGCTCTACCTCACCATCACGGAGACCATATTCCTCTTCATCTATGCCGTCTTCATCACATTCCCCAGCGAAGTGCCGGTACTGTTGAGGGAAACTGCCAGTGGACTTTACTCGCCGCTGCCGTATTATTTGTCTAAGATGATATTTTGGGTGAGTTGATGTCAGATTGTTACTTTCACCTCTGGCCTCCGACAGGAATGATGACATGATATTTTGTTGCATTAAAATGTTAACATCAATTTATTGATTATTTTCATTATGAAAATCATAAACTAATTTCACAAATATGTAATTTTATCTTTACATATACGTACCTACTTACTTCTTTTCTTTTGATTCATCATATCAGCCGAAAAACGTCCATTGGCTAGAAATGCCTTTTCCTTTTCCTCACTTGAACTCACAATACATAGTGTTAAAAAAATATATATAAAATTTCAACAACTTCATTCAGTACTTTAACGACAAAGAAAATAATCCATCTAATATTAGAAATGCGAAAGTACGGATGTTTGTTTGTTGCTCTATTATGACGACTGAACGGATTTTGATGATACTTGGCACAGTTATTATAGATAGATAGCTTTTATCCTGCACATAGGATAGTTTTTAACGCGGACGAAGTTTTGGGTTATACTAGTTGTATATGTTTTCAGATACCCCGAGCAGTGATAGAACCCACACTGTTTGCATCGCTCGTATTCTGCGTTGCAGGCCTCCATGGGGGCTTCACTGGATGGCTGGGTTTCTGCTTCATCTGCATCCTCTGCGCCAACTACGCCAATGCTTACGGTAAATACATTTTTACTCTTCTCATTTCCATAAGTACTACTACTTGCGTTAAATTCAGGATACGTGAAAGAGCTTCTGAAACTTCACCCATTGTCACGAGTTTTAAATTCGCTGAAAACTTCGTAAATTATTTCAACACAAAATTTTGTTAGTGTTTTAAATTATTTTCAATAGTAAATTATTTGTTGTTTGTGATGACGGGTGAAGTCTATAATTTTTGGAATCTACTCGTATTAACACTTACATACTATGTATGTATTTAAATTATTATTTTTTATCTTTATTGCTGGTGCTTTGGTCTTTACATAAAAACTTAGTTTATGTATTTTCTTTCTCTTACGAAATTTACGGATTGTAACTAACCGAATCACACTTTTTGTTTCACAGTTATACTATAATAATGGTTTGTAATTTGCAACTAATATTTAGAAATTAATCAGTTTCAGTTATGTGGTTTTACTTCATCCTTTTGGGTTTGTGTTTTGCGTATGATTTCATCACTTTATTTTCAACGCCTCAGTCTCCATAATTTATTATTCTACTTTTTAATAGTAATATATCTTCGAAAATTTCAAAATTCAACATTTAAATTATAAAAATACAAAGTAGGTAAGGTACTTCTTTAAAGTTTGGTAATTCGTGATTCTAAATTAATTCATCTCATTAGATTTTCCAACTTCCATTAAGTATTTCATCCGACATGATTGGCTTGACATTTTAAAATTTACAGGCTCGTTCCTGTCCGCAGTGTTCGACAAAATGGAGACCGCTGCGTTATTTTCAGGAGCTTATGAGCTGATTGGCACCATGTTCTCTGGTCTCTACCTCAATCTGGCGAGTGCTATGCCTTACTTGTCCTGGCTCCGATTCACTTCAGGCTTTTACTACGGCATCGAGTCTATTTCCATACTGCAATGGGACTCGATTGAGAGTATTAATTGCGTCGATGTCCCTGGAATGCCTTGTATCAGCACAGGACCGGAGGTTTTGGACAGATTTGGTTTTGCTGAAGTGAATTTCTGGAGAAATTGCGTGTGTTTAGCTGCAATGTATTTCATTGGTCACTTCATAGCCTATGTTATGGTTGCTAAAAGGAGTAGAGGCACTCCTGTCTACTAGATACCTAATAAATATGATTAAAAATAATTATGTAAGAGTTAAAATTTTTGTTGATTTACTATTATTATGCTCTCTTGTCCTATATTACTCTTTCTTATTTGCTATTCTCATTTTTAAAACACTGTTTTTATGGCACCAAAAAAGTAAGTAGGAACCCGAATTTTTTTCACGATTGCAGAAAAACTTCAAATCCTTCATGCACCCGTAAGTTTCGTAATGAGATCGTATTATTCCGAGTGTATTATGTTACAAAGTAGTTAAATGATAAATGTTCTTTAAAATTTTTCTTTTATTCCAGGCTCATGCCTCTCAGCGGTCTTCGATAAGTTGGAGACCGCTGCATTAATATCGGTACCTTTCGACCTGATCGGTATAATGTTCTCTGGCATCTATCTCAACCTCGCCAGCGCTAAGCCCTACTTCTCCTGGCTCAAATACATATCTGGCTTCTACTACGGTACAGAGTCCATCTCCATCCTTCAATGGAACTCAATTGACTCGATCAACTGTGTGAATATTCCTGGTATGCCCTGTATTAGGACTGGACGTAATGTTTTGAACAGGTTTGGGTATGCCGAGGAGCATTTCTGGAGGAACTGCGTGTGTTTGGTTGCCATGTACTTTGTGGGTCATATGATAGCGTATTTGAATGTGGTTAGGAGAAGTAGAGGCACGCCGGTGTATTAAGCTCATTCGTTCCAAGGAGGTTGAAAATTTATGCACCGACCGCCGCGGCGCATTCTGTGCTCTGTGCTTCGTTCCTACTAGTTCAGTTGACCAGTTGACTGAACTAGTTTTGGTATGTTATGTTAATGAATTATAACTTATGATTCATAAGTCATGATAGCACAGAACGGATAAGTTCAGCATTATATTTGCTTACTTACAGCTAACAAAAGTATAATTAAACTTTCCCTATTTCTCTACCTAGAAAAAGACCTGGTATAAAATTAAGTATTTAGCTTATTGATTCTGCTCTACATTACTTGGTGAAGTATTTTATTATTAAGTATTTTTCCAACAATTTTAAGCCTGCAAATATTTTTAGATGATTTTATGAATAAAAAAACCTTATTTTTTATCTTTGTTAGGAATATTTTATTAATATTATATAATATTAATTTTATAGTAGCTTAGTATTTGAATGTCACAGATTGTATTTTACTATAAGTAAATAAATTATGATTAATATTTTTATATTTAAAATATGGCGAATAAAATTCATCTGTCTGACACACAGATTTCTCAGTATTGATTGAATGCCATCTCTTTCTTATTAAATTTTTTTATGTAATCTTATTAAAAATTATTATTGATTTTTATGAATATGTAAGTTACAATAATATGAAGCTGTACGTTACTGTTTTGACTGATTAAGTTAAGTTATCAACTAAGTAATGAATGAATAGAACGAGAGAGAGAAGCCTCTGAGAGAATTATTAGAAAAAAAATGAAATGTGTGAAATAAAACACTTAATGGAATTTTACAAGTATTTAATAAATAATTTTAAGTACACGATGTTTTAATAAGCATATCCTTTCTTCTCTTCCCTCCTCAGTCCGTAATAGCCCAGGATACTCCACAGTATTGTGACAAATATAAAACCTAGACAATCTTCTACTATAAAGTTATCTGAATATCCATTATGAATTAAAACAGACACGCCGTCCTTGACACAGTTTGTCGTATTTGAGGGGCAGTCTGAAAAATAATTATAACCTGATGATTCGTTACATAGTATCAAGACTGAACATCGATGATTCAACCTTAAGGGTTCGACGAATTCTTTTCAACCGACTTCAAGAAAAGGAGAAGGTTGTCATTCGACTGTATGGTTTTTTGTACGTATGTTACACGATGTCTTGCCATACTGGCATTATGTTCGCCTTTTGTACAATTATGTGCAATAAAGTTTTTAAATAAATAAATATCTTCTCTAATTGTAGAGCCAATTTGAATGATTCTTGATTTATTGAATAGGCTAAATTAATAGAACCAAGGGGGGTCCCATTTCAATTTGAAAACAATATGTGAGTAAGGGTGGATAATTTAAAATCAAATTATAGGATCAACAGGTCGTCGATCCATAGGTATCACAGAGGTACTTATATCATATTTTCTTACAAAGTCGATTTTATTTTTTACCCGACTGTTCTCGTCTCACCTATGTGGCCGATCTGTCTCCAATAAATATTGCTGATAGCGTCCATGCCGTAGTAGAAGTGGGACACGTACTTCAGAGGGTATAACCATCGAGGAAGCGTAGATATCCTGAGGAAGGCTCCCGACATGAGGAACAGTGGGAGGTCTGTGCAGGGCATCACGTCTATCATCACGCCTGTTGAAGTAAACAGGGCTCCCATGCCGAGGCCTTTTAAGAGAAACGTAGTTTAAAGAACACCGCACGAGAATTACCTAAGGTCAGGTGGGGTAAGTGGAACACTGGGGAAAGAGGAACGACTAAACCAGAGTCCTAGAGCTAGGCAGATTTCGGTGGACGCCTGTGCCCTAGCTATTTTTTTTCCTTCAAGACCATAGTAGACTAGACGTCTATAGAACTCTGACGTCCAGCCTACTCTGTGTTCCACCTACCCCAACTGATATTATTGTTTTTTTTTGTGTCTATTACTGGATGTCTATTAGAGCTTTGACGTCCAGCTAGTCTAACTCTGGTCTAGTCGTTCCTCTTTCCCCGGGGTTCCAACCCACCTGTTATTTTTTTATAATTTCACTAACAAACCTGCTATAAGGTCAGGGGGTAAGGGTCTAGTCGTTTCTCTTTCCCCAGGGTTCCACTTACCCCACGTGACCTTATGTTTTCCTGTGAAATTATAAAAAATATGTGTTTTACGTATTTTGACGCATTTATGTTACCTACACATACAACAAGCAGGACTTACCATAAGCTGCTGCTGCCACCGCAGTGGCCATAAGAGCAACGATAAACTCTAATGCAGTGGTGATATAGTTGGGGAGATCCACAGCCAGTGTTGCCACGGCAATGAATGAGATTGGCCAGATTATGCACCGAGGCACCTGTGTCGAAATTATTTATCAGACATCCATTATTTTCATAACAATCATTGCCAGCCTAGAATCATCGTTGTAATTTGGGTAATTACACAAATAACATGACCAATATTTGTATCATGAACTTTTCTTTGTGAGTTGAAATCACAAACCCAACTTTATAGAGCGCCCTTAGCTGTAAGTAATTTTCCTCGAAAATGTGTTGGTCATTACACCCTCGGCTTCATTACGCCCTCGCCTTCGTCTCAGGCTGTATTATCCAGTCTCGAGTGCAAAGACCAACTCAGCTCACATCGTAATGTACTATTATCAAATTATAACTCACCAAACTCAAAAACCTGGCGACATAGTACGCAGACCCGCTATACATGCCGACCTCTCTCCTGAACAGGGCTACTTCGCTCTCAAACACGTACAGTGCGTTGTAGGACAAGCCGAAGGAAACCTCGCTACAGAGCAGCCACAGAAACCCTTGGAGGTCCTGCACTCCTCGCTGGGAGGTCCCGGAGATGCCGATGTAGCATACTCCTATTACTAACGACGTTATCGTCTACAAAGAAACGAATAAACAGAAGCGTCTTAAGAAAACAAACGCATTTGCGGCTGAAAGCAAAATCAACGTTGGATGATGTTCCCAAGTGGACCTCAATTCTTAATTGGCATATTGTTTTTTTTTTGGTAATGTAATTGTAATGTAATGAATTGTTAATTGCTGTGAAATTAAATAAAGATATAATAATAATTATATGGTACTTAATACAAACTTTATTTGCTGCTACGGTACCTTGCTTGCACATGTGGGCGAGACGCAAATAAAGCTTGTTTTCATATGACAGCTAAGGAAACAAGGAAATACTGACTGCCCTCAAACGGTAAATGAAAACATCGCGAGGAAACCTGCATACGCCGAAGAAGAAATTCTTAGGCACTTAGGAAGTCCACCAACCTGCACTGGGCTAGGTGGACTCGTAAAGAGGTAACAGTGGGGACATAAGGTTCTTGATTTGATTTTATCAATGTCAACTGGTAGCAGTTTCGTAAGTAACAATGAAGCAAAAAGACAGTACAGACTCCTAGATACGTTGTGTAATGTGTAAGACAATTTTAACTCACCATATACAAAAATAATTGTAATAAATGGTTTCGAATATCTCTCGACAAGGTCAATGAAGTCCTCCATAGTAACAAATGTACTTGTTTAAACCAATTTCTTTGGGATCTACAAATAAAATGTAATGGTTACCTTCATAATCACTGTAGTAGGTAATAGACCAGGAACGGGAGGCGCTGCTGCCGTTCACCGACTCTAGGTATGTTTTTTTAAGTACACAATTGACGCTGTATATTTATTACAAAAAAGTATATAGGGCCTAGTTTGAATAGTTATACTTCTAAGTCATCGCAGTCAGAAGATATGGCCGATTTTGCCGCATATTTGAGTCATATCTTGGTCATCAAAACCTATGGGATACTTCCGGTTGACCTAGAATCTTGAAATTTGGCAAGATGTACGGTCTTATAGCACAAGTAAAGGGAAAAATCCGAAAACCGTAAATTTGTATTTACATCACAAAAAAATAATTTTTTTCTTGTACCAACAAACTTATCTTTGCGTATGAAGTTTTATTAACGATTTTCTAATTATTTTTTTAATTAAGTTTGTACGGAACCTTCAGGGCGCGAGTCCTACTCGCACTTGTCCGGTTTTTATTTATTACGAACACTTACATATTAAACAGCCTATCTGGTGTGTCTTCAGAACCAGTTGGGTCACATTCGTCGGCGGTGGACCGGCCGAGGTGGACTTCCATTATTCTGTCGCCATAATTTTCATTGGGACTTGGGTTTGACACGGCCTTTATATAAAACTCCGCCGGATTGTAGTTTTTGGGGCAATTTAGATTTAAACTGAAAAAAATACAGGAATATAAGAAAGAGGTCGTTCAAAATTAACCACTAAATGAAATTAAAGTACCTACAAGTTAATTAATCGAAAAAAATATTATTTCAACTAGCGGACGCCCCGCGGCTTCCTCCACGTTAAAAAACCGACACTCCCACAAACTTTCACCTCCCGTTTTCATTTATTGTTTTCATATATTTTATGTGTAAAATAATAAAATCCAAAAACCCTGAAACACTTAATTTTTTAGTCTGTTCAGGAGCTGTAATTCAAATTTTCATGCTTCTAAAGAATCAGGTATTTATTACAAAGATTACTCGTATTAATACAAAATGCCCCTAATTTCCCCCCTTAAAATTTCAACCCTATTAGCCTCACGGACCCCCCTCCAACTTAAAAAACAAGGTATTTTATTTATTTTATAATTAATGTTAAGTAATGTATGTTTTAAAGATTGGTCTGAATCACCCAGTGAATTATTGCAGGTGACTACGTTTACACCTGTATAAAGAAAGCTGAACTTAAATTCGTAGAACCTACCTCTCGAACAGACCTTTGCACTGCTCCTGCGTCCCATGGAACAGCAGCCGACCGTCGGCCATCAGGGCGATAGAGCTGAACTCTTTGAACAGCTGCGAGGAGGGCTGGTGGACGGAGCACACGACGACTCTACCAAACGTCGCTATCTTCTTCAGCACGCCCACCACCAGGGTGGCGTTGTAGCTGTCTAGGCCAGTAGTGGGCTCGTCACAGATTAGAATTTGAGGGCTTGATAGCAGCTATAACATAATTTCTCAGGGTTCGAATCTGGCGCTCCAAATCAAAAGTTAGTCAGATCAGAGCTATAGGTAGCTCTATTTTTGAATCGCTCGGCTCGTTTCAAACGGTCGATTCTACAAATTTTTGTATAGGACGTCGAAGGAAAATTAGTAGAATATGAAATGAAAAGTGAAACTACATACATATACCTAAACATAGATCCAAGAACCGACATCCTAGCCCGTATGGTTATTTAATTATAAATTTTTGTAGTGAACCAATCGTGTCGTTTGAATCATTTTACAAAACTTAATTATCTCGGAAGCTATCTTTTGATTTTATAGTAAGTAGTGGCGTAACGAACCTACCTTTGTCTTATCATTTCTTTTGGCCTACATTTTTATGTATCTTCTTATTAATATTTTATTAAGAGAACGGAGATAAGATAAGTAGAACAACATACAGTACGTACTTATTTACAAAAAAAACACGTCACAAAGTTTCAAGCAAAGGTTTTTGTTTCAATAAGAACGATTGTCCAAAAAAGGTGTGTCTAGTCCAGATATGTAGAAAGCGATGAAGTGCTCATTCGGAATTGGACTTAGGGCTAAATATTATATCGTATACGGTCGACCGCACGTCAGTGGAAACAAAACCAGTATAAATTGGTCTCTCATTGAGACTCCCTAATAGGCTAGACCAGCTCAAGGTCAAAGTGTTTCCACTGACGTGCGGCCGACTGTACCACCTCCGTGCATTAGAGGCAAATGTATGAGATCATTCGATAGCTTACCTAGTACTTTTAACAAAGACATTTATAAACGTAGGCAGAAAACGTAGCACAGTAGATTTTTGGCAAATTAATTTTAAACCGTCTTCTTTGGACGTGAAGTTGATATTGATATGATATGTCCCCATTTTTGCACCGTAGTACACTTAGTTAAAAATGTATTTGACTCATATACACATTCGTCAAGATCCGAAGTTCGATCCCCGGCCGCGCCATGTACCAATGGGATTTTTCTCGAAACTTAAATATACATTTACTGACTGCTCTCGAACGGTGAAGGAAAACATCGTGAGGAAACCTGCATACGCAGAAGAAGAAATTCTTAGGCGCATGTGAAGTCCACCAACCCGCACTGGGCTGGCGTGGTGGACTATAGCCCGAACGCCCTCGTTGAGAGGGTAGGCCTGAGCCCCAGCAGTGGGAATGTGTTAATAGGCTGATGATGATGACACATTCATATTGTATTCTGAATTGTTTACTTACAGCCGAGGCGAGAGATAGAAGTTTTCTCTCCCCGCCAGATAGAGCACTTATCAGCGTGTGCGCATGTGCCTTGAGTTTCAATTCGCCCAGCAATTTGTTTAATTTTGCCAGATTGGCTGGTTTCTTGTAACTGCCTAGTTTCATTTCTGTCTGAAACATATACGTACTAAATACTGATACCCACGACCAACTCAATAACAAAGTAAATAAATATTGTTGATTAACAAAGTTAATTAATAAGCGAGAAATGAAAATAAATCCTTACTAAATACTACATAAACTATAGAACAGAAAAATCAGTGACTAAAAGCGGTCCCTACACGATCATGCGGCATGACATGCGTTACGAGCTGTCACTCATGCATGACCGTTTAATTGTAGTGATTGACGCAAATGACACGCAAACTATGTGCTGGCCGTTGATTGACAATCGCGCGTACTCATCACTGTACTAAGTGATTGATAGGCTGATAGCAACCATGAGGGTCCATCATGCAGCATGATAATTCACGTAAACGTAGCGCATGTCATGCCGCATGATCGTCTGGACCGCTTTAGACAGATATCAGAAACTTTGACGTGCGATTTCTTCGAACACTTTTCTTTAGTGTGCCGGCCGTCGTGAATTCTTAGACGGTGCTGCTAAGTGGTCTAGTATCTACATACTAACCATAAAAACCAAATGCTCCATAGCGGTTATACTGTCCATAAACACTTCCAGCTGCGGCACCATCTCGACGACACCCTGGAGGCACCTTACACTCCTCCCCCCGATCGTGACGTCACCCTCCGAAGGGAGGACGCATTTACCGGCCAGGGAGACCAGAAATGTTGTTTTCCCCGCACCGCTGCAAATACAACCCAACAAATTACGTGAAATGTTTCCCAAACCGTCTTAAACTAGATGTTTCCTAAGTACTTAAAAACCATCCGGAAGAAGTTTATTTAGAACTAGCCGATGCCCCGCGACTTCATCCGAGTTTAAAGTAGGTATACTATTTAAATGTTATTCAAAATTTTTTAACCCGTTCTAATGCCGATGCCATTTTCTTAGTTTTAAAGTTTGTCAATAGATGGCGTTAGGTGTATTTTACACCGCGCTATCATTTGGTTCTTCGCATCTCGATTATCTTGCTAGGTGCCAGGGATACCAGGGATTTAGAGCGTCATGAGTAGCGGTAGTGTGTTTATTACCGTTAGTAGGTATATTGATAAAAGGAATTCCTACCTTGGTCCAATGACCGCAACGAATTCACCGTCCCGTATGCTACCTGTAACTTTTGAAAACACTTTAAGTAAACCTACATCTTCTCCCGAATAAACTCTTTAGGGGTTGATATTGAAATAATTAGTGATCATTTGGTGGCAACTATCTCGTCTATGAGGGAGTAACCTCTATTCAATTAATTTTTTTAGTTTTAGCGACGTTGGCGTTGACAAATCAATTCTCGGTCAGAACAGTCAGCAAGAAATATAGAGCATAAATAGCGTTCTTTGAAGGATTAGGAATATACATAGGTACTACATTTATATACTTACCATTATTCAAAATCATCATTTTAGGTTTAGTGATCTTCCGTCTCCACCACGATTGTTCCTCTGGCGTCCACACTTTGAGTCCTTTAATTTTTATCCCTTCTTTGTAGTTGGCTCTTTCTGTTTTGTTTGTTTGCTCAACCTATATGATGTAATTGAATTTTAGTTGTTTGTTTGTTTTAAAAGTCTTTATTGTTCTTAATTTTATACACAGTATATTGCATGACACTGTCAACAACACAGAGAATAAACTTAAATATTTCGCCGGCGAGCATGCCATTTGGAAACTATTAATATAGTGAATAAACAAGTTACAATGTAATTAATCTAAACATACGGTGATCTAATATAACTATATATTATGCACTCTTATAAAAGTTACATTTATGGCATGTCGACCTCAAACAATATTTTAAAACTTAATTTCATATGTAGCAATATTAAAGACATTAATAAGTCCAAAAGGCAACTAGGTATAGCATATTTAAAGGATAGATGTGACGTTTTGTTAAGAGATGAATACTCGGAATTTTATCATATTTATACAGATGGCTCAAAAGACGGAAACGGAGTTGGAGCTGCGTTTTTTGACCCCCAGTTGAACTGTTATGCCAAATTTAGTATTACCCAAAATGTTTCAATAATGAGCGCCGAGCTAATAGCGAAAGTTGAAGCACTATCCTACGTTGACTCCATTAATAACCGTTCTTTTGTTATACTAACTGACTCCAAAAGCGCACTACAACACCTTGCACGGTGTACCTCAAATTGCCAAGGAACTCCAGTAGCCTACACTATTTTGGATGCAATCTGTAAGCTCAGAGATCAAAACAAAAGAATTGTGTTACAATGGGTTCCGGCTCACGTAAATATAATGGGGAACGAGAAGGCAGACTGTCTTGCTAAACAAGCCATCAATGATGGTAATCCCTACGACACCTTGCCAGTGTACTCTGAAATATTGCCCGTAATAAGAGATCGGTGCTATTCCGCATGGAAAGAATACTTCGACGAGAGGTCACTAGAAAAAGGCATATGGTATAAGACCATCTAGTGCTGCCCCCTGCGTTCCCCATGGTTTGCCGAAGGCTTAAATAGGAAACAGACTGTGACAAGCTTAAGGCTACGATCCGGACACATTCCGGTAAATAAGTTTGCACACTTAATGAAAAAGGTAGCTTCTCCCAACTGTACTGAGTGTGGTGTGATAGAGGATGTGCAACACATTTTGACGGAGTGTGTCCGGAACGAACCCTTAAGATATGATATATTTAGACACATTAACTTTAATATGTATAGTGTTGGTATGTGCAACACAATTTTGGCCTTCCCGTTATCGGAGGAAGCCAAGGGGTTGTATGCACTAACGCTTGCAGGCCTTAATCTAAGACAGTAGCAATATGTGTGTAGAATATACGAGGGTGGCATGGTCAAGTCTTTGTACCAAACCCTCAATAAATAAATATTAAGATTTAAAAAAAAAAAAAACTTAATTAAACAATCATCAACAGCGGCAACATTATTGTAGGTAGGTATTTTAAAATAAAAATGACAACTGAGTGAAGCTACTCAATTCGGCCGGCCAAGTAAGCCACATCATGTATAGTCAATCATAAGTCCACTGATGGACAAGACTCCCAAAACAATGATATGTTAATAGGTACCTACTCGGGTTGGTGAACGTATAGTATTTTTTTTCTCATAAATACAAAAACATAGGTACCACTTGTGTAATCAAATCAGACACAACCTGATACCACAGTTCACAAATAACATCCAGACTTTTACAAAGTTGCTTGTCCTCAGTGGGAATCGAACCCACGACCCCGGAACGAGGCGGTAAGTATTCTGCAAGTATAATCCTAAAAACACCTATAAAGCGATCGACTGATGCACAGAGCACAGAATGCTCATGTGCGGACATCGCCGCGCGCCCTCCGCGGCGGCGGTCGGTGTCATAAAATTAAAACCTCTTTGTACCTATACTAATGAATATTTTAATAGCTCTACATTTTCATTCATATTCATAATTGTGTTATTTATTGGTAATCAAAATAAGTATAAATACGTAATCAAAGCAATGTCAAATGTTATTTAATTCTCTAGAGTGTCATAGGCATAGACTTAAAATTTTTTCGTTACATCCTAAATCTATGGTCATAGGAGTTCGAAATGTAAACCTCCTGATTTTGTTTTCGTCGGTTAAAGACGCGAATGCTCTCTCCACGTGTGCCGTCAGTGAGCGGGTGCTCTATCTGATCCTCGTGTCAGTCTAACTCGTCCCTCCCATTACCAAGTTAATTGATAATTAATGTAAATGGACTAATTTAGGTAAAATGGACGCTCCGATACCAAACCGAGTAATAAAGTATAGAAGAGACTACAACACTAGGTGATATTTATGGAAATTGTAAGTAAATATGTACCGTCATAACTGACAGTAGATATATTGTATATTGAAGCAGATAATTAAGGGAAATAAATGACAAAAACATAGCTTACCTGATTCGTATCCATTTTTATCCGTAAATCTGCGCGCTTCACGCATAAATACCACTTCGCTTCACAACTAAATCTTTACTAACCGGTGCAATTTCAAAGTGGTCGCGGCGCCGAAATCGTGGCCATTATTAGAATGATCAAATTCGTAGATAAGTTGTAACTTACATCAAACAAAGGAATCACTGTACAATTAAACAGATAACGTGAGATACGAGATTGCTCTGCTGGTTAAGATTGCTTGAAGCTTAGAGTTCATTTACCTACATTTCACAATGTCTAAGTTACTGAACGAAGGTAAATCCTAAGATGTACCAAGATATGTATACCAAGACGCGGGGCATCGGCTAGCCGATGCCCCGCGTCTTCGTCTGCGTAAAGTATACTATTTAAAAGATATTCAAATTTTTTTAACCATGACAGTTTCTTAGTTTTAAAGTTTGTCAATAGATGGCGTTAGGTGTATTTTAAACCCGCTATCATTTGGTTCTTCGCAATCATATTTATGATAAGCGTGCAAATTATCCACCTGTTTTTACCTTTTTATTATTTAGTATAGAGTATAGATTAGCATAGATTTTTTTAGTATTATCTTCTCTCTGCTAATAGTTTTCAATTCATTTCATTAGGCACCTTTATTGCACAATAAAAAAATACAACAACAACATACATAGGTACAACAACACAGCGTTAGTTAAGGTAGTATGCGCTTCTGGGCGGTTCTTTCTATTGTTCCATTCGAAAATATTTCTAAATCATCTTGTAATTAATATAATCGTTAAATTCCACTTAACTAACGACATTGCCCGCTATTTCACAATTTGGGTAACACTTGAATTAGTTATCCATTAAACAGGTTATTTGAGGTGAAAACTTCTATGAATTCGCTGCCGATAATATGACAGTTCGGTTCGCGCAAAAAAGTGTATTGATTATTGATCAATGCTATCAAATCAATGTTTAAATTTAAATTACAATAATTTGGGTGGTTTGATCAGGGTAGTGTGGGTTTTAGGAGCTCAAGCATTTTCTATTGGTGTTTGGCGACAGAAATAGTTAGATTACTATTACCTTTACGCAGTATTTAGTCCAGTCTAGTATCTAGAACTCGTTTGTCATTGTATCTGCGACAGAAATGTGGCCGTCTACAGCCAGTTGAGCTTATAAATTCTTTTGGCTCTCTCTGTTTAGTTCTTCAATTGAGAATCCAATTTTATAAAAATACAATTTAATAAAGTTGGGTTTAGTTAGAAATAAAAGTTGGTCTTTTCGTAGACACTAAATATTTTTATTACTTTTACAGTAACACCTCTCACACTCTCATACAATATGTAATACATAATACAAGTTATTATAAAGTATCATACAATCATAATTACGTATCAATTATTAATTATGACTTCAGCCGACGATGGCACTGTATTAGTAATGTCAACATCAATTATTTATTATGTCTAACATATACATTCTATCAGAATTAGGCACTTTGGAAATTGTTTCAAAAACTTACAGGAAGAAATTAGAGAGTTAACATTTAAATGTGGAATCAGACACGATTCGCTTTACGGCAGCCAATAGGACTAGCTGCTTTTGAACTGAGACGTTCCGATTGGACCACTTAGAATGGCGCTCTGTGGTTGGTCAGCACGCGCACGTTTTGTTCCCGCCATCCCGTGAGTTCTCGCCGTTTGCGATCCTGTGGTCTAGCGCGATTTTGTCACCGTCCTTGTCACTGCTTTGAAGTAGTTTGTCGTTTAGAAGAATCTGTAAATAAACATATTGATGTAACAAACCGAACGGAGGTTAGAATAGAGACGATAATGGCTTCGTTGGTATCAAACTATTGGCACGTTATGAGAATTTTCAGAAAAGTGAGATGAAGTGATGAATATTAAGGTTTCAAAGTTTGATAACAATATTATAGTGTAAACAGTCTGCTACACTTTGTCGTTTTTACCGACTTCCAAAAAAGGAGGAGGTACTATGTTCGGCTGTATGTATGTTTTTAGTAAGTAAGTAGGCCTTAAAACCCTGAAAAAAAACACACACACGCGCGCGCGCGCGTTGCGAGAGAATCAGAGAAAGCGATTGAAGTGAAACGTTATCTATAAGTGGGGTAGTAAATAATACCTATAGGTATATATCGTTCTTTAAAAATGTTATTGACTTAATTCAAATAAGCGAGGATAATTTATTAGCAAGGATTTATGTTTTTAGAAGAACTGAAATAGTTAACTTAGGCCCGGACTACACGAGTCCGATTTGGATTCGATTCCGGTTCGATTTGCATACAACTATCGTAATTTATTGATTCTTGTTAAGTACCTACAGTTAATATTATAATTATTGTTAATAGAATAAGTACCTGCTAATGTTGTTTACTTATTAAGCAGTCTGGAATAAATGGCTATATTCATTCATTCATCCCATTCCTATCGTTCTATTCCGTTCATTTCCGGTTCCCAAACGTCTGCAAATCGAGTCGGACCGATCAGCGCTGGTGTAGTCCTAACCTTTCGAAAGTTTCCTACTCAAATATTTTCCCAGCTTCTTAAAAAATCAAATATGTCTCATAAATTGAAACCAAACGATCACGATAACGGGGAATGAGGCATTCCACTCGAAGGTTCCAAACTAGTTCGGGACCTGTATTACGTACTTATTATGTATTCTGTGGTTCGGAGATCGACACGTTTTTGAGTTAATTAAGTATGTTTTTCTGACTTAATTTCGAAACAGTCGATAATAGTTCTTGATTGGTTATCTTGTATTCAACATTTTGTTGCTGAGTCTTAATTTAATCAAAGTTTTAACGATTCGTAGCAAGTGTGCGTGAATCCCGCCCCCCCCCCCTCCTTCTTAAACCGCCGGAATTTTCGCATCGGAAGAAGACGCCAATGGCGGCTTCGCTCCGGGCCGAGCTGAGATTGGCCGAATTGATCAAAATCAAAAAATATATATTACCAAAATGGCAGTAAAATTGATGTTTTAGGGTTGCGCCTCCGCCTCAAAAGGAAGCCCTATAGTATCACTTCGTTGTCCGTCTGTGTGTCTGTCAAGACTCTTTTATTTAATTAAAGTTTTTGTAGTCATGTTACGAATTCGGAGTAGGTATCTAATTTTTTTTTCTAGAAGAGCGGTGCCTTCCTCTACAAGTAATGTATTTCCAATGTCTTATATAATCAATTCTTGATGAATGAGAAACGAAATAAACATTTTTCATTTTCAAGCTATTTCAGCAGAATGTAAGTACCTACCTTATTTACTAATGAGCGGGCAGCCTCCTCGATGTTGATGTTCTCCTTGGCGGAGGTCTCGAACCAGCCCGCAAACCCCTTCTCCCGACAATACTCGTCCATCTTCGTCGGGGAGTTCACTATGCCCTCCTTCTGCTGGTCACACTGCAACCACAGACTAAGATTGAGACATTTTTACATTTTTAATTAATTTTAGGACGCCTGAGATAAGCCCAAGCAAATGTCTCAAAATGGGTTGTTGCGTGCATCAAGAAAGAACGGATTCTAACTATACCCACAATAACTATAAGTTGCAGTCGAATAGAAAATAAGTACCTAGTTATTAAAAACAAATAGTAAAATAATAGAAAACATACAAAGTCATCTCGCATTCATGGCAATTCGCGTCAACCCAAATAAAACAGATTTCCATGATAAAATAAAAAGGAACACGAAAACCAAACGGAAAACAGTATCCGAAAGTTACGGCTGGAAAGACAGACAGCACAGAATGGACTTTTTTGTAACTTTTAAGTACAGTGAGCAAGGGAAAAGCGCGCAACCATGTTTTATACCAGAGAAAGGATGATGACGTCGCACCGGGCGCAACGAAAAAAATAGTGCGGGATCATTTTTACAAATCTTTAAAAAATATTGTGAAGCTATTTAGACTATTATATCCTTTGTGGCTATTTGAAGTGCCAGGAAAAAAAATTTAATGTCATATTTTAATATGAAATTTGTACTTCCTATTTAAATTTAAAAAACCATTCCCAAGCTTAATATAAGAAACATTCTTATGCTCTCACCAACAGCAGCAAGTATACGAACCTTGTTGGCCAGCAGTATGCAGGGTATGGGCGAGCCGTCGGGCAGCTGCACCTTGGTGTCCAGGTCGTTCTTCCACTTGGCCACGGCGTCGAAGGTCGCCACCCGCGACACGTCGAACACCACGAACGCGCCCACCGCCTCCTTGTAGTACACCCGTGTCATATTGCCGAACCGCTCCTGCCCTGGAAGTAAACCGGTACATGTAACCAAACTAATAAATGTCTTTGAACTTAAATTACAGTCATGTTACTGAATAAAATTGTAAGCTAGATAACAAAATTATTTTCTTAATATTTTCTGTTAAAAAAAATAAAAAGGTTCATCATTTTGTTCTGCATTCGTATTTCAGACCAAGATTGTGTCCAAGTTTGCACAAAATTTAAATTTTACACTAATCTTTGAAATACAAATCCTTAACACGCAACTTTTAAGTTTCGTTCAAAAAGTTTAACGAGATAGAATTTTGCACGTAAGTACCTATTCAGGGTAAAATATTCTAACTAGTTAAATATATAAAGTTAGGACGAGACAAGAGTTATAGCAATGTTCGGGTTCTATACACATAACTTTGAGAAAGTAACGGATAAATTGCTACTACGTTGAACTAAGGTGAAACGGAGACAGAACGCGAAGCTATTTTTCACACAGAATGGTAAAAGCAGAGAAACCAACCATTTAATCTAATTTTACCTGCTATATCCCATAGCTGCAACCGTATGATGGTGTTCGCGTCCCAATTGAGCACCTTCAACGCGAAGTCGACGCCTATCGTCGCCCGGTAGTGCTGACTGAAGAACTGGTGGACGTATCGCTTGATGATGGACGTCTTCCCTGTGCCCAGCTCTCCGATCACCAGGATTTTGTACAGGTGCTCCCTTCGCTCCGCGCTCGGGGACGCTTGTGACTGGAAAGGAAATTTTTAGTTAGCAAATGCAGTCAAGATTTGTACCAAAGTCAACAAACGGGAAAGAGAAGAAGAAGGACATTATGGCATATAAACCGCGGATTCGCTTTTTTTCTCAATTGTTCGTCAGAGTTTTAATAAAACTCTGACGAAACTCTGAAGAACTGACAAAAAAATCATCTAAATAGAGAAACATTTTCTATAAAAACTAACCTAACTTCACATGTTTACTACCTACATGTATTTATTTAAATGGACAGGAAGTGATCTCTCACAATATATTCGTTGATGTAGTCTCCCTAGATATGGACATAAGTACTCCTTATCAATTACCTATTAAAATGATCAATGGTCAATGATGAATTGATGTCAATTGACATAGCAACGCATATGAATGTGCATTGACCCCTGACTGACTTCGATGCGATCTAACAACATGTACCTATTACGTTTAATTTTATACGTTTTAGTCTTCGATCACCATATAATATGATCGAAGGTTTTAGTGCAAACTTGCGCACACAATCTTGGTCTGAATTATGAATGATCAACAAAATTAAGAACAATTTTAATGTTTTTAACCGAAAATATTAAATCATTTTAAGATAATAATTTCGTTAACTTATCTTATCTTCTGAGGGGGCCAGGAATACCTGGCGACACTTCGACCCTATGGGATCTGTTGTGCCAAACCCCTGTCCGCCAAACGGTGCCCTAATCCGTTAACTTACAGTTTTATTCTGTTATTTAAATAATTTAATTCGATTTGAGTAGGTAGTTTTCGTGTACATTTATGTAAAGGTAAAGTTAACAAAAATACGAAAAAATCTAATCTCTAGATTAGATTTTTTCAACCGACACGCCAGAGATGTCACAAAAAAGTAAATATTTTTGAAAAGCAAACAAAGTAAGCGTTCCATGAGCCTAGCTATGCGTTGGAATAGACGAACAAGTGAATTGATAAATAATAATAAACTCACGCCACTACTTGTTTTCGGTTTCGGTTTTGGCGACATTATTCATAAAAAAAATCCAAACGAAACCAGTACAAATAATAAACTGCATGAAATATTTCCAAATATAGGTACAACTACAGTTCGCTCATCACAGAAAATGCAATGTAAACTTTAAACTAGTTTATATAAACGCACTGTCTGAAACTAACTGGATGTCTAAATAAATGTGGAATAAATAAATCCTTATTAAGGTAGTGTGACACTATCCAAGACAGTCACTTCCAACCGATGGCCAACTATTTATGTTATGAGTCTGTAGGGAAATGAAACAAATAACCTTATCGTACACTAGATAAGAAGCAGCATTTGTCATTTGCACTTCTTGACGCCAGTTAGGTACTTTGTATAATGTGCTACTACAGTCGATATTATGATTGCAAGGTTTATTACGGTAGCACGTTCATTAAGTATATCTATTGATTAATTTGGCGTAAAACTAATCAATTAGTCATTCAATGAGCAGGCTATAGATAAGGATAATACCGGCAATGACACTACTTTCGACAAGTTTACGTCGATCGAGACCACAGAACACGGAAAAAGCTCGCTACGCTCCCCCTCGCTACGCTATTTCTATGATCGAGACCTTGAAATACTAATTTCGAATGATTTCTTTTATTTTTCGGCGAGCAAGGAATATCACCAACCCGCACTGGGCTAGCGTGGTGGACTATTAGCCCGAACACCCTCGTTGAGAGGGTAGGCCTGAGCCCCAGCAGTGGGGACATGTTAATAGGCTGTTGATGAGCAAGGAATATTGTGTCAGCCTTTACTTGAAAAATCACACGAACGAATTGAAATGTGTGGAAAAAATAAGAAAATATAGTCATCATCAGCGTATTAACATGTCCCCACTGCTGGGGCTCAGGCCTACTCTCAACTCTATAGTCCACCATGCTAGCCCAGTGCGGGCTAGCATGGTGGACTATAGACTTCACATACGCCTAAAAATGTCTTCTTCGGCATATGCAGGTTTCCTGACGATGTTTTCCTTCACTGTTCGAGAGCAATCAGTAAATGTACTGAAGTTTCGAGAAAAAATCCATTGGTACATGGCCCAGCCGGGGATCGAACTTCGGACGTTTCGATATGATAGGCCGCGTCACGCGTCTTATCCCCGAGGCCACTGACGCTCTAGATAAACGAGAAAAGGCGAGAATATATAGTGATTGTATATATTTATTTACCTTGGTTACCTGTACTGTAGGTAATTAAATAAACATGTGTACGGTCGACCGCACGTCAGTGGAAACAAAACCAATATAAACTGGTCTCTCATGGTATTGAAACTCCCTAATAGGCTAGGCCAGCTCAAGGTCATAGTGTTTCCACTGACGTGCGGTCGGCGTACAAAGCCCTAACTAGAGTCATATAACAATACACACACACAGAAAGCTTCGTTTACGTACTGTAACTTTAGCGACAACGCAAACAGTTGCCAATAAATATATACAGATTCACATCCAATAGTAATTGTGGATGGATTAACTAAACAAGATTATGAAAGGAATCCCTTTAAGGGCAGACTTATACCTACTACACGGCGTTGACGATTTGGTGTTAACTGACAACTTTGATCGTATAGGGACTTGGCAGTCTGAACCTTTCCGAGCGAAGAACCAAAACCCAAATTCACCACTAATGGTGATCAAATTGTACAACAGTACTGAAAATACGCACGCAGTTGGTCATATGACCACCAGGGTGAAATGTTTCCTAATAGGTAATCGGAGCCGGGGACGACCCAGACTGACATACCAGGATCAGATAGAGCGGGTGCTCACAGATGGATACGTGAAGAGCACTCGCGTCCCGCGGAGAGCTTTTCTGCCTACCGCGCCAGGCACGTAGCGTGAAGACATCTACGTAAAATGCTTTCTCGTCCTCAATTTCAACGATTTGAGTCTGTATAGCATTTAGCTACCTTTGGTTCCTAATCCTAAGGACCTAAATGCCATACATACTGATAGTTTTAGCGGGTTTTGAAACTAGACGCCTCAAATATGAACCACAGAGTGAAGGCTTGTACTATTACCTATATATTCTGTGGTGACGGGCAGTTATTGCCGGTGGAGAGAACATTGCACATACTGGGCCGCGGCTGCGGTGACACCGGGAGTGGTGTCGCGTTACCGCCGCACTACTACCGACAGCTGCGACCTCCGACCGGCCGGTGTACCCCGGGCCTCGAGCTACGAGTGACAGCAACGCGAATGCCAAGTCATGTTGACGCAATTCGATATTATCCTATTACCATTTGAATCTGGTTTTTTGCCTACTCTGTGGTCTAGTCAAGGCATCAGCGAGGATTTAATTAGTCTATGTTCCGTCAGATGCGTGTATTTATCTAATACAGGTTAAGTATAAGTAAGATGTCGCAGGATAATTGTAAAAATCGGATCTTTGCGACAATCCTAGGACGATCGCAAAAAGCCGGATACCTAATTGAAATGTAAGAATGAATTTCGTTATCATCCGAAATATTTTAAGGATCTTTGCAAAAATTCGGCTTATTTTAGATAAATCGCGAATTACCGCCAGACGGATTGAACGTTGAACATTAGGTTTGGTTAGATGTTCTGACCAACCAGGATGAAGATCGACTCTCAGATTATCCAATCAGCGTTCACGATTCTAATCGTCCTAAACAAAAGGGATATCCAATTTTTCCGACTATCCTGCGACTTAGACATGAGAATAACACTTAAAGACTATGGATACCGTGAGAAAAGCTGTTCCCGCGGAAAAACTTTACTAGACGCCCGAAGCCACGAGAAACAGCGAGTTAAATAATTAATACTAAGAAAAACAAACAAGGGACCATTATAAGAATCAATTCCATTATGTAAAATAGCACCTATCTATTATATAAAAAAATTAATTCGTAAAAAATAGAGGTAATATTTTATCGAAAAAAAATTCGTAGCTATTTTAGAGTGGAATCTCCAATCTAGGAGTCTCAGGCCAAATGGAGTCATTTCATCTTACTTAACCGACAACTTCGATTAACAATCGATAAAATATTATCATTTTACAGTCAATAGATTACTGATTTGTTCAACTACTGATAGCAACAAAAATACGCAACACGCAAAAAAAAAAACTACTAAAAATAAAATCTGAATTCACACCGGCTAACGGTATTTTAATGAAACTTTGAACAAAATGCCTATACAATTTTTTTTTCTGATAATAATTTAGGTAGAAAGTAGTTTATAAGTAGCTACTTATACCACTTAGAAAAGCTATGGTCAAGTCAAAACTGTGTGAAATAACTTTCGGGTTATTTATTTCTCGTAATGTTTTAATTCTCTCTCATGTATTCTCAACACACACCCAAAAACACAGACCGTCCATGATACGCCTATTTATTGTTTATTTAAATTAATATATTGTAAAAATCCGCCATTGGCAGGATTTGTTAGTAAAAAATTCCAAACTCATTTTTCCTTTGAAGCACATTTTTTCACGGTAGCTAATTGTCACATTCGCATTTTCCCAATCTCTTCTTTCTATGGAGCATTTTTTCCTAAACACCATATTTCAAGTCGTTTTTTTATGTACGCTATTTGTACCAATAATAAGAACAATTAAATAACTTTAAATTTTTGTAACATCCTATTAAACTATTTCCCGTCGAAGCCCGGAAGGGTTTTGTCAGGGATTCACTTTACTTACCTATTTGTAATATAGTCTAATTTCATACAAAAACGTATGTTTCATTCAACCTTGTCATTTTTTCTCGAGAAAAGCAATTTTATTTGCCACTCATTACGTGTGACCCCACAAATTATCTGTAACTTTCCAATACATTAAGTAGTTAAGGTACCTACTTATGTGAAATTATTATAGGTGCCTACATAATGTGTTATCTTTTACAAAATAAATAAGAAACTTGTTATTTTAATGATGTTTTTAAATAATTTAAATTGCTTGCGTCATTTTAGGCTCGATTAGGTATTGCGATGAAAATATTGTGAAACTCCATTAACTCGTTTAGTGCCTACTTCTTTATGAAAATTAGGCCCCATAAATTTATATTCAAAATCAGTTTAGTTTACGTTTATGTAAATGTTATATTTTTGTGGCATATTTTAATTCAAATTTACGTCTATATTTGACTAAGTAAGTATATTAAGAAACTACGATCTTTTAGGCATAATATAAGCAACCTAGGTATACCTATCTCAAATACTTTACAATGTGGGATTGCTGATGAAAAGTACCTAGGTACTGTTTAAAAAATGTTGCCTGTCTTTACAGTAACTTCAATATTGTAGAAAAATTGCATGCACTTGATCAAACAAAACATTCAAACCCATTGACAAAGTAATCGGTGAAACTACAACTGAAAACAGAGTGTGGAGCGGCAAGCTCGTCGTACTCACGAAGGGCATGTCGTCGCGCGGCGCCGCTGAAAACTACCGTGAAATAGAACGTACTGGGAACAACACCGCCGTCTCCGCGCTGAAGCCGCAACACTCGCACACGGTCAGGTAGCACCGGTCCGCCGCCTCCTCGAAGGTCATGTCGCGCGCGCGTCGCTCGGCGAGCCCGCGCCCACTGCCGCGCCCCACTCACCGGTCCCGCGCCGCCGCCGGGCTGCTCCTCCGGCGCGATGAGGTCCCCGTACGCCGGCATCGCGTCCGCGTACCCCTCCTCCTCGGTGTCCACGTCGTCGCGCGACTGCGCCGGCGACGGCGTGCGCGCGGCCGCGCCGAGCCGCACGCGCGCCAGCGCCACCGCCTCCTCCAGCGACCCCACCTCCGGCCCCCCCTGCGCCCCCGCGTCGTCGTCCCGGTCCTCCGACAGGCACGCGGACGCCTGCGCGACGAACGCGATGCGCCGCCGCAGAGCGCTCTCGGGGGTCCGCTCCTCCACCGGCTCCACAGGCTTTTCCATTTCGGGCTCGCTGTTTCGCTTCCACGCCGCCTTCGTGAAGGGCCGCGTCGCGACCGGGTGCTCGACCGCTATCGGACTGACCGGCGCGGGCGACTCCGGCGCCGACGGCTCCGGGTCCGCGGTCGGCGGAGGGGGAGCGCCGTCGACGGCAGTCTCTGCAGGGTCAGGCGGCGGAGGGGGCGTGGGCGCCGGCGACCCCTCCGCGCGCTTCCGCCCGATGCTGCCCATGCGGCGGAGAAGGCCGCCGCCCTCCTTTTTCTTTTTGTCGACGCTGGGCGAGCCGTCGGTGCTGCGGGAGGCGTCGCCGGCCGCGTCGCGGTTCTTCTTGTTCCGCTTGCGCATCGTGCGTTCGTCGCGGGCGGTCTCGCCGTCTGAGGCGGAGGACTTGTTGGAGCCGGAGCGCTTGATCGAGCCGATATGGAAGGGCGAGCCGGAGCGGAACGGCGAGCGGAGCGTGTGCAGGGTGCGTCGGAGGCGCGAGGGCGGCGGCGGGGGCGGTGGGGGCGGCGGGGGCGGGACGGGCGGCTCCTCGTCGCGCATGCTGCGGCCGTGCGGTGTGGTGGTGAGCCGACAGCGGCGCGCAGACTGCCGCCGCCGCCCGCAGAGCGCGGCCCCGCTCGACCGACGCGACACAAATCTCGGACAAACTTTCGACAACGCCCTACGACTGGATACGCACGAGTGGAACCGTTTCGTAATTCGGAGTAAGCCCTTCGGCCGTCAACTAAGGATTCCTAATCATTAAACAACCCAACGTATCTGTCAATAAGCCAGATTCACAAACCCAAATACAGGCTGTTTTGAATGGATCTCACTGGTGTGCTATTTATTGCTAAACTTACAGGCGTTGATAATTGATCTCTCAACCAAAACATGACTTAAAAAGAAGTCGGACACCATGAAGCTAAACAAGCAACTGTCAACTCTTAGTAGCAACTGAACGATTTGAAGTCGCACGAATTACCACCTCCAAAATAATTGGTGCGTACAACCTGGTTGGTATTGTTTACGCGCGACGACGCATGCGTGGAGGCGAACATGATATCCTGGCATGTGAAACCGATAGCCAATACCAATAGCCTTAGAATTTGTTGTGTAATATTACGATACTGGATAAACGAGGTCCTTCAAATTTAACTAGGCATACCTGCAAATTTGACAGATGTAGGAATGTATAAAAACTAAAAAAATTAACAAATTAATTAGTTTAAAAAAGTCATCTGGGTAGTTTGTTGTATTTCCTACATATAAGTATAGGTACCACCTCAATTATAAATAAACAATTCAGATTCCTAGTAGGTAATTCATATCCTTAATTACGAAACTATTTAAATTAAATGTTTAAAAAAACTGAAAATTTCCCAAAATTAATAAAAACTGCGCGGCGCAGCGAATTGAAAAGTTGGTCCTGCTCTGGTGGTGTCATAAACTTATTTTGTTTTGTCATTAAAAATTCTACAGTAAAAATGTAGATATTAATGTAGGTAATATTATTTATTCTGTGATATCACCTAAATTATGTGGCGGTATTCTGTTACCTGATAACGGAGCATCTTCTACTGCAATCAAACACTGTTTCAATATTAAATTTATACCAAACAAAAGAAGTACAACGGAGCTAAATTTCAAGGTAAAAGAGCTTCAATTATCGTTTCCGATGTTTAACGACTTATCGTTGAGTTGATGAACCGTGCCATTCAGCACGGCGGCGACATTTGTATGGACTCCCTCGTAAACGGAAGGGAATCCCTACAACAAGTTGACACTGTACTTTTGATATCGACCGTCGTCGTCGTCGATAGAACATGTTGTAGGGTTGTCACCTTATAGATGCAACTCAAGGAAGAAGATACGTCACTCTCTTACATTGCATGTAAAAGAAAACTGAGCTCAATGCACGCATACATGCACATACACAGCTGAAATTAAAGTTGCGTTCGTCATCTTCGGTATGTATTACTTTACGTAGATAGGTAGGTAACACCTTGGAAGTGGTGGTAGATAAAAAAATTCCGTTGTATAAATGTACCTAGTGTACTTACATGCAATAAATTATTTTTGAATTTGAGGTTTTCAACTAAAACAGTAACAGAATGTGTTTAGATGCAGAGAACCGAAGATCGGGCCCAGTGGCGCGCCTTGGGAGAGACGACTTGACTTAGGTACGCCTTTTTTTAATAAGACAAATATCGTACGAGAAACATTGACAACCACTGACGAAGTAATAGTAAACAGGAAGTATCAATAAGACTAGATTATCCGTTTAATAGACAATGTATTGTATCTAGAGTACTAGACTTAGCTATTAAACTGTTATGATGGGATGAATGACACAAGTAGATGTACATTACGTGACTTATCTTAATAATGTAGAAGATAAACAAAAAAAAATTGTTGACGATTTTTGTTTATAGGGTTCTATATCTAAGTATATAAACACGGAATGGATAGGTACTCCTATAGAATAAGAAGCTTGTTTGTCCGCTGTATGTCCGTCTAAAACTACTGGACCGATTGACCAGTTTAAAACATAAAACTCGCCGATGAGGGGAATAATGGCAATTTCAGGAAAAACCCATAAATATTATTAAACAAAAAGAAATTAGCTGACGGAATGAACCCGCATGTTATGTATGACGTTTCTGCACTTTACGGAATTTGTATAAGTTCTCGTTTAAACTAGCTTACCTACTTTCAATGTCAGCAGAAAAGGAGAAGCAAAAAGAGCAAACATGTTTTAGAACATAACATACTAATAGACGTAGGTGACCACATGGTTCCATAGAGTAGTAGCAAAAAACGCGAATGTAGCTACTTAGTGTAGTACATAATGGTATATAACTACTCGTACTACCAAAACAAAATAAATACTTAACAAACAGTACTTAAAACTAAGGTTGGACGAAATGAGAAAAAAAACATGATTCCAATTATTTGGAACAGCCAGTTTGGATAGATAGAACAGGCTTTTCATACCTACAAATTTAAAGATCCTAAAATAGTAATAGGATGAAAGATACATAGGTAATTATTTCTACTAACCGTGAACTAAAACACGAGTGATAGATATAAAAGTAGATACTAAGTACAATAAAAGCAGTAAGATTGGTATAAAGGTACTCACGCGCAAACGTCCGCTTAATTCGACTTCAATGGCTTCCTCGGCATACATCATTAATATCCAAATAGATATTTAAATAAACACTTCAAATTTTATAAGTCTCACACACAAAACGCATGAATAAACGCGTAAATAAGAAGAAACTTATGATAGTCCACCAAACACGGACTACTTGAAATCCAGGAAGCACAAAAGTTCATTTATTACTATTTAATATCGCAGAAATAAGAAAATCTACTATAAGCTAGTAAATGCTTTCAATTTTATTTAAATATCATTATTTACACTGGCTGTTTATCCACTGCCGAAGGTATGAGTATACTGCACTATCGATCGATTAAAAGTATTTGAGGTAATCGCTCTATCGATACCGTAGCTTAT
This sequence comes from Metalampra italica, assembly GCA_949699065.1. Lineage (NCBI taxonomy): Eukaryota > Metazoa > Arthropoda > Insecta > Lepidoptera > Oecophoridae > Metalampra > Metalampra italica. Next base: position 10,953,601 of record OX452971.1, on the reverse strand, counting down.
CAGTTCGCCTCTATACCTTGATAACCGTTCTGCACATTCCTGCAGGTTAGTCGGGCATAAGATGTTTGTTATCTATCTTAAATACTCCAATCATGTTTCTTACTCGTAAGTGATAAATTGCAAATGATTTAGGTATTAGTATCTTAAACAACGGTATTTAGTTAAATCTATAAATATTATTTTAAGTTTCCATGGATTTTTCATGAAATAAATAGAAAGTGGCCCAAAAGGTAACCTTGAGGTACGTCTCATATTTTATAGGATAAAAGTATAACTAACTATTTCTTTACCTACTACACATTACAGTTTCCTTTAAAAGCTTTATCTATCTCCTCATGTTGACTAACAGTCAACAACATAACGACTATAAATATAGTAATGTGGTTGATCATATCAAACGCTTCTTTAAAAACTATAGGTTTTCCTTTGTAGTAACTTGTTTTTAATTCTACTGGTCTACTTAGTTACCTAATTGTCTGTGTGATAAATGGTTTTGTAACTTAATTAGTTATTTTCAAAAGTAAAAACCAAAAATATTCTCCGCCGTGACAGTTTGCACTGCCGTGACCAGGATTCGAACCTGGGTTACTACGGCCACAACGTAGGGTCCTAACCACTAGACGATCACGGCTGTCGGAGCTGGTGACAGTGGCGACGAAAACGCGAGGCTCTTTGCAAAACTTTACGTAACGGTCAACGCGGTCAGCGCCCGCGCAAATAAGAGCAAAAGAAAGTTTCGTAATTCGATATCGTAATTAAGTCGTGAGCCCAAATCTTTTAGTATTCTGTCTGACATTTTTTATTTTATTTTGGTTTTATACATACATATTACATTAATAGTGTTTTTTTTTTAAATTGTTTTAATAATTGTTGTAAATATCGTGTTGCAGAGTCACTCAAATTTAACATCTTTAATGTATGTGTTATATGAAGGCAATAAATTTCATATTGAGGTTCAAGGATTTAGTAGGTAAGTAACTTACTAACTTTCTTAATTAAAAAAAAACAATAATAGATACCTACGAATGAATTGTAAGATTAGGCCAGTTGAACCAATCTTATAGCAGCTTTCTAGTGGAGATCATCATCAGCCTGCACTAGTGTCCACTGCTGGACATAGGCCCCCTCTATGGCGCGGCGGCACAACCCAATCTTCGGTTCTTCGAATCCCTCCAGTGGGCTTAATGAAATAAACGCACATTACGCACCATTGAAAGCCATCTTCCATTCCTCGTTGCTGACATACTGCTAGTGTACTTCGGTTTAGTCTTCTCTTCGAGCAGCTTCTGCTTTTGCAATAAATATTTTTGCACTGTTGCCTTATCTAGCTGTTTTATCATGGTTATTACCTAAACTAAACACAAAGTGAAGCTCTTCGCGAAAAATTACTTCGGGACATAATTCCACATTGTAGAAAACAAAATTTAAGTACAATTTTTTGGCGATTATCCTTTTATTAATCCTATAAAACATTAACGTCACTAAATTGACAAGAGACACGGCGCTGTTTAAAATTTAAATGACGATTTGCAGGACACAAGAACTGTTATCGTCCGAGAGAATGTGGAGAAATATACGCATTAATTATGTATTGGACATTAATATTTGCCCCCAGATAAAGATAGTGTTCACAAGAATATACTTAATGCACTTATGTTTTTCCAGTTGCGTATAATTTTGATCTTATCATTTTGCTATTACAGTAAACAGACTTATACCTAAGTCAGTAAACCCAACTAGCCAGTTAATTGTATAAAATCGTTGTAAACATTTACCTAAAGTATTTTGGTTTGATTTGAAGTAAGTGAGCGGCTTGGGGGAGGTCTATACCCAGCAGGTGCAGGCAGCAGAGCAAAGCAGCGGGGAAACAACAGCGTTGTCGACTAAATATCTGTTTCATTGATCAACAATGCACTATCTACGATAAGCTACGATTTTTATATATTCGCCGATAAGGATAGACGTGAAAACTATTAGTCAATAATCTTTAGGTAGGTAAGTACCTACTTACATACGCGTTGTTTTTAAAAGAACATCTCAGAATACCAATACGTAGGTACTTGTTAAGGCTTAAGATACAACCCTATTTAAAAATGTAAACACAAAAAAATCTATCGCCATTGCAGTCACAGGACTCACAGGTTCTCAAAGCAAATAGCTCCAACTATAGAATCACTAAAAAAATGTTTCCACGACGTAAAGTCGCCCATGCATGCCATTCAATCCTTTCACAACTCCAGTCTGCATTCCCGGGAACACAAAACCACAAAAGAAACCCATTAACCCCGCCTTCTAGGCTTAAAACCGTTCACGTTTGGAAAAAAAACACTCACCATTTTAGAATTCCTGGTCGTCTTCTTGCGATGTTTCGAACAACTTCTGGAGTGTTTTTTCGTTCGCGGATCGGGAGTTTGTTTTTGACGCTGACATCTCTGTGATTCCCGCGAGACTGCTGCGACGCTGCGGACCACCGCCGCCGCACACATACCAACAGATAAGGCTACATGGATATATTATTTGCGGTTATCTATTACGTTTGCCAGCATGTTTTTTTTGCGCTATCACTGACTTTCTAGACTTAAATTGCAGGCGTTCAGTTCAGACACATAGCATAGAAACGCAAAATTCCAGCCAAGCAATTTACCCCAATTCTCATATACGCATTTGACCATGACTATATTATCCGACCAGCTAAGCAAAATATTCTACAGTACCTACCATTATTTTGACTTAGTTTTGTAAAATTAGGGAGTGGTATGGAGACAGAGATAGGCTCTTTTCTCATGAAAATGTTATTTAAAAGTTACCACGGCAAAATTTAAAATGAGCACCAACATCAAAATCTATAGAAGCATACCTAATTCGTTGTAATTAACAATGACTAACTAATTTTACGGAAAATAATAAATAAATAAATATTACGCATTCTATTGGTATCCAGGTATTTGCGTAATATGCGTCTGAACATGTTTTTCAGGTGATTTAGGTGTAACTGCATGTTTTAATTTTAAAATCTTATTACAGTTTAGAAATTAATGTTCGTAACTTTTCGGTAGTCGATCTCAAACAAGCATATAGTAGTGTTCAATTCAATACTCTTTATTGCACATTTAGGCGGTCTTATCGCTAAGAGCGATTTTTCCAGACAACCTTTAGTATTACGTTAATATCCTCAGGTCATTTGAAAAATAAAACTTATAAGTAGGTTTATTTATTTATTGATAATAAAAACAAAATCATGCATTCATAAAAACGAAAATAGTAAGTTAGTGTGATTTTATAGTCCTACCGCACGTCAGTGGAAACAAACCCAGTATAAGCAGGTCTCTGATAGTATTGAAACTCCCTAATAGGCTCGGCCAGGTCAAGGCCAAAGTGTTTTTACTGACGTGCGGTCGACCCTACCTAGAAAATTGCTGCGGCCATTATATGACGTCACAACCCTAAACTAAAACGCTACAAATAATAGAATTAAACTATATCGAGAGCCGTGTCCACACACTACTCGTATACCGAAATAGGAAATAAATCGGAACTGATATTCATACCGCTTTATATACACCACCAGCCTAATTTACAAAACATCAACTTAAAGTTTCACGTACGTATCAAACTAAAGTAAAACACTTTGGTATTTGAAAGTTGATAAACAAATTCTAAAACTTAACAATTTTATATTGAACTTGCTCGTGCTACGGACATTTAGGACGACAGATAGGCATAAAAACACTTGGTTGATCGTCCTAATTATGCTCTTCTCGCTACGATAGCCTGGAAAGGGTGCCAAGGAGGTCAAACTTCGAGTAGCTACGCCAGAAAAATCGTTTGGGTTGGTCCATATAGTGTGGTATTAGTTATTTCCTTCTGAGTAACACGACCAGGCAACCAAATAATCTATTTTATCAACTCTCTTAATTACACACTGATATGAATTGAACTAATAGGAACTAAAATATAACACAGCCTAGTTCCAAATGTGTATACTAAAGTATTACTAACTAATTTGTGATAAACTTAATGTATAAAACATAATCAAGAAAATCGTGACCCACGAACAGTGAATTGCTAAGAACAACTTTCCTTAGATATTGAACCAACGAGCAATTTCCAAATTCACTTTTAGCCTATAGAAAAACAATAATATCAAATTATGTTAACCTTATGCGAATTAATTTAACTAGTTCATCTTTATTAACTAAGGAAATGCAAATAAAATCCATAGGTGAAGTATTTCTTTTAGAAAAGAAATTAAGAACAAAGTCTGCTAAATGTTAAAATTGCTGAGAAACGGGACACATAGAAATTTTGTGTCGTGTGTATTACATCGTGTTTTAGAAATGTTCCGCTTACAGAAGGTTTAACTATTTTTGTTTCGTCTCATACCCCTGCTTAAAAGGAACAAAAGATGGGTTAAACTACTTCAGTGCTAGAGGTATCTGTCTTCATACATCTTTGTCAGCATGTTTGAACGAAGTGCTCTCTGTCGTACCACGTTAGGAGGGTAGCTTGACCTCCTGCCCACGCTTCAGCATGTAGTGGGAGATGTTCTCGTAAGCCAGGAACGTGATCATTGTAGCCGGCACCACGCGCACCACGTTAGGCTTGAGACCTTTGTAGAAACCACGCCAACCTTCGTGTCTGTGAAGGTATGAATGTATTTAGTGTCATGTCTGCTCACTTCAATATAACTTATAGATGAGATGTAACGGAGATATGATGAAAAATGTACTGACATTTGAGTTTGTGCAACATAAAGTATGAAATTGACTTGTCGCAACGAGAAATCATGAATACGTGGCTACTTATAGTGTGTAAATATGTTCAGTGATGGAGTAGGTATGTTTCCCTTTTTAAACGGGGTGTTTCAATTATTTTTTGTTAATTTGATGAGCTGACCGCGATTCAAGTGATTTTCAAGCAAGGCCATTCATAGTTTTACGCTGCGACAAAGTGATCGGTTGTAGCATCGAATGCAATGTTTGTTCGGAGTTTACTTACCGGAGTTTAATTAAGAGAAAACGAGCACTGTTACGAACTGTCGTCATTATCATTCATGAAAACAAGAAGCAAAACCTATAATTCGAAAAGCAATATGTAATTTTAACGAAATGAAGCATTCACGATGTAAAGTAGATACATTGTCGTCAGTGTATCTAAAAATGTGATTGATAAATTTACCCTTCTAGATTTTACTTACTTTGAGTCAAGTACTTACCTAATAACTTTCTTTAATAGATACTGTATTTAGGAAAAAGGTTTAAAACATTAAAACCATGGAAAATTAAAATTTTACCAATTTGCTATCATTTATTGATTATACAAATTGTAAATAGGTAAGTTGAAACAGTGGATTAAGTTTGCAGATATATAAAAATATAATTATAAATCTAATCGATATGTGGCCAGCCACCGATATTATACAATAATAATAAATAACAATAAGAAACAATTGCGATTTCTTTTATATTAGATTTTTTAAACATCACATTTTATTTGGTTTTCACATCGATTCATCGCGAAATTATTCTTGGTACCGTCGTCGTTTACAACACTATTGGAATTGTCAAATAATTTCTCACGGACTTATTTCAAAATGACTTCCTGAGCAACGGAATTAAGGGAAATACATGACATATTGATATTAATTATAATGTGATTTAAACACCCACCTAATTCACAAGTATTCAACAATGAGATTCGATTGGATAGTCTATACTTGCTGTTACAGCAATTACGCCATACTGTCAGCGAACTTCACATACAAAATTCAGACAAAAGCAGAATTTGAAGATGCGAACTTTGGGAGAGGCTTTACAGCAGTTGACTGACACAGTCTGATCCAGGTCTTGCTGTAATCAACGGATTTTCCAATGCTGTTTTAAAGGAAAATTTCTAGGATGACGCAATAACACGTTTGATTAGATAGAGTAGAGAATCGGTTTAGGTACCTTTGGAAATTTGGGCCTTAGACGAAACACTTAATACTATATTTACTATTACTTAAATAAAATAGGATTTGGACAGAAAATACTTAAAAATGTAACGTGGACAAAATTAGACTTGGAAAAGATGAGACCTACAGAGACATGTACAAAATAAGACGAAGAATGCGACTTGGACAAAAAAGACAAAAAAAAATGTGACCTGGACAAAACAAGACGTGAACAAAGTGCGACTTGGACAAAAAACGAAAAACAAAATGTGACATGGACAAAACCAGACTTGACCAAAAAGCTACTCGGACAAAAAATACTCAAACAAATTGTGACCTGTACAAAAATAAGACTTGGACAAAATGCGACCTGGACAAAATTAGACTAGAACAAAATGAGACCTACCCTATTTTGGGTTTGGACAAAATAAGACTAAAATAAATATATAATTATGAATACAAAGCGCGAAAGTCTAAAATGTAAAATAAGACTTACAATATTCTGGCTTTGGACAAAATGAGACTTGGACGAATTGGTACTTAGACCAGAGAATCAGGTAGGTCGTTCGCGTATGAGTTTCCTTTCATCATGATTTATTTATAAGTCACTTTTTTTCTTTACACAACGAAATGGCAATAGATAGATATATATATCGTACGATATCGACTCAAAGGATTATGGATTAGGGGGGTATCACTTCTTCATGTAATTAAAATCATTAACTAATTATAGCAATCATTAATGTTGTTATTTATAATCAAAAGACTAAAACTTACTATAATTTACTTTCAAAGCGAATTACTTAAAGATCTTTAAAAAGTCAATAGCAACTTGTCTTAATTGATCCCGATTTTTTCCGGTACATAATATAATTCGCATGAATCGATATTAAATTTTCAGCTTACAATAAATAATGGATCACCTATTATTATGATTACAAAATGATCTAGTTTAATGCGGATTTTACTAATTATTGTACTAGGTTTTTAATAGGGGAACAAATGGAACTAATTCGAAAAACTTTTAATGACAATTTTAACCTACTATGAAGACGGGAAATACATGAATTAAGCCTCTAAGATAAATTAGCTTCAAACTTGCATACTTAGATACGTAATCAAGAAATGTTTAGTTACTCTAATTAAATTATTATATGCAGAAACAAAATTTATTGAAGCAAGTTGAAATCTAATCTATCCTATATAAAGAACCTAACGTCGTCTCACCACACATGTAACGTATCTTTTTTTAAATAAAATGTCTTTTTGGAGATATGGACCTTTTAAAGACATCGCGAGTTCTAAGTACCTATTATCACAAATTTGTCAAATTAAAACTAAATTGTGCTACACATGGCAACACTGCCTTTATACTGTGTTGCCATATTCATAGTTTAACTAGTTACGATCTGATGGGAAAGAGTACGACTACTATTTACAAATGATTACGAATACAGTTTAATTACAATGTAAATGAAAAACACAACATATGTCGTGAGACAGTTTTCACAAACTAATAATAGTACAGTACATTCCATAGACAAAACAATTTTTTTATTACTTACGAGACTAAAACATTAATATTAAACACATTTTTTTCGAAAGTTAATAGAATAATACAATAAATTCATTAACGATATTTAGAATACAAAATGACTTTATTCTTAAAATCGTGTTGAATACGTGCCAACATTGGCAACGACCTGCCTGCCGCAATATGTCAATATAACCATAGATACACAAGTATTCCAATTCGACTAATTGCAGAACACAATCACAAAATGTCGTCAAAACAACAATGTCAAAAGTATACAAACAAATAGGAAGAATCAAAATAAAATGCATTTCAAATTACCAATACTAAACAATAAGTTAAGTCCTGCTTAAAAACTAATCGCTTACCTTAAACAATCCATAGACAAAACGAGACACCGTAAAACCCTGTGCTTGTTACAAAAAAACTTGTCGGATCAATACAAAAGGAAAACCAATAGAATACAGACAGAATATGCAATAAATAGTTGTGTACGTATTCCCATCAGAATCATGTTATTCAATCGTTATTTGTGAACTTCTCCCAAATGAGCATTACCAAGCAGATGTTCGGCGTTACATGTAGTAGGTACGGCGTTAGGCCCTTGTAGAATCCTCTGATTCGCTCATACCTCCAGGTCTCCTCGATGCAGTGCCACGCGCCGTCGTAGGTCCGGTGCTGGTCCTGGAGGCGAGCTCGCACCACCTGGTAAGGGTACGTGGCCCCAGCGGCGATCAGCTTCGACACGGCGGCGAAGGTCAGGTACTCCACAGACGTCTGCAAGTCGAAAAGTTATTTACTGAATATAATCTTGTAACGAATAGCTTAGTAAAGTAAATGAAACTTGTTCGAAGAAATCTTTTTTTTTTTAAAGTAAATTTTCGTAAAAAAATAGTTCTTTCCAGTTGTTTTTGTAACCTCGTTTGCTACAGAGAGAAGAAAACAATAAATTCTTTAAGTTTGCTCTATGCTATTTATTTTTTGTATTCTTCATGTTTTTGTAAATATAGCGTTTCTTTTAGATCTCTATAGTTTCTTTCAGCTCACTGTAAAGGTCGGGGGAAAGTCCAATAATAGGTACTCATATATGTGAAAAAACAAGTTAATATAAAGCAGAAAAATAAACCGATGGCTTTAATTAATGTTTTCCAGACACTTAATTAAACTCCATTAAATGCTATTTAACCCTACAGAGTCTTACAGCTAAAAGCAATATCTTCCGACAGCCTTAGTGTGGACGATATAAACAGCGTTACAATTAATAAAAACATTCCGAGCAACGAGTAAACTTCCACCTTTGGAAGTTACATAATTGAATTAAATAATTGGATTTTTCCTGGAGATTACGTCAGGCATAGGCTGTGCGCTGATAACCAATCATTAGTGTGAAACAAGTTCAGATGTGTATCTATCAGCACGGAAGAGTAGTTAAGCTGATAAAATGTTGCCATTAATAATGTTATTCAGAAGCCGCGTGGTGCGCCGACCGATAGCATATTGTACAGTCGACCGCACGTCAGTGGAAACACTTTGACCTTGAGTCTAGACTATTACGGAGTTTCAATGCTATGAGAGACCAGATTATTCTGGTTTTGTTTCCACTGACGTGCGGTCGACCGTACTTTGACGCATTTATAGAACCCGTAAATCTTTTTGGAGGTTGAGTGAATATAGCCACAGTTAGTTTGCACATTGCTGACAGTGTTTACAGTCTATGTGTGCGTAATTGAGCGTAGAGTCCAAAAATTTGAAAATGTTGATTTGGTTGATCGATTGAATGAACTATATCTTGTAATTGAACGAGCGTCTCTAGTGACACGCCACAGTTCCCTTTGACACCTAAAATGAGGAATATGTCCAGCAGTGGACTAGTGCAGGCTGATGATGGTGACGATCAAGTCATACATACTATATTGTTGCGATGGGTACTGGCCGCATCAAATTTAATCGTATGCGTCATGTGTCAAATCATTATCGACTCCATAGTTTTCGTTCATCTTACCGTGCGATGAAAAATCCGAAGCTTGATAATGATTTGCTTACCAATTTAATGTCAATGGGCAGGTTCCTGTACTGGTTGTACCGGTTCTTCATCTCCTCGTATGTCATGAACTGCAGGGCGCCGTGGGACACGCCGAACATGCCGGGGACGAAGCCCTGGAACCAACATCATGCACGTTAAAATTTACGCTTTCATTAGGTTTAAGTTTAAAAAATAGTGAAAAAAGCAAAAAAAACGGTTTAACAATTTGCGATTTCTTATAACAATCTTTATGATACAACGCGCAACGGTCACGTGACTCGAAAAATATGCCTACGCCGCGCGGCCCCCGCCCTGGCCTAATCCAGTAAGGGGTGTCGCGCGCGCTCGACCCCTAGTTTGGGACAAGTATACGATCTGGTGAAATTTCATTTTTCACTTAAGTTGCGGCTACTAGGGGTCGAACGCGAGCGATCATTCTTCGAATTGATAATATTATAATCTAATGATTTATTGTGGAATTGTGTGCAGTACTATAGTATCATTCCTTGACAATTCAAGGACTGCACACAAATAGTCTCTTTTGTTCAAGACATGGGGCAGTTGTTGTGGGATGACGCAGGATTCATATAAATAGAACTTAGAGGAAATGCTATACCTATATATCTGATCCCGGAAGGTGTCAAGATCGCACGTAAGATGATCGTTATGAGGACTGCCAACTCTTCTCCCAAACATATTTTGAATTCAAATATCTTTGAAATAAAAAGGATGATTAAACTTCATAATATTGAAAGCAGGATTCTACATTGATGAATTCTAACAGTATTGCACCTATATGCACAAAGCAACTGATATAGCTATAGTTTACCTTGGAAGCGGTGGTAGATAAAAAATTAACGTTGTATAAATGTACCCAGTGTACTTCTAAAATATTTTTAATTTGATTGATTTGAATTGTTTTTTTTTAAATTCGAAATCCTTTATTACTATAAAATAAATAACCTTGGAAAAAGGGTGGTGTATAGTCAAGTCATGGAGATCCCTGGGGGAGGCCTTTGTCCAGTAGTGGACGTCTACAGGCTTATATTATGATAGTCAAGTTGTGTAGGTATGTGGTAGGTATTCATGTCGGTGGATTGGACAATTTATTACCTATCAATACTTGTGCCTACAAGAAATAAAATAACAGTAAATACCCTATCAAACATCTACGTTAGCTTATTTCTTAGCGACATTTCAATAACACGCCAATGGCCAAATAACGTGTTAACTCAAAGACCAAAATTATCATTACATGGGTGCAGTTTCAGAGAGTATCCAGATGATGAACTAAATAATGAGGATATGAGCAATGAAGCAAATCAACATTAAAATGTGACGACATGTTATGACTCGAGAGACCCAATCGCTGTAAATGTATATATTGCAACACTGTATTACAAATTATATCTTTGTACTTTGAACCAATAGCTATTTTTTCCTATGTATTACAAAACATAAAGAGTATGTTACGATTAATTTTAATCTCTTCGAAAGACCTGCAAGTATAAGTACAAAGTTTATTTATTTCTTAAATAACACTTAACATACAATTTTCGATCCCCAAATGAACTAGAATTCCCTAAGTACAGGGCAATTCACAAATAAAACACTCACATATGACCAACTTGTGCAAAGTTAATTGTTCTGAAAGCGAATCGAACCTACGCCCTCTAGCGCTCGAGTCCAACGCCTAAGCTAATGAGGCGATCGAAAACGTATTTAATTTATAATTATTTTAATGATCAACAGAGGGCGTTATTTTTAAAATGTAGGGATGAGATTCTGCATTTTATAGTCCCCTGAGATATTGATATGAACATGATCACACATCTCCTAGACCAGTTCAAAAGGGACGAATTTTCGTACATACTCTGTCTGCTTCTACAAAACACTGACGATATGGCATCAACACTAAGCTTAAATGTCTATAAGCGTATGTATATTCCTCCCGAGTTGTTTGATTTTATTCTATCTATGTTCTTGGGTCGTGTCAAGCGCAGATAAGCCCAAGGTCGCGGACAAAATGGCGCATTTTAAATTTGTTAAATCTTCTCGCTAATTCGCTCTTGTTTACACGCACAAAACGCAACATTACGACACGAGTCAGTGACTTTATCGTATCTTTTCTATTGATAACAATTATCTATTGTGCTGTTGTTACATAAACATATTTTTGCATTACAATGAACAAACTTGGTGACCTAACTACCTATCTTATGCTTGACTTGGATCATTTTGTCTGATCACAGCAGTACCAATTGCCAATGGGGCAGGCGGGTTAGAATGGAGACGCACGCCATTGTCTTGCCATTTCACACAATAATAATATATTGTTTATAGGTCTACATTTTTACACAAAAACCGGACAACTGCGAGTAGGACTCGCGCCGAGGGTTCCGTACAAATTTAATTACAGAAATAATTAGGAAATCGTTAATAAAATTTGTAGTTACATCACATGTTACTAACTTATATGGATAACTTGCTCATACGCAAAGTTAAGTTTGTTGGTACAAGAAAAAAAACTAATTTTTGTGATGTAACTATAAATTTACGGTTTTCGGATTTTATCCTTCACTTGTGCTATAAGACCTTGCTTCTTGCCCAATTTTAAGATTCTAGGCCAACAGGAAGTAACCCATAGGTTTTGATGACCAAGATTGCGGCAAAATCGGCCATATCTTCTGACTGCGTTGACTTAGAAGTTTGATTTTTTCACAGCTTTATGGGACTGCAGACCTCAGTATTTGATATTAATTTCAACGTGATCCTCCACGCGTTCCTGAGAAAAATGGTCTTAACAGACAGACAAGTGTGTGGAGTTCAAAAATTCTTTTCGGTATGTCTTCAGGCCTTCCAGCAGTGGACGTCTACAGGCTGATATGATGATGTAGCCTTCGCAAAATTGGATTTTATATGTATCGTTTCAAGTTTATATTTAAGTACTAAATGTTCGCGAATGTCAAGTAGGTACGTACCTACCTATAGGGTAAAAAAAATCATTCTACTGTACTACGCACGCACTCGATGGTGAAAATGAGGCGCTTGAATAACCCATTTAGTCAACGGCAATTTATCGGTAAATATTTTTGTTTAGCTTATCATTTCACACGTGATATTTATAGGCGTGTAGATTTATTAAAATGAGAAAAACAAACAGGGATTAACTGTGACGCTATACATGTGTGTAAACATGAGCATGTATTTTAAGTACATTGACAAATCTTAGAATAACAAGTATTAATTTAATGAATTCATGCAATTGTAACAAAACATTAGTTAGGTTGTTCTTGTAGTTTTTTTACTAGCTTACTAATGACCTCTAGCACCGGTTTTAAAAGTGTTTCTAGAAAAGCTGTAATGGACATAACCAATCAGAGTGAGCCAACCAGAATCATAGAATAATATAAATGTTGGGCATTGTGCCAGTACCCAGTGCAGCCATTCAAATTCTTTCATTAACGTAAAACACTCCTTTATTCCAAACAAACAAATATGAACTTACCCTATAAAGACCTCTGACGCCTTCAGTTCTGTAGATCTTCATCAGACCGTCCACCATGCCCTTGTATCTCTTGTTATCTGTCACAACCTCCTCGCTGTACTGGAGGCAGAGTCGAGTCTTCACTACCCATATGGGGTTGGTCATCACGAGGGAGAGGACGCCGGCCTCGGCGGCTGCCAGCATGTGGAGACCTGGCCCTAGCGGTGTGCGCGCGTTCCCACCTTGTATCCATGTCTTTATCGCATTGTAACTGGTGGAAAGAAGTCCTGTTAGTTTTGTCTATTCCAATGGGATTTGGGATTATTCTAGAACCACACAATTTGGTGTTGTGTGAACTTTTGGCCTTTTTGTTAATGAATTTTATTAATAAGTAAACGAGATGAATGAACGAACATTTTAAAATTATTTTTTAAAGTAAAATTGTATTATCTATCACGTAAGTGGCAAAATTGTCGTTGTGATAATAAAGTCCTTTTAAAACCTTAATTTCGAGACAAAGTCTAAGACAAGTATGGTATTACATGGATGGGTAGCCTATATACATTGGTATCTTTAGATAAGATGTAAGTAACAGGATTTGGAATATACAAGTTTCTCATCAAAAAGTAACTATTGATTGAGCTCTTGAACAGTTAAAATAGAATAGATAATTGATTCCAAATTGTTAGGTTCATCATCATCAGCCTGTATCAGTCCACTGAAGGACCGCTACGCGCCACTGAACCCTAAATTAAGTTAGGTTGCAGATGCGAAAGTTATATTATCCTTGAATTATCACTTCTTACATTGATATTTTGTTGGTGAATTGTACACTTGTCTAATCTGAAAGTAGAAAGCCCTATAAGATGGGAATAAGCCAGTACAAACCAGAATGTACAAATATGAAACCAGAGTCAGAGTATGGTGTCTGTCTCAGCTAAAATCAAACTCTTAACCACTTTTGTTCGAGGTAACCGTCCAAACCACTGAGAGTGGCTTGTAACGATTTTTCTTCCAGATAAAATAGTGTCAGAGATAGGACATAACAAAGAAGCATAATATACACATGTTTTTAACACACAATGCACACTGAAAGATTCGATAATACTCTGAACTCATAAACAACATGGTAACATACAATTGTGGTCTCTTACACACATGATTTACTCAGAATGCTTGGGATTGAATTTTTCCTCTTATTACTAAAAAATATGTACATGCAAATACATCAATCAACTGTTTCGTAATTTTATTTATGAGATAATTATGTGTTGTCTTCTGCGACTTACAAATTATTAGTCTTAGGACAGTACATATATTAATTATCTTTGCGTTTATTGAATAATATTATTAAAAAGGTACAAAATGTGCGCCAGTAACAGTTCACCTAGGTCCTAGATAGATTGGGGTGGCAATCCCTGCATTAACTTCATAATAATTTATAATTAAGGAAATCTGTAATCTATAAATACTTACAATAAAAAATAAAAGCCCCATGCAGATCCTGATCCCCAAACGTTGGGAGTGACCCCTCTGTAGAGTCCCTTGACTCCCTCTTTTTTCACAATGGTCACGAACGCACTGCCCAATCCATCATATCTAGGTACGGTAGCAGTTCTGCCATCATTTACTAGAAAAAAAAATGCCATAATCAAGAATAGACATTTTACATTACAATTTAGGATTTCATAAAGTCAAAATATTTTATTGCATATGAGTACCACTGGGGTCTGGGTACATTTATTTATACAACATAAATTTTTATTATTATTTAATAGTTAAATTGTCCTTAGTTTCCTATTTCAAAGTTAGTGAATTTGTGTTATTTCCATCAAGGACCTGTAGAGTATGTATGTATGTATGTAAACACTTCATTGTACTACAAAAAATTACAATAACAGATAGTTAAACCAGTGAAACTAAGTACAAAGGCGGACTTATCCCACTAAGGGATCTCTTCCAGTCAACCTTAGAGTTACTGAGAGGATTAGCTTTTGCGTTAAGTACCACAATTTCGTAGTAAAGTGGGTGAAAGAACTACTGGTGTGTAAACTTACCCTAAAAATACAGATTTAGATGATTAGAGTATGAATCATATTTAGGTTTACAAAAACATTTTGAAACAATGTGTTACCAAATTAGGCTCTATCTGGATTTTATGTATGAGTAATCATGTTTAATCATATTATTGAATAGAGAATTAGCAAATAGCCTCTTAGAAAATGCAATGAAAACCTTTGTTCTCTTTATTGTTGGCTCAAATAATGTGTTCCAAAAATACTAATTTTTGTAACCTTTGTAAACTATTATACTTTACAAACCAACAGCTTCACTAGAAACTATCATCAATGTATCATAAAAAAAACTGACTGACTAATCAACTGCTGAGTCTAGAGACTTGAAATTTTGCACAGAGGTTCCTCATATAGCTCTGATGTCCACAAAGAAAGGGATTTTTCCCGCAACTTTCCTGGCAAAGCCGCGGGAATCTATAATAAATTAAGAAACCAGTACACAATACAGTAACAATTGTAACTAGACCTTCTTATCTTCAGGGCACAAATTTTTGAGGTCAAGGAATAACAGAACAGATGAGATAAATACACTTTTGTTGATAACTGCCTAGGAACAACTAGATTTTGCAAATTTTCTGGTAGTCTGGGCTGCTATAAGATTGCAATTAAATTTACCTTTTTAATTGAATACCAGAAATCTTACTCATTTATTTTCAAGTAGTTAACTGGTTTGGCAGGCTTGGGAGGAATTGTACAAAAGTAATGGTTAGTGTGTAGCCTTACTTCTTAGGTGACCTTTATGGAAAAAAACAATAGCATAATTTTAATACAATTTAGTTGGTACTATTATTTCCTCTGTGATTTGGTCTTTTTTATGGTGTTATTTTTTAACAATGTTGATGAATTTACATAAATAGACAAAGACACTTCTGATTTACCATAATCTTTGAATTATTTGTATACTCAAGATAATAGGGTTACTCAGGTTAACAGGATGATAATCATTACTGTATTTTAACTGTACCCAAGTGGTCAAATAAAGAATTAAAACCTAGTCTATTAGTAAGACCGCTACAAAATTGCATCAGGAAGTTATCAATGTATCCCTGTGCAATGTAAACAAAGCCTCTAGAGAATTTACTTTCACTTTATGTTCATTCAAAGTTCCAGAAAGAAAAAATCTAACATCTATTCTTGAAATCTGAAACTTGTTCTTGTTGAAATGTGTCTACAATTTCAAGGTTAAACTGTTACCATGAGTGAAGAAATCAATAATTTCGCTAAAAAATCACGAGATTAGAACTCACATGGCAATGAGGGATTGTCAAAATGAGACTCACCTGCAAAACGAATTTTTATTAGATCCAAAGGGTGCAGAATCAATGTAGAAGTTACGCCACCTGATATACCAGCTACCAGGTGTTCATATTTGATGTGGTTAAGCAAAGCGAGCTTGGAAGACGACGGATTAGGATTCTTCATTGTAGACATGCCGAAAACACTGGATCACAGATAAAACCTATGCATTGTGCGAGAAACGTATTTATGCTTATGTCTACCGGCAGACACCTTCCCAAAACTCTATAACGAATTTTGATATAAAATAATCGTCACTAAACATTATTGCTTTCGTATTATTACCACGAAATTACGTTTCGCGATTGTGAATGATTCCGTCCGTTCCGAACAGCGATTGAAAGTAGCGTTCCATTTGACGTATTGATTAAAGATATAATAAAATAATTAAATTTTATTTGTCATTTCGGTATTTTTACTTCAATCATAGACAGTATTACTCAAATAAAAATAAATTATTTAATATTGATTTTTTTCTTATAAGTGATAACTACAATAAATACTGATTTAAATAATTTCGGGGTACAAAGTTTTAATGATTTCTAAAGAAACGGAACGTAGAATGACGCAACTCATATTTCTCTACTGGCAATTCTAACCACGAAACGTCATTTACTGTGTTTATTTGGTATGGCAACATTTAATAAGGCCGAGTGTCCACTTCACTCGCCCCGAGCGTCATCGTCGTCGTCCGCCAAAGTTTGAAGTAGTGTGGATCGGAGCGACACCGTTATTAGAACTGGTTTGGAGTGCGTTAGCATACTATATAGTTTGTGGTTTGGAGTTGGAGGAGATTGGAGTTTAAATCCAACAGCGCCGTCCCCTGACGGATGTCATGTCATGTTTTTTCGAATATCTTTTCTCGGTGAGACGTACCGGTGACGGCGGCGCGGCGCTGGTGGACAAACGTCCTAATGGTAGTAATTTGTAAAAGCACTTGGCAACATATTTTGGCCCACTGGTTTTGACATTTGACAGCTCCAGCCCGAGGAAATTGTTGCCCATTTATTACGTAAATCAGCGAGCATAATTTCTATATTTCTAGTGCAAGGATTACAAGAAAAATGCTGAAAATAGCGACTGCACTTAGAGTACTCCCTAAACAGGGCAACCAGACACGTCTGTTGGCGACAGCTGTTGGTTATAAGCAGGCACTTGTGAACGTGCCACCGACCAAGCTTACAGTACTTGATAATGGGATCCGCGTCGCATCAGAAGACTCGGGCGCCGCCACCGCCACGGTGGGCCTGTGGATCGACGCCGGTTCTAGGTACGAGACCTCCAAGAATAATGGTGTAGCGCATTTTCTAGAACACATGGCATTCAAAGGCACAAGCAAGCGATCTCAGACTGACTTAGAACTGCTTGTAGAAAACATGGGCGCACACTTGAACGCGTACACGTCGCGGGAACAGACCGTGTTCTACGCCAAATGTCTCGCAAACGACGTCCCAGCCGCTGTTGAAATCCTCGCAGATATCATTCAAAATTCATCCCTCGCTGAACCCGAAATCGAACGAGAACGAGGCGTCATCCTTCGTGAGATGCAAGACGTCGAGAGCAACCTCCAAGAAGTAGTCTTCGATCACCTCCATTCTACAGCATTCCAGGGCACGCCTTTGGGCCAGACTATCCTTGGACCCACTAAGAATATCAAGAAGATCTCCAAGGCAGACTTGCAACAGTACATCAAGACTCATTACCAGCCCGCTCGCATTGTTCTCTCAGGAGCTGGTGGTGTGGAACACGAAAAACTAGTCAACCTTGCATCCAAGCATTTAGGGGGGTTGAAGAATACCAATGCGGAAGTGCCCGAGCTAGCCCCATGCCGTTACACTGGCTCTGAAATAAGAGTCAGAGATGACTCAATGCCTCTTGCACATGTTGCTATTGCAGTAGAGGGTGCTGGATGGACCGACGCCGACAACATTCCTCTGATGGTAGCAAACACTCTTATTGGAGCTTGGGACCGCTCTCAGGGTGGTGGTGCCAACAATGCTTCCTTCCTTGCCCGTGCGGCTTCTTGTGAGGGCCTGTGCCATAGCTTCCAGTCATTCAACACCTGCTATAAGGACACTGGTCTGTGGGGCATCTACTTTGTTGCGGAGCCTCTTCAATTGGAGGACATGCTATTCAATATCCAGAGGGAATGGATGAAACTGTGTGTCTCAGTAACTGAAGGGGAAGTTGAGCGTGCAAAGAACCTCCTCAAGACCAACATGCTTCTGCAACTTGATGGCACCACTCCGGTCTGTGAAGACATAGGCCGTCAGATGCTATGCTACAACCGGCGCATCCCACTCCATGAGCTCGATGCCCGTATTGAATCAGTCAGTGTCCAGAATGTTCGTGATGTTTGCTACAAATACATCTATGACCGCTGCCCTGTCGTCGCTGCTGTAGGACCCACCGAGGGTCTCCCCGACTACACTAGAATCCGTGCTAGCATGTACTGGCTCAGAGCATAAAGAATTATTGTAATAGTTTTACTTTTAGATTTGTTATTTAAATCAAATGAGATCGAACGCATTAAACTGTCGCCCGAAATGCCTGTGGTTTTATTGTAATGAAAATAAAACACTGTCTTTTGTGGAATGTTATTTATATTACTAGAAGATTAAGTAAATAAATAATACAATGTAAATACAAAAGTATGTTTTTCAATTTCTTTATATTATTTGTTATTAATATAATCTACAGCCTCTGCAAATGCAATGATCAATATACATATAGTGTAAAGCACCATCAAAGAATTTCATCTTTTCCCATTTTTTTCAAAAGAGAAAATTATAAATATTGTATCCTATGTTTACGAATAAATAGTTTGAAGTTTATAAACTTTAAAAAATAATTTCCTAAAAGGTTCACTGGTGATTTCAAACGTTACTACTGGCAGCTGGAACATCGCTAGCCACATTTTCCTTTTTCTCCTGCACGCTGGCAACACTGGGCTTGCGAATCGCGCTGGTCTTCCTCTTCTTTCCATATGGCAGCACTGGTTCGCTATGGCTGATCAGACTGGCCGAAGATATGAAGACTGAGATCTGTTCTGGCGTAGGGCAAGCCACGATGAGGCTGTCTTCGTACGAGTACCCATTGTTCGTGAGGATCTGGTCTATTTGCACGAAGTAGCCGACGACGTTGTTCTGCAAAAAAAGATAAAGGAGGTAGTCATGGTTTTCTGTCCTAAATCCACAAAAGGCACGATTACACAAGTAAAAAAAATTGCACGCGGCAGCAATCATGATCATCATAGCCGCCGAAAGACGTCCACTTTTTTATTATTATTATTATTAATCCACAAACAGTCGACAGACTTTAATTGGATTTCTTGATGGAGTTAGACGTCCACTGCTGGACAAAATAGGGTCATTACAAAAATGCATAAATAAATAACCACAGAACATCGGAAAAAGCTCGCTACTTTTATAAATCTGTGTAAATAACCATACGGGCTAGGTTTATTCTTGGATCAATGGTTAGGTATATTTATGTAGTTTTCAGTTCTGCCTGTAGTGTAGACAACTCATTTCCGCCACAAGGTCAATTTTGATTTGGAACGCCACATACAATTAAATTAACAGTCTATTAACATGTCCCCACTGCTGGGGCTCAAGCCTACCCTCAAAACGAGGGCGTTCGGGCTATAGTCCACCACGCTAGCCCAGTTGGTGGACTTCACATGCGCCTAGGAATTTCTTCTTCGGCATATGCAGGTTTCCTCGCGATGTTTTCCTTCACCGTTTGAGAGCAGTCAGTAAATGTACCACATACAATGAAACATAGTTTACATACCCTGATTGGCCTGAAGAGTATGAACTCGGTCTCCTTATTGGCTAAATAAAGCTGCATGGAGCGCTGCAGCGGCGCAAGGTGAGCCCTGATTCGTTTCTGTGCTTCCTTCACCACCACCGCCATCTGCTCAGGAGTCGCCCAGGGTTGGGAGCTCAGTTGCTCCGCCGGGGTGAAGGCTTGGGCCTGAGGAAGGGATAGCGGTTTACGTTAAATGTCTTCTCAAACATGCTTGGAAATTTGAGCCTTTTTTTAGATAATGTACTAACACGTAGGTTATGTCTGTTAAAACAATCTGCATGAGTCATTATTATATTACTTAAAATAAATAAATATTTAATTAATTTGTTAACCTTCTTGAAGATAAATTTAAAATGCTGCACTGGCCAAATACATGCGAGCAGCGGCCGGCTAAGTTGTATGAAAATCCATATTTGTCGTGTTTGTTTAGCAGCCGAATAAATAACTATGAAAACTCATATCTGCCGTGTAATTTAAAAACGGAACGATCTTTTTACTCCGAACATGGTAACCAAAGAGGTAACATATACAAAAGTTTTTTTTATTTCGAACTAGCTTACAAATAGAAAGGTGTTTAATAAAAATAATGCGCATGAGAAATAGTTGTTGTTCGTTGACTCGGACAGATACAAATCTTATAAGGCCTGGCGCGCAGAACACCGGAAAAAGTTCGCTACGCTCCAGCTATGAAATCTGTGCCTGGCGCAAATGGATGATACGTCAGGTTTCCGGATGAACACACTTCATACAAAGTGTTCTATGTGGCGCACACATTCGTATACTTTCCGAATAGAAAGAAGAACATTTTGTATGAATTCAGTTTTCCGAATTTGAATTTCTGATCAGGCAACCACACAGACTAAGGAATGTTATAGTAACAATCAAAAATAAAAAAGTATTACCATCTCGACAAACTCAATAATCGGGCCGGCCATCACCTCAGTGGCGTTCTTTATGAACGTCTCACAGCAACTCTTCAGTTGTCTATCCACTTCCTTCCTCGAGTCCAACAGATGTTCTCTGACCATCGGAGTACCTTCTAGAAGGAACTCTAGCAGCGCATTATTACTGTTGAGTGAGAATATTTGCCTCGGCCGCTGCATCAGGCCGTACGCTGCGTTCTTCATATTGCTGAAGTCCAATGTGGTCTCTTTGATGACGAAGTCTACTTGGAAAGGAGCTATTTGCTCTCTCAGTATGAGCAGGTGCTTGATTTGGAACAGTTGGCCGTCTATGGTCGTTTTCCCCGAGGATATCTGTTTGGCGGCGCTGTCGACGCTTTGAACGCATAGGGATATAGCTTCTTGCGCTAAGCCTTGGAACACTCTCTTTTCTAGACATCTGGAAAGTAATCATTGGCATTACTTACACACTTTTTTTTACACGCAATTTTTTAATAAATGGGTATTGACAAACAATAATATTTGGACAAATTTACACACGGCTGTTTAGTCCCAAACCAAGCCGAAGCTTGTAAATGGGTACTCAACAACTGATAAACATACATACTTTTAAAAAATATATATATAAACACCCAGAGTCCGAAAACCAACAGATATGCTCATCACACAAATGTTGGCCCCGGGTGGGAATCGAACCCACGACCTTTGGCCCAGCAGGCAGGGTCACTACCAACAACGCCGACAGGCCTGGGCCAGTCAAATGACGTTCGCTTCAACCATTTCCGAGTGATAAGCAGCATATAAATGTTTTATTTGTATGAGTTGTATGGTTTACCCATTTCTCCCGGACTAATAGGTATTACTGTATTTTGTACATATATGTATTTTGTACAACGTGCAAATATTCAAGCAAATCGTAGGAACAGTTTTTGAAAAAATCGATTTTTGATGAGTTTCAGTAGGTACCTCTCATACAAAAAAAAAATCGTTTATAATATATTTATATGATTGTACAGTCGTTGATCAAAATAAAGTTGAGATTGCAACAAAAGTGCTTGACTATAGCTTGACAGTACCCAAACATATATATATTTTGCAGCAGATAATCATTGTATTCATACTATTTATTAAATGAACCATATGCATGAATTGTATGATGAGTGACCTGTAAAGCCTGGAGAGTGCTGCGAGCGTCCGCCTGACGGCGGGGTACCACATGCCGTGCAGGTCGGCGGGGGAGGCGGGCGGCCGGCGCTGCGCCTGCGCGCTGATGCCGGCCACCTCCTGCGACGTCGCCGACACGTCCGACACCACAGAGCTGCGGGAGTCGCTGCGCTTCAAGCTCTGCTCTTGGATGGACAGAGCTATTTGCTGCGGAGGAAGATACAAAAATATAAAAAACTAGCTTTTTCCCGCGGCTTCGCCGGCGTAGAGCAGTTTTTCCCGTGTATATTGTGAAACAGCGTAGGC
The DNA here is from genome assembly GCA_949699065.1 of Metalampra italica. Lineage (NCBI taxonomy): Eukaryota > Metazoa > Arthropoda > Insecta > Lepidoptera > Oecophoridae > Metalampra > Metalampra italica. The sequence goes on along the minus strand of OX452971.1, from coordinate 10,931,069 downwards.
GTTTTGTTACTTAGGGGGTATTAGCGGACGCCCCGCGACTTTGATCGCGTTAAAAAGTAGCCTATATTTATTCCAGGATTTATGCTATCACTGTACCAAGTTTCATCAAAATCTGTTCGGTAGTTTTTGCGTGAAAGAGTAACAAACATCCTCACATCCTTACAAACTTTCGCCTTTATAATATTAGTAGGACTTACAAATATGAACTCAATGTAACGAAATTACATGGACCCATTTCGGTATAAACTCCTCAAAATAGAATAAATAAGATAAACTAAAACTCGACTATGAAAAAGATTAAAACAAGTTTCTATTGACAATTACACCATAGGCCCCACTATTACATCATATGCCCTACGATTATACCATGTGCTCCACGATTCCAGCATATGCCTCACAATTCCAGTATTATATCCCACGATTCCAGCATATGCCCTATGATTCCAGCATTATACCCCACCATAAGCTCCACGACTACATAATGTGCCCCACGATTCCAGCATTCATCATCATCATATAAGCCTGTAGACGTCCACTGCTGGACAAAGGCCTCCCCAAAGATCTCCACGACGCCCGGTCCCGCGCTAACCTCATCCAGCCGGGTCCCGCGACCTTCACCAGATCGTCGGTCCACATGGATTACGAATCTTCCGGTACGTGGTCGCCACTCGAGAACTTTTCTGCCCCAACGGCTGTCAGTTCTACGAGCGATGTGCCCCGCCCACTGCCAGCATTATATCGCACGGATTATACCATGTGCCCTGATGATTCCAGAGCGTACCTCCATCATCTCCAGCTTGTCGGGGTAGGCGAGGTCCCCGGGCGCGGGCCGGTACATGAGCACGTCGGCGCGCAGGTGCACGTGCGCGCGGTACACCAGCCGCTCCTGCGCGTCCTGCAGCAGCGCGCGCGCAGCCGTCCCCAGCGCGTGCAGCGTGCCCGCTACAAACACCAACAGTTTTATTTTAAATTCAAAGCTAGCTGTTTTCCGCGGCTTCGCCCGCGTAGAAGTTTTTCCAGCTAGTTTTCTCGCGGGAAATAATAACCCTTTCTTAGTGGACGCCAGAGCTATATGAGGAGTCTTTGTGCAAACTTTCAAGTCTCTGGGCTCAGCGGTATGGACTGTGCGTTGATCAGTCAGTGAGTCTATCAGTTTCTTCATTTATATATTAAAAAAAGGACACAAATTAAAGGTATTGCTGCATTAGAAAGTCATTCATGAAGAAAAAGAGAGAAAGAAAAATTTGTTAGACAGACAGTTTAACAATCATCCAATGATGACGCTTTAGATTTTTTAATTCTTTGGAAAGGCAAACATAAAAAGCCCAGGCAACCAAGAGAAAATTATTTTCAAGTCCTGAGAGTTTGGACAGCGCCGTCTATGTGATTTTTGCGGAAGCTAACCTGGAAAACAGCTCGCTGAGAAAGTTGTGATATATGACTCACGGTCGTTGTTGACCTGCTCGTCGATGACCTCGACGCGCAGTATGGCGCACAGCTCGGCGAGCGTCTCCAGGTGGTTGATGTGGATCACGTGCGGCCGCAGCGTCTCGTACAGCCCGGTGCACAGAGACTGCAGGTACTCCCTGGGGGAACGTTTAGTTTGTTCACCGACTGGTAACTCCAGAGATCAGCGCGTTCAAACAAAAAACAAACAAATTCTTCAGCTTTATAATGTTAAGCTCAAGTAGATAAAAATATTTATCTCTCAAGAGAATCGTCATCTCTTTCTTATTTAAAAAGTTAAAAAAGAGCACAAGAGACTAAAACTGCCACATGATTTAATATAATTGTAATTATTTGACGTCAACATTATCGCTTTGGATACCTATCTGTAATGTTAATGATTATAAATAAAAAAAATATACAAAATTAAGTAAAGGCGTGCACCATGCCAATCGACACCAATGTCGGTACTCACTCGATGGCAGGCGACGAGTGCGCGAAGAAGTGGTTGTAGAGCGCGCGCTCGTCGCGGCACGCGTGCGCGAGCATGGAGCACGCGGCGCGCGCCAGCGTGCAGTGGTCGCGCTCGTGGCGCGCGCCCGCCGCCGCCAGCGCCGCGCGCGTCGCCGCGCCCGCCACGCGCGCGCGCCGCGACGCGTACTCCCGCTGCATGTCCGACAGGAGGGAGCCGTAGCTGCGGGGGGAACCAACGCTTTGTACTCCTTGACGATCGACCTTTTATGGTCAATTCAGACGAGGCGGATAAATGCTCGAGCACTTTTATGCCGCTGAAGTAAAAACATTAATGAATTATATTTGTGTTATAATTAAAAACGGAAAATTGCTCGTGCGGCCTCGAGTATGTGCGAGCAGTTGGCCGTTCTTAGCCATAATACAAGTAGAGTACAGTTGTAAGGCATAGAAGTGCTCGAGCATTTTTCCGCCTAATCTGAATTGACCCTTAGGGTACACTAGCTGTTTCCCGCGCCTTCGCTCGCGTTTTCAATTCAATTCAATACTCTTTATTGCACATAATAACAAAAAACAGAACAAAATAATACAGTAGACTAAGAAGGTACATCCAGGCGGTCTTATCGCTAAAAGCGATTTCTTCCAGACAACCTTTGGTTACAGGATATTAAAGAAGAGAAAGGTAGGTTGTGCAGCTAGATAAAATATATATATAATTATGTATTTTAAAAACTCTATACACTATAATATATACATAAATACATACATACATAATAACAATAACGTTTTATAAGTTGTTTCTAACTTTTTCCTTTTCGCACGGTTCGTAAGGATCGTAGCGTGATCTTAAATCAAATTAAGAAAACTCTCAAGAATTGGGAAATCAAAATCTAACCAGTACAGTCGACCGCACGTCAGTGGAAACCCTTTGACCTTGAGCTGGCCTAGCTTAGAGAGTTTCAATACCACGAGAGACCAGTTTACACTAGTTTTGTTTCCACTGACGTGCAATCGACCGTACAAGTTATTCCAAATCTTACTCGGCACTCGTCTCCGCCCTGGCCTCAACTTCGCTGATGACCATCTTGAGCTTGGGCGCGGCGGCCTGGAACTTGCCGAAGTACACCGCGTACGCCGTGTCGAGGGTGTCCTGGTCGCCGGCGGGCCCGCGCGGCGCCGGCGCCGGCTCCGCGGCCTGCTCCAGCACGTGCGTCACGTACGAGCGGACCAGCGACACGGCGCGGCTCTGCAGGTGCCGGTACTTCACTAAGTACGTGTGCGATTCCTTGAAGCTGCTCTGGAAATTATGAAACCTGTATTTTAAATTACGCATTCCCAGATGATGATGAATATGCTGTCTCTGGATGGTAAATTAAAAGATATTGGACGATATTCCAGCTTAACATGTATAAAATGGTGGTATACAAAGCAAACTTCAAACCCATATGGACCTATGGTATTCAGCTTTGGGGTACAGCTGCCAAGTCCCACATCGAGTTTATGGAGCGCTTCCAGACAAAGAGTCTTAGAACAAACTTTTTTATTCATTTTCAACATTCCATGGTACATAAGCAATGCTCTCATCTACTATGATCTACGCCTACCAGCAGTGAGAGATGAAATAAAGAGCCACATCACCAGATATCAAGATAGACTGACAAGCCACCCAAATGAAATGGCTAGACACCTCATGGGTACAGATAGCATCCAGTTCTCAAGACTGTGCAGGCAGTGTGACTTGCCTGCTCACCAGGTTCCAGGAATAACTCTGGTCCCACTCAAACTACGAGATAGGAGTTTACTGGAACTCTCTCAGCAAACAAGACCCGCCGGCGGTGCTTATTGCAGATTAAGCTTCAGATGGCCTCTAAGCTGTCAACACCTAAGAAAAAAAAAGCTCAGTGCTCGGAACTCACGTTAGTCTTCATGTACTCTAGGCACTGGTCGATCTTGGCGAGCACGATGAAGAACGCCTCGCTGTTGACAGACATGGTGGTGCTGTTAAGACGCTGCGACAGGTGCTCCACTTGCGTGAAGTAGTGCAGCCGGTGCTTAATGTCGTCGCCTGTAATGTGACCAGTTGTTTAGCGCTAACACCAACATTACAAAGTTAACAGCAAGGCAAACAGCTACAAACAATACCAAAAAACCAAAGAGTTACCAATAGCCGAGAGTTTATTCTGATCTGCCAATAATTGTTCACTCATAGTATGCAGCGCATTCGTTTTGTTTGATACCAGTTCATATTCTTCAGTCAATTTGTTCAAATCTGACATTGTTGCTGTGATCTGAAATAATTGATTTTTGTGTTTAGCATTTACCCATATCTATTTTTAAACCAAAATTTATTTATTTTATAATTTTATCTACAAGCAGTCAATAGACTTTCATTGGATTTGTTGATTGAGTTAGATGAGATGAGTGTTTTAGGGAGACGAGGCCAGTGCCTCGACTGGCCTGTTCATATAACTTGGTCTATTTTCAGCCTCTTGACCAGTCTTGAGCTGTTCATCAGATCAGCAGCAAGTGGGTTTGGATGAGAAGGTGTTTTACGTGCTGTTTCTTGAATGCTCAATTTCTTTAGCGACAGTCACTTTCAGTGCATTGAGGTATTTGTGGATCTCAACTAACCAAAATTAGAAGAAATATAGAATAGAATAGAATTTATTTAACGTACACAAACAGCGAGAGAATTTAACAAATTAAAATAAAACAAACAAAAAATACACAGAAACATAACAACAAGAAATAATAATAATAAGTAATACTAGATGAGGTCGCCAAGTGAAGTGACACCCGACCAGCCCCCACAATAATAATTATCTTTGCAATAATTCAGGTCTTAGTATATGATAACTTAAGGAAAGCCATACAATTATGTTATGACTTCTTCTGTATGCTGTTCAGCTGTTTGAAGCTATATCATAAAATATGTGTTCACTTAGTACATAAAATTTTTGCCAGTGCCGATATATACCTGATTTGTTAAGGAGACACACTCGGATCTTCTATCTTCCAATTGTTTGTAATAAGCTTGGTACGGAGCATCATCTGCTTTTTGATTATCCTCACACAGGCTCTCGTACCACTCTAGGAAATCATATGTTGTGTCCACTGATGGTACGGTAGCAGGTTCTTTCTCGTCATCAGAAATATTTTGGGTTTTGTTCTGAAAAATTGTTTGGAAGAAATATCTGAGCGAAATCAGTATCGAAAGCCAGAAAAGCTACTGAATGTACTGAAATTGTCATATTTCCATCATTTCTAGGCAGTTCAACAGGTTTAAAGTTTCATCTAATTCAATCCAGTAGTTTCCGAGTTATAAAGAATAAAAAAAAGTGTATACACTTCGAGCTTTTCTCTCCGTCTGTCTATCAGTTTTTACTGATCCCAAACGATGAGTTTACCTACACAACAACCTAGTTTATTCTAAATTTAAGAGAAAATTTATATGGTAGGAACAGGACCGTAGATATTTGCAATTTCCCTTCACTTTCTATAGTATTTTAGCAAAAATCTAACAAAATATACAAACATCCACATCCGCAGAAACACCGAGTAGCCGCGCTTCCAGGTCCAGTATCGCTTCCCTCTGGTCCGCGGTGAGGGGCGCCAGTGGGTTCTCTGCAGCCTCCCATAGCAGCAGCTTACTCTGAATTTCTTTCAAGCTCATGTTATCCATACTTTTAGGAAAAATAATTTTTCAAAGTTTTTTGCTTACGCCACTGACTGACAGACAGACCGACCACAGACCATATAATCAGATCACACAAACACAGTTTATCTCACTCACTCAGTTCAGTCAGTTAACTTCAGTCTGGCGCACGCAATAGGAACATAAAGCATTCTTATATTTGGTAGAATAATAATGACGGATATTGCCATCTCGCTCCCTCAGTGCGCTTTCTCTTTTTCGCGATAGGTGTCACAAGACAAGTGTAGGTGCCGCGCTTGTTTACTAATGTGTGGAATCTGAGTATTTCATCCGAGTATTTCTGTGGTTCCCTCGGATTAATATTAAATTCATTGTATCACGATATAAAATAGTGTCTATTGAAAATAATGAATATTTGTATTTCATGTAATACACAAACATAATTTTATTGGACGGGAACTTCCATAGAAATATAAGTCCATTAGAATGATGACGGTCTTATTTTTGTACTAGCACCGCGCGAGCTACATATCAAATTAAAGTATTGCCAACTGTAGGAATTTGCACAATTTTTAAAAAAATGGGATTGATTGTTTGGGATTTTTTATTTAAATATTATAGTTTAAACGTTGACGACAATTACGTTTTGTGTGTAAACATTTTAGAGACATGTTTCAATATAAAATCGAATATCGCAAGACAAGTTGCGCTTAGAATTTACTTTCGGAAATATTGTGCAAATTTCTTACGCTGCTGGCATCACTGATAGTGTCAAAGTCAATATCAAGTCAAATTATTTTATTGCCTGAGTGTTGTGCCTTAACAATAGGCATTTAAAATCGGATATCGATATTTAAATTAGGTGTTGTCGTCGGCACGTACATAACATTTTAAAGCACCTTTATTAAATTTGTTGGTTTACTATGAAGTAAAATTGGCATATTAGACGCTATACAATGTCATTGTTAGTACCTACCTATTGCAGAGGAATTCAGATATCTTCGTTTAGATGTAACTATAAAGTCGTCTTCTAAAAAATGATTAGAACATAATATGGTGCTAGTTCTAGTAGGATACCAATCTTTTCTCCCAGTTATATCAATCCATTTTACTTTTAAATCAGGATTCTTAGGAAAGCTGAAACATATTAAATGGTCAAGTTCAGCAGGCATGAATTTTTTTCCAAATTGAAAGCTGTTGCATAAAAAGCCACCTAGTGTCTTAACCTTGTTGTAGGTAAATGAAGGCATTTTTGCTTAGCGCTGCACATTTTCCGAATATTGGCTTATTTTTCGAAAATGTGTTAGGTCTATAGTATATAGTATAACGACCGTGTGGTATACACTACCTACCTATCTAATTACCTACCTGCTGATAACGATTAATCATAAACAAACAATTAAAAATACTCTATCGATAAAATTATCGACAACGTGCAAGCATTATGTTTACATTTACACAGTGCTGGCCAATAAAGAAATTGAGATTTTGCTTCGAAATACACATATTTTTGGATATTTTTAAGTTACCGATGAAAGAAAATCCCTGCATTTATTCGGTTCACTTTGCCACTTCGCAGCCGACAAGTTAGTATCGCACAACTCGGCATCTTTTCCTCATAATGCGCTGGAGCTATGACCGCCATGACAATTGTGCAAATACTGAGCCATAGCGGCGTGCACAGCTGACCTTTATATGTTCAAAAGTACATATGCTTGGCGCGCCTCCCCCCCCCCACGTCATCGTTCTACTGGGAGCGTAGCGAGCTTTTTCCGGTGTTCTGTGGGAACTTCTGATACATTAAAACAGGCCCAGAAATTAGCACCGCATAAAAGTAACAATTAAATTGTTTTGTATAAATAGAAAATTTATAAAAAAGAAATTTATAATTACAAGAAAACCCTCATTTCTATCATGCACATTTTATGGATAACGATAAAAGCTATTCAACTGTACTAATATATTTCTATGATTCAGTCCTTTATTAGGTACAGTCAACCGCACGTCAGTGGAAACAAGCTAGTTTAAACTGGTCTCTCATAGTATTAAAACTCTCTAATAAGCTAGGCCAGCTCAAGGTCAAAGTGTTTCCACTGATGTGCGGTCAGCTGTAAGTACCTACTCCGTTTTAACAAAGCAATATATTAGTCGTGCGTTGGTAGTGAAATTTCTACCAAACTGATTTAATTGGCAGCACTGTCTCTGCTTTGTGACAAGACAACCCACTGTTTGCGCCATCTATCGACCATAACGTGTAACGTCATGGGGGACACGCTACTAGTTAATAATCTTGTCAATAGATGGCGCAAGTTTTCTACTTGTAAATAAATATATTCGAGGTGTATATTTGAACCGTGATTCGAGGTATGTATTTATTTAGATTATATATTTTATTCGGTAGGGCTTTTCTATTATAATTTTAATTTGCGTAGGTATATTAATAACTATAAATTGTGTATATATGTTTGAATAAGTGTAATGCGCCATCTATTGACACGAATACTAAACTATGACAGGAATTGCTCATAACTTTATGGATCATAGATGGCGCTGTATATTAAATTTGTGGATGTACGATAATTTATAATTAGCTAGCTCTTCAGTCTTATGAGAACAAAATTGCTCCTAAATCGCTAAGTTTCATTATTTATGAATTGAATTTATGCACACCTACCAGTGAAAACAATACCTGCATCGGAGAAATATACAGGACCATGTACGAGTGGCCATGGCGGCCTTATTGCTTTTAAAATTTTTCTCCAGGAACATTTAAATTATTATTAAATAATAAATTAAAATACCCACCGTATCACCAGAGGCACGGCCAGGGGTACGGTGGGACTGCAACTCTGCAGTGAATATTATTAATTTATTTTTTATACCTAGCATCTCTAATAAAATATATTTTTTGCACTTTCTAAATAATTGGAAACTAAATTAAATACCTATCCAATTTATTGATACCAAATAGTATTTCTATTCTGATGAATGTAGGTATTTGGGGATTTTAATGGGTTTGTCGGAGGCAAAAACAAAACATCAACAGTTCGAGTAATTTTGCATTTATTGGGTATGAGGAACCTTTGTGGTCAACATAAGCTACAATGGACAATTTCTGTTTACAGTATATTTACAATTTCAGTATCATAATAATTATAATTCATATCTAGTTCTAGGGTAATGCTTTTTAGGAGTAAATTACCGTACTTATATTCACAATAATTACGAGGATCTATAACAAAAATCATCTATACACAGTAGCGTTGTACAAAATACTACTCTAAAAGTAAAATAGTCAATCCTACTCGCCGCTTGGGCGTACCTTCCTCGCGTTTCCACTATCACACTGTCCAGCCCTTTCCTCTAACTCCATACAAACAGTCGCCATACATTTTGTTCGGTAGTTTTAAAGGAAGCTAGGCTAAATACAGCAAATATTTTTAATTTAACGTTCCAACTTCACCGTTTCGCGGTAGAGTTCCGCATAAGGCAGCGCACGGTGCCCTCATCATGACCAGTCTAACATTATATACACCATTTCGTCTCACGATTCTATTACAACCTTGTACTATATACAAACAATTTAATCTTTAAAAAAATACAATGTTAAATTGCTATAACCTCTATTATCGATATAGGGTTGGAATAAAAATAGTTTGTTTTGCAGTTTCAGCGTGCAAAATTGACTAAGCCAGCGATCGCACGAGTTTCACATTCTCGCAACGATTCTAATCTATACGACTCTAACACCAACTGCTGATAACGTACATTCAAACATTTAAACATGTGTTTAACCGTAATTAATTAAAATTATATAAACTAAATGAAAACTGCACACACGACACATTCAGAACATTGCTATCGACAGATCATGGTTGTTGGACCAACACATTAATATCATGTTACGCAGTAAAACTTGATAAATAACTTAAATTACACAAAATAAAGAGTATACATAGAAAATAAATTAACACACAGTCATTGTTCAATGCAGAGGAATATTTAACTATGCCATTACCTTTATTACAGACACGCTTCTTACTGATATCTTACATGGAATATATTAAGGATAGCAAGCTATACCTAAAAGTTTAACTGAAAAGGACGACGTACGGTATACGTAGAAACATTTAAAGACTCGTTGCTGAGATGCGTAGCAAAAGCATGGCAGTTAGCACGACATTCTGCACCCTAAATATTTAAATAACAGAAAAATATATTTCTTTAAACCAGAAGCATAATTAATTATAGAAAGCTGGTGTCGGGCGCGGGCCCGGCTCGGGGGGCCGCGCGCCCGCGCTGGTCGCTGCGGCACGCTCGGGTGACACGACAGCGCTGCGAGCGTCCCTCGGCGCTCGACCGCGTTCCCACTCGATCCTTGTTAACCTACGATTTAACATAACACAGCCATAGTGAGTCCCCGGGTCCCGCGGTTCGCTCGCGGCGGCTGTGGTCGCGCGCCGAGGGGGGAGGCGTAAGAGCTCTGCCGGCGGCGCGCCGGCGCGCGCGCTCGGCGCCCGCCTACGACACCGGCGGCTGCGGGCCCTGCGCCGGCGGCGGCTTGGCGCCCGCCGCCGGCAGCTGCGCCAGCGTGTCCTGGCTGGCGTGCGCGCGCAGGTACGTGTTCTCCACCTCCAGCTGGTTGATCCTCTCCATCAGCTCGGCGATGCGCTCCTTCAGCACTTCCACCTCCTCGCGCACAGCGAACATCAGGTGGCTCTTAACCAGATCCTGTAACAATACAGAAGCCATTGTAATAATAACCAAAACAGAATACATAAAATACTTGTGATAATGACTGACTAAAGGCCGACCTTCAGAAAAATAAAATTCGTAAATAAAAATACCTATCAAGATCAATAACGTTCCTTTCGATAACTTGACAAGTAAATACAGAGATAAGGCGCAAAAAATCAACAAACACTTGCACCGACCGGCTTAATAAATTGATTAAAAACGCATGATTTAGCCGTAAATAATCGCAAAGCGAACCGGCACTTTACGTAAAAGCAAGTCGTTAATGGAAACGCAAAAATAACAAAACGCGAACGTACTTTTGGATTAGGCACGACCACGTAACAGGGATCTTTCTGTCCCTTCTGTCGGATCTCGTAGAGGCAGCCATCTCGGGGTTGCACAACGTCGATCATGTTATAAAGCAAACTAGTTTTTCAGGGTCACTGAGTGAGCAGAGTGTAGCCGGCGGCGGCTAAAATGCGACTGGCAATACGATAGGTATGTGTTGCGCGCGCGCGTCCTGCCAGGCGACTGCTGGTCTGCGCGCGCGCGCTCGCCCTATATAAAATGGCGGCGAACACGTCACCGGCACCGCCACGCGGCCGGCCCGTGCACCCTGAACTCGACAACGCGGCTACATCGATATCGCCAAACAGCTCTTGTTTTCTCGAGCTTGTTTTCGATGTGCACACTCTCGGAAACCACGCGATGTCGGGACAACGGCACTTGCGTTCCAATTGGAAAATAAATATCTAAAGTGACCTATGTTTCGTTTTCATATTTTTAGATGCGTTAATTAGTGATAAGATGTAGTTAATTGAACTAAATAGAACCATTTCATGAAATGGCCGGGCGCTTCATGATGTGGCAAAGTCTACGATCGGACCACGGCATATTATATGAATATAATATCACAGACATGACAAAAGTATGAAACTATTACAGCAAAAACAGCTTGTTATGATGATATAACCAATCTATTAACGATGCAAGCAATTGACGATGCTCTACTTTATATTAAGAGCAAATAAAAAGTTTTCCACATGACCCCCCGTAGCCTGCAAAACGGTTGAGTTGGCTCTGTACGTCAGTATAGATCTTAGAATATTGAATAAAAATATGGCAAAGCAAATTGTAGAAACAACATCCGAATAAAGACTAGACTATGATCTAAACATAGAGCTAAACCTCATATTAACAGTAACTGTTCAGTAAAAGTACTAGCGTTGTCACACGAAGTTTCGTAAGTCTATAGATGATGTTTACAATGAACAGTGCACTGGCGCCAATTAAGCTCATTGTCTATTTTCGCTCTCAATAAATAAAGGGCGGTGACCAAAATAACAATACAAGAAAGATCAAAGTGTGTACACAACTAACACAACACACATTGCATAAATAATAAATAGTACCTACATTGTAATTAAAGAGAATTAAAAGTAGCTTAAAATAAGGGCTAAGTAAAATAAGTAGCATAGTTGGCAAGTTGCAAAGTAGAGACCTAAACATGCAGACAAATAAAATCAAAACATTTAAATCCCCTACAATACAGCTAGAATGCGGATGGCATGGGGAATAAATGCACAGAAATTGTAATTAATGTCAGTATCGAGAAATAACTATACATTCAATTGAAATAATTAGAATTACATACATCAATCAGCCTCAATGAGAAAAATGCAATTCTTTTTCTTTGTTGGGATTCAAGCATTCATCCATCACATTCAACGAAACACATTTATTTTTAACAAACAACATACAAGAACGAGTGGAAAGAGAACAAATATTCAGCATCGAATATTCAGACTTTCCGACTTTGCGATATGAGTCAAAGGAATGCTCTTCGGATCAAGGACTGACTAAAACAGGTCTGGGGTTAGTATATCTCTGGTGTTTTATAATTAGAACCGGACAAAAATAAAATGGTTGATGAGATTTTATTCAGCGCAGTGCTTCCAGTGGGTGTTGCGACCTTCAATAAGGAGTCGATCGCCGAATCGCACCGGCCCATTCCGGACCTCATTCGTTGACGGCTGCGTCATTTGTAGATTGACAGGGCGCCAATTGGTTCGTTGACAGAATTCGCGATACAGATATTCAATTGAGAAGACAGAAAATAAAACCGCACAGGGCAGCAAAGCGATGATGAGAATATCACCAAATATCATAATGGTTGTAATTAAAATACAACTTATCAATGTAAATATGAAATATTATGCGCCAACAAAACAAACACTGTTAGGTTAGTGGGTAAATTAGATAACAATGGAGAGCATGAAAAGCATGTCGCGCATGATAAGATAAAACAAATAAAGCAAGTTTATTTGCACCTGGAGCTAGAAATACAGAAGTACCTAAACATAATTCATGCAACGCTGTCGTCATCGGTGCACTGAACTTTTTTCGTGCACCAAATACCAAGCGATGATATAATACGACCAAGGGCAAATTATAAAACCTGTATCATTGCTTCATTGCCTAAAGAGTACCAGATTACACCGGCAGATAAAATTATACTGGCGCATGTGAATTGTGTAAATTAGAACGCGTTTAATGAGCTGCTATATGACGAAGCCTTGAAATTTTAATGTCGAGTGGCAGTTCTAAGGAAAATGGCTGTATCTCATTCAATATTATGAAATCATATTAGGAAGATAACTATGTAACGCCGACTTCAGTCAGCCAATCAGACTTAAAGTAAATACATAATTATCTTTCATCAACACAGTGGAAGAATAAAAACGTCAAAACAAAAGTGACAGCCGTTTAGCAACAAAGCCCATATAAAACAAAAACAAAATAAAAGACAAGATAAACCTGCTTTTGTATTTTTATCACAAACGAAGTTTTGTTTTTCATTAACGAAAACTCGAATAGAGATTTGAACAATATGGCCGAACCGAAGGTGGACCAACCGGTTCATCGTAATATGTAAACAACTAAAGTTCAAAACAAAGTCGAGGCAAGCGGTAGGCTTCAGTAATAAAAATAATAAATTAATGCTGCGGGTGACATCACCTCCATATAAAGCAGCGGTGGCCATGTTTATTATGTAGAGTTACCAAAACAAGTAACAGAGGAGCTAAGCCACGACCAGTCTGATTACTTTTATGAAGTTTTATGTGATATGTGCTACCATATTTATTGATTTGAAACTATTTTATAACATGCACATATATTTTATATGAATATTACCATAAGCTTGAAATTATGAGTAAATAAGTACTGAACTAATCGCAATATTTATATTGAGTCGAAACTAGAAAGGAAACAAGTATTAAAATTATAACAAGTAAAATAAAACAAAAACATTGTTGCCAAAATTGTAACCAAAATCCACTCATTCACAATCGCATGAATAGTTTAACTTAAAAATAAAATAATAGTAGACTCATTGTCAGCTCGAAAGATATTGATATGAAAACAAAACCTGTAGGTAGAGTTTTAAAACAAAAGTTGTGTGGTTAAATGAAGCAAACAAATTATATCAATTGATCATACATAATATGACTCCCTTAAATTATGATTCAATTCAAAAACCAGTTGTTTTTGTTCAAATAATGATGGAATAGTAAAAATATGTGGGAGTGTACAAAAAGCTAAATTCGCATAAGTGTAGGTAATAATTATACATACACAAACTGCGCATCAACATTGCGAGTTATTTCAAAAACACATGTTCAAACACTATGACAAAGTTGCGTTTTTTTATTTTGTTAAATCGTACATAATGTTTATTCAGTTGGAAACAATGGTTTATTAATATACATGACACAATTTACAAGTAACGTTGTTCGGGAAAATGGCTTCGCTTAATTTTTTATACGCATGTTTTCACCTAAAACTTGTTAATCAGCGATAGCTATTGCAGAATTTTGCAGTGCCATTATGGTCTAACAAGGTCATAAAGAGGTGATTATATTGTCCAAGAATATATGATATTGATAATACTTAATGCACTGAAGGATAAAGCAATGAACGAAAATAAGTGAGATAAGATACGAAAGTTAAAACAGAAGAAACACGTGCAATCGGATAAAACCATCAAAACAACCAACAAAACATAAGCGGATTGTGAAAAATAACAAATAACAACATCCGAATCACATAATCTCCAACCTGTAACCTGACTGAAGTAATCGCCTTCCTTATGGGATTGATATGCCATTAATTACCTAAATGTTATCATTGAAAGAGTAGGCACAATGATACTATCATATCAAGAATGTTATAAAAACATGTCTGGAGGTATTGACGTCGTCGTCAAGTTATCTCTGAGATAAAAGTTCAAATAAACAAGAAAATAATACGCAAAAAAATATTAAAATAATCTTTGGAGGTCAGCTCTAGCAATTATCTAGACTTTAAGTTTAATTAACCTTAGTAATGTAACGTGATTACGATACTTGGTGAAGCAGATAGGTAGTGGATCAACAAGCAATAGATAATAAAATTGTTTCAAAAATAAAGGAAACAAGAAGATGCTTTTATATTCCCCTAGAATCAACCCAGAATATGCAAATCCTGATAAACAATAAATATTACATTCTAAAGAACTAAAGTTTGCTTAGATGGTTTATAAAAGCAAGGTCGAGGCGAATTTCGTTAAAAACAAGTTTACGTATCGACCGAATCTGGTTTCGATCGGATCTTCGCAAGCGGTATCGACAGATAAGACAAAAATAACAATCGAACGATTTATTTAGGCCTCAAGTAGATTTCCGAGGATTATCGTGTTTTTCCACAGAATTTATCGATGAATGACGAATAAAAGCAGAGACATCGACAACAACAGATAAAAACGTAGATATACAAAACATGTACGTTTTACGATATCTCGTTAATAAGGATATGACTATCAACTTTGTTTACAATGCTAAGCTTCAATTTTTATTAGTGCACTGCACTTTAATAATCAATATTTGATACAGAATTTCGCTGTTTTTCAGTTTCGTTTATGCCAAGTGCTCAACTTATCTAAAGGTGACAGAGAATGGATTCATTCGATTATAAAAGCTAGATACGGACTACTAATAAACCAAAAGAGGAGCCGGGATCAGAACATTTAACAGAAATATATTGCCAGGCTACCTAGCCAAGTCCGTTCCCGTTACATGCAACTCTCTAAAATAAGTCTCAATATTGCAAAGTGCAAACGTGACGGCTTCATTTAAAGGTCACAATCACTAGTTGGATTTCCGAGAAAACTTTCTTGGCATTTCCTGACTTGGAATGGCTCCGACTCCGTGCTTTGATTTCGATCTGGTACGCGCGTGCGCTCTCCAATCCATTCTTAGTTGCAAATTACTCGCCGGATCTCGATATTCACCGGCCGACTCGTGCGACCTCTCGATATCCTCGACTCTCCATTCTACAACGTTATCTGGAGAGTTCGTGTCTCTGGTCTCCGCTCCAGGTACACTTAGCTTTCCTTCCCTGTCTATTCTAGGTCGGGTGAGCCCAGCCGGGTCACACCTGACTCATGCAAATCAAGTGTATTAGCATACACTGGTGCTTCATGTAAATAAAAGTTTCCACCTTTTTACAAATGCTAATAATAATTGCTAATGATGTTTCGGTGACAATGCATACTACGCAGTCTACAAAACAAACGATAAACTTAAAGTTTAAACAAACGTAAAGTCGCTGATGCAATTAAGTAGGCATCACATCAAAGTGAAATCTTAGAAAATGGGTGTAAACGCGTTAACAGAATTTATGTTTGAACAGATGTAAGAAACCAGGTCAGTAGTGTGAGCTATGGTTCGTATATATCAATAGCACGATTTGCTGGTAAACATATCTGCGGTGACGTAACGCACCCAGCGCCCAGTCGGTCGTGATCTTACGAAATAGACGAGAGCACCACAAGAATCTGAAATAGTGTATAGTTTGTATGCATTTGTCGAACGTATTAAAGATGGCGTGCCTCAAGGTATACCGGTTGAAATACTGGTCACATGAGATTGAGAGTTTCGAATTTGTTAACGTTAGTAATAGTTAGTTATCTTCAATGAATCTTTCAGAAAGAAAAAAGTTAAGGATTTGTTTATAACGGGGCCAAAACGACATTATAATGAGTGCTCATTTCAAATAACTGATTGAAGTACAAATTAGGTTATAAATTTCTAATCATTTGGGAGTGCCATGCGAACTGCAGAATGATTGCGTGCGGTGCGGTAGATGAAGACGTGCCTTTTTAATAGAAACTCAAATGTAATTTACTAACGAAATCTTATTTGTAAAAAAATTGCCAAAGGCATATTAATGAACTTTTAATCAAGTTATTTAATAAACACAACCTGTTTATCAATGATTTATCACCGATTTTATATAAAATATTATGTTAAAATATAAATATGAGCAGTTATTAGATTTATTTCTAATCAAGCAGCCATAATATTTTCCATCGAAGCGCAAACACATCAAAGGCTGAAGGAATCACACGAGCGCGCTGAAGGGATATACAAAAATAATGTGCATACTCAGGGCCGGATTGGGGTCAATCGCTTGGGGCCATCTGCGGCGGCTAATTATAGATGATGAGAGCCGAGCCCATAGTGTACGACGATGACTTTCAATTGCTAACATGAGCGCATCAGATGGACTAAGTGAAACCTTGTGGAAATGCACTCTCTACGGATGCAAATTTCGAAACGCACGAATAACACACGAGATTAAAAAGCTGAATATGTTTTTCACCAGCAATGTGGTGGAAGATATAACAGACGAATCAAAGAAGAATGAACGCACAGGAGACATAGAAGGCAAATATTCGATGAACCAAATTAACACATAATGGTATTGATTTACAAACATGATTACTAATTGAGCATGAAATAAGCAAGTTGTAAATTAAGTGTATGTAACCTATGACTAAGCAAGCAGGTAAATTTTGATGTGTTTGCGTTCCTGATCGTACCATATTTGGTGGCTCGTGCGTCGCTGATTCATAAGCTCAAGACTGTCATCAGTCAGTATGTCACTATATTATAAACTAAGTGATATTACACCAAACCTACATAGTATCGGAGGTACCAAGACTACAACATAAACGTTGCAATGATGTAAAAGAATAATTCTATGCATGACAATACCGCGTTGTGGAGTTGTATTTTCTGGCCATTAAAAGAAGGAAGTCATTAGAGATTCAAACAGTGCCGGCGATCTAATAACGGTATTATGCGACTTATGTGTTACTATTAAAAGCACGGCTTAACTCTCGGGAGATTGCATCTTTAAATGCGTGCGATAAGCTTACTTGTATAATAATAAGACTAGTTTATATTCCCGCCCCCGGTCGTATCGACAAGTCTTATTATCCAGCATCAAGTCCCAAGAAACGTCTTAGCTTATGCTTTATCTAAGAGATTTCTACGTGGGATACAGGGGCGATTTAATCCGGTTACAATGTTCCTAGAATGTCTTATATTGAGCTCAGGCGGATCTAACACGGCCGACTTACACGGTACTGATGGGTACATAGGGACCTACTGTATGACAGAATCATCGAACTGTAAACTGCTTGCTGTCACAACACCTTCTTAAGACCTTCCAACGCCTAAAAGTTTAGACAGAATCGTTCTATTTCCACGCCACTGGAACATTAAGAACTAAGGACTGTCTTTCCATATTTCAGGGAACGTCAAGCAACAAGAAGTTAACAAGCAATAAGTTAATCAAAAACGGAATGTACATTCTATAAACATCATAATGAAATCGTTTACTGAACAGTAGATTTAAATTAAACACACAGAAAATCAAGATTTGAAACAAAACTTTAGGACAGAAATAAAAATGTATCACTGCAGATCACTAGCCTTTTTATATAATGAGTATTTCTACATAATAATTATGTAATACATATATAATACTACTGTTATTATTATATAGCTGTACTAAAACGGAAAAGCTTGCCGATGCGCCCGACATTTTAGTTACAATTTTATTGGTATTTGATACCATACTAGCTAACATACTGAACGGTCGGAGAATGGCCAAAATCTTGGTCGAAAATATATTAGCCAATTTTCTCTGGTCTTGTCAAGATCGTCGTCTGTCTCTTTTTTGTCGTCCGTTTCAGTCCTGTCAAGTCAAAGTTCTAGTCTGCCAGTCATGTCTTCAAAGGAGGCTGGACGCCACAACACATACAAGCAGGTGAAGTTAAAGAAAAGCTTGTAAAAATAATAAAAAAATACAAGACATTAATAGAATTGACAAGCTGCGTGGATTTAAAGCATTTGCAGCATACTAGGCCGGACAGTTAAGCGTTATTTCCATTACCTAGTCTTTGTCGTCGCCGATGTTTATTACTGTTTGGTACTGGCATTTATTACAAGTGATTTCCTCCATTTACGGTCAATTATGATAATCGCAGTCGGCAACTACAGACAGGCTTAAGCCGGACGAGTCACGTAAGCACGATAACATGACGTATTGGAACTAAACTATTGAATTGTTAATCTTACAATTATCATTCCCTAGTATGAAGTCCGACCTTTAGTGTCTTGGAAGGTAATTTTCCACATCGGTGCATTAACTATGTTAGAGATATAAGAAGAAGAATGATATGTATGTGTATTTACTCACCATAGCTTGCTCGATCTTGTTGTCGATTGCCACCGCGCTTGTGCCCGATGCGCTGTAACAAACAAAACAAAAATTAGTTACAGTTCATTAAACACCAATTAAATTATTAATAATGATACGAGGCAAATATTAAATATGGATAAGTTGTAGGTAGGTATTATAAATCATGTACTGCGGATGCACGCACATCCTACGAAAGAGAAAATATTTAACATCAACACGATGCGTAATATACGCATGTTTCCTTATAATTATGCCGTTTCCGAAATATGCAATGAATCGGTATAGGAACTAATATGTATTAATTTAGCCAAACAGTAAAGTTCAGTAAAGACTTATTAGTCTTATTAAATTTTCATCAGTTATTAGGAGACAACAAAATAATAAAGAACCATTAGCACAGGCATATATTAATATTAATTATTCATTTAAGCTCTGTAAGCTCAAAAGAAATAAATACGAAAGCGATCAAGTTCAATTATAAAATGTAACGAAAAGATGCAAAAACTAAATTTTAAATTCTCGCAAATAATTACTATCAAACCCTTTCCAATTTGACATAGCAGAACAAATTCACGTCGCAGAACAATCGCAGCGTATGGGCTGGCGCATTGGTGCAACTGGAAAAGTGGTGCAAGGGCGTCAGATTGCGTTTAAACTAGATAATACAACTCCTTGCAGCACGGCTATGTATAATTATTTCAGTAATGAATAAGTATAAACCGGTAATTTTGAGAAAAGCTTCCTGCGTTGCAGATGATTACGCTAATGCAGGCGTTGTGGATAAATATTGCAAAAGTGACCCACGAGGCACACCGACAGCTTTTTGTAATAAAGATAAGCGAACAATAGTGGTTAGTTTCAATTTAGGCGACACCTGTAGGTACACTATATTTTAGTCTATTAACAAATACCTATGTCAAATCAAAACATAGATTTATTTATAACAAAAAACAAGACAATAATATTATATTAATGGCAGTTGTTTTTCATGCGTAACCAATTTGTGCAAGAAACATTAGAAATCCATCTCCATCCGGTAGCCGTAGTTGTGAACACTTGACACGAAAACCTCATATTGAATCGCTCAGACGAGACGATTGATTGCTAATACAAAGTAATGTTATAAATGTGGCACCGCAAAAGCAGAACAAATGAGACTTATCAACGCTGAAACTACTGTTAACCCCTTTGAAGTTAACATTTACCACAATGAGAAGAGCAACAATGCAAGAAGAATGCAAGCAGTAGTTAGGCATCATAAACACGCGGTTAAAAGCCACGTGCCCGAGAATGACGAGTATGACGACACAGTCTACTTAGCGACTGCAGATGCCATTACTGGCAACTATTGCCGGACTTACCCATTATGATCCAATCTCGGTCGTGTAATCGTCCGGTTGTTGGTCCAGTATCTGTGTGGCACGACGTACGACTGCGTACTTGACTTTCTCCGGAGTCGGATTCCGTGTCGCGTCAACGAGGTGAACAACACGCCGCTGGTGTTGAGCCCATTGGAGCATAGAAAATGAGTTTTGCGGCCGCGGATCGATTTCGACCGGTCCATTACTGAACTCTTAGATATTGAATAACGACCGTGGACCATACGACCGAGGCCATAGCAATGTCTCCTCCTAACATTGCTTGCATTTATTCGTATGCAAATAAAACCCGCGTTTTAATATAATCTCATAATTTCATCGAAAAAATTATTTGTTACTAAATATAGATTGCGAGACCACCGAAAGTTAATGTTTCAGTGCGACAATAAAATAAAGATAAAATTTGCTTTCTCTAAGCGAAAACAAGTTTAAGTATTCGGTTAGCGAATAGCGATTACGCAAGTTTGGGAGTTGACAAAATTGCACACGGTGACAAGTTACCTGCATGGAAAAGTTGAAACTTAAGACAGCGAAACCCGAGATGCGGAGAAAGTATTTAGCGGGGGTGAAGTGACGACAGTCCGGCATGAAGACCGGCTACCAAGACAAAATAAAGCAAAACCCAGCACAGCACGTTTTTATTTCTTAATCTGCAGTTTGTTATGTATTTACAAATAGTAAATGATAACCTTAGATCTATTAATTGATATTGACGTTCATGCAATGTTTTTTTAAAACCATTGTATAGTCAATAAAAATTAACTTTAATTTTGAAATGAAAAGTAATACAACTAAATGTTTAGAACTCTGACAAGCGTGGCTTTCACGCCGATTGAAATACGATTTGTTGCCAAATATATCTTTAGCAGGCGAGTTTCACATGTGTCAGTCAGCGAAACCCACCTGGCAACAGCGCATTTCTTGACAAACACTTTACGTTTTAAAACGACTCATCGACGGAAATAACTTTTTGTACGTTTTGAGACAGAAATCTGGCAACAGTGTAGCGAATAAACAAAAGAGTTCTAAAACAGAATTTAAAGGCTTAATGCAAACAGATACAAAAGGTATCCAACATGAATGCTTCAAATGAACAGAGCAGAAAGTATTGTGAAACATGTTGAGTATAGTTACAGTTACAAACAAAGAGAAGAGATAAACAGAGTACCTACGATGTGCCGTGTTAGTGGCTCACGCACGTGCGTGTTTGTGTAGATCACCCGTACGGCACTCTAAATAGACCTCCTTGAACAAGGAGGCATTAAGCATTGTTCCTACAAAAACAAAGAATCTTAAAGTCTCTTCATCGCATAACGAACAAAAACCTGTTGAAAGCCTCATCTTTTATTTAGATTTGTCGTCATCGATCATTCGCAACCAAAAATAACATCTGCCGGATTTAAATTTTCACCAGTTGCTTCAGTGAATTACAAAACGAAACCGGTTTTTATTTCATAAATCTTTTGTTAAGAGCAGAACACCAGAGTCCGAAAGAAAGCAAGGTTTGTGCAAGATTAAATGCAAAAACTTTTTGATGAGAATCATATGGAAAACAAGGTGTTAAATATTTATGTTTACGATACTGTTACAAGGTATGGATCGGATGGACAGAGTTCAAGATACATAGAGCATCGAACTGTAAGCCTTTGTTATCTGTTTCGAAGATATTAAAAGAACAAATAAGTCAAGATCCACACATGATTCTTATCACGTATTTACTCGCATTTATAAATATGTAGATAATTAGTAAGCACCGGCGAAAGTGCCTACTATAAATAAATAATTACAATAATAATTTGAATCTTTACAAAGACAATAGGTACCGATAATTTTTTTCGAGTAGGTAGTGTGAAAGACAATACCATCCAACTAGAAATCAAAGGCCAAATTAAAATTTTGTGCAGTAGTATGAAAATTAGTCACTCACTGAAATATGACACTTAAATTGGCTTTTTAGGTTGCCAATTGCTTCGTTCAATTGCAAATTTGCAACTTAAACGATACCTACATCATAGTGTTTTGAGTGATCTTTCAGTAGTAGAATTGCTGCAAACGATCCAATTAGAGCGGCCGCTGTTATTGAGTCATAAAGACTAGCGCGCGATTAGTATATTAACAGATTAGCGGCGTTATCGCGGTCCTGAAGTACAGTGTGGTGTACATTACATTATCATGTATTGGACCGTCGGTGTGCAAGGTCGTCGAGGGGAAATCGACGAGTTTCGAGTTGTGTCGACACGGCTGGCGCTCAGTGGCCCAACTGCGACCGTTACATCTTGCGGCCACGTTTCATAACATCGCGTTCACAGTTCCTTTCAATTAGCCGAGGAAATGGAGTGGCAAGGCAACAATCAAGAACAGCACCAGCCAGTGGACTCGTTAGAAGGGCAAATAAGATGCTAAAGGTTTAGATGATTTGTGGGGAACATAACATATTTGGAGAACGAGGATTGCTGAAATTGAAACAATAAAGTCAAGTCACGTGACGCCGTATACGTGAAGTGCCGCCGCTGATTTCTCGTTGCGGTCGTAAAGTACTGCAGACGTGTGTCGTGTGTGTGCTAGGCTAGGACAACAACGAACGTGGACAATAAATGAATTGGAACCAAACAAAGGACGGTTGTGGGACACAGGGGAGTGAAATAGAGTCAGTGTTTGACACGCGAAACGGTCACGCAAGCTTACATTCACCATCGTTACATTTATGAATGCCTTAATTGTGAACGATACAAAGAAGAATGACCTACCGAAGCCTTAAGAAACAATACATTTCAAATAAAACAAACCGTCCGTTTTTATTTATTAATGTCGACATTCAAAAATTAAAGTTGTAATAGGCGATGACCGTGACTTTATTAGTATTAGCTACCCAAAGATCCTGTTAGCAACAAAAACCGAATAATTTGAAGGTTTACCATTTTTTCAACGACGTTAAGATCAACAACAGAGCAAAGTAGAGAGCTAACTGGACTGGAGTTCTTTCGGGATACCAAGAAGAAGTTGTAAAACGTACCTCTATATGTAATAAGTACATAGTACCTAAGTTAAACACCATATTGTTTTGTGCATCGGGTCGATACAACAGCCGCCTAGGTTCAATAGGCGAGCGCTGACGTCAGCCAATCGCAGCCGATTGTCTCGCTGCAGCCGGCAACGTGGCCGAGGAACCTTCACCGACTTACCGGCTCGATAATTAGCTGACCACTGTGAGAACCTTCACAGCGATACCACACAGGCAACCCGACAAAGCAAAAGATCTGCAATGCGTCATGTCATGTCACCACAACGTTGCAGACGTTAGTCAAACGGTACTCACACAGCGGGGTAGAAGTAGTCGATGTACTTCACGACAACCTCTCTGAGAAGATCTTGCTTGTTCATGATGGACGAGTAGCTTGAACTTATGAGTTTAGTTTGCATGGCGTCCGCTTCTTCTGTCGGTGGCACTACCGCGTCCCGTTTTTCGGGTAAAGGGGAGCCGTTTCTTGTGGTATTCGATTTGTGCACGTTGTGCGTGTATATGAGATAAATGCAAAGGTAAAAAACGATATGAAGCGGCACGCGAGCGACCGAACCGACGCGCTGCGGCAAACTGGGACCGGGCCGGCCGCAGCGGGGCGGGGCGGAGGGGGGCGGTGGACCGGAGCAAGTGGCGCGCGCACGACTACTACGGGCTACGGCGACCGGCGCGGCGATGGCGCCTCGAAACACCTAGGCAACGCTTTGCGACACACCCGCGCCGCCGTGCTTTAAAACAAGAATGAATCCGAATTGGCCGAAATTCACATTAATGCCGTGGCAGTTAATATGAATTATGCCGTCGTTTCGGTTCAAGGCTGACTAGATTTGGTCTGTGTTTTTTTGCCTTGAGGTATATTTGTAAAAATAAAATACTGCTTACTGGTCTAAGTTTAAACTAGTTAAATTACATCCGAAGTTGTTCAGGTAGCTACACTACAGGATACAAAAACATAACATTGCTCTCCTAAATTTAGCTTCACTCAATTGTAGTGCACGTACAAGATGCTAAGAAAATAAGGCGTTATTAGCGACATGACTAGAGACTAATCTACATTAATGTCATGAAACAATTGTGGACTCATTACCTACTTCAAACACTTCCGTATACTGCGAAGGGTTAAAGTTTCATTACAAATAGGAGAGAAGCATCTGAATAAATATATAAAGTCCAGATCCCTACTCATTGCATCTACTCGCGCTGATAATTGCAAGACAATGCCTCTAGCAAAAAAGTAACGCGACAAAATCCTGTAAGACATTGGCCATTCACCCTCAACAGAAACCGGTAAATGCAGTTCCATCGTTCCCCAGTGATATGATCACATCGACAGCAGGTAGCAATCGATGATCTGTACTCATGTATGTTAAAACTTCAACAGACGGGGCAAAATGAGCAAAACTATAACAAAACTATAACATATGAGCAAAACTATAACATATACTATAATATATATCAACAAAAACAACGCAGTTGGACTATCTTGCAATAATTATAAAGGAACGCAATAGGAAAATGATGACAAAGGACCTAGAGTCACTAATTTGCATTATATTGAGGGTCATATCGTAACATACCACTAGGAGCCGACCGAGGAGCAGGACCGGTCGTTGTGGAGATTCCTGGGGGAGGCCTTTGTCCAGCAGTGGACGTATACAGGCTGATATGATCGTAACATACAACTCAAACCGCCACACTTGGCAGGCAATTTATCACAAACCCATCAAGGTAATGCCATTTCATTAGGCCATCACAATAACGAGACGATGACTGCACGGCAACCACCGTTTTTAAAATACATAAATTTTGCAAGAATATTTTACCATGACGACTTTTTAAAAATTACGTATGGTATAACCCCGTGTGCACATTATGCAACACAATATTTAACTTGACTCTACCACTTCTTCATACACTTTGATCAGCGACACTTTACCGACTTGTTTCAAGGCCCAAAGAAGTAGTAAACTGATCTTAAATGTAGTATCTATCGGAAAAACGATGGACATTGAGGAATACGCGTCCTACGTGTCCATGTCTTTGAGGTCCCAAAGGGATGGTATTGATGGTAGACGCTGACAAACTGGTGATGTCGCTGTTACAATACAAGCCTTCATATTAATTAACATGATACATTAGCTGTAATGTTATAGTTTACTGTGTGTTTAATGGAAGAAATAAGACACGACACTACTATGCAATTAAAACAATTTGTGTAGAATTATTATTAAGACGGATGTATTTAATTTACCTTGATGTTACTAATGCAAATACTATTGAACAATATAAATACAAATTAGTGAACACAAAACTTTAAGGCAACAAAGCTTAATGAATATTTTAGTATCCTGGTCGGTTAACTATAAACAAGTATGCTTTTGCGTCAAAATAAAACTACCACATAGCAGCTTGTTGTGACAGCATCGCTGAACGAACAACACGCATACAGTAAGAATGGAATTTCAACTTTACAGCTTAATTTTTGGTCAACAATAACAAAAAGTCGTCATAATAACATAAAACCTTATTAGTTATTACTAGAAGTCACAAATTGACCCCTATTGACGCCCATATCGTGGAAAACGCCGACGGTCCGTTGATTGCAGTACATATAAAAAAGCCATGTCGGTTATTACAAAATGTTTTTGCTTTGCACAACATAACAGCAATTACAGTGGAATTATCATTATTGTGTATAGGTATACTTAGTGTACAAAAGACAATAGGCAAGGCAATGTAGTATTAGACTGATGATGGTGACGAAACAAAATAACCTACCCAAGACTCTAGAATTCCAAAATGATTAAACTAACAACAAAATATTGAAAGTAGGAACATAAGAGCATAGCAAAGTATCCCAATGGGCGGGTTCCTGAGGTCATGTTTTATTGCCACAATAGGAGGGCACAAGTTGCACAAATTGAAATTTCCGTTAATAATGACTTAGGGCGGTCTCTGTCTTAAATTAAGTTAAGACAAATAGCGAGATGAATTTCTTTGAGATATATTGAGTTTATATTTAAACAGATTAGGCTAGGGCCTAAATTTTTTATTTTAAATTAAAATTTTGTATATATCCTTTCAGAATAGGTTCTGAAAGGATATATACAAAATTTTACGGCTCTGAAATAAGTAAGTCTTTATTTTCTTAATGGTGTTTGACTGAGATAGAAATCATAACCGATATTTTAATGCTCTCAAATTTTAAGTGTGTGCATTCAGATTCTAGTGTTATGTTCTTAGGCATGATTTGAATGCAACAAAATTGACCATCTATACCAATGAAGCAGAATTAGGTAGTTTCTAAACACTGGCAGATAGAGTCATCGGATCATTATAGCGATACTACATGCAAGCCAACGATTGCAATAATTCTATATTAACAGATGATCATGTCGTTAATTTAAAATGTATTTCGATAACCAGCGATTGTATCTAAGCCTATTTGGTTCAAGGTGGTATCGATTAAGTGTCTGTAACAAAGGCGTACTGGTGAGAGATGTTAGCTAAAAAAAAATATCTATCCATTTTTAAACCACTAATTCAATTAAAACAGACATAGTCAACATTCGAACAAAAGTAAAATACAATTGAAACATCCTGACCAGTATAGAATAATGAACGATTTACTGTGCAATGATGCAAACAACCTGTTAAACGATAGAAACAATAAGTAATCAATGAGTAGATGCGATAAACAGAAGTGTGATATGACATGACAATATGATAATGATAACGGTTAAAAGCAAATAAGATAGCAGGCGCAAACACCCGTTTGAAATAACAATTTCTACGCAGAATTATTACTTGATAAGTGCTCAGTTTTTGATTAATACTATTTATAGTAAAAATGATGAACAAGAAATTTAAAGGCGGGTGCACATATCGACTATTATAGAAAACTGTCAAACTTACGAACACCACGTGTTTCTGCGGGCGAAAGGCGATCGGGGTTGTTCGGACGCTGCTAGTTTCGGCAATGCATCTAGCGGAAAATTAAGCTTGAGGGCAGTAATGGATTTGCGTCGTTTAGCTGCTAAAGCTCGAGAAGCCAGGTCTGAATCGTGAGGTTGCTCAAGAGGAGAAGCGGTGCTCGGGCATGACTTCAAGTGCGCCTGCGCCGTAGCCACCTGGAGTAACTTGCTCGAGAGGCTGCGTCGCCCCAGGGCGTCGCACGTTGCGCACCGTCCGTCCTCCATCGTAAGGTCCTCGTGCGTCCGACCCGGCCACGCCGCGGACACTGAGCGCGATTGTTTCCAGCGGACGTGGACTTAACTGATGTCATCCGATGAGCGATACGCGCGCGACCGCTCGCGTTCGACGCATGAAATCAAGACGGCAGCGGTCTAGCGAATGTAGAATCGATCGATACCTAACCGAAATAGGTTTAATGCGATAATAGGAACACGATAAGAAGTACAGCACACGCGAGTAGGTACGTGTATTGAACCCAGACGGCAAAGCATAGCACGGCTTCGGTGCGACCTCGCCGGGGCGGCCGTGCGCGGGCGGCTCGGCGTAAGCGACTGCGGTCACCACTACAAAACTCACCGTCTGCCTGCCGTAATCCAAACTAGTAACGTTGATATCGATGTTTGCGGTGAATAATACTTCAAGGTGTGAACATCATATGACTGCGTCGATCCAATACATAGAGTCGCGAAGTGCAAAGACTCGTTCCGACATTCCGCTGGATACGATCCAGATCATTAAAAATAATCGAGGTCATAGGAGAATTTTCCTATAACGTGGGCAGGCAAGAGGTTCCATAATTTATTGTTTATGAATAATGGCTCGTTAGCGCTAACGTTTATTTCTTTGGAGGTAAACAGCGCGGAAACGCTCGAGGTGAGTCGTCAGTCGCACAAATAACAATAAATATAAATAAATTTTAATTTGTGCATAAAACTGGAATCTAAGTGGTGTTGCTTGCTTTATTATGCACTTTAGCGATACATATGCCGACCGCATATGCGGTCTTTTTAGATTGGTTTATCAAGAGATTATCATAAACCTATTCGACAAACACTTTATGTTAATACATTGAGACAAGAACGAAGTCCAATTAACTAAGATACTAATTGCTATACACTGCACTTGAAATGTGGTATTGCGAAAGCAGAAGTAATTTTTGCATAGGCATTTGCCATCTTGGAATCATTATTACCGAATTCCATATAAAAATTTTGCTTGACAAAAATTTCACGATGTGAATCAAGCGAGCTGTTCGCTGATTGTAGACCAGTAATAACTAATTCAGCACAAGGCCGTATGTTGTACCGCTCTGGAATAGTTGTTATTTTAGGACACTTAAGAGGTCGACCGAGTTGTAAATCGGTAGGAGCAATTAATCATCGTAAACATTTGTCGCAGAAAGTATTTATAAGAGTTGGAAGCAAGAGACAAATCAGTATAGTTGATATAATAATAATAAAACTAAATAAACGCTACAAACCAAACAACCAAATAAGAAACAAAATAAGCTACTCGAAGGCGTAGAAGAGCTGCAGTTCAAATTCCTTACTCAAAGTTAAATTAAATGTAAAGTAAGTTTTCAAATCAACTAACAAGGCGAACTTGTAAATGTAATAACAGAAACAGTGTGTGTATATTAAATAATTGACTGCATCACAAAAGATTTGACCGTCTGAGAGTAGAATAGGAAATAAAATAATAACAATCGTCCAATCCGATCGATCTATGCTTGAAATGTATGACGGTGACAGTATGGATGCAGATACATACAAACATGCCAGCTGCCAAACACTACGTCTATATTGATGTTTCCTTCGACATCTCTCAGATACAGGTTGGTGATTGAAAGATGCAAAAAGAGGAATAGAGGATGATTATGAAACTATTGCAACATGTCGATCAATTGAAGTACAACAGTAAAATTTGAGGTAACTTCTATTTGTCTCTAGGTACCTATTTACTCAATATTCAATCCAGTTGTTTGTTTACCTTCATTTCACAAGTGTGGTGACCATCCAGTGCACAAAATCCAATCAATATGTTGTTGACCTGGCGCATTTGAGATACACTCTCTAATGTTATTCTACATAGTTGCCTACTGTTGCTGGGACTTCAACTGACGCTAAACATTTTAATATTGACACGTTATATCGATTTTCATTGCTAGTGAACAAATTCTAGCGAGTGGTAAACAAAAACAGGCTATTATTACTGCATTAAGTATACAGCGCCGCGCTTCAGTCATTTTGATTGACTGTACCTACTATGTATTCAATTGTAATAAATATTAATAACGTGTGTACTTTGATCTCCAGTCTCTTCGTGCAGAATCATTAAATTATAAAACATTATTATGACCTGCTCTGCCACGAACACACCAATTCTTATGACATAATCTTTTTACGGTTTTTCCAATAAAAATGGAAGAGAAAAGGAATGTAACAATTAGAGACGTTAAGTTCAAAATATCGATAATGACTGAAAAGAACATCGTAATAGACATAAAAAAGCTGATGGTAACTTTAAAATACCAAGCTTCCATGACATGGCGTTAGAGTAAAAAGGAGAGCATTTCAGTAAAAAAGAAATAACAGAAAAACTAGCAACTTCAATTAATATGCATGCATATTTTAATATATACAACGCTGACCTAGTACTTATTTCATTTTGCATAATTTAATGGCCGTATGAATTAGGAAATTTTATAATCTGCGAACTCGCATGCTTTTGAATAATTTGTTTTGTTACGTTATTACTCCGTTTTGCACTAATGAATGGAGGTGCGTCCGACCTTGGCACACGCACGCTATTTCGTGAAAGTTTAAAACTGAAAGAACTTGCCATAACATTTTATTTACTCTGGTTTGTAAGTATCATTTAATATAGGTGCCTATTACCAGGAAAACCAATCGATAAGATTAGATTTATTTATTTCGCTTTTTTAAAGGAAATTAAATTCATGATACATGTCGTTATTTTTGGATAGATCTATCTAATAAATAGTATAAATAAATAATTTATTATTTGCCAATCTCTATATGCGAATAGAAACCTGTCCTTATTAGTTACTTAATTAGTAAATCATTCGGAAACGGTTATTAATAGAGAAAACCGCTGAAACGTGGTTTTCTCAAAATTGGCGGCCTTCTGTCGAATCAGGGCAGTATTTTAAATTCGTTAGTTTACCCTTAACTAGTGATTAGATGTCATATTGGCTCACCAGTCGTTGTAGGCGCGCCAACCAGCCTTGACATTCGTAACTGAAAATTGACTATCAATCTGCATGTTGATCTACTTGCCAATTGTATACACATTAAAATATTATGTGATTCAATAAATGTTATTGTAATTTCTAAATTTTTGTTATTTTTTTAATTTACAATTTAGTATAGATAGCGAAATTTGCTGTAATTTGACTTTTATTGGACATAGTTTAGGTATATTATAAAAAACATCACCTAGTAATTGTTTGCAGTATTTACCTGTCTAGTACAATACTCATATGCCGGTGAAGGTTCGCCTTCAGGTCTCTGCGAGTGTACTGGTGTTGCAGGGGCGGGGGCGGCGCGGGGGGCGGCACCCCCGCAGGTGCTCTCTTCTCGATGAGCACCCCCAGCTCCGCCATCAATTTTTGCACCATACGGACGCGACCAATCACAACAACGCCACGCACACAAGTGAACAGTTGAAAACTTCTCAATCAATCGGCGTCAACTTGCCAAGAGACATTGGCGCGTGCGTTGCATCGACTCGTGATGTCACTGTTGCACGTGACAATAAATAAAACATCGATATCGATGCGGGCGTCGTTGTATCGCGCGTTCGGGCTACGCACTGTCCTACTGTGTCGAACAGTTTGACCTCGTCGCTTTTTATAAGTGCCCGATGAGTGCGCAAGGTGTATATGTATGCGAGACAGACTAAATTCGAGTTTATATTTAGTCGGGAACGTTAGATAGACCTACGATACGCACGTTTTAAAGATCTTGTTAGATTGTAAAATGATTTTTCGACAATGTTTACAAAATTCCAGTTGCCCAACTGCACTGTACGGCAGTCGTATTGGAGTTAAAGATTCACGACCAAGGTCAGTCATGCATCAAGCTCCAACATATAGATGGAAACAAAGATTGCTTATAAGTTGAAAGTAGGTCGGTTGCAGCAGGTCACAATGGTTGAGAGAGGAAACGGGGTCATGCGAGCATTGTTCTGGTTTAAAGTGAGGAGTTTGCGCTAAATAGGACACGCCATAACGCTTCCGAAGTCGAATTGGACCAAGGACATACCACGACACTTTCGAATATATTTACTGAATAAGTTGTGTGGAATCCGGGGAATGTGTCGGAAAGAAGAATCCTTGAAACGCATTTGAGTTAAAACAAGTTTTAAAATAATCGTCTTTGAACGTGAATTGTGAGACGAGTAGGTTCACGGAAAGGTAGAAATAGCATCACCTGACGCCGCCGGCGGCGGAGGCACAGGAAGTGTACGCAGTCGAGCATTCGACAACTTTAACCGCAGTCGTGTTTACATGAAGGATTCAAATATTTTAGCTAGCCCAAATTTTACCCAAATTTTGAGGAACAATTCAATGGCGGCAAAAAATACAGTAAAAGATGAGACAATATCGATAAAATAACTGCGAATAAACGTTCTGATTTGCAACCATTTCTCGAAGTCTTAAAATATAACCAACAACGTACTTAATTGCATTGAAGCAGTAACTTTCATCGTTAAAAGTCGGCCGAATAGTAGATCTGGTTTTCGGCATTTAACTTCGTCCTTTTTTTGCTCTCCAAAGTGACCGATTGCAACACTTTTCTTTATTACCATTCGTATAAAAATAAAATTTATTTTTGGAGGGCGACACAGCTGCGTTGCCGGTTTCGGTGCAAATAACGAGGGCGACTAAAAAAAACTATGCATTGCTTTCGTCATAAACAAATGGATTACGCGTGCGTTACGTGGGATCGGGTCTTTAGAACAAAGCTGCAAGAGTTACAACTGCAACGAATGCTACGTTATGTAATGACACTATACGCCTACTATGAATTAGGTTTAGCAATAGTGATAACTACCGAATGAAGAATTGCTATAAGCCCTGCGGTAACAAACTTTCACCAATTGAAATGATAAGCCGGCCGAGATTAGATCTAGATTGGCGGAGCGTAATCAACAGACGCAGGGACCAATGCTTCCGAGTGCAAATGGGAACAGAGAAGAGGAAGTCAAAACGATTTCCCGGAGTAAAGACTAATTGCCACTAATAACGAATTCAGACAAAGCGTTATCTGTACGGTACAGCTTGCGCAAGCTTCTCGAGCAAGCATTTGTTTGTACACATTTTGTCTTTTGTCCTGGTAATGCTATTAAATTTTAGTACCTACAACGAAAGAGCTGGCACAAAAGATTTGAGTATACATGTAATGTAACAAAGAGCAAGTCAGACAAAAGTAAACTCTTGCAGAGTTACTCGTACTGAGCTGAGGGTAATAACTAATAATATAGCTATCCTAAATCATTATTATTTAAAAATGAAGATACCTAGGAAAAACTGAGGTCAAGAAAATTGGGCTGTGTTGTGTTGGTGAATTATCCTATTAAGTCAACGGCAACCCTACCTTCGGGTATTTGTAAATAGCAATACAAATAATTAAATCTAAAGAATAATTTAATTTGAACTCTACTCAGAAGTCAACATAGTAATAAAATTGCATTTTGTTTTACATTTATATTGCACATGGCTTGCTAGCTAAAGTGTGTTTTGGACAAAGCAAAGATAATTATCTCTCTACACTTGCATCATTTCCTTGGTTATAACATGAGACTAGAAAAACCAAAGCAAAAGCAACGTAAACCCCATTCATAAATAAAGAACCTTTAGAACGGGGGACGCGGAAGCTTGACCTAGTTAAAGCTATCGAATGGGCTGTTGGTTCGATTTAATCTAGTACTTACAAGTGATGCTTCAACGTGTCCTCCAGCGCACCTGGTGGTGTTTTTAATTTAGGGTAACACTTTCAAGGCACTTTCGCGGGCTCAAGTGGCTTAGAAACAAAGGGTGCGTCCTCTCGCCTCGGTGATCGTTTACACACTGAAGCGGGTGTGCGCGCGTCCCTATTCCCGACGTCCTTGCGTAAAGGGGGCGGCTTTGTGGGGTGGCGCCATGGTGGTACGTCAAGGCAACAACGCGTCAATCAATATGCGAGATGAGACCTGGCTAATCGTCGAAACATCACGCATTTTGTCGCGTGATTTGTCCACAGCTCAAATTCTCAGTGTTATTGTAAATGTTAAAAGTGTAGGTATGTCTGTCTTATATGTATGTAGTTCAGCTTTATGATTCACTACCGTTTGAACCTAGTCAAAATACATGTACAAGTTTTTTTAACAAAATACCTACAGCGAATTTCCAAAACCCTCCACATAAAAGTTGTTTAGTTAGTATCTGCTACTGAGTGCCCCTGTAACCGGTAAATACCGGTATTTTGTAACACTGTTTATACATAGTCCTAAAATTCAAAATCAGCATGGCTGGCAGTAGCTTAGTTTAGACCTTGGACTAAGACGTACACAGTATACAGTTAGTACAAACTTAGTAGTCAGTCGGTATTAACATCATATGGGAAAACAACAGAGTTAGCATGGGAAACGGCGGGGCGGAAGGCGTGTTAGATATAAACAGAGATAATATAGAAGTTGTTGCATTAGGAAGTGTTACACAGTTATACATAAAAGTAAATGCAACAGGCGATCCAAAGGCAACAGGTTTACGTATGTACTTACACCAGTGCATATTAATGAGACGTTGCTTAATCTTTTGGTCGAAAATTTTTATCCCTAAAACTTATTCTGAACTCTTACACAAAAAGAAATACTTAAACGTAAGCATTGTTGCAAATTGAAAGCACTGACGGTTATGCAGGTAGTTAGGTACTAAGGCGAAAACCCCTGATTCTTATAAAAAATGCTAACGACGTTAACAAAATTTTGCATGCATTATTAACAGTCGAGTATGTAGTAATATTTTAAGATTACAAAATTAACAAAATGTAATAAAAAAATGCATTCACTAGATAAAATAAACCAACAAACATACTCTTACCCAAACTTGTAAAATTTCCTCACGCATATTAAACAATCTTACCGGTATTATGGAATCTAATGATACTAATAAAATGATATAACGTAGTAGACAGGTGAACAAAACATAAGTACTGTGAACAGCGATTATGCAATGGCGTGAAGTTACGTTAGTAGTTGGTACCGACACGCACTATCTCCTATCATATCAAAACGCATCGTTGCGAGAACAGACAGCTGATCGACAAGAATTGCAATAAAGTTATCGTACAGTTAACATAATATACATTGTCAATAATGAATACTATGGATAAAATCTACTTACATCGGAGATAAAAGAAATTTTGTGTCAGAAATTTTAGCAATAGATTCTAACATAACATGACTTTGTATTGAATACAGACGACGAATGACACCATAAAGATTAGAGAGCAAACATAAAATCACTGAAGGAGCATCGGATAAATATTATTATTATCATCATCATATCAGCCTGTCGACATCCACTGCTGGGCATAGACCTTCCACAACGAATACCCGGTCCGATTATACAAGAGCATAATATACGTGTCTTATATCGATAAAACACTTTTTCAATGATTGGTAAGTTAAATTAAGTGTTACCCCTCACGTTTTGAAACGTAGGTATTTATGAGAAAACTCAACTAAGAAATAACAATGATAATATCTCGCTTTGAAACGGAAATGTCAATTAAAAGCAAAGCAATCTTACAGAGATAAAGCACAAAAGAAAAGTTAATGAGCGTGACAATTCACTGTCAGTTTCGGGGAAAAAATACAGATTTAGGGAGCAATAAACAAAATAGGATTTGAATCATGAAGGACATTAATGATACCACAGACGATGAAACTGATAAAAATAAATGTCACAACCACAGAATGCCAAAACATCATCAGCATAGATTGATTCGGTGATAAAACCAACAATCCTTAAGTCGATAAAATTCTTATGCAAGCTACTATAAAATGTATTGACAGGTTTACATTTATACGTAAGTAATTATTCAGTACAATTCGAAGGTCCTTTTAACATTTATTTACAACCAATACGCACAACAATGATAAAATGAAAACGTTGTAAAATTTAAAGTGCAGCGAGTGAAATCGGCTCAGATTAGTATGCAGTCATTAGTGTGAAATAAAATAAACAAGAGGAATAAGCGCCGGCCGATAGCCCGAGCTAATCTGACCGCAAGGGAACGAGCAGGGGCGCCAACGAGACTTTCCCTTTTCTTATTGTGAAAGTAATTATGTACCTACAAAGCAACGAGGTAACCGCACCTGGAATCTATCACGTACGACAATGGCAGCATTGAAAATTTGAAGATTAATACCAACAAAACCCTGACAATTTCTCTATCAACAGAAATGAAAATACAAACTATTGGCAAACTGGCTTGGCAAAACGAAATTCATAGCAACTGCAAACACGACGTGCAGAATTTCAATTTATCCTACCACGTTGCTAGTAAAAATCTGTTACACATGCAAAATGAAAACTCACAATGTTAATTGCAAATGCATTTATAAAGAACGCTTGGCGAACAACGCTGTCGATTGCCAAGTCGGTCAATGAAATCGCTTAGCTCTAGAAAGAGTTTGCGGGAGTAACGTTATCTAGAGTATATCTAATGGGTTGGCCGTTTATCTAGCAAGTACTAAAGACCACAACAGGTGAGCACGAAAACAAAACAAAGGGTACTTTCTAAACGAAGACTTTCTCTTAAAACGAAGTTCGGCTCGGCTGTTTGCCCTTTATTGTTCATAATTATCTACAGATTGACTACAATTGTACAGTTTTGCTTGTTGTTAGTAACGTTCTTGAAAAGCAAACTTAGTTTACAGATATGCATACTCGTACGTACAATATAAGGTACCTACCTACATTACATAATATTTACGCTTACCTTATATCGACTGTGAAAGACTTGATAATGCAAAAAGGCAAATAGAGGCGTGCCGCGTGAGCAAAAGCTGGTTTATCAAACTCAAGGTTACTCAAGACACAGTGGATCCGAACGGTAACGGAATCATATCTGTCACAGATGTAAACATAATATTTTACTTAACACACTCGAGTAATATTGATACCTAATATTTTTAGGGTCAGGGTAATAATAAGGTTAAATTTTACAAGGTCGTACAACTTATTAGTATGTGTGTAAAGTATGAAGTAATTAACACATCGACTAAGACATTTAGTTGCTAACCTGTGATAAAATTACTGACGATACACTCCGTCGAGGTTGAACTGTTCTATTGTAACAAAAGGGACTGAACAATAGACGCCAATAGTTTACTGACTTCATGGATAGATATACTTAAAATCTTACGTGACAACTTACGTATTAGTTGGACAATACAATGTTTTCAAGTAGCAGAACCACGTAAGTTGAAGCCTATGTTTTTATTAAGAATCCATATTCCACAATTGGTGGTGTGGTGATGTGAATTGTAATTTCTGATAACAAAAGGGTAAGGGTACAGAGCCGTTTGTACTTTGAATAGTGGCCAAGTATGGGTAGAGTGGTAGACGTTGTATTAGTCCAGCGGCCAGCTCGGTGGAGTTTGCACAGGGTCGTTACCTTGACAGAAGCAGTGAAGTGGCCAATAAGGCTGACCAAAATAACATGAGAAGGGTTTTAACCATATCTTAAACTTAAATATTCAGATACGTTTGTTGTCAATGTCTAGTATTTTATGGCCGGAGGTTTATCCATGCAAATCACCACGATATTTTGCTCAGAAGATGGACATGACATGAACGCAAGTGTTGTCAAGGCGCTTGTTTAGTCATCCGTTAAAGACACAAAGGTCTGCTAATGATTTATTATTAACATCATTAAACATTGCGTTTCGACATCGACTACTTCGTCGGTCAGACGATTATTAATTATAATATCTTAATACAAGCCAACGAAACGGGTTTATTCTCAGTTGAGCTTTATGCCGATAAGTGTTTTGCATATGAGTAATTTCAAAGAACAGGAAGAAATGTATTATTACAAAGACATTATCAAGTATTATCTGCAATTGATACATTTCAATAGATATTATGTACATTGTTATTTATTATTTTGTATATTTTACTAGCGGACGCTCCGCGACGTCGTCCGCGTTAATAAGTATCCTGTAAGTATTTATTCTAGGATATAAGTTATCCCTGTACCGAGGTACATCTAAATCCGTTCAGCCGTTGTAGCGTGATTGAGCAATAAACATCCAAACTCTTTCATTTATAAGTACAGTAGTTGGATGGGATAGGATAACAACTCTGTTTGATGCAATGCAGTATTGTTTAATCACTTGGTGGAGTACACTCGAGCATTCCGTCGCCTAGTCTACGTGTATGCATTCCCTTTGTGAAATAAATTGATCGGCTCATTCGGCTTCGGCGCTTTGAGAACCTGTGAAACGTGCGACCCGTACGACTTACCCGATGAAATTTTTGATAAAGCAGTAGACGGCAAACAGTGTGGCATCGTTGAGGCCGAGGTCCGGCATGATCCTGGGCAGCGCGACGGCTGGCGAGGCGGCGTCGGCCGGCGGGCCGCGCGCCTCCTGCGTGGCCGCGCTCATGGCGGGCGCGCCGCGCGGGCGCGGGGATGCCGCGTGCGGCGCGATCGTGGCGGCTCGGCTGGCTCAGCACCCGGCCCGCCGCCGCATAACACCACCTGCGCTCCCGGCACGCGCTCGCACCGCACCCTCGCCGGAGCGCGCCGACAACCCGCGTGACCGCTCGCGCGTCGCACACCCGACACGCTCCGCGAGGGCCCGCTCCGGCGGCCGGCGGCCTATCGATCGCAGCGCCCGCCGCGCCTGCGCTCTCGCAGCCACCAAAGTTCAGACACCGAGCACAGGGCCGGCTCACACGTCCAGCATTAGGAACGCCAAGTAGATCACGAGAAAGAACCAGGGGCAGAACAGGTACATGCAAAGTGACAACATTTCATTGATAAAGTACGTGAAATAACAAGGTCCGAGGGAATGTTCAGTGATGAACTGGTCGAGTGCGTCAGTAATACAGCACGTGCAGGTCGCGCGTGCGTCTGGCGGCGCGGCGGCACTCTGACTGGGCGCGCTCGCGCCGCGTGCTTGCCGTGCCGCCCGCCCGATATCCGCTCACCGCTATCTATACCTATAGCCATCGCACGCACAGCCTGCACACCTTCATTTACACTTTACACACGCTGAAGGCGTGATAGCCATGACTGCATCATAAAGGAGCTCCCGAACCTGCTATCAAGTCCCTACACCCGGACTAAAAATAATAATATTTTTAATAGTTACGTCTGACAATCTATTTCCAAACACGATAATTTTAATAAAATCAATAAGAGCCAATCACATTGAAGATAAGCCACTGAATTGTATCATTTCAATTAACAACATACTGATATGATAATGACAGGCAGGACGAAATTGATGCAGTAAAATAAAAATAACTAGTAGAATCAACTAACGATCCGTGACTGATAAAGTCGCCGTAAAACAAAACTGGACTATAAGTGAAAAACTTCGATGGCAGGCAACCCGTAGTGTTAAAACTTTTGGCACACGCACGCAGAAGTGGCTAAAAGTTTCGCCGAAGTTCAAAAGAAAAGCTGTCCGCCACGTCGTGACAGACTATTTGTCTGGGCCTGTGAATATTAAAACTTGAAACTCCCCAGCCGACATTATAAAAAAAGAATTTTAGGCATGCCGTTAAATAAAAATTGTTTAACCATTCACATAGTAACCAAGCCCCCAAATAGTAGAACCACGGTCAACGTCCGCGTGACGAACCGACGGACAGATCGTTCCGACAAGTGATCATGAAAAAAAAACTCTCCCACCATCATTCGAGTTGCGGCGAAATGATCAAATGACGCAAAGGCTTTTTGCTACGACTAGATGTATGTACCTCATCTCACATCTGATCTATTCGGCATAGCTTAATTTGACAACATATCAAATTTCTTTAAACACAGTAGAGAAGGTCAACGCCTTCTCTACGGTTAAGATTAATTATTGTGGCAATTTCGGTCTTGTATACTCGTAGTTTGGATGTCAACCACATAGGTACTTATCAATATATACTTGGCGTTCATTTGGTCAAGGATCAAGTCATCATAATGCTCCCTTTATTCCTTTCCACGAAAAGTATCGTTAAATTCAACCTCGAAAATTACCAACCACGAACGCAGTGAAACATTGGTAATTTGGGGAACTCATCCGTCAAGCTCTTGTTGCACTCGTTTAAATATAATATATATGAATATATTGGTAATCAACTTT
Organism: Metalampra italica; assembly: GCA_949699065.1. Taxonomy (NCBI): domain Eukaryota; kingdom Metazoa; phylum Arthropoda; class Insecta; order Lepidoptera; family Oecophoridae; genus Metalampra; species Metalampra italica. Next base: position 10,891,414 of record OX452971.1, on the reverse strand, counting down.
CACGATGTATTATTAACCACCAATGGTGGAACCAACACTGGTGAAACAAGTATTAAAACCGCAGTTAAACACTCGTAATTTCATCACGATTAACCCACAAACAGTGACACATAATTAAAAGCTACCCACAATTAAATTGCGAGTCACATCGTAAAATAACACTGCACATGTCATCGCATTTCACGATGAACTTTTTGTCGAAAATGAAGGACGACAACAAGCCGACGGAGTTCTACGAACAGTTCCCGACTTCCCGGCTGAATCCTGGTAAGTTTCCAAGAAGCAGTTGCAGCTGAAGACAGATACAAATGCACAAAATGCACAACGGTAATTAGTCAGTGTGATTACTTAAAAGGCTGCATCATTTTGTAAATAAACGTATTAAAATAAAGCGCGCACCGTACGTACGTCTGACCATGTGGCGTTAAGTGCAGTTTTGGGATACCTACAAAAGAAGGGAAAGGGAAGAATACAAGGAATGAGAAAATAACACTTACAATTACTATTCGGTTCTGTATGTTTCTCATACAAAGAGGATAGCCGTAGTGAAGATAACGTTAAAGAAATATTATCCTTATTCACGAAAACAAACAAAAAATACACAAAACGTTAGAAACTGCATTGACACAAATTTAGTTGGCATAAAGGATTAGTTTTAATGAATTAAATTAAATATCAAACAGAAAACATAATATACACGAAAATTCATCGAAAATCAATCAATCAGTAGTGTTGATATATCTTCCTTCCATGTAATTACAACTACAAATTGCCTATGTGTATAATAAGCCGGTGTTTTTACCTAGTTACACGCAAACAATAATTTTGTTAGAGAAACAGACACTAGTTTTTGCATTTGTAATGATTATAAACTTGTTTTCGATAATATCGATATTGAAACTGGTAACTACGTAACACCGGCGTCGTCGTCGTGATTTTGCCCGCAATATACCTCTGTCCCAGCCCAGCACCGCTATCGTGACACGCGAGAAAATTACAAAGTTGCATTCGCAATCAACTCCATGGTGTCTTTAACGTTCGCGTGCATCGTTCTATTGATGCAATATGACCCAGTTGCTATTTCTATGAAACGATCCCCTTCATGTCTTGACGTGTCATAGAAACTTTTGTATACATATACCCTTTCTGAAAATTTGCAGCTATACTGTGAATATTTAATGTAGTAAGAGCTTGATTTAAAAGTACAGTATACTCTAGCATATTTGAAGCGATTTAGTCGCAATAAATAACGACAACTTAAGTCACACTTTCGAACCGTTTAATGTTAAGCACAGAATTTGCTACCGTATATTTACGCAAGTGCGCGATTTCAACTTATCGGCTTGCGACGCTCGCGCGCTGATCTATGGCGCAAGCTTCCAATATTATTCTCATTAAAACAAGCAAGTGTTATTGCGGCACACCCTTCCCCCGACGAGCGACGTCTTGTCATTTTTACCACAAGTTGGTACGTTTATATGTGGAGTTAATACGATCAATATCGTGTACCTAATAATCTGCTCTAACAGAGCATCGAGAAAATGTTTAGCGATTAGGTATGTGATTGTAAGCGATAAGAAAATCTTATTGAAAGTTTAATCGTACTTAACCAATTCTATTCAAGTTCAAATTTCAAAATTTATGTTAACTTCAATGTTATTATCTTTAGTCGGTTTTACATTATTCTGCAGGCGTTTGTCACCAGCGTGCGTAGAGTTTATAGTTTACGATCTATTCGCGCACGTGCGTATTATGCATTCGGCTATTTCTGTTGCGGCGTTTTCAATTTTGGCCCAAACAAACAAACCGAGGTTAATCAACATTGCGCGGCGATTTTAGATTTTAAGCATTTAGTTTGTCATGTGACACTGCCTGTGAGAGTCCTGACACTGTGGTATGTGCTGACGAGCAAGCGCTGGGAAAGAAAACGATAGTAATTATGTTTGATACTCTATCAGCCGCCTGCGCTTTCCGTATCTGATTACAAATACTAATAAAATACACGACGCAATAATCCCATGTATTTTTTATTATTAAGGGTATAATAATTTACAGTTCAAAAATGTCAAATCTTATTTTGCCACCTATTTGCAATTCATCAACGATGCGTACGTATGTAAACAGAGGTTGTAAAACTGAAAACAAATTTAAATATTAGAAAGTTAGTTTTAGAAATCCAAGATACGCTAACTAACAGAATCAATAAAATATATGGACATAATGAAATAAATAAAGTTTACAATAAATAACCGTAGAACATTCTCGAAGAGCATCTGACTGATCCCAATGATTAGCTACCTGTGGCTTTATGAAACGTGGGCAGTACTAGGTACTGATTGTGAGACCTAGAGAATATGTCGGGGAATGCCCGTGAGAACCTATCAATGCGACGACGTGGTGGGTCATGTGGGCGAATTTAACATGCCTCTATTACGGCTTCAATTAAAACAAGAATACATTGACGAAATTCTTTGTAAACTTCCCATGTGGTTCTACGAAAATTTGGCGATTAACAATATTGAAGCATGCATCAGATAATTCAGAGAAGTAAAAAAAGATATTGATTGACCTTGGACTCAATAAAATTTAAAGAAATAATCCGCTCCCAACAACATGTCATCACATGAAAAAATTAATTGAAGAGGCCAAAGATATTTTCAGACGCTGGTTTTTAAAAGTGAGTTCTCAAAAACTACAATGTAGATCCCCTTCATCTTTGGGCATTTTGTACATCTGCAATCAGGCATGATATACCTGCGTTACCAGGATAAAGGATTGTTCTTCTTAGCAATTAATCATGGCACGTCCCTGGACTCTGTAATCGCCTTCAGAACGTGCAGTCATTAGTTCAATTTGCAACAGTTGGTCTGCTATTTCGAGCTAAAACTGAGTTGACGCTTGTCAAAGATTAATGTTTACCGTCATTGAGTCCTCTTTTCGTATCTCACGGTGTGTGCAAGCAAAAACTGACTTCAATGACAGTTCCACTTTTAACACATTAGGCCGAAGGATCGAATCTACCTCGACCCCGACTATACCTAAGGCGGATTGAGGCCCACGGCTAAGACGGTAATAAAGAGACAATTAAATCTTATAAAATTACGAAACAACTTCAAGTTAACCGAAGTTATTTAGTGCCAAAAATTTTTTCCACGAACAAGGCCTGGCTATGGCTGCCAATTACAGATGAGGATACAATGAGTAAATGACGTCTTAACTCAGCTTCTAACGAGTATCTCTAGATTGATTCGCTGAACTCTAGCATTGTGTGAACCTTGAAAGTCAATTTAACTCTCCAGACAGGCAGACGTGGTTAAACTCTTAAGGGTTATAGATAAGCAGATAGTAGTTATTGATTTTGTCCTCCAATGAGATTTGAAGACATGGCAATACAATAGTTAATTAAATAATTCTGCCACAGCATATAGCTGGTTTTGATGGTAGTTTCCTGACTTGCAAAGGCACTGGAGTCAAAAAATTTACGAAAAATATAGAAATCGCTGTTGCGTAAAAAGTATGAGATCTAAAATTTCCCGAGAAGATAGGCGGAGCAGTCATGCTAGACGACGCGTGTTAGCCGAGCGACAGTGACGGGACAAACAAAAGGGCAGGGCCCTCTGTAATCCGACCAATTAGTACAGGCGGTCACTTCGGGTATCAACCTCTAACCATACGCCTTGATCAAAGGCGAACGTGCAACACAACCACCATTTTCTTCGCTAAAATTACTCTTCCAAGTTGTTTGTATCAAAGAGGTTAATAACACGTGGTGACGGGAGAATAAAAGGAAACACAACGAGATCTTCTAAGAATACACACCGTGGAAATGTGTGTCAGCGTCTATAAAAGCCGTAACTTAAAACCTAAAGACGACAGGAAGCTGCAATTAAATTAAACGAGTCCGCGACTAATAAACCCCAATCTCTTAATAAATGTAAGAATTTCTTCGAACCGAAGCGAAATGTTCTCTAGTTGCCGAGCGTCCAAAAAGTAGTTTTACTGAAAATATTGCGCTGGTACTCTACTTACTTTCGAAGATAGAATGTAGTAGCAATAAAGAAGTAGGTAAACTAAACACTGTACCATAATGAAACTTTTCTTATGAATACCTTTTAAGTTCTAACAATAATAATGAATGACTTTATATAATAGCTAGCATGTTGAAATTTATCTGTAGTTTCTATTATAAAAATATTTATGGAATAATGTAGATGTATGAAATATGTTTATGATACATCACTATCAAAACGCAGCTGCTTGCATTTAAAGCGTTGAATCAGATCAGAAACAATACGGCAGTAATGATAACTAACAAAATGTACAAGTCAATGGTACTACTGACATAACGGGAAAATATTTGTACTTGTAACAAGGTAATAGTAATGTTACGACCCAAAATTGTTCCTAATTCATTTGGATATAAAGAGAACGTATTATTATAAATAAACAATGTGAGCAGTGGTAACCTGATTGGCAATGGACCTGTCAAGTCATATACAAATCACAAAATCAATGTCAGGAGAAAATTTCAAAATACAGCAGTCTGTTTTACCTCACAATAAAGAGAAGGTCATATCGCATCCAGGGCTTAACTCCAAATGGGAGTCATAAAGTCAAGTATTACTACTAATACCATTACTTTTACCTACGAGTTTAATGGTAAAAGTAATCGCCCACACCCACGTGCCCAAGGTCGAAGCATGAATAAAATTGCAACAAGGAAAACGTTGTTTAAGCTATCTGAAAGTCCCAGGCACGGACAATGTTACAGATAATTTGACAAAAACTATGTATAATTTTAACTTATATAATATTTTTAATGTCTGATTTAAGTTCATTGTACTCGTTCTATGTCCACAAACGTATGAAGAAGGTATACATAATAATGTACTTACCTAGTAAAAGTTATGCTCGCACCGTGAAATAGCCGTGAATACTTTTAGCACATTTGAATCAAACGAAATTTAATGGCCCATCTTGATGGTTTCATCACAAACAACGTTGAAGTAATTGAGGTTTGTGAGATCGTAAAAGACTTTGTTAATGGTTTCGGTTTAAATTAATAGATGCATCACATTTGACTAGCTTTTTTAAAAAATGGGCAGAGTAGTAAAATAACAAAATTTTTGTACAGAAATCAGAAATATTTATTGTTAGAACCAGTCCTACAGATCTTATAATATTAGTATAATAATGTTCTTAGTTCTTACCTAGTCAGGCATACAATAATGGAAATAATATTCTAAGCAGTAATAATAACAGTAAAAACAACAGATGTTCATCAAACTCACAATTTTGCATAAAATTCATTGAGGTCGTAAAAAACATTATCAATTAACCATTTCTTTAATACTTTTTTAAATTCTTTGTCAGTTACATTTTTTATGTCATTGGGAAGCTTATTATAGATTCGTATCCGTTATAGATTCGTACTCCATTGTCAACTAAATATAAAGGGTTCGTTCTAGCTACAAATGCCATTCCGTGCCCTTTTAATTAAACTCATAAGTTTTTTGCATCATGTAGCTCAAATTGAATGTCAACTTTAACGATCGCTGCGGAGCGTCAAATCAATCAATATGTACTGTAGTGAGAGTAATTTAAAAACTTGCCAACTCATTCTCAAAAATTTAACCTGTGACCTTCGATCTTTTATCACACTATGAATTTAATTAGGTTTGATATTGTCGAATATTGTAGCCGCTTTAAATTTAAATGTCATTCGAGTCTCTCGGTTGTTGAAAAAGTTGTTGACATCAATTTAGACCACTGCATTTGAAGGAATCATTTGGTATATCCATGCTCACGGGCAATCATAATTAAAGGAAAGGCAAGGTAATGTGAACGGCTAATAGAAGCCCAGGTAAAGGTTTTATAAATTACACAAATTAATGTGTCCAAAGGCACCTCGTGAGAAGCACGTCACGATTGCAATGTTGTTGGGACTACAACCGGCAATTTTGCACTAGAGACGAAATGCTGCTTCTCAAAAAACCTAAATTTTAAATCAACACATTATTTTTAAAACATAAAATATGATTGACATTAATACGAATAGTATAGTTAACGTTGGATCACTAGGCACAAAAATAATTGATTCAATTTGTCTAGGCTAAAAATACTCACGTCATTTTTCTGCCATTGATTTCTCGGAATCACCGTATTTTAGACCAAAGATTCTATTTTTAGAATATCGGATTATGGAAATAATAGAGCTAAGGTAGATTCAAACAGTATTACTGAGGATGCGTGTTAGAAATCGAATTGATGCAAATGAAACCATGGTGGGAAGTAATAAAACTGAATTATCACCGGCTGCCGACCGACAGGAGAAACTGATGACCATATGTTTCCTGCATGACCTGACAGGGCAGCTTCCTTATGCGTTTCTAAAACTTTGAAAACTTGGGTTAGGTACGTACGATGTTATTGGCAAGTACTCGTATCATTACAATAGTTTTTTATAACAGAACAGTAGTGATCGTTCACTCACACCCTCGTTGTGAGGGTAGGCCTGAGCCCCAGCAGTGGGGAGATTAATAGGCTGTTGATGATGATGATGAGTAGTGATCGTTTATTATTGAAATGTTGCGATGCTTATTTAACAATAAAAACAACCGAAACACATTCAAAAATAAAAAGGTAATTTCCAAAAATTTCGAGTTCAGCATCCATAAAGACGAAGCTCAGTCAAGCATCCAAGCGTGCACGAAGCAATTTATTTAGGTTTTGCAGAAACTCCGAAAAAAATAAAGAGAGAAAAGTAATATTTGAAGCCAAGAACATGAAGGCATGAGTAATTTAAATCATTTTCGTGATGGATTCTCTTCTCCAAATAATGCTCATGGCGTAGCATTACGTTAATAATTGGTTAAGGAGATTTTGAGGGCCCAATGTGCCTGGTTAGAGAGCGAACGCGCAGGCGTGCCGAATTGCAAAACAAGTGGATAAGTACGCTATATCCATATAGTTATTTCAATAAGTAATCACTGTAACACATAAATAAAGTCTGTTATAAAATGTTAAAATTTAAATTGATAATCAACTTTTTGGGTTCCATTGTAAGTTTGGTTAGTTCTACCAAACCTGGGAAACGTCTACAGTGGGATACTCAGTGACTATGTGGTAAAGGGTGTATTTTTATCCGGTCTGCAATGCCAATGAATCTGGAACATTCGACTGCTCATTCAGTTGCTGAAATCGAGGGTGTAACGTGCACGTCTTGGGGACGTTCTCTATGCATACCTCTGCACTGGTTCTCTTAAACTCCACAGGCCCCCGTGTGGGACGGAAGCGCTCACAAGGCTAATGTGGATATAAGGTGGACCCACACAAATTCCATGGCTTCCTGTTCTATCACACATTGTGCCACCACAGTTAATTGAGGACAATGGCCGCAGCTGCAGAATGAGGACAGGCGTGCAACAACTAAGACAACTCAGGACCATACCCAATGCCGATCAAGAAACCTAATGATCAACTGCCGCCTAACCATACCACACGTAAACCCACCTGAACCAGATATAATTGAATGTTACACAAGCCAGCAATTTCCCCCACCGTACTGTTCGCATACAAGTGATTTGTGTAGGTATAAAAAAGCAAGTTCTTTGTGAAATGCTGCGGGCGGGCGGTTCGGACGATCATTAAAGGAGAGCTGACATCATCGCCGAAGTTAGACCACATTGTTTAACGGCGCGAACCACCGAGCGAAAGGAGCGAGATGGGTTATCGGTAACCAACACAATACGAATATTAAGACGTTGAATTTAAAATAGAATAACTTTGCATTCAAATGCAAACAAATGATGTATCGTAAATTTTGAAGTTCAATGCCACGGGCGGGGCGTCTGATTACATGCAACAATTCGTTGGTCGATTAATTTTATTGCGATCAATTTTGCACGCACTGTGTTAAATGATCCATTGATAGCATTGATAAATGGCTGATCAAATAACCGAATAAACAATGGGTTTTCATGTCAGATTACAAAATAGTGTTTTAACAATAGTAAGTAGGTATATCATGTCGTCTCTCGTCTAATCAAACTTAAAAATATTTCCGGGAATAAGATTAATGATAATTTCAACATCATAGTTGTATTGTTCTCAGTAAAGTTACATTTTTATATGAAATAAAAATGAGAAATTGTTATTTTTTCAAAATTGATCGCTAATAGGTAACGTCTAGGTAACATACTAGCTTAATATGTATATTCTCATCAGACTAAAGAGTGGAGTTTGTGATTTATACCGAAAAATCTTACAGAACAAAAGCTCGAAAACAGGTTAGCGTATCCCAGACACACGCGGCCTGCGGTGGCGGCCTACCGCAGGCCGCAGCCTCAATACGCAAGTTAAGGCCGCGCGTGTTTGAAGTCTCTCATACATTGCAGTCCGCGTGTGTCTGGGATACGTTTTAATACATAATTTAAACTTGCTGGGAGTGAAACTGTGTTATCCAAGTGTGCGTATTATGATCCCGAGGGCCAGTCGAGGGGCAGCTTGAAACATGGAGCACCACTTTATATTATGCAAATTAACGGTAATGTGCTTCTAGTACACTCCAGCCGCGAATTTAAAAGTAACATTTAAACTAAACACAACAGTGAAACGCGTGATGTTTCTAAATATAAATGTGACGGATAATGGTGGGCAATTAGCATTAATTACAAACAAACTCATAACGCTCATAAATAATGTAACAGTCAGTTATATTAATTTCATAGCAGAGAGTTATGAAATGTTTTGATCCAAATATGAACATAAATAGAGCATAAATACTAATTTTAAATACATTTAGAATTGTAATTTCAAAGCACCTATCCCGACACCCGATTGTAACAGTTCCAGAAATGGTACAGCGGCATGAAAATTAAACAACAAACAAAAAGACAATTATAATATCCGAAACTTAACGAAAACTGCTCAACGTTGCAGTGTTATACACTATCATGCGAGTATAATTCACAATACCCGAAACCCAACTCTCTGTGTTAGGGGTTAAAAACAAGAACAAAATACTTACTTGGAACCGACGAAACAACAACTGTTTACAACGAGTTAAAGACTTAATAATTGTAGTCGCAAAAAATATTAGGTTGAAAAGCGTCTCCATAAACGCGTGACGACGGATTATAAATCCGAATCTTTACCATGAAGCATTTCTTATATAAAAACCTGTTTGTTCTGTTTCGTTTTATTGTGGGAGAAAAAAACGCCTCAAATAATTTGCGGAATGAAATTGTGCATGTTGGCGAGTGGGTGAGCCTGATCCACAAAATGAATATCATTACAAATGGGTGTTTGTTCAAAACACTATACATGTTTTGCTCAAATTTCGATAGCTTGACCGATCCAGTAGCTGCAATGAAAACGTCAGTACTTAAATAGAAAAAACCAGTACGTACTTTTATTTTAGTGTCAGGTGTCAAGGTTTATGTAACATGAACTCAAATACGATTAGGTATGTAGTAGGTTACGGTGAAGAATTTAATAAACAAGGTAATTAATTAGGTACGTTAAATTATTTGTAATACTCGAAGAGTCAAATAACTTGTTGAAATAGAAGGCAATATTAGTAAGCTCATGAAAACGTGACTAGGAAATGGTGTGTTTGGTATCGGTATATTAAATTTCGCATTCTAGCAATTTTACTGATCGTATGATTATGATATACATAGTAATGTAGTCATACTATAAATAACTAATAGACGAAGAAAAAATAATAGATTATTTTCCAATTGAATATTATTTGAAGCACTAACGAAAATTTGTTCTTAAACACTATAATATCAATATCTGCTCTATAATGAATGACATTGAATGTAACTTTGTTTGCAATAAAACTGACGCTTGAAATGTGTAATACAACCTCATCGATGTTCGCCTTCAACTACATGACATTTGGGTCGAAATATACAACTATGTAACTGTATTTTCAGCCGATTAAATTATCGATCTTGATGTGTTACCGGGCGAACTGATTGAAACCGGTTTCTAGAAACCTATATATAGCTACGTAGGTACATACTTTGGTCAAAATAAGAGGAATGATGTCATTCTTTTTTGCCAGCACTCCGTAACGTTAATGTGAGATGAATTGCTTTTTGTTCGAGCTCGACAGATGGTACTTACAATACCTCGTTTGCATTTAAATATAGCCCGCTAGGTATGATATTGTATTTGTTCAGGTGTTGTCAATAAGTGTTGATCACATGTAGGCAGTTAACCATGTAAATGTTCAGTTTAAAATGACAACAAAAACTGTTAAGAAAAAATATACTTAATAATCTTACAAGAGCACATCTGATGGTAGGTGAGTGAACTTTCGCCCATTAACCTGCAGAATTTGGCTTCAAGTGCGTTGCCAGCCTGAGGACTACCAAAAAACTAAGTATTTCAAGATAGTTACGTCTCGATACGTGCAAGTCGCTGGCAACCTAAAATCGGATGAAGACGTGAAAAACACTCAAGAAAAATTAAGTCACTATTACAAACAGCTTTTCCAACACGACGCTTCAAGGTTCAAAGTGACAAAAAATGTGGAAGTGAATGTGTTGCGATAAATAAAAACCGACAGGAAGACATTCGTCACTTAGCACGACTATCTCTGACGCTCGAGCTCATTCCCAGAATGGACTGATGCCACGTGCGCCTGGATATTCCTGGCGGCGAAGTATTGTGATAGATGACAGGGAAAATGACGGTAATGAAGCATGAATGGAAAATCGTATGCCAGAAACGTAGGACAGAAGAAACATGTAGATGTAATAAATAAACTAATAAAGACAGAATCAGAAGTCATATTATAGGTACCTATAGAAATAGATACAGCATATATAAATCAATTCGGAGTGTCAGTATTGATGACGAGAATATTGCGCCATAAAAATGGACGGTCGTAAAACAACCTGTGTGAGTTTTATTTAAGGGAAACCATAAAAAACTGTAACAAAACAAACAATAAAGACCACCGCAGTGAATCTGTGCAGTCGGAAATCCATGCGGTGTCCTGTGGTCACTAAAAATAACTTTTATACTATAATTTTACTGTATAAGGCCTAGCTAAGGTAAATTAGAAAAGGTTTTATGTAAAAAAAAAAACAATTTAACAAATATAAACAAAATTTGTAAAATAAAATATAGGTAATTACTTATATTTTACATAAAAACTTCGTTTAATCCGGAATTATACTTTTTTTTTCAAAATCGACTTGTTATTGGAGTGCTTGTTTCTATTGATTCTGAATTAAAACATTAACCTAAGAAAACCCGGGGGCCAATCGCGCTAATTTTGAACGATATTACCAAATCCAAACCATAACCAAAAACGTTATGCTGCATCCACACGTTTGGCAAACCTTTACAAACGCAAGCCAAACCCCTGCTCCGCACGTTTGCGTTTGTAAAGGTTTGCCAAACGTGTACTCGTGCAGCATAACGTTTTTTAGATTTGATAATATCGTTCAGAATAAGCGCGATTGGCCCTCTAGGTTTGTTACTTTCAGGGGTCTTGTCTGTTGTGTAGTACTTATATCATTCAGTAATTTTAAAATTTTAATGACGTAGAGATTCTATTCTATAATTAAGAGACAAAATTCTGTAACACTAACACGTCAGAATTCGCGTCCATGATCGATCGTCTAGTGACATCTAGTGATTGGCAAACGATATGCGTCGCTACGGACTACAGACCAGCTAGATTTGCATACCATAATTTCTAACTTATATAATCTCAATCTAAAGTATTTTCCTCATGTATGACGAATGTGGTCATAGTTAAATCCAGCCGAGCTTGATTAGAAACCGGTCTTTGATATATTACTTGTAACCAGAATCGACAGTCAAACCAATCGAATATTAATTTGTTTTTTTGTTGCATTAGAAATGAACGCACACTGCACAGATAACATCAGCAGCCACGTACTCTCATTCATTTGTCATTCTGAACTTGTGAATCTTCGACGAAGCTCGGTGCTAAAGTCCGTTTGTTTGTCACTCCGCCCGCCTTCAAGCTTGGCACGATGTTATCTCCAATGAGATGCTAATGTATTGCTTGGCACGCTCACCTGTCAGAGTTCGGCCTATCAGATTTCAGTATTAATAGGCGTGAGTAGTAAGGGCGATTAAAACGATTGTTCCAGTAACTTTATTCACGGTCCCTTGTTAATATCAAAAGCGTTGCTACAATGTAAATTCGCAATGACCTTGGAAAGGTTATGGCAGGTGGAACGAATGTAGAGATTCGCCTTATACAAACAGCTTTAGTTTGAAAATTATATGGAAACTTTAAAAAGACTCATAAAAAGTGTAGCGTAAAGGATTAGAAATTCGTTGTAGCTGCCAAGCGAACATAACAGATGTAGCGTAAATTTGATTGTTCCGCGAAACGAAATTTCGGGGTGGGCCGTAAAATTTACGAGCTACAGTCACGTACAACGTAGAGCCAGTACGCGTAGCACCCTACCTGATCGCCTAACATGGTCGCATTAGTAAGGGAGTACTACGTAAAGTGATTACCACCAGGCTTCGTGGTGTGAAGGAAAATGAGTCCAGCGCCCGTGACCTAGGGTTTTGTTTGCGACGCGATGGCCGCCCGAAAGCAGCAGACGGCGTGTCGCCGCCAGTTTAAAAATGAGACAGATAGATCGATAAAGAACGCGTGCAAACGAGACCGGCAACAGGCCATGGCGCGAATATAAAAACTCAGTGCGAGTTGCCGGCAGGTGACGTAATCCGAGAAAACATACAACGCAATTCTATGATGACCAGACCAGTAGTGGTACATTTTTTCGGTACGTTATCATCAGCGTAAAAAAATCTAATGATAACCAATTAAAAATACCAGAAAGTTTAAAGTAAAAAAAAATGTTTACGATATGTGTGAATAAAGTCGTTATAGTTTATAGTCATGTGATAATTTACAAATTCAATGTTGTTTACAATGTAAACGCCTATTTGCGATAGATTCGTCGACAGTCTATAACGTTTACACGTAATCCACAATACCTAATTCGAAACAGCGGTTATCAATGTTATCGTGCAACTGACCGTGAACGATACAAACAAAACAATCTTAATTGTCATACGGACGTCGTGCAATAAATTCGAAACGTAATAATTAAGCAAGTCAATGTATGATACATTTCTGTAATTGATAATGATAAATTGGGTTTCGTAAACATTGCCGACAAACAAAAACAACTTCACGTGGATACAGACTGACAATCAGTTTATTAAACCTTACGAAGTCTGCGTCAGTTATTGACAGTGATTTGTTTTTGAAGTCAAGGGACGGAATTTTTAAAATAAGGTGAGGATATTCTTGACCGAAACAATATTTTGAAGGAAATATGTATAGAGCGCCTGTCATAATACTCGTAATGCAGTGTTTAAATAAATTAAATACAAAAAAACTGCTGAAGTTTAACAAAACTAGAAGGGACTGGATGGAAATCCGATGTAATCCGACGTAAACGTGGGTCATTACAAAATTTGGATAGACGTGGAATATCATATGAACAAAAGGATACCCAAGGCATGAAAGTACAGAACAGAAATTACAATACATATTTCCAACTCGAGCTAAAGACCATCAATTGCATTACCAAGTATGGATATACCCCTCATCACTATATTCGTGATAATTATGAACTCACCACTCATCGCATGCGCCGTCGCTTGTTCAATGAAAGCAATTAAGTGCACGCGGTGGACAGTGGAGCAAACAGTCAACACTAACTGCAAATGACGTCGAAGGTGCAGCAGACATGATGGCGGCGACATGACATGGCATACTAATGACTTTAATGCAGTCATTATCGGTGTCTTTCTCTTCTCATTGCTATTCGATGATAGTCTTCTAGTAATTGTAGAGTAACATTATAAATTTTAAAATATTGACAAGAAAAATTCAGTGCAAGCCGCACTGAATTTTCAGCTTGAAGAAGATTTAAAGCAAATATTCAAATGGTCAGACAAAGAAAGCACAAATCAATAAGAAAGTGAACTTTTTACGGATTGCTTAAAACATAAGAGTAACAGATTGGGTAGCGCTGCCTTAAAGTCATTTATTAGCATTTAACATTTAATAACTTGTACCGACTACAAAGTTAAGAATCTACTTAAGCATCAACGCACAGCTCAAATCACGGGTCTTGGAAACTAAATTTTGCATAGTGGTTCCCGAAATATGTATAGGCAATAACTAATAAGACAGGAATTTTAGAACTAAAAAAACGGCATAGTCAACTTTTAATGTAAATGGGGTCGCGAGGAAACAGAGTCGCATGCTCGCATGTCTCTATATACATAAAATAAAGAGTTAAATTTTAGTTTCAGTTGTTTAGGGAAGCAGTGTGATGACGAGAGTTGAGCAAGTATTGATGATATAATGCCATTTAATTTAATTCGCTATACATATTACGGAGACTGTATAATCACATGTATGACATCACATTAAAAGTTAGCGGTTTAATTGCTAAATTTTGTGACTTTGAGTCAGAGTGACGGATGATGCACCTCCATACGCCACACTGGATTGGGTATCAGAATTTGCAATGTAAACAGGAAATTTGCTTGAAATGATCACCTGTGAGATCATGGTAGCATCATTCTTGACGTCATTATTAAGCTGAGCCTAAGTGACGCAATCAAAAATAATGCTGTTACTTATTAGGATGTCATGCTTAACCGGGAATAATTCAATATTTCTACTATAAGATTCAGGAAATGTGACAAGAATCTCTAGACTGATGATGATTATGTTAGGGCTGTAGTTTAAAACCATAAACGATCAAATTTTTATTCGAATATTTTGAGTGCGTTTTCTGAAACTAAAGAACGTTTAGGTTCGATACATTCAGTTCTTAGCGAAACTTCAACAAAACCTTCAAACAGGAATGTTGTTTTCAATGTTAAATCAGTTTTATTTTAACTCAACACATGGCGTCCACGTCCAGGTGAGCCGTGTGAAATTCACAAACATTTTAAATATAACCGATGACAGCCATTTATTCAGTGATATCACATCCAGTGACATCATCTGAAATGGCGTGAGACATCTATCTACTTTGAAACCGCACTGTTTACGTAAAATGAGTTATTACTTACAAACAGCTCGCCATCGCCATACCGCACCCACCTGACCACAATACACAAGTGAGTGACATTGACACATTATAAGCAGTCTGAGGCAGGTTACTTATATAATTACATCATTTATAAACTCTTATAAAGCATTACATGGTCACTAATTAATATCTCTCTAGATGGTAACAAAAATGTCTTAGATTTTAGTTTAACTTTAATATCCCTACAACCTTAAACTTTGGGAAGTGAGATACCTAATCTACTTCTCAAACACAACGCAACCACTAAAATATGTCAAAGCACAAAACTTGCAAGTTAATTGTGTTAAGAGAAAAATAAATGCTCGAGTAAAGGCTTGGAAGCCATAATATACTTAAAAGCTTAAGCTAAGTAGGTTAAGTACGTTTCAAATGGCTTATCGGTTCTGCAATTGGTACCTTGTAATTTAAATTTTACTTGCTTATACCGTAATTAAATAGTAGCCCGTTTTATTCCAGGATACAAGCTGCCACTGAACCACATTTCATCAAAATCCATTCAGCCGCTATGGCGTGATAAAGCAAGCAAACAAACAAAAAAACACTGCCAAACATAGGCTATAAAAATTGGTACTTCATGTGTTTTAGAATTTAATATCGATCCCAACACTGCAAACCCAATCGAATTTGGAGGCGTTAAGAATTTTATTAAATCCTGATAGCTGAACAAACTAAATAAAAAACCAGTTCAGTGTGACACCAACCCACGCAATACATTTTTAGATCACTTACATAAAACTCTACCTCTTTGTGGTGGTTTTATAGCATAACAACTTCGAACATATCTTCACATTAATTTATCAAACAAAAAACAGGATCATAAACGGGTTGTAGCATTTTGCGAAGAATCCGGGTCGCGAGGCGACCGACATACAGGAGGTTACAACATTACTAGCTCGACAAATGTTTTTATCTCAGGAGTGCATAAATCACTGCTTGACGACATAATAATTTGTGTTATGCAATGCGGTAGCGTTAGCGACACTAGCACTGGACTTTTAGGAAGCCACATCTTACGTCTTAGTGCCTCACCCTGTGAATTTCACAGCGAAGAGCAATATTTGACTTTACTCATAAGCTGATCTAAGACTGATAACAAGATTCAGACTTAATAATCTTCTTTCAAGAGAATTTTAAATTAAACTAACACAAGCTTTGGCGGAGCAAACAAGAATGATTTTGAACCAACAGTGAAGTTGCCAAAAGATAACATGACATAATAGGTCATGTGGGTACTTATAATAGAAGGGCGCAGTCAGTTATCGTGCGTTACACAACCGGCCCAAATGAATAAGACGTCAACAAAACAGTTAGCAGTCAAAAGGGCATACAAATAACACGAATCGAGAACACTTACTGAGTGAAATGTCACAAGAATCCTTGAAAATATATTGGACAAGTCTAGCGAATCAAATTACAAAATAGATACGTACTCGGATAAAGAAGCCGATTAGGAAATAGGTAATGTACTGCATTGATATCTGAATTGAACAGACAATAGCCGTGGGCGGCGGACAACCTAACTCTTATGTATTACGTAACTTTATTTGAACAATTAGGAGTGATGAAGTAAATAACTGGTAATTGAGATGTGGGTTATCGGAACATGGCGGCATATTGAGATAACACGGACGTTCGGCTCGAGGCAAACTCATTAGCTTGATACGAGGTGGGGGCAACCTATGATTATAGGGAGCCAAATATTGATCCAAATGCGATACGGCTATGAAAAAACCACGTGCTTTAATATGTAAGTATAAGATAAAGGCGATGAGTTTTAAACAAACCATAAATGATTAGTGTGAGATATTTAGAAAGGCTATCACAACACATCGTTTGACGTTAGTAGGTCATTTGTGCCGGCTGACCTGAGACCTATATTCACAGCGCATCCGCCTGGCTAGCACGTATACGTATCTCAAGTATATTTTTCTTTTTTTCTAGCTTTTTTTTTCTAGTTAAGGGTATCCTCCCTTACAAAAAAATAATCAAATTTCAAAAACTGTACCTACAACTTGCTAGAAAATTTGCACGTGGTAAATAAATACTTTATGCCTGTCTATAACACAGTAATATTAAACAACACAAAAATTTTGCTGTTCTTCAAATATTTTATGGCTATGTTTACAATTTCGACAGATGCACTAATTAACCTTTTTTGTAATATAGTTAATTTATTCCGGTTAAAGTCGATTTGTGAGTGAGTGAGAAACTTGTGTAGTGTGATCGTCCGATTATTAATTACTAATGAATGTTTGGATTAAAGTTGTAAATCTCGATGCGGTATTACATACTAATTGAGAGCACGTTCCAAAACACCATTAACATTATCAGCACCCAAGCGTGCCAATGTAAACATGGAAGTAGATAAACGCTGATAAACTGGTTCCACAAAGATGGCTGGCAGGGTTTACTGAATGCGACATGTGGCCCCTTTAGCAACAGCGAAAGGTTATCTCGAAACTTCATTGGACGGGAAGAAAGAGCCGTGACCGAAGACAACTCTTGTAAACATTACAAGTGTGTTTACAAGAGTTGTCTTTACTTACATACAAAAAAAGAATTAATGGATTAAAAAACTGTTAATTGTAAGAGCTCGTATAATTGCACAAAACTCCTGGTGCTACCATAAAAGATTTGTCTAATTTTGTCATCATGTCAATGTACGTTTCTACACTCACGTTTTCTTAGTAACAGCTAAAAAAAATTCAATAAGAGTGCCAAGAACAATATACATAAAACTTTTAACCTTTCTAACCAAACTTTTATTAATTAACTTCAACATATTAAGCTCTCAACTCATACTAGACATACGAAGAAGCTATCTACATAACGGAGAAATTTAATGACATTAAGTGTCAAAGGGGATATTCAAAGCACGATTATTGAAACAATAAATGATACAAGACAATTAACGTATAATCGTGTTATCAAGATATCATAGCTGGTAATGGTAATGAATGAAACTACAACGATAACAATTGACTATTGTCGTTGGGTCGTTCACTTATTGATCCCTGATTTGAAAAGCGGTTTGTTTTTGATTGCATCTACAACTTAACAGAGAGTGTTATTTATAATTATAACATAAAAAGGCAGGGCAATCTAACATCTTGAAAAGTGGACTCAGCAAGCCGGAAAACCGCACTTAAATGGAAAATTGAATAAAAGTGAACATAGGGTGACATAGGTAAAAGATTAAATCAGCTTACTATAAGGAGTCCGATAGACCAGCAAGAACAATAATGTATTAGGGAAGTAGTTAAATGCAAAATTAATTAAAATACAAAACACGATAGTTTGGTAATAGAACAGTTATTAGATACTGTTACCACCAGTCATCAATATATCCTAGAGATTAATATGCATAGCGAAAATGACTCAAAAGCCAGACAGGCTGATAAAAAGTTAATTATGTGCCAAAACATTATAGTACGGCTTCAGGTGACCGTTGGCAGAGCGCCCAAACATGGCGTAAACAATCTATTTCAGATCTTGAAAGTCAAGCCGATAGGAATATGTACTCATATTCAATCGGTTCACTTCCTTCTAATACTTCTTTTAGACGTTTTTTAACGGTTGGACATTTTTCAGATTGGACATTCTTACAGTTAATCAACGAAATCCTGAGTTTTAAAACTCAAATTACAGATTGTTTTAAAAAAAATTACTGTCCTCAAATGTTTTAGGATATCCTTCGTCTGTTTAAGAGAAGCCCCGCACATCATAGTATATGCAGTTGCAGCAGTGGGTGTATAAAATAAAGTCATGCTTTCGCCGCTCAAAATGCATTTTTTTTCATACAAAATGTTACCCAGAGAACCGTGATGCAACGTGGTCAACAATAATAATTAAACCATACGAATAACTTGTCACTAACCAATATTGTTTGAGCAAATGATTAGTTTTTAGCGAGCACACAAGTAGCACGACGCCGAACATTATGCAAATATTAGTCTTGGCTTATGCTTACGAATTTATGACTAATTCGTCGGCCATTAAGTAACCATCGCCGGGGTGGACGACCGAGTGTTTGTCTAATATGAGGACGGGTTCATTTATTTAAAGCCACGTCAAGAAATTTGAACAGAATTGAGTTACAAAAGGCGAGTATTGACGTAGCCGTTCTAAGATCTGGTACGACGGCCGGAGGAGACATTTCAGGAAGTTTGTTGCAGATACAAGAACACTTGATTGATTACTGTTGTAAACGTACCTCCGCTTTGAGAAAGATGTCACCCGTTTAGAAGACATTGCCTTACCTGAAACAGAAATAAACAAAAATTTAATAAAAAGCAAGCTTGGAAAATAATGTAAAAGCTCTTTGCAGGTGGCAATACTAATTGTGCATCCACCTAAGTTCCATTTACCTATTTCTAGACCATTTAGAACACTTAGAAAAGAAATAGCTTTGTAACATTTCAGTATAAAATAAACTTAAGTATAAAACAACAAAACAAACAAACAAAATAAAGCAAGAACACAATGACAGCTCGGCAAGACAATCGGGAGGCTGATTCATGAAGTTGAAAAACTGCCTTTGAAATATCGGCGGATTGCCAGAATATCTCATTTACTTGTCTTCTTGCTACTTTTTAAATACCTAGGTACTCTCATCTAATGTTCTATCCTAACTAAATGAAGTCTTTCTTCACGTAGTTGACTAGTTACGAGTAAAGTTTGTAAATTGTCAAAAACCGGAAGAAAAAATCCGTTTTCCGAACCTTCGGCTAGACGGGTAAAATCTTGTTTTATCAAAAAAAAATTTGTATTGTATATGGCCCGACAAATTAAGGACGGTGGCCGGAAGCAAACAGATACCGATGGCAGATAACTAGGTGTGCTTGCGTTCATTAGAGAAACTCCACGTCCAGCAGTGGACATCGAAGGGCTGCTATGACGATGATAGTCGATATTTATGGATTGACATTGAACTAGTTACGCGAGCAAGACAACGGTTTAAATACAACGACCCACCACAAGGACTGTGCAAATGGCTTATTTCACAGATTACTTGTTGAAGTGTTGTTTTCCGTTTTCCGCAAGTGTTCAGCATAGTAACATGGCTATTAGGGCTGCATAGTGCACGGCGTATTATACAACATAGGCGGCGGGCGCAAGCGCGATTAGAAATCACGTTGTGCACCATGCGTCCGCGTCGCTACGGAAGATATCTACAATGAGGCTATGCATGACGCATGCGGATGTGGATTGCGTTATGAGCATTCCTATTGGTTCAATTTGGTATAGGATGCGAGCGGATTGATGGTAAAACCGGGGAGTATTAATGATGGTATTGTTTTGAGTTTTTCGTTAGACTATTGGGACTAAAGGGAGTAATTGTAATATCTGCAAGAAATAAAGTTCGCGTTTTTGATGAAAATCGTTTGTATTCCGTCACCACCGTCTTACCTATTTCTGCAATGCCGTGTTCCGGTGTCAAGGGCAGGAGAGCTAGTGTAATTACAGACACATGCAGCACTAGCTGTTTCCCGCGGCTTCGCTCACGTAGAAAAGTTGTTCCCGCGGGAACAACTTTTCCCGAGGTATCTATAGCCTATGTGTTATCTATATTACTGTACAGTTTCATCAAAATCTGTTCCATAGTTTTTGCGTGAAAGAGTAACAAACATCCTTACAAACTTTCGCCTTCATAATATTAGTAGGATTCTAAGATAATCCTTAAGGTGGCAATGCACTGGTAGTCTTTGGACCGCAGGTACATGGGCGACAGTGACCGCCAGGTGGACCGTCGACCTAAAGAAGGTGGCCGAAAGCGGCTGGATGCTGAGGGCGGAGGACCAGATGTGGTGGCGTTCATTGGGGAAGGTATATGCCCAGCAGTGGTAGTTTGTCACCAGAAACCCAGCGTACACTGTATTCGAGTCCTACCACTCACATCAGTAAAAAGTGTTTTAGCTCGTAAATTTTGTTTTTAAACACGAAAGAGCGATGTGTAATATTTACTAATGATAATCTTCCGTTCACTATGTTTACAAAAATATACATTACTAACAAATTTGCATGTCCATGTTATTTGTGTAGGTAGGCGTATTGTACATAGTAGTTAGGTACTCAGCAGTCGTTATTTTTCCATATTTCACAAAAAAAATATTGACTTAGTCGAGTTGGTACACGGTACCTACACGTGATCCTGTCATAACAACTTGGAGTTTACCATTATTGACACTAATTTGCTTGCTAGTCTAATGATGACTATCTCAATCATAGCTACATTGTAGGTTTCATAAAATATAACAATTATTATGTATCACTTTATTTTTATGGATAAATTAACTTTGAAATTAACCTTACCTTTAAAATTATAATTTGCACTTTAATTTTAATGCTTCTATGTAGCTTAAAAATAGTTTGTCTTCCTAAAAATATATTTCTGGTGACAATGGAGCTATCGAAGCGAGCGACAAGACCCGGTGGTCATTTACTATGTGATTTTTTTACCAGGTGTTATGTTCTAAAGTGAGATCTATTATCTTTAAAGCGCAAACCTTTAATTTTAATTGGCATTAATTAAATACGACCCCTATTTATAATCGTTCGTATTTTTTACCTTTTCAACTTCGCATTTGGAGCGAAACGTATACGCAATACGGAGGCATTCGGATTCGATTTGGAAAATCATTCAAGATGATTTCCAACTTCCTTTTCAATCAACGACTTCCTAGTTTATTATTTTGTTGCTTACATACGCTGTTTCATGGAAAGACAGCGTCCGCGTCTAATACGATCCAGCTGTTTGGAAAGTCACCAAAGTCGTGTTAAATTAAACAATTTATTGGACGCATAAAACTAAACCTTACAAAATATGATGTCTCTAATCTTATGCACATCTTTATAAAGTCACAAAGTATTTGCGCAATGTTTTCATTGACGTAAACAACATAGATTGTGACGTTTCTTTGAAACTTTACTTTGTTCTCGTAGGTATCTAAAGGGACCTAACTATTGATCCATGTTGCATACATAATTGTAGTAACACACTGTATAATTAATTTAATATCCTGTCCCAGTGATTAGGTTTCATATCGGACTTCGAGCCATATTCTAATTATAGGGGAACTATATAAAATAGCTACGGATCAGGTACGGAGATCAAATACATATAAATCTGTCACAGATTTCCGTAAAGCTGCGCGTCCACTAGCCCGCACCGCACGCGCCGCACTCAACGAATTTTCGTTTGCTTTGTATGAATTTGTATGGAGCTGCGTCCACCTGTCCGCACTGCACGCGCCGCAGCGCGGCCTAGTGGACGCGCAGCTTAAAAGTACGATTTTATCAACTTGACGTAAAACCACAGAGTATAATAGTTTGGTCAAACATCTTATAAACTTACTAGCGGACGTCCCGCGGCTTCGTCCACGTTAAAACACACCCCCCCCCCCCCCTCACTGTTAAAGTTGAAATTTACAAAAATTCTTTCTCAGCGGATGCTTACGTTATAAAATAAACCTATGTTCCACAGCAGCTTTTTGGTCTTAGCATAGTTTTGGCTGTACGTAGCTAGATCAGGTTTTCATAAAAATAAGAAGTCATCTATAACTCGTGAAAACCTAGTAAACAAGTATCAATTAACTTATCACTCTATAAATATTGAGTGCGAGCTATAGGTGTACGTCCCGTTCGGGCCATTTCCTGCTTACACCCTTAGGAAGCATCAGAGCATTGTGTGGTGGAACCGTTACGGCGAGCAGGCACCGTCCGTCAGGCACAAGGCCCACTGACAGATGATAACGGTAACTGACATCATTTCTTATTCGCGATAGCACTGTCTGTACGCACCGTAATTCAATAGATACAAGAATGTAAGTCATACTGACTGCCTAGAGCTGCAGCTCTTTATGGCCGTTTTATCATAAATGCGCTGTCAAACACCGCCGTTTTTTTGGTGGACTTCACATACGCCTTAGAATAGTAAATACCAGTCTTTTGGCGTATGCAGGTTTCCTCACGATGTTTTCCTTCACCGAAAAACCTGTGGTATTATAATAAACCGTACTTAAATTGCGAAAAACTCATTGGTACGGGCCAGGATCGAACCCATGACCTCATGAACGTGAGGCGAGTGCACAACCAACTAGGCTACCACGGCTCTTCCACAGGCAGACAGGGCAGACAGCAACAAACAAATATCGTGTATCTACACTGGTACTATACTTGTACAAACAAAGGGTACAATTACAATACCAGATTACCTATATCCGATTATTAAGTTTTCTAGTGACAAAACATCAGCCTGTACAAGTCCACTGCTGGAAATAGGCCTCTCCCAAAGCGCGCCACTGAGTCCCACTCTCCGTTCTAGCTGGCAGATGCATTTCATTCAGAAATCACCGAGAAGAACAGATGTGATGTCACCGTAAAAAATAGCTGTATAATTATGTAACTTTAATACCGCACGCAACCCAGAATCCGTAGAATTTTAAATGCAACGTGAATTACAGCCGAGTTTACCGTTGCACAGACAAAAAACATCGTTTAATTTAATATTAATTACATAAGAATGTAATTTGTATTGCTCCTCTATTTGCGTCTTGGGTCAATGTCAACGTGGGAGATAATTAATACTATTGAGTGTCGGTTGAACACAGAGCAACTATCTATTAGACCTAAGCAATATTATTGTGCTTCGGTAGAGGAAAAAACAGCGTTACCAAAATCAGTGCGAAGGGAAACATTAGCTTGTCAGCTTGATTAATTTAATGTAAACACTTCAATATCTTGTTTGGCTTATGGTATTGAAACAATGAAGCAAAATACATTAATTTGTGATTCTTGCTTACATTACATGTTTTGCCTCTGACTGTACACAGCTGATTAAGTGCGTGATGAAAAATACCGAAAGAAACGTTTGGGTGTACACTCTGTGCAGAAAGAGACTGGAGACATGGCGTTTTTAAATCGATGTATGAAAATTACATGAATATTTCAAACCAAAAGAGAATGACATAATATCCACAGTCTGATGTATGGCATAAGAATCAAAGGGAGCTAAATGCCATATCAGACTGTATGGATTTAGCTGCCTTTGATTCTACAAGTATGCCTCAGTCGGTCGAAATAGTGTCTATGTCGAAGTCAGCTTAGCAAACTATAATTTGGCTACGAAGAAAAAAGGCAAAAGAAATGGTGGTCACCTTAAACTTCATACAGGGTTCTCAGATTGTTTAGAGTATGGATTAATAGCGTAAAACAACGGAAACAATTACGTCAGTTTCCATAATTATACGTTAAAGGCTATATCGCTCATTTTCCAGTACGAGGTCTTGCCCACGCAGTGGTCGTCTGGTGCGTTAAGCATAGCGTTGAATAATGATCTCGTGTCCAGTTGCTGCCAATCTCAATTCATGGTTAAATGACGTGTTTGCTCGCAATTAAACAGACGATAGTACTTTTCCAAAGTCATGCAATTATGAGAACACCTATACAATGTCATTGACACTTATATTGTTTCGTCCTTCAGATACACGACTCTCTAATCTCTCTGCTTGCGTCCTAAGCTCTAAGCCCCATATAAAAAGGAAAAGTAACCTAATCAATTTCCAGAACAACCAACAACAAAATCGATTTTATAATTCTGTTGATTTGTTCTAGACGGACATAGGCTAGTTGTTACTTCGGGAAAAGACTGACGCTGGCACAGAAAAGGCAATTAATCGTGGGCAACGCCGCAGGGCAAATAGATAGTAATAAACAGTAAATTAACGTATCCGTTGACATTACTGTCGCCATCGAGAGTACCTCGCCAAGGTCATTCAAGGACTCAAGTGTAAAGACCGATGCTATTCACCAGACAAAATTACGAGCGGCTCATTTAGGGTTTTAAACACAAAGGTCGTTTTTAGATTGTAAAAGTTGAGTTTACTGAACTTCAGCCACACCTAAAAATACTGAAATAATCCTTGTCTCCAAGCACGCTTTTTCTTACAAGTTCTCACACAAGAAAAATAGTTTCTACTGGAAAATTTGCTTACTTGTTTCATCAAATATTTGGCACGGTTCGGACGGCAAAGACATACTTAAAATTTGACAGTTCTAAGATTAGACGTTTCACTGTCAGACGACAAAACCGAGACAGATTTTAAAACCTGCAAATTCACGTATTCATTATCATCCACCTTAAAACGACCACTGTTGGCTTAAGTACCTAATACTGGACTTGATAGAGACAGTATTGCGAGAGGTGACGATCACAGCGATGAGGGTGCGATCCGGACATATTCCATCAAACAAGTTTGCCTTCAAGAGGAAAGTTTAATCCAACTGCACCGACTGTGATGTGAGGATGTCTGTCAGATGTTGGTGGAATGTGTCCGGACTGAGCTGGAACAAGGTTCAACGCGGTCGGGGCTCTGTTCAACTTTGGAGATGGCTAAAAGTGAGAGAAGTGCGTAGAATTACAGGACTGATGTAGACTACCGAAGTAGCAGACTGACATTTTTTTAAACCTACTAATATTATAAACGCGAAACTTTGTACGACTGTTTAGATGTATGTTTGTTACTCTTTCACGCAAAAACTACGGAACAGATTTTGACGATATACAGGACGAATAACACAGGTTATAGATACCACGGGAAAAGCTGTTCCAGCGGGAAAAACTTTTCTACTCGGACGAAGCCGCAGGAAACAGTTAGCGCATAAAATATATCAAGTGCATGTGTGATACTACTATATTGTGTGAAAAATATGAAGTGTTGTGTGACCACCTCTAAATTCTTACACACATTGTATGTTGGGCGACCAACGCCGCGAATAGTTGGCAAGTGGGGCAAGTATCTTTGGCACCGTCAACGGAGTCACGCCCTCATTCGATTACGGGCCTAAAACGACACTCAGCTTTAAGGAAAATGAAAAGAGAGCCTAGAAAGCGTTGGAGATTGTGAGCAGATTAACAATTTTCTTAAATTCATTATTAAGATGGAATAAAAGGTTGGATTGCTTGGAAATGCCTTTCATCTATGATGAAAGATAAAAGGAACGTACAGAAGAATATCAAGTTCTTGGGAAAAATATATTTTTTAAATCTACCATATCGCCCAGAAGTATGTGTACAGCTTTGCATAATCAGACGAGAGGTTACGAGTTAGACAAGGTCGGTTGGTTCGAGTTCGCAATCTACTTGTATAATATTATGTACCCACTGTTAAAACCTTTAATTTAAATGCACTTTGCTACCAGTGCTCATTTTAATACCTTTCTCATTTGCAATTATTTGCTTTTAACTTAGAAAATTAATGAGTTTAGTTTGAAAATATAATGTAAATAATATGCCTAGTTACTCGTATAGGCTTTCATTTGAAAAGTAGCATTTCAAAATCAGTGATAATGATTATTCTAGTCAGTTATATTAAAGTTACAGAGCTAGAGGTCTCTGTGTGCAGACGGATGGACAGACGAGTTGGCCCGGGCTCCGTGGAACCCTACACACGAAGTTGAGTGAAAAACCGGAAGCACCGAATATTGGAACAAGTTCTCAATTACAAAACCGCAGACCAATTTCAAAGGTGGTTTATTTCGGTTTCCTATAACAACTCAATTCAGGCTATTAGTGGTCGCAGCCGCATCCGAAAGTGTTCATTCTGATCTTCTTTTCGACCTAATTTGGTGTAAATGTTTTTAATGTTTCGTTTCGGAATATTTCGCCAAGCGGTCGTTACAACTTACCACGCTACCAAATGTATTACTTAAACATTTAAAGTGATGGGATCATTAGTTTTTTTATGCCTCTGAAACTCAACAGATCTGTACATATATAAGGAGTTCATAATCAGTTGTAGGGCAGGGAGTGACATGAAAATGAAAAAATGTTTATTTCGTTTCTCAATAAACTTAATTATATACGACATGGGGTTATCTATTAAGTAAATAGATTACATGTAGAAGAGACATGAGACTTTATAGAGGTAAAACAAGTTACTTTAGTTATGAAAAGAAAATTAAGAGCTACTTAATCGACTTGTGTGCGCGTGTGATTTACTTGCTGTTTGATCTGTCAAGCCTAGGATTATGCTAATCTTTTGAGAATTAGTTGGGCATCTGACTGAGGCAACGCACGTGGGACGCATGCTAATCTGTCGGGAACACAAAAGGTGATGTCACTGTTTTGATCAAAACACATTAGATTTCAGACCCAAATATAGGTACACTTATTTTTAGATTAATGGTAAATTTAGAAGAAGTATTGAAGAGAGGTTTTTCTTTACTAATTTCCTGTTAGCAAACAGAAGGCAGGAAACACAATCAAAATCGTGTTGGCGTAATTCATTGCGGTTAACGATGCGATGTCGTAAAATAACCTAAGCTCGTCAAGTCATCGAACAAATTGCCTACATGTATTGTTATCTAACATTCTGTATGCAGTCCATCATATTGATGACAAAATTGTCATTCTCATTAAGCAACAAAGGAGAGGTAACATACGAGCATTTCAGTCTCCAGGGCATAACTTTCTCTCAATTACGGACTCTAGTTGAGGAAAGGCAAATTGCCTCAGGTGTGACGGTCATAGTGTATGACGTCACGCGAGTCCTTGCACGGCTCGGTGCGCGGGCGCATCCCGGGCTGCGGTTACAACCACTGGGGATAGGTTTCAATGTCAAACGCAGTAATGACGTTAGTGCGTTGTTACTAACAGACGTAAAAGGATTTGATTTAGCATAAGTATATTAAATTGAATTTGAATCTATTATACTTTATTTGGTAGGGTTCCATTCCCATTGCCGACCGATGCCTCTGTACATGTGGGTGTTATATTTACGGACATAAACTTGAAAAGTTGTCCTTCGGTTCGAATTTTATAAATACGTTAAATTATTTGTAATGCAGTGTACCTCAGTTTTGAGTTGACTCAAACGTATGATGTTTACGTGGTGCCGCTCCCGTACCCTGTACTTAATCTCTCACTATTACTCATCTGATGATAACTTGTTTAGCTTAATAGGCTAATTAACCTAGGATTGTCCATAAATACGGGTACATTTAACTAAATGTATATGTAATTTTCATTAAATATCTAAAAGAATGTTGGGTTCTGAAACAAGACTGAAGAGGATTAGACAACTAAGGAGCCTAGATACGACCTCAAATCATGCGTGTGTCGTTTCACATATCTGATTAACAGTCGGCTGCAAATGATGAATTGCGATATGCGAATCTTTGGACGTGGCTTTGGTCGTTCATCGAACCCGCTTAGCCGTTGCCAGGCAGAATCTAACGGGTCGACATGTGGCCTCTTTGCTAACATCGACAAAAAGTTTCCTTACCTGTCAGAATAGTCTTTGAAGACATCAGAGACCATCATTGCACGATTTGAAATGTGTTTGAAATAAGGTTCCGTTTGTGAAATACACTTAGGACTATAATGGTCTTTTTGGTTTCGCTCGCTACGCTTATATCGATACCACGTACTCTCCAAGTACCACGGAGCGGTGAGAGTAAGCTGATGGAAGTGAAAAATTAACACTTAAAGTATTTTATTATCGGCTTTAAGAACTAGCGCTATACATATACCCCTACCACAGAAGAGAAGTAGAGTTACCCCCCTACTACATCCACCCAATGAGTACCATACATAAGCGATAGAAGGGGATTGGACATTTTTTAGATTGGACTTCATTCAGTTTGGAAATTTTTCAATTCGAGCATACTCGTTGGACATTTTTCAGGTTGGACATTATTACAGTAAATCTTACAGTGGTATAAGAGCTCTTATAATAACTGTCCTTAGCAGGCTAGAGTTGCATTACTGAAGGTTATGAGACACTACATGCACTAACTCTAAAAGTATAGATGAAGTTGGCCTTTGGGGCATTTGAGTTAGCTAGCGTGTCCCCTTTACACGCAAATGAGTTTAATAAAATCAAGAAATTCTGCATCACGCTGTCACTACAAGAGAAAAACTAAAATATTTTTATATTAAAATCATTTTACGCTTATCATCGTGTATTCCAACCACAGGTAAGTGTAAGTTATTCATGTTTGCCACGGACTATTTACCAACCCTCAGCCCCTTAGGGTCATAAGTGGACCGTGCAAATAGCTGTGGGGTGCCGATGCTCTCATGTAACTTTATGTACTGTCAGCAACATTACCTCAATATGTTTGAATACACAACACTTGTAAACGACGTGGTCACACATAAATTATACTAAATACTACTCAAAGCAAAAGGTGCCACCGGATTTTTTTACACTTCTATAAAAAAATCTAATAAAAAATAAAATTGAACATTGTATTGTTTAAAAACTGTTTAGTTTAATTTATCTAAAATTAGATAGGACACAGAAATTAGATTTACTTACTGAAGGAATACACCGTGAAGAAACCTGCATACGCCTAAGAAGAAATTCCGCATGTTTTAGGCGCTTCGTTTTCTTTAGGCGCAATTCTATTATACTCATACATAATGTATCCGCCAGAGAACCAAAGCCTTCAACATAGCTAAAAGGATTAGAACGTTGAAGTGACAGTGGGCTGGTCACATTTGCCGGAGAACCGATAACCGCTGAGGTAAACGAGTTCTCGAGTGGAGACCACGACTGGGCAAGCGTAGTGTGGGACGCCCCCCGGCTAGATGGAGCGACGACCTGCGTAAGGCGGCTGGCAGAGACTGGATGCCGAGAACCGAGGATCGGGTTCAGTGGCGCGCCTTGGGGGAGGCCTATGTCCAGCAGTGGTATAGTACAGGCTGATGATAATGTATAAATGAGCATGGATCAGTTTTTTTTGTTGTAAACGGTACTATCAACATGTGCCTACGTGGCATATGGTTAATTATTATTGTTTCTTGCTGTGTACAGTTCCGACCTAAAATTTAAGCAGTGTGTTTATATTCTATCCACATCTACAGCTTTACGAGCAAGGGGGAAATTATTTTACCTTCACGCGAGTGCGTGTTGCTGCGTTCTAATATTTTGTAAAAAGGTTTCTGTGGTGGTTGCTGTTTGATTCAAAGGATGAAGTTCGAAGGCGCTCGAGATCATTTGTCATTAAAATATAGAAACCAAACACGTTAGTTGTACTCGTAAATGACTTTAGTTTAAAGAAGTTGTCCTGTTTCATAAAATAACTTTCGAGTTTCATCTTACGAGAAAAACAAACAAGTATTTAGGTCGACCTTTTTCTGCGTACGAAAATAAGCTGTCCCAAAACCGATTTTCTTCTTGAGCTTTATCTCGCTTACGCAACTCCAAGTCCGTTGCCTTTTAAACGGCCTCTGCCTAGTGTACTCGACGCGACGGCCTCACAAAAAGTTCTTTCAACCCTGCTGCCAACGTACGCTACTCACCATTCACTTTTGAAACCTTCGATCCCCCACGGCATAGCAACACACGTGCATTCGCGCGGGCGATAATTCTACTGCTACGCCACAGGGCACTTATTTAAGATCAGTAATTCAACTAAATCAGTCCAATAGTCAGACTCAGAAAGGTGCCGCTAGAATGAAAAGAGCAGAGGCCGGTGACTAATGCGAGGGTTACACAGATTTGTTACTGAAATCTGTGGTTTGTGCCTTGCTCTTTCAAGTATTACTGTATCAAAAATCCAACCTCTCATTGACCACACACTACATAGCGATTGGAGTATATAGCGCCTCTCGAGAAAGGTGCAAATTCGATTCGACTTCTTACAATCGCCAAGAAACCTAGGGCACCTAGTCCGAAGACGAGCTGCTGACTGAGTCATCCGTCATCTTGCAGTCACGTGTGCGTTAGGTCATCGCCCCACACTTGCTACTTGTGCAATTCGCCTGAGTTTGTGCAGTCAGTATTTACTGAAACAGTACGTATAAAGGGGCTCTATACACATAATATCTACTGTCTGTGGTTATAGCTTTACTGTAGTATCTGACATCCTATTAGCTGAGAGGGAGGGGGAACTAATTTCTAGTTATACTACTGTACTCTTTAACTTCTGTAATTGACTCTAATTTATTTGGTTTCCAGGGTTGTCAGTACGCGCCGTCGGTAAGAGTGATTTCGTTGCAGCGACTAGCGATAGATCAACACGAGGATGGGGAACGCCTATGGTTAGATAAAATGTCATTGTGTATACGTGTACAAAGTTGAGTTACTGTTTGCAATAAGTCTACTGCACCGAGAGCAATCTGAGCGCAATTATAGTAGGAGTAATTGCTCACTTACTCAACGACGATGCTTGAATACGGGTACTGAGTTACGCAGCCTGACAATTAGTGGTAGAAGAAATTACTGACACATTTCGCTTCAAGACATTTTATTTACATATGTAATCTCGCTTAATGTGACATTATTTCAATGAATAATGATTCATGCGAGTCTTCGACGTATAAAGGAGCGTTTTACTGTGTCTATTTCTTTAAGTTTTATTCAATTAACAGATTTTTTATTTTATTTTGTAACTCTTGATGCGTGTTGTCATTGTATGTTACAAATACATTCTATTCCATTCTATTATATTCAGTTTTAACACTTCTGTTTTACCATACAATGATATTAAGTCTGATTATGTGTTTCTCTATGAATAAAACCTTTGAGTGGATCGCGACTGATATTAACTTTTGGTAATGTCCAATTATTTCAAATTCTTTCAAACATTAACATGTGTTAAGGTTCTGCACACAGTCCCGATAGTAACGACGAAATAATAACAACGCGAAGAATCTAGAAGAACACACTCACACCGTTCTACGTATATGACTACGTATATGTTCTACGTATAGGAAATGAAAGTATTTTACTTCTGATTAAGTCAATGTTAGTCTCAAGACTGTTTACGACACTTCGACAAATAGTCTTGCTACAAACTGTGATCACAGAATGAACACTGCCACAGTCAAACACTCCTGGCAGTTTTCATCCGAAACAAACCCGAAAAATCTCGACTCGCGCGGTGTTTTTTGTGAGCCGACGATATTTTTCCTCGGAGTAAATAATGCTGCCCAGTCTAATGTTAATAAATCCCCCAATAGATACAGCATGCAGAGTTAATCCTAAATACATCGCTCTTGTATATACTTTTCATATCAGATTCATGAAACATACCTTGTTGTTTACAGAATCAAGAGGAAACACCACACACCTTCTGTGCAAATGTGGCCCACTGATGCGTAAAAGAAGCGCCCATTTGGGTAACTACCTACTTCAACCCGATGAAGTAAAACTAATTAGTGCCAAAAGCGTGCTGAAGTACCTAACGGATGCAAAGATCAACACTGAACTATAGTAAGGGCGGCGATCACAAAAGATCAGCAATGGTCGCAGTGATACAAGGCTGGACAAGCCTTGAAAGAGCCCCACCTCAAATAATAATACAGAATCAATAGAGTCATCACCCATCAGCATATCAACGTCCACAGACGGTCAATTTCAGTGCTACGATGGACAAATTGGCCCTCGAGGTATGCAGCCGCTGCTTGCAGCGGGTCTGTGGTATTTACATAGGTTCGTATACAGGTTTGAAAGTCTACCCTCAACGGATTTAAATTTCACGCGGCCTAATTCGCGAGCAGCCGCTAGTGTATATTGTAACAGCATACAGAATGCATCGGGTCTAGAAACTTCAAAATTTGCATACAATTTCAAAGTTTCAGACGCACATTCGCGTCGGTGTGAGCAGCACCCTCGCCGCCCTTGCCGTGACATCTAATCGCAAGTCAACAACCTACCAGCAAAAAGTTACAGTCTCATTGACGGCAGCCTATTCTGAGACCATGACGTGAGCCACCGAATCGGGATGCATCAAAGTTGGAGATATATCATCATCAAATAATCAGCTAATGCCTGTTTTTTACATGTGTCACTGTTTTTACTGCTGTCTTGTATGCAGTATATGATACGGCAGTCGTATACATCAAAAATGATTGATTATGTTATTTTATCATAAAAAAACGTTAAGCTTCTATAATATTAAATTGATAATCTATTTTTTCAATTAAGAATTTTGATCTCACAAATACTAAGACCTGAAAATGTAAAGCGGGATTACAGTCCCTATTAACTTATGATTAGGTCTTCATTGTGATTAAAAGTTAGTCGTTAGTGTTTATTTTGGGAATATGCTAATTTTCAGTTGCTGACTGACATTTGGTGTTGCCATGAAACTTAATTCCTTGTTGAATAATTTATAACCGCCATCTTTATCCCCTCTATAGAAATCACCGAGCAAGTAATTAGGATCGTTACCAGGGCCCATGTGTTTTGCTCGTGATGAATAACCGTCATATGTTTCGCATTAGCAGTAGCCGTAGCGGGAAAATCGTTCGCCTTTGAAATTGCTACAAAAAATGTAATACACAGACATAAGAACATACACAGATACAATGCACATCGCAGGACATAAACAAACAAAAACAGTCTACCACCAAAATGAAATGAAACAAAAAACACTCAGCAGGCAACATGCACACGTAGGAAACATTTTCTGTAAAAAAAAACATTTAACAGAAGTAATTTTTAAATTTCCACGTGGAACAAAATCTCTAATACATATTTACAAAAGACGGAAATACCAACACCAGGACATCACTTTGACAAACGAAATGCTAGCTTTGATACACTAGAAAGTATCCACTTTACGAATAGCATCAATATGCGAGGGATAAGTATTACTTGTATATCAAAACCAGCGTTTCTCGCCAACGCATGTGTACAGCATGTAACAGCCATAGCCAAAAGCCGAACGTTCCGAGCGTGGGCGTCTACCTGGAGTGCTGCTGCCTGTCGGAGGGCGGTGGGGAGGGTGCTCGGGAGGACGTCGCCGTCTGCTGCTGATGGTCACGAGGCTCGGCCGCCGCAGGGCTGCCCGCGCCGCTGCCGCCCAGTGCCAGCGCCAAACCGCTGATGCTGCCGACACACCACCACGTCACCACAGCCCTAGTCTTGAGCCAAGTCCGGCCTAGCTGCTCCAAAGACCGTCAAAGCATAAATATACAAATATGCAAGGGAGGGAGTATGGTTGCTACCGTGAGCTACATTTTGATCTTTGGAGCAGATACGCCAATTTTACAAAAATATGAACTATTAACGGTACACTATTGAATTACTAGTCGAACTAGAATATCATCATCTTTAATAAAGTTTGGTGTCTTCAATATGAGAGCACTTAACATCATTGATATCCCGCCATGTCATGGAGTAGATTCATTTGCGCTTCCAAACAGCCGAGCGAAGCAGAGCATTCTCAGCGGGGTGAAGATATACATTTAAGCGGTGATATTCAGTTAGTGGCAAGGCATCAGGGGTGTCGGTTATATATGGACGGACGCAAGCAAGCATTCCATACGATATGCAGTTTCCTCTTTTGGTAACAATCCCATCATGCAAATCAGAATACAACGATGAGATTCATTCATCCTTTGATATTTTCTTTAACAATTCACATTGGAAACAAACAAGACAACTTTGCAATGATGTTGGCGTTGGACAGAGTCCATCTGATGTAATCTGAGTTAATTAAAATAACCCTAGGAAAACAAACAGCGATCTGGACGGTAGTTTGCACTATAATGGCGATATAAATCAGTCAAGTTCTACGACTACTATGGTTAATAATGATGATAGCGATTCATATGCCAATCATAGTCAAGGAAGATAGAACGTAAGAGGAAGCCGCTGGGAAATCAGTCACGCAGCCAACTGTGGGCGAGAACAGGCAATTAGTCGAGTTGTTCACGTCAACGAACTAGAAATATGTCGCA
This sequence comes from Metalampra italica, assembly GCA_949699065.1. Taxonomy (NCBI): domain Eukaryota; kingdom Metazoa; phylum Arthropoda; class Insecta; order Lepidoptera; family Oecophoridae; genus Metalampra; species Metalampra italica. The sequence goes on along the minus strand of OX452971.1, from coordinate 10,856,584 downwards.
CAGAACGCATCTTGGTATGAATGGGATGAATACGTTAAGAACAGACGTCATACAACTAGGCAGCCAAAGCGACGCCGACGTCAAGACTGCCATTGTTATTAACACAAATGAAACTGATCTAATTGCTTCAACGGTTTTGATTAACATCAACTTGCAACTTTTTATTTCTAAGTGTACGTGGTTACATCAGGACTTGCATTATACAGACGATAATGGGATTATTTATTGTCCAGTTACACGATTTGAAGCCAAAGGTCATGCGGAGATGATAAGACGATCACAATGTATGCTGTCGTCAGCAATTATATAACTTCGTATATAACAGCTAAAGAGCTGTTAACGTCTAAACTGTGAACGACTAAACAGCACAATAACAGTCTTGACATCTTTATGTTAATACAAAAATGTGTATGTGTTAATACAAAAATGAAACATAATTATTGTTATAGTTATTTAAATGGGTTTTTCACCAAACTGTCAAAATCCTGACAACTAAGTCAATCTGCATACATACATACCCATACCTCATTGTAAATTAGTGAAGTTGTTTAGGCTGTAAATGGAAACCCAGGTAGATTCGAGTAGAGATACCCAGGTAGAGAGAACAGTAGGTAGGTACTTGTCTGTTGTCTAGTGTAAAAAGCGAAGAAGGTTTTAATTAGTTTCAGTTTATCGTGCCAAATCAACACTTCAGCGAAATCTCACACTAAAGTTTACATTGAAATATTGAAAGATTGTAATCTCTAGAACGTGACTCACGTTGCGCAACTTACTTATTCTACGAAACAGCAAAGTTTACAAGTCAAATTATATACAGTATAGACATTTATCAAGAACAGCAAAGTGGCACGAGACTGGATTTTCCATTGTTCACTTTATTACCTTAAGTTTATGAAGTCAAAAGTCGGAAGGTCGCATTATTAATGCAGTTCCAAAGTGAGTCGTTTATTATAAAATTAAAAGACGATAAAAATATCTTAGGCACAGTTTCCGCAATTGTCAATTTTATGAAACCATAATGCAGAGGTCGGGTGGCGTCATATTGCCTGAGGTCGTACGTTTCGCGGAAGTATGAATTTCAACAAAGGACATTGAATATAGGTAAACACCGGTATCCGCACGACTTAATGTTCATGGAAGTTAATGTTTGACTCTAATTTTAGATCAAATTTATAAGTATATACACAAGTAGCAATAAAGGCCCTACCGAGAAAGAGTCATTAGACGATCATACAACATGAAATAATTTATTGGACTGTCGTTGTTGAACTTTTACACACAATAGAAGATACCGGGAGGATAATTACTTTGGATGAAAGTCTAAAAAAGCGTCGCAATTTCAGACATCGGTCAGCTCTGATTGAAGGTATCTTATCAATGGGTCTCTACAAAGGAAGGGGAGGTACCACGCCGATGTAGTCCCGGGGATAAGCTAGTTACACCATAGTATAAATGCATAAAACATTCCGGTAATGCAGCCTAACCCTGACTTGACATGGGAGTTTTTGTTGCAACAACAGATGTCGTGCACCTATGCGACCTCGACGAGGCCATCATGCATATATGTAACTTGGACGTTCATAGGAAACCCGATGTAGAAGCATTTGAAGGACTAAGCCTTGAGTTCGACTTAAAGTACAACAAGGTAAGATGTGGTGATGGCAGGCGCCTAATGCGTCAGTAAACCTACCATTAGTTAGGATGTAATCAATTGATAAAGTTGTCTTCCATTAGAGCCATGGTAGGAACATAAGTACGGTTTGTAATTTTACCAGGCTATTCGGTGAAGGAAAACATCCTGAGGAAACCCCGACACTCCAAAAAAGTAAGGTTTCTAAGGCGTATGTGAAATGCACCAAACAACGGATCGGGGCACCGTTGGTGAACAACAGATCCGAAGGGTCCAAGTGGGGATCCGGGTGTTCTTGGCCCCCTAACAAGATCAGATATCTTGCACCAGATCGGCGAGAAGTTGCACGTCAGGAAACTAGTTTCTAGGAAAATGCTATGCCAACTCACGATCAAAATGATGCAGTCATTATTACTCGCGTAAAATTGCATTCTGCGATTTATGCCACACAAATGATATGACTCATCGATTTAAATGACAGATTTACATGTAGACACGCTATTTCGCCATAAAGTAGTTATGAAGTGAAGTAGTTAACTCAATGGTCACATTGGTAACCTTAACTGTGATTTTGCTTTATCTAATTATATTCAAGATGTTAAGATTTTTGCGCTTTAAGGTGAAGTCAGAGCTTGTTACGTAAACAAACATTACAGAGAATCTATTTACAAAATAATGTTCTAATCTATAATCTATTTCAAACAGATTAGCCAAAAAGTTATAGCGTAAGACTTCAAAATTAATCATATCTCCAAGTTTTTACGTTGCTTTAATAATTAATATGGCAGGTGTTTGGCAAACGACCAAAATCGAATTACTAGGTACGTGACCAGTGCGGGTATTAGCGACGAAAGTTCAGAAACGATGTACCTATAATTGATTAACTCTAATTGGTGTGACTAAATCGGTTAAGTGCGCAGCAGCTGAAATGTTGCTTGTAATAAATACAACAAATTCATGTGATGTCTTGCAACATTATTGTTGTGTGCAACAAGATATGGAGATTAGTACATAACCAGACATAGAAGTTTCAGTATGTCGAATAAGATTGTCCTCGTGGTTGAGTAAAAAATATGATTGTATTTACAATCTAAGTACGACCACAGATTAAGTAATAGGAATTAAGTTATTAGTTAAATTAAGTTATTAAGTAATAGGTCTGATTTGAATGTTCCATTTTATATGCAGGAAGACTTATTTTTATTAACTATGGTAAGGTATTAACTATGAACTTACAAGGTTATCTATCACTAATTCAAGATGCATTTTATTTATTAGTATTTGCACAAAACGGCACTATATTTATGCCTATATTGTTAAGCAATCGATAAATAAGTTTCGTCAAGAATCACTAGAAATATATTGTTTGTGATACCAAGATCTCTTCTGTGGCTGATGATCAAAACATATACATAATGGAGGCAAATGTGGCACGAAATAATAACAAACTGCTGCATTTATTACCAAAGCCTAGCCTAGCCTAGCCGAGCCTAATCCACTATAAAATATGTCGAAACAAGATCAAAATCTAGTCACAAAAGGCGATCACTAATCACAAGCAGACACCTGCGAAGTTAGAGGCGTAACACAACGAGCTAATATCAAAAACGTGAAATACCAACAAACAGTGCCAGAGCGAGAATAATCGACATCGGTGTACTTTAGTACAGTAGAAGATAACCTTCGACAAGCGTCAAAGCTGGCAACAATGGTACCCTTCAGTGGACTATGATGTAAATCATACAAGCGGCCGTTTGTGGCGCGTGCGCAGCCGATAGAGACGATAACAAGCGCTCATATAAAACTAAGCACAAGCTGTATCCTTTGACACTACTTTAAACCTAAGACTTTGATCACAAAAGGCAGGTACACAAAGGTAGTGGATGGATATCGTAAGGGAATAAATAATTGGTATTTATTTCGGAATCACGTTTGCTACGACCGCATTCTTAGTTTGTTTGCTTGTGTTATACGATCGCAACACCGATATATTGCGAAAACAAACGACATATTACATTGTAAGTATTATGTAATAAAATATTATGTATGTTTAATCCAATAAACGATAAGAAGTGGTCCGGACTCCGGAAGCCATAATGGGAAACATGAGTAGGTAATCTTAGTAGGCAGAAAAAACATATTATTGAATTACTTAATGAATCAAAATAATATCAACGGAATTTTGTTTACAATACAAATGCACCAGTTTCCTATTCTTCTTGTTATAAATATTTATTTACGTAGCTTGGCTTTGCGGTCAAGTAACTTACCCAGTTCCAAAACTATAGATGGTAATAACTACTAATATAGCAAATTCCTTTCCTATATAAAATTCCATGATCAGATTTATGTCATCATTTAGATAAATCTCATCCCCCTGTAAATTCACGACATAAATACAGCTTGTCTCATCATATTTGTCATTATAAGCATCCTGAATGTAAGCATGGTTCAAAATTATTCAAGTTTTCGCCATTGTTTATTTGCGTTCGGCTCCCGGCAGGCGCCACGTTCACCTTGACCGGTAGCTCTCAAACGGAGCAATAAACCAACAAAGGCTGACCTTCCCACCCCTTCGCTACTGGCACTCGAATCGTTTACAAAAGAGGAAACGCTATAAAACGACGAAGGTCTGCTTGATGTGGTATATCAGAAAATATTAAAGGTTCATATCTTTATTTGCGAATTTCATGTCCATATTAATACTGTGGCTGGTCGGTCATGTAATGTGATTTTTATTGTAAAGCTTGAATTTAAGGAGGCGCTAAAAATAAACGTAACTTCATAAAAACACTAATAAAGGAAAATATCAAGTTTCGACCTGATCATTTGTAAAAAAATTAAAGCTTTTAAATGGCCAAGTTCACCTTGAAGGATACACAAATAAATAAATATGTTGGGTTAAACAGATAAGAGACGAAAATTTGTATCAGGTATGTTGTTTATTTCTATTCATAACCGGCGCGCGCGGCGTCGTTAAAAGCTAAAACTGTGCCACAACAGCAACGCAGGTTCATGGAGAACTTTCATCAACAAGCTAATGCTATTAGTTTTTATTGCCGCTCGCGACCAAGCCGCAATCAACACGGAAACGACTCAAATAAAACGCTTTCATCATAAGAACTTCACAAAAGTGACATCTCAAAAGATCAACAGGCTATTGAGAAAGAAAGGTGAGGTGAGTGTTCGCAAAAAGGTCGGGTTGGCATTGAGACATTGACCGGTCTAGACTTCTGGAACGCCACACTGTTTACACACCGGGACTGCGATAACCCTCGACACGAAAGAATGTATTATGGGTAAACAGATCGTAAACTAAAATGGCGGACGTGTAGGTAGGCCGACGCGCGCAAACTTTCGTTGCAAATTTAGAACCTGTTCTAATTTTAGTTTGATAGGGAAAAGTTTCTTGGAAACCGTGTCCGATATTGCTATGTTGCATTCGGTTTCAATGGTCCACTAATAGGCTTACTTCTACTAGTACCCTACTGAAGAGATATTTTTCCGGAACACGATTTCTGGTTATTCCATTTTTAAAAGATAGTTTCAAGGAAAGTTCTGGTAAACACAACGGCAAAAAAATAGAATATCAGGAGAATCCAAAATTTCCACGCAAAACGGGCCACAACCTTGAGATGATCTCGGGTTATAATATTACCTACACAGACGTGCGCGGCTGGAATTTCAATTCATGCACAAGACACGGACACAAACGTTATCCATTCGGAAATAGATTCTATTTTGTCATATTTATGGCCTACTTTAGTTGAAGTTATAACTGAATATAAATTAATGGATGGTGTCGAATGATTTCAGAAATAAACTTAAGTTGATTATGATGATGACGGCAAACAAAACAAACCATGTGATCTTCCTCAACATTTGTGACGGCAACGTCTGTGTCCCCAAAGCAACATTTAAATAACTCCAACAAGTGAAATTTCTTTCAGACTAGACACCGAATCTGGAGACACACGATTTAAAGATAGTTATGATATAGGTACTTGGAAGAAACTGTGAAACTGTGCTTCAAGAATCTTAAATTTAAATAATCTTGTTCGACTCGATTAAAGTAAGATTTGATAATTCTGTGAAGTGTAAAGCATATCATATCGACAAAATGTGAAGCGCTAATTAAATCGCAGACAAGGTGCAAGATCGCACCACCCACGGCGTACCGAATTAGAATAATGACGAATACCAGGCGAGCACGAGCGTTACAGCGAGACGCGGATGATATATGACCAAACGACCAAAAAGCGAACAGTCCACCGACAAAACCGCATGAAGTTCGATTTTAAGATGCATTACTGGCATTACTACATATCTATGAAAACAAAACTTCAGTTGGTAATATTATACGCATTTACTCTAAAGATTCTAATGAAATGTGGAATGAAAGATCAATATGAAATGACGGAAAACATGAAATAACAAAACTTGCGACGAAATAAAAACAGGTTTTAAAGACTAATTAAAATTGTATCTGGATGCAATGTAACATATTAGAAGCTTAACAAATTACAAATTAAATCTGAGATCTCAATATTTCATCTCATTTAATCAAATATTACAAATAAAGACAGCAATAAACACAATGCATGAAGAACCAAAACAAACCACTACGAAAATAGTATCACTGTAATTGGATCAACTGTGTTTAATCGGTAAGTTAACACTAATAACATTAGTAAGTTGACACCCGGAATGGCTGGTGAAGGACGAGCGTTGAACCTGGAAGGTAGTTGGGGTGTTGAGTGGCGTACCGGGTGTTTTAGGGTAACGACCGGTTAAAAGATGTGTTAGGGTATGCTAGGCCTAGTATTACCCTAAACATTTTTTTAACATTTATTAATTGTAGTAACTAGAAATGGTCTTTGAAATAAAGGATTTTTTAATGCAAATAAATGACGTTGTTAGGAAGACATCGCATTAAATCCAACGCCAGTTATTATTCTGATATCTGTAGTGTTAATTAAAAAAAAAGTTTCTTCTTACATATGGGAGACAGAATTAGTTGAGAAAAGAACGATAAGTTCATAAGTGAATGTTTCATCTACAACAAAACAAAGATATTTCCCAAATTAAAAAAAAATATATGTGTACTACTACCGTACTATAAAAATCAGAGAAAATTTAGTGCGGGGGTTATTTTTTCCTGGATTTGAGCCGAAAGAACACCAGAATAATTAGATGATAATAATTGAAAATAGGCATGGAAATTTTCAGAAAGTGCAAATAGACAGAACAATGGGTGTAATCGAAAACACTGTCTGTTGCAATGACAATTAAAACATTTGTTGGTAAGAAAGAGCAAAAGAACGCATAAAACCTAGGGAATCATACATTGTTTGTCGGCTGTATGGCTACCACCTATACAAACAAACATCCCCTGTAAGTTAATACCAAGGTCGCCCAGTCCACACAAAGGTCGTGCGACGAACTTTCTAGTCGCTTCCGGGTACCAGAATGTTATAATGATTGATGTGGAAGTGACGACATGCCATTAGCTGTCGGGTCGTCGACCGAGGTAATGATGGATTTGCTTACATCGATCGAATGACAGTGGATTTTGGATTCTTTTTTACAATGTACCTTGGCATGATGATAGGTTGAAACTTGAAAGGCAAGAATTCGACAGCGAATTAATAATGTGTTCGAAACATTGTACTTATACAACGACTGAAGGTTCCCACAATTTACGAGTAAGTGTACGGTCGACCGCACGTCAGTGGAAGCATAACCAGTATAAACTGGTCCCTCATAATATTGAAACTCCTTATTAGGCTAGGCCAGCTCAAGGTCAAAATGTTTCCACGGACGTGCGGTCGACTGTACATCAACAGCCTCCGTCGTGATCCTAGTCCTTACGAAAACGCGCCTGCTACAATGTCCAACAATGGAAAAGACTTGATTTTGCGTATAGAGACAGTTGAGTTCAGGGTTGATATCTCTGTTCGAACATTGGTTGGTTTGTATGCACGGTCGACCGCACGTCAGTGCAAACAAATCAGTATAAACTAGTCTCTCATATTATTGAAACACCCTCATAAGCTAGGCCAGCTCAAGGTCAAGGTGTTTCCACTGACGTGCAGTCGACTGTACTAACATTTCAAAATATATTAAAGAGAGTTCAGTTGTCAGGTTGTTAGCGAAATAGCAAAATATATTAAAGAGAAGGAAAATATATTAAAGAGAATTCAATTACAAAAGAAACTGCTTATAAATGGACAGGTTCTGTACAATCCAAATCTTTTGTAAGCAGATACCGCCGCTGGCCCGAAGGCGTCAAGAAGCATCTGGAGAAAACTGAGAAAGACATTGAAATGCCGTGCGCGAAACGAGTCCAGTGGAGACTTTTGGTGTCGCGACCAAGGTCCGCTGTGGATCGCTTGGTCAAATGAGTAATTGAACGAGTATATAAGCATATACATATACACTAAGCACACAGCCGTAGGATTTGCTACTTTATAACATAAAATTATCATTGTTAATGTGTGAACACGTAGAACCGTCATTGTATGCTTAATATTAAAGAGAGACACGAAATTGATAACAATGTTTTGCTCATTTATATTCAGTGATTTAAACGATATCTCACAATTTTTCCCACAAAGCTATCAAACATCCGGATGAATCATTAACTTAATATTCGTATCGCAGAATTCGCGCAGTGATACGACCGTACTAATTTTTAGTACCTATGTACTTTTAAATTTCACATATTCGTAAGTAGTTATTATTTGCAGCAAATAATCACCCACTCATTACACAATACATATACAGTAGAAATAAGTACCCATATTTTTGAATCATCAAACGTAATGACGCCATTTATCATAGGTACGAATGTGAATGTTTACATTATTAATATTTCTAACTAAGAGTTTTTCAGCAATTGCTTTTGACACTAACAATGAGACACGTGCACTTTTTCTCAGCAACCAAAGCGTGTAAATAAACTCAATAATCGATTTTGAATCAGGCCCAGTTCGTTGAACCTACCAGAAGCCCTTGCCAACGGATCGCATGTAAAAATAGTGGGTTTACGACGATGACGTCATAAAGCCAGTGTCAGCGCGATGCCGTTCATGTGTGAAGAAGCCTCAGGACAGTGTCAATCGAGTTTGTAATAGCCTCCGGTGATATTGCTAACGGAGCGTTAAGGCGTGCAAGAGACCTAAACCTGGAACGTCTAATTCGAGGCCGGTGTATAGGTATTTTAGGTAAAACAGATTTGGAAAACGATCCTTTGTCTATAAATTGACGAGTAGACCTGTTTACCGAACTGTTTTGTATATCTTTTTAGGATTTGGGATAAAAGTAGTACGTTTTAGGCTTTAGCGCTCATTATTCTATATTAAACTCAGGATAAAAATATAGTACAGTACACTGCATTTGCTTTAAATGTTAAAAGTAAAGGATTACATTAATGTAAAATACGTATCTGTTATTGTTATTAATACCACTGTCATAATATAAAGATACCACAACTTAAAATTCAGCAAAGTTCACGTCGTAAACTATAACCCTAATACCACTAGAGGCACGCTCAAGATTTATTTGAATCACGACATTCTATTCGCAAGACCAACTAACCGAATGAGCTGGCACTCATCGCGTCAAATGACGCCGTAAACCACAGAATTTATTGCAACGTTGAAGTTTTATTTGAGTTAGATATGTGCAATGCGGAATCACGAGAAAATGAAGTATTTAGCATGACGACATATTTAGCAGTTACCCGCAAATTGTAAGCCGACACAACCGTTATGCAGTTTAGCGTTTAACTGAAACTGTTACGCGAAAATTAACAAAACTATTGGTTGTTAGCGTTACTTCAAATAACACCATTGTCTGAATACTGCGTTAGCTGTCTTTATCAAATGTTCAGTTCTAGAGAAAAACATCGGCGGAGGGAGGATTGTGATCATAATCTACAACTCTTTATTATTGTGTTCTAATTTGAAGGCCTACGGCTAGCTGGCCCACTGACTTACCGTAACGGCTATGTAATTACGTTCACAGCACTTGGTTGCTGCTTTCAGGGTGTCGCTCCGGTTGCTATTTCAAGACGTTAAAAAACTAAAGACATCTATAGCCTGGACAAGTTAAAGCGTACGCCGCTAAAGAAAGTTGCAGTATTTGAGCTAGATACTTAATATTTGGTAGAGTTTCGACTAATTCTCTCTCTAATTCACTCTAATTTAAGAATTACCACGCAAGAAGTTGCAAGACGTATTATAGAAAGAACATAAGAAAATACATACAAGGAAAGTAAATGAGGAACGTACATACATGAAGAATGTTATACAAGCCTTAATTTGTGCGAAAAAAGAATAAACAACTACTAAAACGAAAATTATAAGGCGAAAGCCACAAAAGAAATAACGTGGTAGTCCTTAATAACAGAGGACTTCCAAAATTGAATCCCAGCAAGATTACATAAAAGTGAACTTGATGTTAAACGTTGAAAAAAGCGGACTGGCCGGCCACGGAGTTACCAAACGAAGAAAATAAAAGAAAGTTTGAAATAACGATCGGCCAAGCGCGATGGCCTCGGAGATATGACGTCATGATGTAGCATGATGAGATCATGAGTTGCTCATTGACCTTGATCGCACCCCGCTGGGGTTAAAAAATGTTTGTTGTTATAACACGTAGTAGGTAGGTACGTTTATATTCTTACAACATGATCTTTGGTAATTATTGTTTAATTGATCACTCCGTGCGTGACGCTTAGAAAGGATAAAGGCGATTCATATTTTGTCATTTAACATATCTTTGGTTTATGATTAAGGAAGAGGGAAGACGGATTGTCCTGATCTAATGATAAATCAATTGATATTATTTAATTTTCGCTTCGGTTTCCATTATTTTTTTAAGGTTCGACAATGTTATTTCATTTTCAAAACTAACAAAAAGGTGCTAATGTTAATAAACAATAATCATATAAATAACTAGGCTTTGTAACTACGTACGCATTTAATTGCAAGTTCGATGGTACTTAAGAGATAAAATTATAATTTAATTGCAAATAAGATAGTACTTAAATAGCTATCAAAACTCGATTAATTTTTGATTGCTCATGTTCAATCATAAATTAACAACCATAAAAGGAGAAGTTGTAAAATAAAGTACGTACTTGTTATGAAATGCACTGCCGAGTATGATTTAACTGGTATGCAGTTGTTTTCCATATTAAACTATATGGAAAACAACTGCATGCCTAATTTATTATTGGTTGAAAAGATAATAATATGTTAAATCATTAACCGCAATATATTCATGTCAAATTTGAAAGTTCATCAAAATGTAAATTGTAATAGTTAATCAGACGGTTTTAACGGAGGACAATAATCCACCGTTCAAAATCCAATGGCATTAATCAAATTACTAGTTAGAGGTACCTTGGTAACTCTAGACAAAGTGGCGAGGTAGACCCCAATCTCAAGGGGAGAAGTGAAAAATGAGCAAGAATACGAAATAAAATTTCCAAAGACAAATATTGATTTGTAGGAAATAGAGATATTAACACTCTGACCGCTATGATCTCGAAAGGTGCCTGACTAAGTATTGGATATTCCAACAAACTACAAACAACTAAAAGCTCTCTTGCTTCGCATTACAGCAGGCATATAAAATTGACTTTATGCAATTCATTACGCCCGTTACAAACCCAGCAATTACCTTATTGTAAGGTATTAATGATTCATCAAGTTACGGATGTTTTTTCAGGTTAAACTATGTAGAGCAGTGCAAGGCTGGTGCCGAAGGCAATATATTATACTTTCTTTATCTTATTTTTGACAGCAGCAGGACGTTTCATCACGTTTGAAAGGTACAAATATTTGGTTATTGAAATTGTGTTGAAACTAGATCAGGTACGGCGCAGTATGAATTTTAATTATAGAAAGACAATTAATTTTGTCATAATACTTAACTAGTCTATGCTCGGTCGGAGTTCCTTCGAAAGATATAATGTGTAATGAGGACATCCGACGTAAAACAATGATCATACAAATCCGATACAATCCTTTATAAAAATTAGTAAGCTCGTCAGCAGTGGACAAAAATGAAGGAACATCAACGGCCTGAAAAGGCGACAGGATGTGGCTCAATGCAGAAAACGTTCACCAGGTTTGGTGGCGCGCATTGGGCAAGACGTATGTGCAACAGGAGACGCGCATCGAATACTACCAGAGAAGGAGATGACCTCTCTTCATGACTCTGGAATAGCTTCCTGCATGATAAGCGTAAAGTGAATGATTAATGAAGGAATAAGCGGAACCTGTTATGTGGGCATGTCTAAGTTGATTGAGGAGATGGAGAGCTATGATACTAGCCCTATACCCAGGGTGAGGAAAGAAGACAAACTACGTCATCACATCAACTACGATTATAAAGCACGAAATGGTCAGTCGGACCTTTGTTATTCACACAACACAGCGACGATTATTTATAGCTAGAATACGATGGCAAGCAATATTATAGCGTAAATATAGTATTTTCCACCAGTTCCTGCACTTGCATCAATCAAAGCAGTAATAACAGCAATTCTGACGTGACACGTAACAACAACGCGTAGCTATTGTGTCGCTGAAAAGCGTCAAAATAATAGATTTCGATAAAGTTCTAAGGAAAGGTAGTACGGAAACATAATAAATGGAATGACTCTCTCCGTGACAAAACGCCGCGCAAGTCCGCCTCTGCATACAAACTCGTACACATCATTTCCGCACCGCATCGTGCAGCGCAGCGTAAGTGCGTTCAGGTCTCAAGTGTGATATAAAAAAAACCAAAAAGGGTATTATAATCCCCTCCACTCGCCTCAAGAATTCGTCTGCGCAGTGCTACCATATATCAGTGCCAATACAGTTGCGATTCCACAAGAATTTCCCAAAAATACCGAGTTTGAGGTTTCCTCGCGACTGCGTTGGCGAGTGGACGGCCATTTTGCAATTTAAATCGCACAGTAATAGCCAGCGCGTGCGCCGGTTGACGGGAGGTAGCCTTCGCTTTACACATTACTAATGTTATGTAAAATTACTGTTGGCGTTACGCCTACAGAGTTATCGATGTCTTAGTTTCATCGGAGCATTTCTCAGCTTAGGGCCGCAGGTTATGAGTGCCAAACGGACCGAGAGCTTTTTTGCACTGACTCGGCTTAGCTTTGAATGCCTCGTGTCTGTGACTGTAATTATCCCTGATTCTAGTAGTAGTAGTTGCACTCAGTAGTAGTAGTAGCCTATTGCACTCGCCTCATGTTCATGAGGCAGTGGTTTCGAACACTGGCCCGTATCAATAAGCTCTTCAAAACTTAAGCAAGGTTTATTATAATACCAAAGGCTTTTCGGTGAAGTTAACGTCGTGAGGAAACCTGCATGCGCCAACGATTAAAATTTCTATTCTAAGGCGTATGTGAAGTACACCACAGTACGGATTGAGGTACCGTTGGTGGTCAGGGGTTTGGCACAACAGATACAGTAGGGTCGAAGTATAGCCAGATCGTATTCCCTGGTCCCCTAGACAAGACGCCTGACTCTCTTATATTACCTTTAATTTAAACTGGACGTGTTGTTTGGTTGGCGGCAGAAAAAGGTTACCTTAGAATTAATTCTAACCATGAAGCATTCTATGGGGGTCAAAATCGGGTCAAACTAATCACAAAATTATGACTCACTCACACATTCTCATTTTTAAACTTCATATAAATTTGTACTAGCAACCACCTCCCGCTACTCCGCTTCCTTTGTCCCCCTCCCCGATACTAAATATGCAAGATGCGATCTCCACAGGGAGCGCGCGCGCGACCAAAGAGATTTGAAACTTCTTGATTCTAACCAACCGCAACCACAGCTAATGTTTGTAGATTTCGCCTTGTCCGTCAATCTACCCATCAACTCTGCAATCGACACCATAACCTGATATTCTAAGAATGAACAGGAAAATAAGCCTAACTAATAAGATCAACAACAACGTCGTGTCGTAAACAAAATTAGAATTACAAGAAAGAATTATTTCTAGAATTGATACCAAACATCGAATTCTAAGAAGTATCTTGTACCGGTAAATTTAGATATTTAGAAGTAACTTACCTGCACAAAAGGTGAAAGTCTGGATTTTTGTAACTATGACCGTTGAACCTACTTCATTGTAAGAAGATAGCTTATATTCTGGGTTACTAGTGCAAACATAAATAAATTGGCTAAACCGCAGTAAATTGGCTAAACCGCGGGTAACACAGCAGTTATAAGATAGCAATAAATATACAACAGTAAAGTAAACATTGAGTTGAGGAAGAAGCTATGATGTAAATCCAATTTACTTTCACCGCTCCTGTGGAAACAGTAATCAATAAGGAAATGTAATATATAGAATGTACAACGTGAAGAATTTACATTGGCTTCACATTGTTATTACAATGGAATATTTTCATTATGAGAAACGAAACCTTTTACTTTGACGACAAATATTCTGGTTTTAATCATAAATTTTCCCACGAAAACAAACAAACGCCTGGTAAACAAAATCAACAACATATTTTGGAAACTGGAGTTATAAATAAGTATAAAAACATTGAACGAGAAGACTTAGAAAATACATTCCTACCTAAGTATATATTTTTATACTAATTAGGGACATAAACAATCTTAATGTTATTGTAATAAATGATATCTAAATTAAGCCAAGTTTAGTAAGAACTATCAACAAATTGGAATATGTGCCGAATAAGTATAGTTTTATTCATCTGTGGCATAGTGGACAATCACCGATGCGCTCCAATTGCGCCCGCGCTCATTTCAGCGCCATTTTGTTTTGATCAGCCATTTATCTATCTATGACTTACACGTTAAATGTGGACGCGTAACATGTCGCACGCAACCACACACACTAAACGCAATGTGTGATTGAATCACTGAACTGATTGACGAATTTAATTTTTTTTGCATACTAAATGCATGTTAACCTAACCAATAGTTAAGCGTAACCTAACCAAAAGGCTATGGGACACGGCTATAGAACCTTAGAACTTGACATATTGAAGCTAGGAAATTTCACTTAAAGATTTCAGTTTATTTTTTAATTCAAAGATTTTTGAAAAATCCCCTGCCTGCCTGAGCTAGGAATCGAACCGAATCAATGTGGAAAAAAAATCTGCCTGTTTTTTTATTAATTCGAAAGGGCCCATCATAAGAATATATTTCTTCATAATAACTTAGTAACGTTTAAAGGAAGACCATGAAATTTTATAAATCGTGTGAAAATACTAACGACATTATTTTGATAACTATTTTGAACTTAATTATTTTTTTACTCAAGACTATATTTTTGACATGTAACTAAATACTTACCAATAAAGTATGATTATGGTACTTAGTATGTACCTACTAATGTGATGCTTATTTTGTTTCTTAAAAAACTTTTAAAAATTACACAAATCCTTCAGGTTTATACAAGGCATACTAGATTTTATTCAGGTATACATTCAAATAAATATGTTGCGACAACTGATATAGTAACACTCGGTTTAAATTGATATCAAACAGTGCTGTTATGTTAGAAGTCCGCAATGCGGTTACCGTTTCCACGAAATCGACAACAAACGCTTTGTTTCATCACAAGACCTAGTTTCCAGTACATTTATTTGATTCGGATCGCTCTACCCGGCTTCTCGGGTGAAGAAAATTTATTGATAAAATTGTGGTGGGTGAAGATAAATTTATCACGAGTAAAAATGGTTTTTTTGTTAACATAAAAGAAAATAAAGAAATGGAATAGACAGCAAATGAGATGGTGACGGTATAGCAGTCACCGTTGATTTAGTAATCCTTATGCGGAATCGAAAACTCACCACATGTTGTATTTTATTTTATCTTCTTCGGGGGCCAGGGAGACCCTTTGACTGTACAGGATCTGTTGTGCCAAAACCTCTGTCCACCAACGTTGCGCAAAACCATTTTAGGTGGACTTCACATGCGCCTTCGATTAGAAATTCTGATCTTTGGCGTAGGTATGCAGCTTTCCTCACGATGTTTCACTTCACCAAAAAGCCTGTGGCATTACAATATACCGTACATAAGTTACGAGAAACTCTTAGGTACGGACTAAAGGTTCAAACCCAACTAGGTTCCAACCCATTCTGTAAATTACACACCATGTATGATGTGTCCATACAGACACATGCATTCGCCGCTTCTACAAAGCACCAACAATTCGCTCTTCATTGTGCTGACATTAATTCGGGTAGGCTTTCCTTTCCTGTGTCCTAGTTATAGCACACGTTGCCAACGCATCTGATGGTAAGTGGCCACAGTCCCCATTAGATACCTGACCTTTAGATTGCTGCGAGTCTATGTTTAAAGGCAACAAGCGTGTTGCCATCACCGACGAGTTACAACTATTAAGATATGGAATTTTTCATGTGCCCTGTAATTACAACTAACCCTTTACCCTACAAGTCAGTACAAGCAATGCATACATTGCTGTTTCGCAGACATAAGTGAGAGAAACAAACCCAGACGAGTTCCACCAAAACCAAACTAAAACGTTAGCTAATTCGTATACAGCCTTCTTCGTCTTAACAAATTCAAACCCTAAAGATATCCAGAGACTTGAATTAGACATTGCCCACACCTTCAAGTGATCATCAATTAATCATTTGTCATTAAAAACAAGCATTAAATGTAATGCAAAAAGCTTATTTAAACTTTGGATTACGACGTAAATCGCCAGCCGCGGTTATCGCGCGGCTATTTTTAGCGATGACGGCCGGTGTCGGTCGGCTTGTATTTTTTATCACCAAGCCCATTTGAAGTAGAGCGGTACCTATGTACATAAAGAAAACACAACCAAATTCGTCGCCACAATGTTTTGCTTGCTCAAATAAAGACATCTCTTGTGGTATTGCGACGCAACAAGTGTTTTGGTGAAAACAAATCAAGAAGAGACGAATATTTATATTGCTTTTATCCTGATCGTGATATTATAATAAAAACTCCCTTCGGTTAATTCTTCGTTCACATTCACTACATTACGTATATAAAATCGATTGCCCTGATTGACTGATATATCAACATTCAACGCACAGCCAAAACACTATTATATATTCCTGCCTCAAGACTACGAAGTCTAGAAAGCTAAAATTTGGAACATAGGTATCAGTAAGAAAAATTAAACATACCATAATATACGTAGAATATAAGTACTAGTAGGTAGGTATTGCTTGATTGCTTTGCGAACAACTTTATCAAATAACAAATAAATAAATGTAGATAGAGCCGTCTCTACAGTGAGTTAGTGTTTATACTGCCTCCTCAAACATTGGACTTCGCTACCAGCCTTATTATTTGCACGACACGTTAGCGGCTGGGTACTGGAGTTGTTTGCTTATAGCAAAGTAAAGTAACCATCACTGAGTAAAAGAAAAAGTCCGTCTGCTATTCAGATAATAGGTATCTAACTCAAGAACAACTAAATTTTGATGCAATGTTTATTTTTTACATAGTCTCTCCAACAAAGTTTTATTGTAAGAATCGTCAAACTATGAGGAAAGGACGATCAGTAAAGTTTTGGAGAAAACAATTGACATTTTTATGATTTTTTTTTACCACCATTAGAATTGTTTATCATTTGACATTCTTATTATTTTGATTTAATTGTCTTACCAACTTATATATTTCAAGTTTGACGATTTACCCATAAATTATCATTATCGATCAGTCGATAGAACGTCTGCCTTTAAGTCCTAAGGAACCCGGAAATAAGAAAAAAGTTGTTAGTATTGATTGAGCAGTATTCTATTTATGCTAAAATAATGCTAAATACCAGTGTTGATCATTTCAAATTCACAAATCACATTCGTGTTCAGTTTCAGGTGTAGAGATGTGTTTTAAATATTTTATTTGTACTACGCTAAACAAAAATCAAATTAGAATGTTTGGTATCACTAGCGCCATCTTGTGGAAACTGCTCTAAATAAAGAAACATTGAGTTTACTGTCCCTAGGAGTTGTTAGTGGTACCTGTTAGCTCATTCTAGTTTATACGATTGACGCTAGATGGCGGTGTGCCAGATTGTTTAGTATAAGGCATTTTTGTAATTTTTTTCATTTTCACACAATAACCTACAATAAATGAAAATAAGCAGTTTAATCAAATTGGACTTTCAATTTATGTAATAAATAAGTTAAAATAAAATTCCAGACATTGCCTTCAAATAACAATTTTATTATGTGCAACTTTTTAAAATACTGAAATTTTAAAAACAAAAAACATTAGAAAAAGGTCAGAAAAATGAAAAAGTTAAAAAGAGAGCCGCCCGAACAGGGACTTGAACCCTGGACCCTTGGATTAAAAGTCCAATGCTCTACCGACTGAGCTATCCGGGCTCATGACAGCCCTGTCGTAAAACCGATACACATTCAGAAGATAGATAATCAAATATTAACTTATTAAAATAATATTTTAATTTAATAAACCAGTGCAAGTTCAGTGCTTAAGTGCGCTACAAAAGAAAACCATCCGGTCCTAAAAATAAATTGGAAGTAACATTATTCGTCCAAAAAAATATAAATTATCAAGCGTTTTGTATACTTGTCATTTTTTAATGTACCGGATGTTATATTATTTAGAGCGGTTTCAATTATTTAAAAATTTCCTTGTTGCACACTATCTCCATCTATGTGAACAACCCAGAAACTATTGTAAGACGTAAAGTCGCTACTCGACGCTAGATGGCGTTAGACATATACTGACTTGCGCAGACATGTACAGTTATTACTTTTTAATATTAACATTTTGAATAGAAAATAGGTGAAGGTATTTTAATGTGCAAAATATTAATAGAAATATGAAACCTGATAGAGTAGAAGTTGAGTGAATATTAAAAACAAAAACACGTTGTATGGTAGTCTTGCCAAAATAAACCATGTAAAGCTTCATACCCTGAGGACGGTCTGCTGTTGAAGGCGCAGTTCGAGGAATATTATTGTCAAGACAGGGGCGTCACAGATTGACGTCAACACTTGTACGAATACGTCATTTGACGTATTGTGTAACCAATCTTAAAAATGGTGGCAAATAAAAAGGGCAATGGTGGCCTTTTTATAGGATTTTGGCATTTTATAAAACAACAATCAGCGAAAACAAAGTGAACAAACACATTGCAAAACATACGATTAGTTTTCAATCCTACCTAATATTTCCAGACAAATAATTAATTAAAAGAATTAAGTTGATAAAAAAATAAAAAAGAAGATTAAATAAATACAATTCTGTGAAACCCATCACACACGTCCGTTTTAGGAAATGCCTTAAAACCTGATAAACCGGTTATGGTGTGACTTTTCAAGAATCCTCATTAATATTTTCGTACACACTTGAAGGAACAAGTTTACCGTGAAAGATGCAATATTATGCAACAAGAGTCCCGACAAAAAAATAAAAATATTCTGATTATTTGACCGAATAAATGAATACAGATTAGATTATAATTAAGTTGTGTCGGCTCATCATTCTAGTAAAGTTTACGAATAGCACAGTACCTGATTAACGCACAGAATTAACGTCTATTTCCTGATTCTTGGAATATAATCAATGTTAACTCGATAACTAGTGAATTCCAATTGAGCAGAAAAAGTCAAGAAATCCAATCGTGTGACATTATGCGAGGAACAGATATTTCAGAAAATACGTCACACTGTTTGGCATAAAGAAATTGACAGTGCAGTTTTGTATCTATTTAAATATTCGCCAGACTCAGCAAAACGAAACGTGTCGTCAATAAAAATAATGCGACATTGTGCGTTTATGAACTCACTGAGTTGAATTGTATTTTATTAGGCAAACAAGCTAAACATATTTTATGTTATGCACGGGTCATAAAACCTTTGCCCGATACTGGCCGTGGGCACCGGTGTAACCTGGTCGAAACGTCGGGCAAAGGTAACCAAAAGTATTCGCGTGTGAGACCCGTGCCTAATATACAATGTGTACAAAGCGCGAAAGTTTAAAATGTACCTACTAAGCTAAACATATTTACACAAATGGGGACAAGAAATACCTTACTAGAACGATGAGGCCGTACCGACTCAATTTGATGTTCACTAAAATGTCGCTCGCTGACGAATCGCACCAATCAAAAAACGACTCGTAACAGTGCGTTTCGTAGACAAGCGTCATTTTACCACACAACTGAATGACTCACGGAGTGCGGCGCAGACGCAGATTATCATGGCATTACCTGCAACAGACGGAAAGTTGGTTAGTTAGTGCGTCGTTAGTACACTTTAATTGTTGATTGTTAACCAAGGGATGAAAACGATCATTTGCAATTTGCAACCGAGATATTTAGAGAGGACGAAAAGTCTTGACTCTGGTTGCCGTACAACATTGATGGAAGCTAGGTCGCACCTTGCCAGGTAGAGGTCCCAGTCGAATCAGAGTCGGGCCGCCCCCGCCACGGCACCAATGTTAGGGGTGGTTTAAAGAAAGTAAAAGAGGTGGATCGCGGTATTGGCGATAGTTCTACCTGCTTACCCCGTAAGGGATGTTTATGTAGGAAAAACATACCAGCCTAGCCTATTTATTTATTTTTCAACGAACGAAGGATGTGTCATCCACCCAATCACATCACTCCAAAAAATGCAATTGCAAAGATGAGATTTAAACTTTAAATTATTTTCTTTGTGTTGTTTACGAAACAGGTCGGCCAATGCCTTACCTTGACATTGGCATCGTCAACAAAATGATCGCGAGTCCCGTCTCATGACAAAAAAACGGGAATAGGGTTTGTCATTTATTTATATAGGTAGCTACACAAATAAATATATCAACGGGTATATTATTTATGGAACTTAATCAACCGACCGTAAATAAACTTTACAAAAGAAAAAAATAGCAGAGACTTGTAAATTTCGTCGCTAATTTCAAAGGATTCAAATGAGACTCATTGTTTGAAACATTTTTTTGGTAAAAATAATGTTGAAACGTCTTTATTTGCAAATGTTTTTCAAAAATTTCTTAAAGAAAAAACTTTGTCCAGCATTGAACATTGACTCAAGTGAGATTTTATAAATTGTCAGTGTAAACTTATCAAGAGAGGTTCACAATACAATACTAAACAAAGATCAAAGTATATATAATAATAATAATAAAGCCTTTATTTGCTACTAACAATTTTTACATACTAACTTAAATAATTAAAAATTTAATTTGCACAATAACTTAGTTTTTTATTTACTTTTCTCCTTCCTCTTCCCTTCTTTTGCCAGTAGTTTGTCTTGTGACAAAGGCCTCCTCCGAGGCTTTCCACTCCTTTCTGTTTCTTGCTGTTTGTGACCACACTTTGTCCTGCTGTCTGCTTTATATAATCATCCCATCTTGTATTTTGCCTTCCTCTTTTTCTTTTGTTCCCTCTGGGGACCATTCGGTAATAGTCATATCAAAGTACATACTCGCAAGTAGTTATGATAGTCACCCGATAGCAAATGTGAATGAACCTGACGTGACAGAAGTAATATCTAGGTAACTGAACAAGTGTGACGAGACGATAAAATAATATCGTAAACGTAATAACAACGAGGGTTGCCACATGGTACAAAAAATTAAACTATTACCTACCTGTACATGGCAACAGCACAAGCAAACAGTAAGAGCGGTGGTAGCCTAGTTCATTGTGCATTTGCCTCAAGTTCATAAGGTCGTAGATTCGAACATTGGCACGTACAAACCAACAAGTAAAACTGCATAGGTTACGCCAAAGTAACGGGTTTAAGACCAATAATCGGATTGGGACACCACTGGTGGACAGGGGTTGGCAAAACGATCCTAAAAGGTACGAAGCGTAGCCAGGTATTCCTGGCCCCATAAGATGAGACACGGACTGCGTCAATACATACGGTATCGACTACATCACAACTTTTGATGAGATATTTAGCAAGTATTATCCAAAGAAACCAACATTCGTACGCGTTTATAATATTAGTTAGATTCACGAATAATGCGATAGGCACATTTATGACACCTTTCTGTATGTATGAAGAAACTTTAATGTTAATTTTTCCAGCTTGACTTACAAATTGCAAACTGTGCAAATAATCTCAGATAGCCTGTCTCTTTCACCCCTTCGAATACAGATGTTGATCAACTTTAAAAAATTATATTGTGCAACAAAACAACTCGAAATTAATATTTTTACTCTGTTTTTACTGGAATGGAAATGTTATACTAATTGTGAACAGTTGCATACATTTTGATCCTACTTTACAGCGACTCTTTCAACGAAATGTAGTGTAAAGGTAACCCATGATCCGGGAAGTAAAATAGGCTACTTTTTACCATGGGAAAAATAAAATATTGTGTAGGAAATAACGCAGTCGTTAATTACATTACATTTAAAGGTTTCTTATATCCTACCCCTTGGTAGGAGTTCAAAATGATCTAATTTTAATTTAATTTTATTATTATGACGTTGTATATTATTATTATTATTGTATTTTATTTTCATTTTCTGTGTACATA
The DNA here is from genome assembly GCA_949699065.1 of Metalampra italica. Lineage (NCBI taxonomy): Eukaryota > Metazoa > Arthropoda > Insecta > Lepidoptera > Oecophoridae > Metalampra > Metalampra italica. Next base: position 10,834,432 of record OX452971.1, on the reverse strand, counting down.
ATGGGTTTATGCCTATATAATAAAAATATATTATTATTATTATATATTTATAAGCAACTTAAATAGATGTTTTTAAAATGCTGGTAGATACATAAACACTGTCATTTTATTGCAATGCTAGCCCTAAGTTGACGTGCCAACGCCTAGCGACGCGCCCATCCTAGACTAGACTGTGATGAAGGCACCCCATGCGGCCGTTTCGGCAAATACGCCTATTAGTCAGGCAACACTATAATCAATACGCTTTTAGTCCGCCACACATTTGTCTAGGATTACATTTCTGAGACCAGTCTGTGAGGTAACTTGTTTTAGAGACTAGGTGCTATATAAATTGAGACTAATAAATATAAATTAATAAATATAATAAATATAAAAATAATAAATAAAAATTATTATGATTTATATATTTATTTGAGTTGTGCTTTAAAGTATATTGTATAAGTCAAACGGTCAGATCATTTCATTTTACTAAATCATGATAATGTACATTTGGAAAGGTTATGTCCAGGAGTGGATGGCACCATAATAGTGACACCATATTGGATTAAAAACAATTTTACAAAGTAATGTATTGAAAAGATGTTATGCGAAAAAAATAATAAACAACAAAATACCTAGTAGCAGGATGGTTATCAGAACCAACTCCTTTAAACGGGCACTGTAGGATATCCTTGAGTTATAAGTTAACTAACAATTTCATGGGACATTAACAATGAGGAAGATCATCGCCTCGTTGATTCTTAAACAACATAATACTACGGTAAGGGACGGTCAATTGCCACAAGAGTTTCCACATCACCAGCAACTAGTCACTCAGGTTTAGTATCACCCACGGTCGACCTTGGAGATCATATTGACCTTCCAAATAATTACAAAATTTAATAATGCGTCATTGCAATAAAACGTCAGATTTTTATTAACCTGACGAGAACATTCAGAATGTTAACATTATTTATAGGAAACAAAAATATCAGACAGACGTTAAAGGAATTTACAAGGCTACTGTTGATGCCAATTAAAAAACAGTTAAGGCAAAAGCAAGAAAGGGCAAAAGCTATTGAAAATCACAGCGTCACACAATGAAACAATAAGCAGAATCAGATTGACCATAAATCTTCTGAACAATCTCAAACCAATCGCCACAGCGGTTTAAATTGAAAAATCACACGTAAAAATTGCACAGATTACAATATCAATACAATCAGGTTTGGTAAAATTTGATCACCTTTGACTGAAATCAAAGATCTGCAAATCTTATAATCTACTGAAGACTCACAAACAAGCTGCTACAGCGGATGCCTATAGATTCAATTGAAAAATGCAGCGTGTCCATCATAATCGCTAAATAACTGGGTCACGTCACAAGACGCGCCGAGGTTAATTGGTATCAAGGCTAAACAAATTACACTAACGTTCATTGAGTTCCCATTATGCTAATCCACTGGATGTTTCACTAAATTTTGACTGCACAATGATGATTGTCCAATTTGAAGTCTGATTGCCAAAAAAAACTGTGTTTCTAGACTTAACAAATGAAGTCAATTGAACTAACAAGTCATGTTCATGAATTCATTCATGAAAAGCGATAGACAACACAAATTACTCGGACGGAACTAATAAAGAAATTCGCATAATGGCAGTCAACGTGACATCATCTTAAAAACATAATATCTATGATATACATTTTTTAAAATCCTATCAACTAGCAGGCTAAATTGGTAGACTTTACTATACTGGTGGACTACACTTTAATCATAAAAGAAAAACTTGTACACTTACTAAATAATACGCAATGTAAAGCTACAAATTATGTTTAACCATATATATTATCACGTATAGGTTTCACCGTAGACATTATTGATTCGGTAAATACAGAAACAATTAAGGAAGAGACAATAGGATGGACTACCTATTTATTTACCGCACAAAATTAGAAACCCAAATAATCGTTCCCAATTTACTATTGCCAAACCAGCAAACAAAACACAAAAATTTTAAGTACAGGACGCAATTGCAGCATGCGATTGGCTCTACAATGTCACGCAAGTCTGAAAGTTTCGGCAATACCGTTTTACACACTCGATTAATCACTGGCCAGTTGCGAAACTTACTAGAAATCGCCGAAATTCTAGAAAATCTAGTAAAAGCTATCTATAATGTATGAATCATATGATATTCATCTGTCATGAATTGTATGATATTCCCTGGTAAAAGTAACAAAAACGTTAATTTCCAAAGCACACATTTTTGGCCATTTGCGTATTAAAATGTCTTTACAGGGGAAAGGGATCAAAATTATTACAGTACCAAAAAAATAACATATCTAAAGACGGCAGAGACAAACATCAAACGAAATTTCGATATTCTGCTACGTCAACAACCAAATAGAAAGTATGTTTTGGCAATCTGTGTTTTCGTCAATATTCGTAATAATGTGTAACAATAAATATAAATATGCGTTTTTGGCTAGATGTAAAAAGGTGTTGATTAACCGCATAAATGGTATTATAAAATACTATTTCAATAAATAAACGGAAATAAGTTATTGCATTATGTTCTTGTATTTATTTAAACGATACAGTCATAAAAAATGATAAAGCATTTATTTTTATTGTAAAGGAAATAGAATGAAATGCTAATTATGAGGAAAAGGAAGGATATCTCACAATTATAAAACTAAATTTAATTTGAGAATACACTCATACTGCTGCTGCTATAATACTTAGTGCTCGGTTCTTTCTGCCTGCTGCGTCAGGGATATTACGCACGGATGTATGTATAGGTAAGCCAATCATAATAAAACTGGTAAAAATTACAAGTGGCAGTGGGCAAGGCACATCGCTCGCAGAACCGACGGCCGTTGGAGCTTAAAGGTTCTCGTGTGGCGACTACACAACGGAAGACGTACTGTAGGCACTAGGCAGGTCTCCCACAAGATGGACCAACGATCTGGTCAAAGTTGCGGGAACTAATTGGATGCGGTCAGCGAAGGACCGGTCGTTAAGGAGATATTTGGGTAAGGCTTTTGTCCAACAGTTGACGTCTTCCGGCTGATATGATGATGCTGAAAAAAATACAAATTGAGCCATCGAACACGTGGTAAGAATCCTATCTATTAAAAATACCGTTTGATGACAACCACGAAAATTTGAAAGTTTATATTCGAAAAGACGCGGCCATCTCTACCATAAATAATTTAAACATCAATCAGCTGAGAGTCAGAAAACATGCGCGAGGTAGACTTCAGCGTCTAGTTTTTTTTTATAATTCCAGATAGTCTAGGCATGCGGAGAACTGGTTCGTACGATACACCGGACCGGTGGGTATGTGCACTTAGAATATACAGCTGCATATTTCAGAACAGAGAAAACCACTCCCGGTGATAGACTGTGCGGTGTTGGGATATCTTCTATTTTTGTGGAAACCTCAAATTGTGTATAGCCCGCTTCGTTGCGTTATGTGAATGTTTTGATAGTTGATACAATTTTGGAATCATTTAATGTACAGATTAGCAGATTCAATGTAAGAAGATGCTAATTAGGAAAAACACATGACAACATTGAGAAGATGACCACGACGCCGTCCCGTCCTATCTGAAACTATTGTTTCGCTTATTTTGTCAAAATTTTAGATACCTACCTTTAAAAAGACTTAGATTTTAGTTATGCTAAGTAGTAAAGTAATCATAGCAAATGTATTTTTTTCTTAAATTTAGCAATTACCTACAAAGAAATAATTTAATTTTCTAAACATGTCATTTAATTTAGAAACAGTAAGTACATAAAATAATCATAAAAACAAATGTATGCTTTCATTTTAATATAATTCTGTGCGTAATACAAGACAGCTCTCTAGACGAGGTATAAAAGCAACAAATTAGGATTTACATAAGTAGTTACTCGACAATTGAATTGTCTTTTCTTTTTAGAGTTACAAAAGTTGATGAGTAAAATGTGATACCGTAGCTCTTTTATTGTGAACTTGTGATAAACTGATAACCCATAGACCAGCCACCGCTTATGCCCTAAGGGCCATTTTACTGTCATGCGTGTTTGCGCCCGCATCCTGGTCTGGGGCGCATACGTGCCGCCTGCATCCTGTCCTTTCATACAATCTTTTCCTGTCATGCTGACCACCCGCTGCGGGTGGCACGCATGATAGGAAACGCGCCAAACCAGGACGCGGGCGCAAACACGCATGACAGGAAAATGGCCCTAAGTGGGCGCAAAATCGAGTATTTAATGTTTATTCTTTTCTTTAACCAGATCATGCGAGTAATGCCATAAAGTTTAGAAAAGCACGAAACCGCAAAACTACACAGACATTTTGACATGCCTATCACAGAAGTTAGTAATCAAAATGTTGTAAGATAACAATTCACTCACAGCCCTTCTCACCATACTTCACAGGCAGTGCATACGATTTTTCACATATGTTGTTGACCTCCCGAAGTAAATGAAGGAATGAGACGCACAACATTAAATTCCCCCAAGTGTAAAGCCAGTGTGCTGTGATAATGCGCTAGCGCCGCCGGCAGTAGATGCCACTGACACGAAGCGCCATGGGATAAAAAGAGAGTGTGTACCACTGCCAAGTTTTTTCACTCGGTCGCTCGCGAGAGTGGACCAACCAAACCAATGCACGGATCACTAATCTCTACATACCTAATATATTATGTACAACGCAAATTCTCTTCATCTGGCTGAATTTATGTTAGTACCTTAAAATTATGATAAGTCATTAACCTCCGATTAGATTGCCATGATATTGTTACTCATAATCATCTGATCAATTTATGGTTTACATATTTATTTCATAGTGGATATAATCAGACAGGATTAAGAAGCTCATGCCGATAAAATCGCTGGGAAATGCTTGATAGATAAGAAGAACATGGCTAATAACAGAATACTAATAATATTCAGTTCAAAAGCGCAATACCCCTATAAAATACTAATAATTTCCGGTTTAAGAAGCTAGTCACATCTATAAAATATAATTTCCAGTTCAAGAAGAGCACCTCCGCTATAAAATACGAATAATTTCCAGTTCAAGAAGCGCACCTCCGCTATAAAATACGAATAACTTCCAGGTCAAGAAGCGCACCTCCGCTATAAAATACGAATAATTTCCAGTTCAAGAAGAGCACCTCGGCTATAAAATACGAATAATATTCAGTTCAAGAAGCGCACCTCCGCTATAAAATACGAATAATATTCAGTTCAAGAAGCGCACCTCCGCTATAAAATTCGGATAATTACCTGTTCAAGAAACGGGCCTACTCTTTCCATAATGCCTAGGGGTAATGTAACATTTGAATCAACATTGCAGAACTTTGACTTTTGTGCATGGACTAGACACTTGTCATTGGCCTACGATTTATTGCGGCAACTACAAGTGTAGTATTACTACAATCTAAGCCAAAATTTGCGCGTACGCATTAACAAATCATCGCCGTATATTAATAGATGACTTACCAAGGGTGCATGTTGACTGAGTAATTGATATTAAAAGACTGGACTGGGTTAGTATATCAATTTAATTTAGGCTCAAATTACATGACATAAAAAAGATATTTTATAATTTAATCTGAATGTCACAGATAGGTAAGCGATACGTATGCCAAGGAAAATAAAGGAAGTACGTAAAAAAATATTCCAGCTGTGCCAACTATGTCACAAGCCCGACTATTCTTTAGGGACTTGTGGAAAAATGTGAAATAATTACTTTTTATCTTGAAAATACTTAAAATACGAAGATTTCTGGTAACTACTGCGCATGTTACAACTAGTACCTAAGTAATGTCTTAGCTTATGACAAACGTCATAGTTAATTTTCATTTTTTTTGCTTGCTTTCATTCAAATAATTTTCACCCTCACTGATCGTAGATAATATTTGAAGTCTCATATATAAATACGAGTTATTCTGCCTAGAAATTAGTATAGGTAGTTCTTATACCAAGCCAACTGTGCGTGAATGGATGTTACGCTTATTGAATCATTTGCCGACGCTGTCGTAATACTCTCAGGAACAATTTAGGTATAACAGTTAACAAGTTTTAATTTTAATTTGTTTATTAGGGATAACTACAGCCAAAATTACAGATAGTTGTTAAGAACTAGGTTACAAAGTTAAAGGCCAATTAAAGATATCCACGTCTATACTAGAGAGTAGTAATAAGTTACAAAATAAACTTAATATTAATTTTAACCTTAGGAAAAAACTATTAAGTTTAATTATAATGATATTTTACTATCTATTACTATAAATATAAATAAGACTGATATACATTCATACTATACACCGATACATAAAGACCACATCATTAAATGAGTGGATAAACCCAGCAGGTACTGTTGTTTAATCTATGACACAGGCGATGTCACAGAACAAACCACAGCACAGGCAATGTGTGAATATCAGAATTTAAGCCTCTCTAGACTAACTAAGAACCTCCCAAATTTCTTACGTTTTATTATGGTATATTTATTAAGTATATATAATATTATGTGCTGCGCGTTACTGCTATATGTGTTTGTGTCGTCCTACATGTTTTGTGTTTGTCATCTGTTTCAGTAGTCACCCAACAGAATATTGTCGTCTGTTACTGTACAAGGATTAAAGCACTGTGCGTCCTTCAACCTTGGACATTGGCAGAATCATCGTGGACTCGATGCAATGCCACAACACAAAAATTGAATTGAATAATTTAGGTACCTACCTAGGTTGGGATTTAGGAACTGTTTTTGCGTATCTTATATTGAAGAATATTGACTTTAATTTGATATTTTTTAGTACCTACACTATTTATTACAAGTCGGTAATCACAGTGCATTTGGTAATATTCCTTATATTGCAAAATGTAGGGGCATTATAAAACACATTGAAATTGAGAATAATGTAGCGATTGTCAACCCCTACCTTGCGCACTACTAGGGATGCATCACTTGTTCCTACCTACATAAAATCAGCTAATAAAACCACTACAATAGTTTTTCACTAATTGCGCAGCCGTGAACTGGTGTGTATATAATTTAATATTCTCAACAAATGGTGTGTATATAATAATAATAATGTTTGGACAAATTTACACACGGTTGTTTTTTAGTCCCAAACTAAGCCGAAGCTTGTAAATGGGTACTCACCAACTGATAAACATACACAAATACTTTATTTTATATATGCGAGCGTAACCGCACGAGGGAAATTAACGTTGGACAAGGCGAGACGTTATTGTCAAATTGTAAAACCGTCACATGTAGGTAAATCACATTAATAGATTTGATGTGTTTTACTGGCAAGGCTTAGATATATTTTAATAGTAGCAATAAACTTGAAATGACGACTCAATTTAATCGAGCTGCTCTAGGATTGGTGTTATGTCTGGTGTCTGTCTGCTTTCTCGGTTACTTTCTCACTCGGAAGTCGCAATGCCTATTTACCTATCTAAATCATATTGTTTTGTAAGTACCAATTTGAAAGAGGTTTTCTTTAAAATCTGATCTCCTATTGACGAAACAACTATAAAGAGAGCTTAATTTTGTGTTCTTGAAAATGTTTCAAAGATATTAGGGATCAACTTAATAGAAGCTTTAAGTTTAATGTCAGAGAAATTGTATTAAAACTTTCATAGAATAGGAAAGTCCATACTTATGTAGCCTGCGACAATGGTCTTGAGACTGGAGACATAAGTAGGCATTAACGTCTCAAAGAAACTTCTCACAACGAAATAAATCTTTGGAGTATTCTATTAAAGCTTAGTGCAGTAAAGGAGCTTGTAAGTACTTACAATGTAACGTCCGTGTATGTATTGTTATGCTTAAAGTAGTATTAGTCTTTAAAAAGTGTGTGTGTGTGGGGGGGGAGGGGGGAATGTATTGATAAAAAGCTGCTATTTGTGTCAGGCCTTTTAGAGCCTTAAAAATTACTAACGAGATGTCTCATTTTAACAATTTCGAGATAATTAGTAAGGTATAGGAGCGCCATATTCTTTATGATATACTTTCTAAATAAAATTTATACTTTCTAAATAATATTTATAAATTAAGCACATTGAAAATGTAATGTTTGTTTGGACAAATTCACACACGGCTGTTTAGTCCCAAACTAAGCCGAAGCTTGTAAATGGGTACTCAACAACTATTTATACATACATATGTAAATACTTAATCACATACAAACACCCAGAATCCGAAAACCAACAGATATGCTCATCACAGAAATGTTGGTCCCGGGTGGAAATCGAACCCACGACCACTACGCCAACCAGGTCAGTCCTGAAAATACTTAGAGACTTTCACACAATTTACACTTCGTTACTTGCAATTACAAAAAGACCATCAATCATCAAACAGCCAGCACTGCCTCAGTTATCAAGCAACGCCAATTTATTAGCCTTCCCACTAAACTAGCATTACTTGTACTCGTTACTGGCTATTGGAAGAAAGCAGACAGCCACCAGACTGAGCACAATGGCCGACCACAAGATGTGGGTTAATTGAAGACAACAGCGCCCATCGCTGCCGGCCGCGGGATCCGATCTCCGTACGGCTCGAAATTAATACTGTAATACACTATTCAGTTGGAATTATGAACATAGTCGGCGACCGTAATTCATTGGAGATAATGCCGTATTTATAAGTTCCTGAGAATTTACTTTCTTAAAAAATTCCTTAAAGCTTTTCCTTTGAAACAGGGAGATTGTAATTTAATTGTAACCATTCAAATCCACTCGTTGTCTGTGGTCCTTCACGTGCCAAATTAGTTATGTACTTGGTAAAGTTTGCAGCCAGATAACCTATCGCCATTCGAATTGCATCTATTGTTATTATTTACTTTAAGGATACAATACAGTTTTAAGGATACATTGATGGATTCAGTTATTCTGTTAATGAGGAAAGGATCAAGTGGTGCGAGCGTCCCGAGAATTTCTCTGAAGAGCGACAAATGTCTCCTATTACTACGTAATTCAATACAAGACTGTATTACGCAATTAGCAGCGTGTAAAAAAACTGAGAAACTTTCTCCTGAGAGGCCGGTCGGTAGGTATCTGCAGTGCGACACTACTTTTCACATTGATTTCCAAGATGTCTGGAAATAGATTTTTTCTTGTATTTTCTTTGGTTCTCTTATCGTCAACAGATTGCTGGGAAAATATACTAGATATGGGCAGTTTTGATTTGAAATCATGTTATTATGGCTTTATATTTTACGAAACATTTGACATCGAGCCCTAATCGTAAGCGGCAAAAATCAAAATTTGAGCTTAATTTGAATTGGTTACGATTAAAATTTTATACTACTATTGTAGGCGGTTGGGGCTCGATATATTATTGGAGGAATTGAGAACTAGGCATAAAAATATTAAGGCATCTACATAATAATATATAAAAGAAGAAACTGCACACTGACTGATCAACTGCTGCTCACTGATCAACGCACAGTCCAAACCGCTGAGCCTAGAGACTTGAAATTTGCACAAAGGTTCCTCACAATAGCTCTGACATCCACCAAGAAAGGAAAACTTTTCTACGCGGGCGAAGCCGCGGGAAATAGCTAGTCTACATATATACAAAGAAAAGTTATATTTTACTGCATAGAAAACGTTCACTTGAAAACACTTATTACTGAACCACCCATTTGACCGCACTTGTGTATTCTCTACTTTTACCATGTCATTAAACTAAACACTACGTCACATAGTGTGCAGGTGAAAAACATTCACATTATCTCTTTGTTACTCTCTCTCTAAAACCTATTCAAAACGACATATTAATCTAAACATGTTCAAAATGAGAGTCCAGCACCCGTACACACAAGTTCGGTTTAAATGCAAAGCGTCACCTGTCACGACACGAACGCAATATGCCGAGCCGACATAATGTGAGGTAAACGGTAAACCGCTTCCTGACCGCCGCCGGACATTCGGCGAATGTAAAGATAACCTCCAACACCTACTCGTTCTGCGACAGTGAATTGGTACACGATAAAAACAGTCGCGAACAGATTCATGAAATCTTTTCTTTATTGTCGGCTAATTCACATCCATATAATAACGACCATTCCATCTAACAAACCAGACACGCGTAAAAGTAGAACAGCAAAAAAGTTACTGTGTCAACTCTTATTCATTTTTGACACCCACTCAAAAAAAACCAGCACAAAGTTCGATGACTTAAGAGAAACCCATTCATCAGTATCACCGCTAGATCAGTAGGTAGCTGTCAGAAACAATGGTAGACGAATCACAGACGATGGTGACGTCATTGAGAGAAAAGCCAATTAGGTGAGTGCTTTGATTTCTGTTTGAAGTTGTGACCATTTCGGTTGACGAGACAGTTTGGTCCATTTGTTGCGAGTGAACTGTACAAAAGCTAATTCATTCATAGTGATAATGAGGGCGTGCCGAGCAGCAGGAAGGCGCAGTGGCCAGCCGTTCCGGGAAGCGGCGGCAGACGATGCGCAGACGCAGATGACGTCACAGCGTGTTCGGCCAATTGGGGCAACGGGATTTTCACGCCCCTTTTGTTATTTGAATATAAAACGTTTCAAATACCATTTGCTATTTTTGATAAAACAAAGTATACAAGGAGTGTTCGTCGGAGATATCGTTGACGTTGATCAATAAAGCATAACAAGCAAGCACAAAGCGTTATGAAAGTTTCGCGTGGCGCAAAATGCTAATGTACCAGAACGTAGGTGCACAGAGTCAAATAAAACGTTGCAATTGGCTGGTTGGATTCTTGCAGTGCATGCACACTGAGGACAAGTTGAACTCGCGTTAATTCAAAGCAACACATTGACACTTATAGACTATACAAACATAATACAAGTCAGCAAAGTGTACGTAATGGACGAATCAAAACAATGAACTCATAGATCATCATCCTAACGCGGATATACAGGAGACACTTAAGACAAGACAGGTAGAAACTTAAAAACTTCAAGAATGGACAACCTTAACGACTTTTAACTGCCTATATCTACGCAACGAGATTCTGAGAATGTGATAAGCAAAAAGAATATACTAACCCGTATAACAACATTCCAAACTAATATCACAGAATAAGAAGTGCTCGAAATAAAGCTGTTGGCCTTGAAAGGAAAAAATAACCCTTTACCACTATTGCATGCCATTGAAACGAAACGAGGGACGCCAAGGCCGCGGTGTCAATGTACAGAACAGGACGCCACCTGTCTCCGTCACCAATATTAAATAGTATAAAGAGAATAATTACTGCGACGACACGACTCTACGTGTCAAACAACCTCCACGAGCAACCGGTGTGACCAGATAAAAAAAAAATAAACGTGTACTTTTATACACCTGAAAAAATAAGCAATAAATACAATACAACGCCTAAACACTACCGTATTCATAAAAATCTTTTTAAATACCTAGACAGTAAGTTAATCTACAAAAAATGCTATTCGATTGACCGTACCTGACTTACGGAAACAATTAAAAATACCGTCTGGTTACACTACACTGTAGACAACTTTTCAACCGTTAAACTTGTTAAGTATTCTTCCCTTCTAGGTATGACGAGAGTCGAGACTGTATTAAGATTCATTGGGTTAACATTTCGCACTTAAATGTGAAGCTTACTTTTAAGACGCAATGTTAGCACAGATTAAAAACTGTTAAGTTGGTCCTAATAACGGAGATACACTACCTACACTTTTTTGCTTGGTAGAAGATACAACTTTAAAGTTTCTAAACTTTAATTATTTTCCTGTACCATTGATTTGGGACTGCATTTAGACGAACTAATTGACCCCAGATTTTTTGTAGTGTAAGCCAAGAAAGGACGCAACGATAAACCCGCATTCCGTTAATCAAAATCAAGCTTATTTTAGTTAAACAAACTGCTAATTACGGTAACAAATTATTTACAAGAGATAAAAGATAAAATACCAAACAAGAGATAGCAAATAGGTACACGAGCACCGAGCCCACGCTAGGCCATTTTCAACAACCTATTTATAAATATGTGTGATAGCTTTTGTATGAGAGTGTATTTTCATTTCTCAATTAACTATCTTCCACGAGTATGTATACGCAAGATATACGTAATTTTGGGATATACGTAAGATATCCGATGTTGACGCACGAGTTTTGAACGAATTGTTTGCCATACGATCATTCATTGGAAAAGATTTTTTTCTACACTGGACGTTTTTAAAAACATCCCGAAAATAACTTCTTTTCACAGCCCCTCTCAACACCATCATGAGGCAAAACGATTACGAGCCTGCTTAGTAAAAATATAAGCTATCAGTTAAAATAAGCAGCATCAAAATCCGAACACCCACCTCACATAAACATCAGCTTACATGAATTCACACAGACAAATATAGAGAAAAGGAACTAATTAAAATATGCAAAGCAGAAATAAGTCACACAGAGGACACCATATACAAAGACCTAAGGCCCAACACGAGTAAAGTTAGTCACGGTATGAGTCGCAGGCGAGATGAGATTTACAAGATTATTCCCGTAGGCATATAGAGAGAAATTCCATTCCAGAAATGGAAACTGTCGGCTCCAGAAGTTTCTTTGTTAGCTTTATACCGATTCAAATACGCAAGAAGTATAATGGAATACCTGAATTGATTCTTGCAATGTTTCACATTAAACTTTGAACGGTTTTGGAAAAAGAATCGCAATAAGTTGTTGGCATGTGATATTTTTACGATTTATTTATGATTGGCTGATGGGTATTAATTAAAAGCTGTGAGCCTTTCATTTTAGACAATACTAGAAGAAAGAACTTGTGGTTTCTTCTCTGGTCTCCGGTAATATCTTTGACTTACGTAATGACATTTTCTTTAAATTCGCAATGTTTATACGGATGCGGACTGGCATAACGCCAATGGTGCTTTTTAATCGGTTTTAATTCATTGAGAAACTGCTTTATTGCCGAACGCGTGCTAACTGACATGCGCGACCTCCGCAAGGTCACCGAATATTTCGGAGATGTAGACGGTCAGAATCAAGTATCAAATAATATCCATCGTTTATGCTAAATTAGCAAGAATGGTACAAAGTATATTGACCTATTCCAAACAAAAAAATTAAGGAAGATTTTAAAAATAATTTCTAGTAAATTAATAATGCACGTAATATGTTGGAAAGAATGTATTATAGCTATCGTAGGAATTCTTGAGCAAAGATTGGATAGGTAGGTACTTATTGCTGTTGATCGGTGAGTCAGTAAGATCGGACTTTTGTTATACATTAGTCATTACAGAAGTTATAAGAAAAATCCAAAAAAGACAAAGCCTGTGTAGCCTTGGATTATGACTATTGATGACAATGATAACATATTGTTTTTGTAAAAGCACTCTTGTTCTTGTGCTCACAAATGTTGCAAATTGCAAACTATAAAAAGTTTTTTGGTATGTTGTGCCCTCCGTAGATAATTTTAAAAGTCGTTAGAAGTGCCGCGAGGGAAACGGGTTCTATGGAATAGTTTATGTAATAGGTACCCTACCAAATTAGCATAAAATCGAAACAAAACAGCATATACTCGTAATTAGGCTGCCACTCAACGCAGAAAAGTCTAGACCTTGAACGTGAACCTGGACACCGACCTAGAAAGGTTACGATTTTATATAAGTAACACGAAATGTTAAAAACTCTTTGGGTGTAACCTCGTCCGTTACATTCGGACGTCATGCGGCTGAAAATGTACTGCCATTATTTTATTATGTGCATTTAGCAGAGTGTTGACGTACTTATGAGCACGGAATAAAAGTATCTAGGCACTTTAGTTTATTATTTAATCCATCGAAATGCCTTTTATAAGAAAAAAAAAATTAAGCGCCGTTAAGTGTAGGTAGTGTTTTAAAATCAATACTTAAATAAATAAATATTTACATACTTCCAACTACGCAGCGGACGAGTATATGTTGGTGCTCGAATATGAACACATGGCCATTTAAAATTACCAGTTTAATGCGTATAATACAGGATGTAGGTTTAGTATGCAATTAAACAATGCAAAGAATTTTGAGTGTTAAGACCACGAAAAATTGTTAAATGTTCATTTTATTTGTTACTTGGTGTTTAAATCTGAGCAATTTAAAAAAAAAACACGCTTCATTCACGCCTATTTGCCGCGCGTCGCTCTCCCGTCCCTGTCCGCTCACCTCTCTGCTGCCGTAAAACACAAGTTAGGGTTGAAATTTAATAAAAATAAACAAAAATTAACTTCGAAATTAAAGTATAATATCGCCCAGTTAATAATGGCAAGGTGACTAAATCTACATCTTCTAGGTAGGTATTGATAATTTACAACGTAATCAATAAGCAATCAAAGTCTAGACAGAAGTTGATAAAATGTTGCAGGCACGTATATAGACTGATGCATGTGAATTACTTACCTATGAATCGGACTACGATCACTTTAATGCTTTACGAAAATAAAAGTTTCAGATTTAAAAAGAGAAAATGAAAATATAATTTCAAATTATATATGTTTTCTTTTAAAATAATAAGATATAAGAAATTTCTGGTTCGCTTAAAAAGTAGAAACAGAAACTCAAGTCAAGTCAGAACTGATCTGTGGCCGGTATTGATATAATACCTACAACTACAACAGACACTGCTTGATAATGGTAATAAAATCCGTTAACCATTCTTCAAATTACATAACGGAAACATAATAGCGAGACAAAAATTGAAAAGAGAGAGTTCCAGACTCGAAAAAATGATTATCGGTTATAAAACGAAAGTGCTTCAACATATCGCCATAATGGTGTTTGGGTCTATTTTGCCTATCAATCACTTTACATTGGTTATCAATCTCATGCGGTTGAGAGGTGAGCTGTCATTCTGCAAACCTTTCGATCGGCTTCTCACTGTTATGCAGTTTGTGTTTAGACACTGCGTTTATGTAATGACATAAAGCATGATGAGATCTGCAATACTACTGTAGCGACGACGTTGCAAGACTGAAGAGGTTTTAAGTATTACAATTGTTTTAATACCTAATCTAATTTGTGTAATGGTATATTTATTTCAGCACTCAATCACACACAAAAAAAACTTACCATAACCACAGAATATACAATCCATAACTCATTTAAATTACTGGGGAGTACGGAAAATAACAAAAACTCGTATTTATTAATACTTGAGAGCAAATGCTGCATGGTGCCAAATGCATCATGCAAAACAGGTAGGTATTTAGCAAAACGACGCATCCAAAATAAATCAGCAGTTGGTCCGCCCAGCACTATATCAGCTAAGGGCATATGCGGGACTATCGGGTTATTTATCACATCTAGCCGCACCCACTGAGACGTGTATTCAATATCGCAATGATCAAACGTCTTTACGATAACAATAAAACTTCTACCACGATTCCTTTGGGAGGAGAAACTATTCATGTAATAGTAGCTGTTCTAAGGAACTCATAAATAAGCTGTGAATAATAATAAACCATAATAATAATCCCTCGTAAAATAGGACATACGTTCAACTTTCACTGTATATTTCTTAAAGTAGGTCGCATCTGTTGCAAAACTGATGGCGGACAGACGAGATCGTGAAGCTCATCAAGGAAAGCGTATATCCAACGTTATACCATGTAATCCGTTAAAAAGTCTCCAACCAGCGCAGCAGAACGAAAAGCAGAAGGAGCAGATAAAGACAGTTTAAAGAAAAAACAGCGTGGGACATCCAATTGCTGGATAAAACAAGAAGCAGCTGGAGCGGGAAGAAGACGAGAAGCACCAACGTTTAAGTGAATATAGACCGGATGATAAAAACCCATTGTGTTCCATTTCATTCAGTTTTACTTTATAAAGAGAACAACGCAACGGTGGTGTCGGTGTGACAAAAGATAACAGTGATTACTATATAAAAACTTACTACGCATAAAATAAGGGTTTTAATCAGAGTTGTTAATGAGCGAGCATGCGCCGGCGCAGCGCCCACTGACCTCAGCGCGGACGAGATAAAGGCTATTTTAAGCGTCGCGATAAAATCGAATACGTCGAATGTTTTTAGCAGATACGGCATTTGAGGCGCCGGAAGCGCTCGCTCCGGACCTGTCATAGCTACTCAATAAAATATACTTCCGTTAAAGAAGTGATTTCTTCATTATCATAGTGTTAACTCTACTTTTATCGCTATTTCCCAAAATATGAATTGAGTAATCTAATCTTATAATGATTTACGTAATTTATAAAGTACTGAACCCATCTTCTACATAGTTACCGTGAAAAAACTGTTGCAATTGCTATTGTAACATACACACTAAAAACTACATAAAACTCTAACGAACATATACGACGACAAACTGAATAAAGAAGACAATACTTACGTTTTATGAACATCAAGCCGAAGACTAAGAAAATACAAAAAAAATCCATGTAATAGAAAAAGCCAAGCCATGGGATGATGACTCTCATAGCATAAAATCCATTTATAACACAACACACAATGAAGTGACCGTAATCATGTTAGCAACTCAACTACTATTGAGTAGTGAATAAATGCATTAGATATAAATACGTAAAGGGATATAGTTTTGTTTGTATACTTAAAGTGTCCGAAGATTAACTGTAATTGCGATCCATGTTGGACTTGTAACCAAAGAGGTTTGGTTTACATTAAATACATATGACGCTTAAGGAAGTTTGTTACTCTTCGAAATGAAACAATAATAAGCTAATAAAGTTGTAAAACATTATAGTAAAAAGAAAGACGCAAAAGCAATCAAAACAATGAGTCATATTCACGTACTTTTACTGTATACAGGTGTCCTTGAAAGGCTGATTAAATATTAAGTACACACAGTAAAAGCAAGAAAAGATCATTTGATAAATTTTCAGTTAAGAAACAAATGATTAATAATAGACCGACGGGTATAAATCAACTCTACTATCTATCAACTCTTGGTAACCTTGTTTTATGATTAGGGGGTATAACGCGCTCATGTCAAGTACCTACTAAAAGTGTCAACCTTATGTGATGAAACGGTACTAAGAGACCTGCACGCTGTTTACAATGCCCCTTCCATGATAACAGTGAGGCTCTAGCGACCAAGCCCTGGTGGTTAATAGTGCTATGTTTATACATATAAATAAATAAACTTCTTCAAAAGTTTTCACCTCAGAATGCAGTTATTTAATTCTCCGAAGTCGAAGTATTCACATTTAAGTTATTTATAAAACAGCATATTGCGGTAGTTGAATAAAACAAGACGAAATGCATCATGCAGTCATGTCTGTACTTACTGGGACACTCATCCTTAGCAGCTGTTTATTTATAAAACACAGAGCTCCATTGAGTGGGAGGCCTCGACCCCAGAGACGGCTTTCATTTAACTAAAAGGATTACCGGTCGGCGTTTTAAACCAGCACGCGAATTGGGCTAATCCTATACGTCGACAGGCAGTCAAACGGATATCATAGACTGCACGTCATATTCAAGTAAGCAAACACATTGGCCAAACATTATACAACTAAATTGTACTCGAAACTGAGATTTGTTGGACAAAGTCGATTTTGATAATGATATCCTGAATTAAATAACACAGGATACTATTACCAGAAACAATAAAACTGGCGATAGCACCGCGGGATTGAAGTTAATAAAGCATATTTACAAAGGCATAGGAGTCAAATCAACAACTCTTCCGCACGACAGCGGCAGAAAGTTATGAAGTATAGAGTCAATAACCAAAAATCCACCTTAGCTGAAAGACGTAAAATCAGTTTTCCGGTCGCTCGGCGCAAACAGCGAGACAAGTCGGTGAAAGCCCGTCTGCCCTTGCGATCTCTAGCTCGGCAAGAACATAATTGCACACGTTCGGTAAAACGATTCAATGAATCAGTGACATTAACGGTCAACGAGAACTTTATTTAATGCTTTTCAAGTTCAGTCTCGTAGACTTGCCTTTAAATAGTATAAAGGTTTGTTTGGGTTTTGTTGTTATTATGAAAAGTCAACTATCGCTGGTTTTAATAAAAGATAGGTAATTCAAGGAAAGACTTTAGCCTAACTGGTGAATAAAACATTTATATTGCTCGGCATTTATACAGCTGTTGAAACTACTGCAGACGTAGACTTACTAGTTAGTACAGTGGGTACCTTGACTTTCTATAATATTATGCGCCATCACATCCAAAATTCAGTTCCAGTTCAAATACAGTTCGTTGTCATCCAGCCATTCTGCTACCTTTATGAAGATTTTTTTGTAGCGACTGCATAATTTGCGTGAAAGAATACAATTTACCAAGCAGCAGTTGCAGTCTTGGCGTCATCTTGCGTTCGCGTCAGTACAAACTTTTAATCTCATTAGAAAGTCGTAGATTCGGCTAAGAGGGCGATGACCGGCACAGTTCTGGGACCCCGCCCTGTAATCGCACGTGTTTTAATACCAATATAATTGATACGTCGTTTGTTACTGCGAATCATGATTTATGTATCACAAACCCCAACGAAGTCGAGTTCGACGCCCGCAACGCAGCTTCTATATTTGAGTCGGAAATTATCAAACGGCGTAAGTCCTACCACGTCCTCCACGTTTTAGAAATGTAAAACTTTTAAAAATAGGTAAGTGGGTGGCTTGGCTAAATCAATGTGAATATAAAAATTTAAAATAATATAGAATTTGAACTAAATCATTTAAATTGTTTACCTAACAACGATTTGAGATAACATTTTGTACTTAAGGTAAAGAAAGATGCTGCCGAGAAAGTAGAAACTTTTTTAAGAACACGCAAATTTCCAGGAAAATATCAGTCTCGAATTCGGGAGCAGTGAATCACACAGCCATACTAATGCATTAAGCGTATCTACACGTGGCCTACCGCAGGCCGCAGCCTCAATACCCAAGTTTTGGCCGCGCATGTTTGAAGTCTCTCATACATTGCTTATGGAATACAACTGGCCGCTACCGCCACCGCAGGCTGCGTGTGTCTGGGATACGCTTTAAGAACCGCTTATAATTTTTTAAATATTTTCCCGCGACCCTTTAACCTTACCGAAGAATGTATCATAGTATGAGGGACGTCGCACCGACTGCGTCGCGTGTGCGGCGCGTGGCAACAGACACTGGTGCGACGTCTTCCATAAAGTTTTATACATTTCAACGTCACGCATGCACGCACGCAGGTGCGTTCCGGCCTAAAGTGCATTTTCGCTTATTCACTTGCTTTTATTTAGTGATTCCGCGTATTTACGAAGTATCTTTAGTAGAAGCTGTGGCGCAACTCGCAAGTAAGCGTTGTTTACAACTATTGATAACAATGTTGCGAATGTTTAACGTGTAACAGAAATCATAAAACCGTAATAAGGTATAGAACGTACGTTATTTAAACACATTTTGTTCAATGCTCGTTATTTCTAACGTACCGTTATTGTTGGTCTTTAATTTAAAAGTCGTTTCCCGGAGGAAACAATAACAAACTCCCAAGAGCAATTATAGAATTGCAGTAAAAATGCTTTTTTATCTGAACAAAGATTAAATAGAATGTTTTAGAAATAAATAACCTGAAGAAAACAATGGTGAACCTAAAATTTTAATAGTAGGTAAAATTCTAAACAGCCCAATAGAATAAATAATTAATCATACATCAAATGTATTCATAGTTGACGCATCCGAAAATTTCATCATAAAAATTTCACAATATTAGCACACTTATTGAATGAATGAATTGAAGTTAACAGCAAACTACTAGAAACTCAGCGGCGCATTTAAAAATATAGGTCAAGTTTCCACCTTGAATAGTCGTTAGAAAACGCACATTTGCAAAGACACGAAAATAAATGCGACATCGCATCATCGCCTTGTGCTTAATTACATTTACAGGAACTATTTGTGAAATTACACATTTAAATTACCTCAGACTGCTTTTACATTAATTTTATAATGTGCAGCTCCGAGAAGAGTCTGAAGAGTATGTGAAAAAGAATCTTGCTGAAGCAATACAACCATTTTGACTGAATGAGTGTAACGGTAAAAGAAAACATCGTGAAGAAACCTGCATACGCTGAAGAAGTAAGTCTTAAGGAGTATGTGAGTGAAGTGCACCAACCCGCACTGGGCGACGAGCTAAATAGTAAAAAGTGAGCTATAGCCCGAACGCCTAACGCCCTCGCTGCACGCTGCCTGTTGGGTCCAGTCCGGTCGCGCAATGACATGATTGGTCGGAACTAAGATTACATTTATGTTTATGACATTATAAGTTTAATGTGTCTTGTCAGAAAGTGTTTGCATAGCATTAGACATCTATTAGTCGATTTTCTTTACAGAAATCTTCAACTAAATTGGATTCTTCATCAAAGTCAAGTGAAATTCCACCAAATTAAATTTTCGACGAAACGTACTTCTGCGAATCATAGGTAGATCGCGTTCAAAATCATGTCATTCATTTGTCGGGATGTTGGGGGTTCATAAAAAAAAGGAAAAACGCCAACAAAAACTCAGCAATAGATCAACAGGTGAGTGTTTTACGAGCCATAAGGTTTATTACAGGCGCATCGGCGTGGACGCGTCACTCTTTTACATCGCATTCTTCGGCAGCGATCAAAATTCCAGACTGCGATATATTTTTAGTTCGATCGCCAATGTCTGATGCTCACGTGTCCTATCACATTAGCTACCTATACTACCTGTAATGGGAGACATTACAGGTGTGCTATCATTAGGCTGAAACTAGAAGCTATCGTAATTAAAATCTATTTCTGGAACAACTTCATTCCGATCCATGTTGATAATGATGATAAGTATGCCTGTCCGTTGCGCTTATTTATAAGCGGTTCTGAGTTGCAATGTAAGCTATAACCTGTGAATAGCTTTTAATAAAGTTTACACTTTCTCACGGTGGACCTTTTGAGGACTATCAGGTAATAAATAAAGCTATGACAAAACACTGGATCACACATCAGGCAACAGCGAGAAGTTTCTGTTCCCGAAATAAATCGCAATGGATAAGAATCTTTGTTTAAATTGGAATTCCACAAGTAGAAAATTTACGAGTCGAAGAGCATGCCTGTTACGTAAGTCAATCGACACATCTAGCTGAAGACTTCAGTACATAACAAAGATCGTAGTGAATCTGGAACTAAATCTATACAACACCGATCGATAACCACCAAGGGACAAGAGACGATAAAGTTAGAGCAAAGAAATTTGCGTGGTACAAACTGGTGCGGTACCGTGGCCTTGGTGGTTGCTCGTTTATGGAATGAACCTGAAACAAATCGATGGCAAAATTATCTGTATTATAAACAGAACCTTAGCTATACAGCTGCATTAAAATGATTCAACTGAACATGGAACAGACGCTGAATAACTTGCGCGCGAATTTTCGCCAAATAGAAGTAGTAAGTACATGCAGTTAAAGGCTTCAATTTGAAACTGTAACGTTAAAACTAACTAGCGAAAAGGTTTGCGTTATACATAAATGGTATGCGACGATGCATGAAAACTAATAATTTAATTCATTAAATGACTATTAAATAATATCTACATCCAAGAATGTAAAGAGACTGAGCGAAGCGAAAGAGGTGTATTAGGTAGGCCTCCCACAAGGTGGACCGACGATCTGGTGAAGGTCGCGGGACCCAGCTGGATGAGGTTAGCGCAGGACCGGTCGTCGTGGAGATCCTTTGTCGTCGTGACGTGTGACGTCGTGGACGTCTACAGGATGATATGATCGCGATATTTGGCGCTCCGTTCTTTCTGCATAATCCATCAGGGACATAGAGAGAATATGTAGTACCTACGTACGTAAATTTAACATTTTTTAATCGAATCTATTACGTAAGTATATTTACAAAAAGAAATTATTTTATCTAGTAGAACGACCTACTATACGATTAATCATAAACTAGCTGATTTACTAGAACCTAATTAAGATATGGCCAAGAGAAACTAAAACTATACCTAAGGTAAGTATGTTACACTGTTACTTGGTATACTTTACTATACTTAATTTCTCTAGGAAAAATAAGTCACAGTAAATAACAAAATGAAAACCGAACACAATACACAGTGCATCGGACTACATCAGCGATGCATCCAAACAGCAACGGGCGACGCAGTTTATGGTAATTCTCATTGATTGCAAATGGGATTGTATCAACTACCAAGATAATAAGGAGCGGTATGTCATCGAGAGGTAATACGAGTGACCTAAACGGTTTCTCATTGACTGGTTGCCTCTAAACGACCTACTGAAGTAATTTGTATCACAAAAGGACAAGAGCGAACGATTTCGCGTTGAAGCCTGAACTTGGAACTAATCATTCTAAAATAACATGTTAGTAATAGTGTCAATGGACTGTCCGACTGATCTATCTGCGCATCGTTCAAACCTCAGGGTCTAGAAAAATATGAAATATCGCATTATATTGGTTTCGCAAACACTGTGACGAGATTTTTCGAAATTCCCGCGGAAGCGGGACAGTCAACTTTTAACGCGAACGAAGTACGGGCATTCGCTAGTAGATTTGATATACTAATTGTCAAAAATATACAGTTAGTAAAAGTAACCTTTTATTGTAACTTGCAATGCAGTTTTGTATCAAAATAAAAAGCTATGATAGATTCCTCCAAGCGTATAAATATCTCACTTGTACGAGCGCTAAAATGAACACAACAATCTTAACAATCAACATTTTCAACAGCAGAGGTAGTTAACCCGTAGGTGAAAATACTTTAGTAGAATCGGGCTATTACCCACGATCGCCGACCTGACCGCTCGGATAAGGGTAATTCCAGCGAAGACCCCAACTAAACAAGAAATATATAAAACCAACATTTTGTTTGTATCATTTATTTGGCAAACGGAGATTAGTTTCCTACCAAACCATGTACAATAATAGCAAGAGAGATCTATAATTTACTTAATTTATGAAGAAATAGTACACAGAAAATTAAATGAACAATTTTTAATTTATTTTATTATTATAAACTATTTATTATTATTAACGTATTTACTAAATAATTAACGTCTCGACTCTGTAAGTCGCTTACAAACTATAGGTATATTGAAACGCAATCTCCATAAAATTAAGAGATTGTGTGGGCGAGTATCGATAAAGTGGACGCATTGGATATCATAGCGCCCTATTGCTTTAGTATCCAGAGAGTTGGACCGACTTATGCAAAAAAGATCCAACCCAAAAGCTTATTTTAACTCTAAAAATCTTCTAGCAGAAACATTCAAGGCTACCTTTTATATTTTTTTAATAATCACCATGTACTGTATCAACCCATTTGTATGAGAAGGTAGACTTTAACACTTGATATTTCGAAAATTGGTATGTATAGGTTAGATCATTCTGCATAACTCTGCTCAGTATGGTTCAGTTAATATAGTTTGAAATTTACTTTCCCGTCATTTTCCGTAAGCGTCATCCATCGTTACTCGTAGTCGTTCAATTGCTAAAAATAGCCATGAATAGCGAAACTAACTACTTTCTATTTACAGATAACAATATCGTGTCAGTTTTTTAGGCTTGACCGGCGCGGGGGGAGCGGGGTGGGTGGTCGGTGCCAATGAACTTGGTGGCTTGGCGCATCGCCGGGAAAGCAAACGCAGGCTCGCGCCACTGGGTCACACAGGCGCTGTGGCGGAACGAACACTATGCCGGGATATTTTGTTGGGGGTTATAGCACTTACAGCTAATGGCAGAGGTGGTCAGTCAGAGCCGATGGGAGGGCTGGCTGACGGATTCTTGTATTAGGAAGCCGTGAGGTTGGCCAATGGGCCCATGAGCGCAATGGTTGGAGGCAATGTTGGCAGTGAGGGAATGACGAAGACAGCATAATATTTCGTTTGGTCCAAAGTGGGGATCAGATCTAACAAAATTCCAATATTGGCAGCGCGTTCTATCTTCATTCATATCACTTTCTTAGTTGGGAACTCCCTGGACATAACGATTCCCGTATTTTAATGACCCGACCTCCCGTAAATTTACCCAACACCTTCGCGAACACCATAAATTCATGACGGCCAGTTACAAATAGCACACTTCGTAATTTTGCCGCGTTATCAACATTTTATAGGTTAAATTTTCATTGAACCCGCTCAAACAACCAATAAAGCGTTACGTTTGAATTGCAAATGTCCCAGCAAAATGCAGTAAGCACAGGCATTCCCACGCCCATTAGAGTAATAAATAAACGTAAACAGCGTCTTTGAATTAGACAAAACTCCTAATTAAACGCAGTAATCGAGAGGCACGGCAAACCTTAGAAAGCTTGAGACGACTGTAATTGATAAAATCGAGTTCAGCTACCGAAATGGGTCTCGGTAGTAGATCTTAATGGTGGAACATCGTGATAAAATAAAAACGTACTGACTTCTGGTTCGTACCTGGCTATCAGGGACTTGAAAACAGACAAACCCCTGAAAAAGAAACTGCAACCAGAAAGTTGGAAGAGACAGGGATTGAAAAAGTATATCTTATGCCCAAAAAAGACTGACGGCGTGGGGGAAGCGCTCAAAACTGTGATTTGCACGGAGTTAGAGGCAGGGACTACCAACCCTGTTATAAGAACACCAAGCACTGAACTCAATGAAATGCGTCGCAATATAACAAGATTGAACTGGTAAACATATTTTACGGCAATTGTAACGTAACAAAAGTATAATGATGATATGTAGAACATTCATTGGGACTGGCAGCGTGCCATTCTGAGGACGTTTCCGGCAAGCGCCGGCAGCCACGATTCGTTCAAGCGACGCCTGAATTACAATTGCAATTGGTGGCGTAGCGGACGTGGTTGCAGCGTGCGTCATCTTTAACTACAACGTGTTTTCTATGGCTTCTACGTCATAACTATTTCACTTAACTAACGTCTTTACAATCTCGTTGTACGCAAAGAAATAAACCACAACAATGAATGAATTAATGACTGTTAACAAGGGGTATACCTATAAGTCACTCTAGCAAGAGGATTCAGAATATGAACTTCGTGTTAATTGGACACGTGATAAATTACTAACGAAAGAAAGGAAACATAAAGACTAAAACATATTTAACACTAACCTTTCGCCTTGCGGCGTTGATATCAGGTCGTCGACTATCTCTATTCTCCTGGGCTAACAAAATAGCGTATGTCTATCACACATCAGCTTATCCATTTGAACATCAGTTTCGTAAAACTTCGGCTTTAAAAAAAATGAGCCTCTTTCTGTTCCCTTTATTAGTTTAGTGTAGATTAGTGATATTCTAATCCAATAAAGCTGCCTCACAGCTAGTTTTGTTAGTAAGATTTTAGTAAAATTCATTATGCATACCATCGCAGAAAAGCCAACGCTGTGGGTCAACAAACCGTGTGCTTTATCAAAGGCAGTATACATTTCTGTATCGATAGCGAACTGGTACTGCCAGCTCGCAGGGTATGGGGCTTATCTAGCTCCCACCTACGCTTCCCACTTCTCTGGTATGTACCTAATGCTGCGCTGTACCATTACATGAATTTAGTTTGTTATGCCGGAGGCTTTATAGACCACTGATTAATAAGTCACAGAACCAGCTTTTCATTACGCATTTGAATGAGTTGACCTAAACTCACGGAAGCTAAACTGACTGTTTCTTAAAATATAAATGCAGCAATTGTTGACTTTCGGCGCTTGCAATAATATAAAAGTTTAGTACGCGAATAAATAAGGAAAACCAAAGTTAAGATTTATTCTTTCTTAGCGTAAGACAGTATGGCTAAAAGCAGGGCTCATGTGAAAATAAAAGTTAAACTTATTTTATCTTTGCGTAAGACAGTATGGCTAAAAGCAGGGCTCAGTGAAAATAAAAGTTAAGACTTATTTTATCTTTGCGTAAGACAGTATGGCTAAAAGCAGGGCTCATGTGAAAATAAAAGTTAAGACTTATTTTATCTTTGCGTAAGACAGTATGGCTAAAAGCAGGGCTCAGTGAAAATAAAAGTTAAGACTTATTTTATCTTTGCGTAAGACAGTATGGACATCCAGAGATAAAGTAATTACATTCCTTCAATGCTTGTATCTGAGATGCAATGCAAGTTCTCAAATATCTGATAACACTAATTTCACTGTCACTGAGTGCGTATCGGGTTGAAGACAAAGAACGGTAAATAATCTATTATTAGAGATGTGTCTCATGTGTGAGTTAGACCTGGAGGTCAGAACGCATCACACCGCAGTTAGCAATGGTTCTGTCCACAATATTATCGGACTATTGAACCTAAAAAGCAGGGGAAGCAAACATGCGACGCATCGGGTCATATTCCTCGGTTCAATTTTTATTCATGAAGCGTAACACAGACAGAGCGGCGGCGAAAGCGTTGCGGTTATTTTTTGTAATGTTCGAAATAGTATGAAGCCCTTCACATCAAAGCGGCGCGGCAAACGCGCGGTGCGAAGGCGACAAAACCGCGTGCACAGATTGGTACGCGCCGCCGCAACGCTTTTGCACCGCCGCCGCCCTGTCTGTGTTACGCTTAAGTTAAGTCTGTCAAGTTAAATGGACCGAAGACCTAAAAATAATTGGAAGTAGGAGTATGGTGTGTGGGTTTAGGCTGGTGAAGTGGACCGAACTGCGATATAAAACAGAATCTGCATTGCGTAGACAGAGCCGTGGTAGCCTAGTTGGTTGTGAACTCGCCTCACGTTCACGAGGTCGTGGGTTAGATACTGGCCCGTATCAATGGGTTTTCGAAACTTAAGTACGGTTTATTCTAATACCACAGGTTTTTCGGTGAAGGAAAACATCGTGAGGAAACCTGCATACGTCAAAGATTGGAATTTACTATTTTAAGGCGTAGGTATGTGAAGTCAACCAAAAAACGGATTGGGACACCGTTTGGCGGACAGGGGTTTAGCACAACAGATCCCATAGAGACGAAGTGTCGCCAGGTATTCCTGGCGCTCTAAGAAAATAAGATATCCAAGATAGATAGACATACTGTGACATCTGGAACAGAATAATAGTGGTACTTGGGTCTTTCAAGACTGGGAGTGTCTGGTCTTCTCGTATATGCGTATGAGACTAAAGGATAAACGGGGTGGGCAGCAAGCAACGACGTCTAATGATTATAACACTTTTTCACAACAACCTGCTTTCCCAGCGTAGGGTAATGAGCTCGTTATATTTCAGAGAGACATGATCCAAAATGGCGATTAACAATATAAGGTTATCTTGCAACCCGATAGACATTTTCATTTCCACTTTGATCCACGGTCCTCAAAGATTGGCCACCTCTGCCATAAAGTATTCCCGGTCGCAGCGAAAACGATATGTATGATAACATGTACAAACTCAAGCGAACGGCATACCTATATTTACACCAGCGAGATAAAAATAGATGGAATTCCTGTGCAGTTCTTTTTTTGTTGTCTTGTCTGGTGTCGCACTGTTGTAAAATTAAATACTCTACATTGTGTTGGCTGAACTAGGAAAGTTGATGATATTGCATGGGCCGAAGTCGCCGCTGTCCAGAAATCAGAGCGCTCGCCTTCGAACACATTCCAGGCACATTTGATTTGGGCGGACGCCCATGATACCGCTAAGCTGCAAACGGTTAATTGTAATTACCCTCTGTACAGCCTTACAAACCTAGAGAGCAGGGATGATGAAAAACCATAATACCATTGACATAACAATTAATATCCAATCTCATCTCCATTCAAGCATCTCAACTCAATTCTCCTGTACAAATTTAAACAGAAACCAATTGCCTGGAAGAAATCGCTAAAAGCGATAGGGCTTTTACTACATTTCCTGTGTATTTCTCCGATGTACTGCGTGTTACTGGTGTGAGATGAAGGATATTCAATTCATTCCATTGATGTGTAGAGTATGATACTACTATACAGTGAAGCTCAAAAATAGTGATAAATAAATACCATGTATCAGGAAAAACTTAGATAATTTTAAGATTTGCCAGATACACTTAGATTAGGCGGTGAATGCCCCAAATAGATTTTTGAATTTACATTTGACAAACATGGTTTTAATATCAGATTTTTAATTAGTTTTTATATTTATTATCAGAGAGTTGTGAACTTGTGAGATTCGATTGGTAGCATCAGCCTAACCAACCTTACCTAACCAATCAGTTTAATAAATTAAATTAAACTAATTTACTGGCAAATCTTAGTATTAATTCTTTATCTTATTATTACTCGCGCTTTTACAGTAACATTATATGTAATACGTCCAAGAAAATGGATGATAATTGGTTTACATTATCAGTTAACGATTCAATATATCGATTTATTGGAATTTAACATAATCTCGATAAGTTTGTACACACGTTTTCGCATACTTCTGTCACAATTGACTTAGTTCGACAAATTATGCAAAAGAATAACGTCATTTTTAAAAAGCAATTTGACAATACATATTTACTCTCGGGCCGTGCCTCTGACAAGTACCTTCCAGGTTTTTCTATGCAATTACATTTTGCTCGGTTTGGAATTGTAAGGCACCATAATCATAATTTATTGATAAAAAATATTACACATCAGAAGTGAAAACAAAATCAAATATAATAGTACAGTAGATCATGGACAAGTATTTACTTCAACATGATGAAGTAAATCAAACCAGTGCCAAAAGCGTACTGAAGTATGCAAAGCCGAACGTATGCAAAGCTAAGCACTGAACTATAGTAAGGCGGAGATCACAATAGATCATCATTGGTCGCAGTGATACAAGGCTGGATAAGCCCTTTTGGTGGAACATACCAACAGGAGTAGTTTTTCATAGGATTCTTGTAGTTCCCACTGATGGGAACAACAATGTTTCCAACTCGATACTCGTAAGTTAAGATTGAAAACCACAGATTTGATTAAAGATATCATATTAAGTGAATTCAAACAACGAAGGTCAAACAACAATTAGCTAGCTTGTAAATATTCGTGGAATGCAAGTGAGATCCTCAACTCATCAGCTGTTTTAGGTTTTAATTAATTTGCACGAAACCACTCAAACCATATAATGCTATTAATGTATGCTAAGTAATTTTGTCTCCACTCCAGATATATTTTTCTAATTTCCATCGACCTCTAGTTAGTGACAAAAAGGAAAAGTAGACAGTACTGGTATCTTTACCCGAAAAACAGAAAAAAATTATGGAAAATTTTCCAAACAATACTGCATTGAGTACAACAAAAACTCTATTGGTAGTTTTATTATCATTAGCAGCTCTTTGTTGACTGAAGTTACGTTCAATCACTTGTTAAACTACAATTTAAAGGCAAGTAAAAACACATAATATTTATGTAAAATAACACATTCGTTGTGAAATAATACGCGTCTATTACACACTATGGTCATACATAGTGTAAATATCTATTGCTATGGTTATGACTTATGATAATCTAGGTACTATTATCAATCTAAATGGTCAGTCAAAATATACCGTCGACTTCTTATGTTATGAATGACTTTTTTACATATATGAGAATTGGGTACCGCACAAAAACTATACAAACATAGGTTTGTAAGGTTTGCTCGATAAAACTATCGGGCCGATTTCAAAAATTCGTTTACCGATTGAATTTTTATTATTATTTTTGAACCAATTTGTTGTGTACAGATAATCTCTTAAGCTAGATAAATCGCGAGAAAACAAAGATAGTTATATTTATAGATAGTTAGATTATGGCAAGGACGACTCAAAGTAGGCAACGCCACGAATGAAAGTGAAACTAGTTATTTTATAAAACCAAGGGAGTAGGGACCTAGGTACCTAATTAAATCAATAAATTGTTATCAGTATTGATAATGCTTTTCTGATCACAAAACTGTTTATTGAGTCAATCAGCAACATTATCAGTCGACGAACCGAATCGGCCAGGAGTGGCGCGACGACGATCTAATAATGCATCTATTGCTTAGCATTTAATGGCAATAAAAGAAATAACGAATGCAATAACTGTGGTTTATGATTTATTTAAAAATAGGTGCTCGCGGACGACTTGCGGTTCCAAAGTAGAAAGGCAGTATTCTCAATCTTATTAGTTTGAGAATACTGCTTTATCGAAAAATATGTATTTAGTAACAATCAGCTCTTCTAGAATTATTATTGAGTATCCAATCCCGTTACTGAGGATCCAGTGATGCCTTTGGCAATACGGGCTCGGTCTTCTCTCATCCAGTCACTTCAGGCAACTTTCCTAGGTCAACAGTCCACGTGGCAGCAGGGCATGCTATGTAGGTACTTACAACGATTTACAACCAAATGCACAGACAGACAATAATTAAAACGATACTAAAGACGATTGACGTTTCGGCCCTAGCAATTTATTTATTTCGATATAAGCATTCATCCGTATATTGAGAGTTATTGCGCCGCAAGCCGACATATGGAGTATCTGTTCAAATGATCGGCAGTTTCTCAAGTCCGCAAGCAAAACAAAAAAAAAACACTTCTTGTCTCTGATCAGAGATGAAAACTCGCGAGTCAGTTTACACGCGTCAGTCATCGCGCGTTTTTTCGAGCCCTGAACGTCCTTGCTAGGCGCCGCCCCGTCACGCTGTCGGCCCACAGCTGTTTGTTTGACAACAAACTAGCGCGATATGCGCATATCGCCATTATCATTGCTTTGGGCTATATTTTTTGGCACAAGAAATCATTACAGCAACATAAACAGATGTAGTATAGGGCTGCCATTTTAATCTGTAGCAACATTTAACATTCTGAGTGGCGCTACTGTCGATGTGAAACTGTCATCTTTGTCTGTGGTAGGTTATTTTTCCTTTTTAGGGACGCGGTCGTGTAATAAGAGATTCGTAGAATAACTTATCTGTTCTAAGCAATAGGTAAAAAAAAGAGCGCGTTGGAAAACTGCACCGACTCTCATTTCGGGTGAAACTTGTTATCGTGTGTAGGTAGGTACGTGTGTAAAGTGCATTGGCGTAGACCTATCAATTCATAAAAATGTTTTATCGTCGAGCGGTCGATGTAATGGAACTGATGACGTCAAAGTGCCCACGCCCTATGGAAACTGACGTATAGACGGAAATGTATCATTTTTCCCGAACGGTTTGCGATTCGGTTCTCTAATTTGAATGAATTTGTCATCAATGTGTCAATTACCTACGCACTGTAGTTCTATAAAAAGGTTTAGGCATTTGGAAACAAATTATCACAAAAGGCTTACACAATGATTTGGTTTTGTCAGTTATTTTCAACTAGATTTCCTGGAATATCTTGAAAAATCTTTTTTAAACAATAATTTGCATAATTTTCTCATCAATTTTGAGTGAATCGATCCAGTAGTTAAGTAATCCAGTGGAGAAAAAGCTTCGTCTTTCATGGGGTATTTTAAAAACCGTTTTTCCATTAATCAAGCAATACTAATATTGTAGTTTTAATGTAATCTAATAATTAGTGTTCGTTAAATTTAATGTACAACTAGTTTTGCTTACAGTGTCGAATTGGACATGTCTGTAATGACTCTGTAATTGTTTGACTAGATAAATACTTAGACAATGTTCCACGTCTGAGAACAGAGTCAAGACGGAATTTTGTGCATCCACTTTCACCAATATAAGCACGCTAACCAATCGCATTGCAATCAAGACTTGAGAATGCGCGCGCGCCGACTCGACGCTTCTCTCGAATTGTCAACTGCAATCAACTAGGTATTTAAACAGGCGCGTCTGGCCAGTGACGCCATTTTTATTGGTTTAAAATACGTAAGATATTTGAAAACAAGTTGGTACTTCTTCGTAAAACAAAAATTTGCATAGGTATTTTGTTTGAAAGCTGAACTCGATTTAAGCAATCGATGTTTGCATCTGAGGCCTTCGATGTTTGCATCTGAGGCCTTTGCCTTTTGGCGCACAGCAATCCGAAGGTGGCAGGCTAAAAACCTGTCGACACTTGCTGCTTACCATCAGGGTGGACTCGTTGTCGCTTCAGATAGTAAAAAAAAACGGTTAGGACGCATAAAGTCCCACTCGCAGAATGTCCCTAAACCAAAATTACGTCCCATTCGCAAAACGTCTTCTATGCAAATGGTCCCTTATGTAAAATACCCCATTCGCAAAACGTCCCTTTCTCAAAAGGTCCCACCCCTTTCGCAAAACGTCCCTTCTGAGAAAGCCCCTTTCGCTGAAAGTCCCTACTGCATAACGCCCATTTCGCAAAACGTCCCGTCTGCGAAATGACCCATTCGCAAAATGTCCCGTCAAGAAAAAGCTTGTTTAAGTTGAGACTAGGAGTCTTCTCATAAGAGATAGCCAATAATAATCCCTACATTGGCCTCTTAGTGTGGAATGGGGACTTCACATATCCACTCACCTTTGATTTTGAAAACAACTGCGATTGCGAGTGGGTTAGGCTATAGCCCCTCGGGTCATTTTGCGAAAGGGACGTTTTGCGAACGGGTCATTTTGCGAAAGGGACGTTTTGTGAACGGGACTTTATTTATGTGAAGGGACGTTTTGCGAACGGGACCTTTTGCAGAAGGGTCATTTTGCGTAAGGGACATTTAGGAAAGGGACATTTCGCGAAAGGGACGAAGGGACATTCTGCGAGT
This sequence comes from Metalampra italica, assembly GCA_949699065.1. Lineage (NCBI taxonomy): Eukaryota > Metazoa > Arthropoda > Insecta > Lepidoptera > Oecophoridae > Metalampra > Metalampra italica. The sequence goes on along the minus strand of OX452971.1, from coordinate 10,801,929 downwards.
GGGACTTTATGCGTCCTAACCAAAAAAACTGAAGTGATAAGGTAGTTTTCCACAGAGCAAACAATGACATAAAATCGTCCATTAAACTGTTTCAATAACCTAGCAGAGGTGTACGGCGTACGATGATTCCATGAATGGACAAGAGTTCAAAAACATAAGGTTTAAACAATGGGCTATTGAAAAAAACTCGAGGAATCTTTAGTTACACGTAATAAAATAACGGAGCCGTCATACATGTTTGCAAGTTCTGCAAAATCAGATCAGTTCGTGTGAGGAGAGTTGACAATGTTTCTAATACCAACTTAAGTTCATTTTCGATGACATTGTAGCCACCACGATCTAGGGACAACTGGAAAAGGGCTAAGATAATGTGAAAAAGGCTAATCAATTTTATTGTTTTTGTACCATGTTCTCCCCCTCCTTACCTTCTTCAGGACTTTGTGTTAGATTGTAGAAAAATAAGAGAGTCAAAATTAAACGCAGCCGAAAAATTTACTTGTTTCCGACTCATAAAATAATCTAGTGCTTAAATTTCTTGAGGATATAATGTCCCATTGAAATACCCCTTAAAAAGGTATGATCTCGAACAATTCACGTTTAGTATTCTGGAATCTCATATAGCCTCATTACCTCTGCACTGGATACAAGGAAGTTTATAGTAGTGTGTGGTAATAGATAATGCTTATTTATTATCCGATCAGGGGCCATTGGCTCAGGTTTCGCGGCCTTCGGTCCTCGGCTCGGTTACCAGCGACTGACGGCGAAACGCCTGGCGCCGGTGTGCCTTGGCGGCAGAATACGCTACAAGTATTTGAGACTAGCTGTTTCCCGCGACTTCGCCCGCGTAGAAAAAATTTCCCGCGGGAACCGCTTTTCCCGAGGATTCTACGATAGCCTATGTGTTATTCTGATGTATAATCTGCTTATATTACTGTAAAGTTTCGTTAAAGAGTAACAAATATGCAAACTCACAAACATTTTTCAGTTTTTTTTCGGGAAAATTCACAAAAAAAAAAAAAATACAGAGCCCGCACATTGTGTATTGCTGACTCCTTGCTTGAGCTACAGACCTTAAATATTCATCAATACCGGACGCGTATAAGTTGAAAAGGCTTGCAATTGCAACCAAAAAATTATTGAAATAACAAAATTCAAAAGATACGAAATATCAACAGAAGTATACCAACTAATTTCTAAGAATCTAGAGCTAAGAGAAATCTAGCTCGGAAGTCAAGTGCGAAAAAACTACGCGACGAATGACGAAACTAGACGAAAAAGAACGTACAGTATGTACACTGCTATTTTTTAGCCGGCTCGTAGCTAGAGCGCTAGTGTTTCCAATCAGACAATCGATATTCGATTGCTTTAGGCAACTTACCGTAACGCCTATCTCTCTTGACTACGTTGCGATAATTATCAATAACTTACGTTTAATCATCTTAATTAAATTATTTAATTCAATCTTTGTATGGACTTTATTGGATTGGAAGATTCTGTCAGCGTTCGTTCACTATCGGCCTATGCCTTCTCCATTCCACCCACCACCGGCCCTCCACTCCCCCCGTCCACCCACTTCCGGTTACTATTTTGAGGTCGTCGGTTCTGGTAGGGCAACGTCCCACGTTTCATTTTACGGTACACAAATGTACACGCAACGTGGGACACCGCGCCATGAGATGGACTAACAACCTAAAGAAGGTGGCCGGAAGCGGATGACCGGGCGTGGTGGCGTTCATACCAAGGTCTATGTCTAGCAGTCCACCTCGAAGGGATGATATGATGATGAAATAGGTACCACTTAAGTTCAATTCAAACCACTTAAGTTATTTTAACCACATCGATAGCATTAGCCCGACATCACTACGGGGTGCGTTCCGAGTTGCGTGCGCGTGAGTCACCCGACGGCATACCGGCGCGCACCATGCACCGTGCGTGTCAACCACCTATTTATGTAGCAGTCGCAGGCGCAGGACGACGGGCAAATAAACAGCATCAAAGGGATGTCGGATTCCGCACGGCACGCCGCCGGCCAAACGCGACCAAAACAACCGCCATTGTCTCTACCTACGAATGAGTTATTTTCGCAAATAGATACAGGATCCGCTGCAACCGTATGCGCCGGAGATACTATTGTTGCGTCCATAGAGACGCAAGTTCAAAATCAACGCAGATCATAACACAAAAGTACATATTTTTATATCGAATTCTAAATAGAGTTGTCTAAACTTATTATGGTTTATGGGCGACTTTGCTATAAGCAAAACTAGTTTTAATTGCAACGTTTTTAAATTAATCATAATAGGGACGTAGTTTTATATTGTTGTTATCTGTAAAATTTATAGAAAAAAAATCGTCGTCCAATAGTGTCGTCTAGTAGTGTATAATCAATCGCCCACTCATTCGATATCACGTATTTATTGCCTAAAACTTCCACGAAAATATTCCCAATTAATGATGAAAACCCCAACATCCGTTAAGTGGCTTTCGAGATAGCCCAAATAGACAGACAAACCTATCAGTAATTTGCAGGTAGCAATTTATTTAATAGATTGCAGAATGTAATCTACTCACTTACATAGATATATTTAAATAATTCCCAGTAATTAAAACCAGTAAACAATAATGAAATCAAATCAAACCAGCAATACAATAATAACAAGCTTAAGAATGTACTAAGTTTTGGTACATCATCAAACATTGTTCGATAAGACACTGGTTCATAAATTCATAATCCAAGTTCTATATGTGAACTTCTGAACCATTAGTTCAATGATCTGGCAAGTTAGGTAAATTCACTGCTTTGGATAATAAATTAAGTAGAGAAATTTTATCTGAAACTTACAAACTTAAAAACTTTACAAAAACTTTTAGAGAAATACTGCAAACACTATAAAACTTCAATTTAAAATTTCAGATAAGTTTGATTGTTCTATAATATAATTGTATAGGTATGATATGTCATCTTTACCACCGTATAACCTCTTACTTATCTGCTGAAACCAAAGAAAACTAAGTTAAACTAAGTTTTTAGATTTAAGTTTAAAAATAATTCAGGAATTTTATTCACTGACTGTAAATGTAATAAATAACGGATCATTTTCAGTAAGTTATATAAGGAGGTACAGTACCGACCCTACTATCAGTCGTTACACATACCTATTGTAATAAATCATAGGCAAGTCTCATTTGAAACTAACCAGTCTTCTGTAAGCATTTTTGGAGAATTTACTCCTGGATGTGTACCTGGGTAGTTGGGTACTTACCATATAAATTTTAATATGTGGCTCAATAAAATACAAAATAAGTTACTAAATACTATAATATTATAAGTTTGTACTGTAATGGGATTACTGTAAAAGTGCAACTGTAATGTAATGAGTAAATAAATAAAATAAAATTAATATTTGTAAAGAACTAAATATAACTTAATTAAAAAATACAAATTAGACTAGTGAGTTACGCTCGAATAGATCTAGTCGTTGCCGTGAAATTAGCGCTCAACTCGACTTAGTACTGCGGACATAAATGTCAGAATCGGTGGTTTTATGTTGAACCCGGGTTGACTAAACCTAGCATGAAGTAGAATAACTTCATACATTACAATACCTATTACAAATATATTTTTGACAGATGGCTTTAGGACCATGTCACAGTAAAATAAGGTTGTTATTAAGTGACTCACCTTTCATCCTCGGTGGTCGGAGCAGACTGCCCCTCGTCCTTGCCGTCGCCGGTGTCGCCGGCCTGCAGGCCGTCCGCAGGCACCTCAGCTCCACTATCACACGCATTCACATTGCTTATCACTGCACCACCACTGATTGCATGAGACACTACACCACTAACTGGACTGCCGAAGCTCTGGCCATCATGGCCAGGCTGTGCCGCGTTGCTGACGTACGCCGTCGAGTTGACCGGCAGCGAAACCACTGGCGAGTTAGTCCCCGAAACCGTCGCCTCGACAGGCGCGACGCTGCTCTGAGATAACACGGGCACCACGCCACCATATCCCAGTCCCATACTCGTCTGAGATTGCACCACGTTCGCGTGAACTCCGCCGCCCATACCGACCGGCATATTCTGCTGCATCGACATGGGAATGTTCTGATGCGCCATCGGAACCTGCGTCACCGCCTGATTACCCACGTACTGCACTCCGCCCATCTGGCCCTGGCCGCTCACTTGCTGCGGCATCATACTCTGCTGAGTCATGTGCTGACCCACAGGCATCTGCTGACCGACATTCGCTTGCTGCATGAATATTGGATCTGCGGCGGGTATCTGCATACTGGGCTGATTCCCGTCCAGAGTCATCTGCATATTCTGAGGTGCGGACATCATTTGCATATTCCCTTGAGGCACGCTTTGCTGCTGAGCCATAGAGTGAACATTGGGTGCCTGTTGCTGGTTTAGGCTTTGGAGATTCGCAGGCAATGTTGACCCCTGTGGTTGACTAGCCATCGGCTGTAGATTAGAAGGTAGAGTTGCACCTTGTTGTGATGTAACAATACTTGAGAGCACCTCTTGAGGCAATGTTTGACCTTGTTGGCTCATCTGTGACTGCTGTGCGTGATACTGAGGAACACTGTGCTGAGGTTGGACCATCTGTTGTTGTGACGAAGGAATAGCAGTATTCATCATTTGTTGGCCAGAAGGCTGCTGATTGACAGCTTGGTTATATTGCGGCTGCACAGGCATCGCTTGCTGTTGCATTTGAGGATGCATGCCTGGCACCACTGACTGTTGAGGCTGTGACGAAAGCTGATGCATCTGAGTTTGCATTTGTGGCATCTGCTGATTAGGCCCAGCTAGCTGTGCAGGCAACTGCATCTGTTGTATGTGGTTCGGCATTTGTTGATTCTGAAGGGCTTGTATTTGAGCCTGACTAGGCAAATGCTGAAGCTGAGCCTGCTGGGGCGCCATCGGCTGCTGTCCTTGGAGATGGTGACTTTGTCCCATATTGGGAATTTGAGCTTGTTGCATTTGATGAAGCTGCTGAGGGTTTGGCTGGCCCGTCATTTGCTGCATTTGGATTTGTTGCATCTGGGGTTGTTGGCTGTTCACTTGAGGCATCTGTCCTTGGTTTGGCATGCCCTGCATTTGAGGCATTTGCTGTTGAATTTGTTGCATATTGGTCATCTGTGCCTGCGGTAAGTGTTGATTCATCTGTTGCATCTGTTGGTTGGGTATCTGTTGCATTTGCTGTGGTATCTGCTGGTGCATTGGTATTTGTTGCATCGCCATGCCCTGAGATTGAGCAATGACCTGTTGTAGTTGGTGCTGCGGAAAACTTTGTGGAATCTGTTGAACCTGCTGTTGCTGTGGTGCTTGTTGATGATTTTGTGGAGCATTTTGCATGGTGATGTGTGTCATACTCTGAGCCACCTGTTGTGTGGGCGGTATGTTTTGGTTTGGCATCTGCTGTGGCATCTCTAAAGGTGGCGACTGGACTGACACTGACTGAGTAACAGGCATCGGTTGTTGCACTACATTTAACGGCTGGGTCAGGGACTGCCCAGGGGAAGCCATAGGAAATTGTTTCTGTACACATTGATCCAGCTGCTGCACTATCGTAGCATTTCCCTGGAGGTCCTTAGGACCTTTATTCGTCAGATCATTACACATATCATCATGTTGACTATCGTTAATCACAACACCACTATCTGGCGCCTGCAGCGCACCACTCTCTGTCACATCCAAGTTATTATTCAATGTGATCGGTGTATTTTGTTGAGTCGTAGTATGATCCAAGTAATCCATACACATCCATCGGCCTCTGCGAAACGGTTCTGTACTTTCTATTTTCACAACTTTAAAGCGTTCATTCCTAACATGTTCCTGTATTTCTTTCATACCTTCCTGAGGCTTGGCATTTCCTATGAGATTGATAATGCTACCCGTTCCGGCGTTAGTAACACTGACGTGCATGTCACTCACTTCCGAACTATTACTATTTGGCACTGCTCCTCCTATCTGGTTGGCGACGTTGTCCTGCCCGACGATCGCGAGCCCGTACTGCGAGCTGGTCGGGATGACGGGGGCGCAGCCTAACGAAGCGCTCGACGCGTTGTAAAACACATCGTCTTTCGAAAAGGTATCCTCCGAGAAACTCGGTGTCTCATTCTCTATGTCCGTCACCCTCGAGATGTCATCGGTGTGAGATTCGTCGAGATCGTCGCAAGAGTCCTCGCCAGCATCAGTGCTCACCCGAATGCCTTCCGTCACACTGGTGATCTGAAACGAAGATATTTTCCTTGGGTTATGGGCGCCTTGGAGACTCATCGGGTGAGTCACACCCTTGTCAGACTCGTTCAGCCGAAGAGATTCACTTGTTGTGCGGTGAACGACGTTGTTATACTTGTTTTTCTCACTACTTTTATGTGACTTTTGGATCAGATTGTCAGCCATTATGCCGTCCGAATCGAATGACTATCTAAAGAAAATTTCACTGTTTATTGCCTTCAGAGACATTTGACAGCTTTTCAATCACAAGAATATACTAAATATAAAACCATTGTACACTCACAATTTCACAAACACAGTAATTTAACTATTTAAAGTCTCAAAATCCATTAGTAAACACACACAGTTGCGAACATCTTTCAGACGGCAGCAACATGGCGGCCATTTATGCGCAATGGTTGACAATTTGCACTAGACAGACGATAGACAATCTAGACTTTTAGCGACTTTAATCTGATATGGTCGCCAGATGGCAGTATCGCACAAAGTTGAAATTCAATGATCATTAACTTAGTAATTGGAAGTTCATCTAGATTATTAATCATATAATCATTTTGTGTAGGTGTAAAAATTAATATAAATATTAATTGAACGTAGTTTTATTCAGATTCTTCAATTAAAAGTTGGTACTTTAACGTACCTTTTTTGTTCCATTTTTCACCGCTTAGCGATAGATAGATGGCACCGTGTTCATGAAAATAAAGCTGTAGAGTATGACCTAATGTACTGACGATTAGGATTTGATTTTTAAACAGGAATACAAATTTAAACACAATTCTTCGATTCTTTTTAAAAAAAATATTTCAGATCATGCTACGTTTAAGCACCTTATCTTGTTTATAGCTACTGGTCGCTAGATGGCGGTATGCAAAAAGTTATTGCTACTTGTCAATAGATGGCGCTATACAAACCTTTTCATTTCATTTACAATTAATAATTTAATTAAAATCATTACCTATCATTTATTACAGATGGTTTTTAATAGTAAATAAATCATAATGTACATAGTTAAGAGAGATAGAGATTTAAAAAAAGCCGTATTAGACATGGAACTATTAAGGTTTTCTCACAGTAAAAGCCCTTGACGTGAAAAGGGGTGTAGTTTTTCCTCGACTTTTGGTAGAATGATTGCTTATTTGGCTCCTTCCGACGCAGTAGTACTAGAAACGCAAATAAGTGACCAGAATTTGTCGTGAGCGCGCCGTTTGTTGACATTCGAAGTCGCGCTCAAAAGTTAGTCTTTCCAAGTACCTATACAAAGAAAATAAATACAGACCGACCAACCATTTCCAATTACATAATACTTACTATTCTGCGACGCAGTCAGAATCTGCGCAGTTGTTAAGACAATCCCGGGAATAATACCTATAGGTCATCATCATATCAGCCTGTAGACGTCCGCTGCTGGACAAAGGCCTCCCCCAAGGATCTCCACGACGACCGGTCCTGCGCTACCTCATCCAGCCGGGTCCCGCGACCTTCACCAGATCGACGGTCCACCTCGTGGGAGGCCTGCCTACACTGCGTCTTCCGATACGTGGTCGCCACTCGAGAACTTTTTTACCCTATCGGCTTAACTATTTCTACCTATAGGTATCTATAATGACTTGCACCAATTATATAGACCTAATAAATCGTAATTAGTTTAAAAGTAGCGTCCATCCTAATCCGAATTTCACGGCAGAATTATTCAACATTGAAAATTGCATACACGTCACTTTCACGTTTAATCACATTACGGTAGTAGGTAGTAAGTACTGATTGATCAGCTGTGGTTACGCAGACGGACATAGACAATTTCAAATTTAATTCCTAAACTGAAACCAGAAAGCCGCGGGCAGCATCTAGTTACGCCAAAAAATAAAATCACGTGTAAGAATAGGAATCTGACTTCTGATCTTACTAGACGAGGTCGTTGTAAAAGTAAGTAGGTCACTAAACCCAATTTTTACGTGGATTTTAATGAAGAAATGCGAATCTAGTAAAGGATGATATACCATGCAGACAGACAGACAGACAAAAAGCTTTTACTCGCCATTATATGGCATCCGTTTCGACGAGACCCTAAAAATAGTCTAGCTATGACGTATTATACGCAAGAAATAGTAGCATTGGCATGGCAGATATCATCTATACACCAGTAGGTACCTACTAATAAAATACATACACCAGGAAAGAAAGCAGTGGAATCAACACAAAATGTAACTCACATTCACATTTACAGCACCAAAGGAGCTTCACACTAATTCGCAACCTGCGCCTCTAACCAACTAAAGGAACCTACCGACCCCAGCCATTATCCGCAAGGTCTCCACTTCGATTTAGCATCCCCACCCGTGTCACATCTTAAACGAAGGTAATTTGCTATTATTTGTAAATTGGTGTCCCGTCCGCCCAACCGCTCAGCGCAGTCAGGAGCCGGGGACCCTGTTGCTCTGACGATCCTTGTGCAAACAATCTGACTGTCGCCTCTAACTAGCGCCAGTCGATAAGAGACGCTCTGCCGACGCACACCAGTAACATGATAATGTGAATGTGACCATGCCGAAGTCGTTGGATGACGTTTCGAAGAAGAACAGCGAAGATTTGACGATGGGCGAAGAGAGCGATGAAGAGCAGGGGTGTTTGCGGAGGTTCATCACCGGATTGCGGATCAATCCCAGCCTGGTCATGCTGAAAGTGACACTGTTTGTGATGTACGGGGCGACGGCGTCCTTGTTGCCGTATTTGACGATACACATGCAGAGCATAGGACTGACAGTGCCAGAAATTTCTTTTGTGTATTTAGCGTTGCCGTTCACAACATTCCTCAGTCCGCCTATTACTGGTAAGTCTCACTAGAGATAAGTGTCGCGATCAAAGATGGAACAAACCATTGCGGAGATAAATATAAGCTATTACAAGATATTAAAGATATTTCAGAGATAAAAATGACGAAATGAGAATCGATATTCATAAAGAAAATAGAAAATGCCCATGAGTACTGCGCTCACTGCTCACAATAGTCAAGAAACTTGATAAATATATGTAATAATCATAATCATTTTTCATGGTGAAAATATTACACGTTGAAACAAAATCAAATTTAACATACATCTGTAGGTAGATAATAATATCTATCCACCATCTTAAAAACATATTTAGCACAATAGGTTGTTTGAAGTATCTTGCGTGGTCTTCTAGAAAACAGCGAAAGCGGTGTCCATCTCGTGGTGTTTGTAGAATAATAAAATAAATATTCCTGATGTCATTTAAAATTTCTTATTATTGTAAATACAAGAAGATAAATAAATGTCAATCAAATTTTGCATTAATGCACTCGACGGTTGATCGAAACCCAGTGCGCGACTTTCTGTCGTAGATCGAGCGCTCATATGCATTTGTTTTCACATTTCGGTGAAAAAATAAACTTGTACTTATTGTTGAAAACTGGTAGATGTCAGACAAGACATTTCGTAAGTGAAATAAATATCATTGAGCCCGTGGATTGGAGCTTGGTTAGCCTAGGTTCTTCACTCCCAGTATTCAAGGGGTCTAAGAATAAATCCATGATGGGCAGCTGCTTATTCCTATAGCCTGCTATAGCACTGGACTGGCTATTGTTATTATAAACGCAATACATTGTAGTTAAATTTCGTTCTTTGGTGTCGTTAAACGATAGGTAGTGCTAGGGCTAACAATTCCGTAGTAGGAGTTTAGGAATTAAGCATAGAAATATCACTCCGGTCACGACCATAATAATTGGCATAATAATCTATGCTCTAATTATAAACTGGCATAACAAAACACATTAATTATAATATTCGAGCATTTCTTATCTGCGATTAGGTCCTATCGAACCGACATGCGTTTAAAAAATCTGTGTAAACTGTAACCCCTTTACGTAACTTTGTATACCTAAATAGCTGTGCAAACCTAAAATTTTATTACCTAAAAATTAAACCAAAATAAAAAACTAAAAGTTAAACCTAAAAATTATTTTATTTCGTTTATTTATTTGTCATCGAAAAATTTGATTCCTACGTAACAGCAGGCCTATGTTCAGCAGTGGACGTTGAAGGGCTAATATGATGATGATGATATATGCAGCGTCCAAATCAAAAGGGACCTTATGGCGGCATTTAGTTACCGAGATAGTTAATGTTTTGTAAAATGACTCAAACGACGACACGACACGATTGGGTCACTAAAAAAATAACTTTAGTGGCTAGGATGGTTCTCTATATTTATGTAGTTTTCAGAGCGTCAGTGGGCACAGAGCGTCAGTGGCGTCGGGGATAAGACGCGGTCTCATCATATCGAAAGTTCCGAAGCTCGATCCCCGGCTGGGCCATGTACAAACAGTTTTTTTCTCGAAACTTAAGTACATTTACTGACTGCTCTTAAACGGTGAAGGACAATGTGAACACCAACCCGCACTGGGCTAGCGTGTTGGACTATAGTCCTAACGCCCTCGTTGAGTGGCCTGAGGCCTAGCAGTGGGGACATGTTAATAGGCTGTTGATGATGATTGGTGATGTAGTTTTCAGCTCATTAGATACTTTCCGCCACAAGATCCCTTTTGATTGACGATGCAGCACAGCACTCAGCCAAACTAATTCCGCTCAATGATTAAAGGGTTCCTCGTGGATCGTTTCGGGGAATACAAGCCGGTTGTGATAACAGCGCTGATACTGAACGCCGCGTTCCACCACTCGCTGCTGCTCATACCGCACCAGGAGACGCCGGGAGTCATGCCGTCGGCCTACATCATGAGGCACCCCATCACGAACGATGTTGAGGTACGACCAGTGACACTAGATTTGGTGTAAGCGTATTGTTCCGCTTAGTAATAGATAACATCAGGATTTTCGTGGCTGACTGTACCTACTTGTTTGAACTGAAAGTAATATAATGCTTAAGTAATGTTTTTGATAGACAAATTACAAAACAATATTTTTGAGTTATATAATTATTTACGGGTCTTACACACGAATAAGTTTTATTTACCTTGCCCGACCTTACCAGACGCCAGGTGTCTACAAGATAGATTGCAGCTGTGGTAGTTCGTATATCGGCCAGACTAAACGCACGATCGCGGAAAGGGTCAAAGAACATATCGCAGCTGTAAAAAACCGCCAGACGTATAAGTCAGCCATTGCGGACCACGTCATTAACGCTGGGACTGACCACTGGATTGAGCTCCACCAACCTAAAATCCTGTCCACCGATCGCCACTACTATCCGCGGATAGTGCGAGAAGCTATTGAAATCAAGAAATTCAAAAATTTTAATAGGGAAGATGGTTTTAGATTGTCACCGTCGTGGAATCCAGTGATCGATAAACTTAAATCTCGTGACTTATCGTCGAATACACCCGCGGATACCGTGAGTGTTGTGTGCCGGGACTTTCCAATAATACAAGATCAGCAGAGGGTAGTTTCAGAAACTACTCACAGCGATCAACAATGACAGCTCGCCTCTCCAGTCAGCTCGTGACCACGGCCAGTGTAACCTGGTCGAAACGTCGGGCAAGGTAAATAAAACTTATTCGTGTGTAAGACCCGTAAATAATTATTTATCTATGAATACAAAGCGCGAAAGTCTAAAATGTACTAATATTTTTGAGTCACAAATTTGTATTTGTTAGTAATTCGAATTTGTTTGATTATCTGTTGCATAATCATCAGTTCCAATATCTCCTTCAATATCATTTTCATTGTCTGTTTATTTACCTGTACCGACATCTCTTTCATTATCCGTTACTATAACAGTTAATGTAACTGTTAATGAAAGAGATACTGTTGCACTATTAGTACTAATCGTCATTTCTGTCTACGCTATGTCATTTCTGTCACTCACCTTTTATTATAATGTAACATGGTACGGTCAACCGCACGTCAGTGGAAACAAAACCAGTATAAACTGGTCTCTCATAGTATTGAAACTCCCTAAGAAGCTAGGCCAGCTCAAGGTCAAAGTGTTTCCACTGACGTGCGGTCGACTGTACATACAATCCTATTCTTATAAGAACTAACCTAGCACAGTTTGAAGAATTTAAGCAAATCGACATCATCCGGGCGGACAAAACAGTGACAACGTGAGTCCATAAATTTGAATTAGTGCACAGAATTAGCTAAATTATGCATTATCTTGGACTTTACTATTTCAATTGAGCAGATAACTCCACACATCAAAGTACAATCCTACGAAATTAGTTATCTACACAATCTTTACGATATAAGCAATCTGTTATGAACAAGATCTCCACTCATTCTCCCTAACCCTTTGATTGTTTTGTCGGAGGCCTCAGTATCGTTCACATGGATAGTCAAGGCTCTTGGACAGATGAAAACAAATGGCATAATCACATCCCGAATCCCCTCTCGATCAGACAATGCTTTAATGGACATTAATATACTGGAACTCGTGATAATGCCAGAGGTTGAACAATGAACGTCAGAGAACTGGTAGACGTCACTGAATGGAATACCTAGCATATTGTTTATTAATACATACAATACACTTTTAGATATGGTGGAGCCCCTGTCCAAGTAGGGAATGCCCTGATGAAGATGAGCAGGTTGACTTCGTGCTCGACCGTTGTGTGGACCACTGCATGCTGTTAAAGCCTACTGGAAGTCCTGCCACTGATCCAGATGACGACATAGACGATATAAATATTCACATTGAACATAAGATAAAGCCTCCGAATTTAACTAATAGCAGGTATTTATGTAAAATGCTACTAATTGTTATTTGGTTGCTCAATCTTGCCATAACGGCTGAACGGATTTTGATGAAACGTGGTACAGTGATGGTTTAAATCATGTAATAGTAAATAGTTCACAAGTAAAGTTAAAAGAAAAAAACGTTGCAAGTTAAACAGATATTCTATTTAGAGAAATAACGATTATTCATTTCTCTGACTAATTATAAAGCAGAAATAACAATGATAACATTGTAATCTATGTAAACAGAGAGAGATACAGAATTTTTTCGCGATTGCTAAGCCTTCCGAGAAGCATTTTGCTCCAGTCTATTTCAAATATTGATAAAAACATAGTTTTTAATGTGATTTCAATAAAATTTCGATAAATGTACAATATCTGACTTTAGTTTTACAGATGATGTGGAAGAAGACTTCAATGATGCCGCCTATTTTATTATAGAGGTACACGATGATTTAGGCGAACCTAAAGAACAACTTGGCATTGAGATGGAAAGGGTTAGTGAGTTCATTAGACAAAATAATCCTAATTAATCCTAATATTAGACAATGTACTCCCATCACACACCACCGATTTCTACAGTTACTCCTTCTCTGTGCATGCTGCCAGGTTGTGGAACTCGTTACCGGCCGGCATTCGTGATAGTCAATCTGACTATATTTTCAAAAAACGCGTTAAAGAGCACTATCTGTCGCTGACATAAAATCGATATTCATATATAAGTATTATATGTATTTTATGTGGTATTGTATTATATTTATTGTATTATATTAGTATTCATATTTATTTTATATTCTTTTTATTTTTACTAGTATTTATGATACATAGCATATATATTTCATATTATTATGTATTTAGTGCCTATATATTTATTATTATTATATTTTTTGCATGTAGGTATCTAGTTTATAGTTAGTTTAATGTATGTACACACGTGTCTGCCTTCATATATATTTAAATTATCTCTCTCACGGGTCTGCTGGAAGAAATCTCTTCGAGAGATAAGTTCGCCCTTTGTACTTATTTTCCCCTGTATTCTTTTGTAAATGTTTTTCTGTGTGTGTGCAATAAAGTGTTAAATAAATAAATAAATAAATAAATAAATAATTTTAATTATTTACTTGGGTTACTTGAGACTAAATATGGCTATTTTTTACAGGATGACAATGAAACTATAACGGATTTCAGATCAAGATTCGGTGAAAAATTCTTTCAAGCTCAGGGCGTCAATGTTTCCGCACTTGATAAGGAGGATTTACGATGTGGTGGCCTTGTGAAGGCCCACAACTTGACTGAGCTGTCTCTACAGCGAATTGAAATATTATCAGCTGACTGCATGGTCCAAAAGTGTGAATTCAGGTGAAAACAGTGAAAATTATATTATACTAACATTAAATATTTCTAAAGATTCTTTAAGTTCTATTTGTACGTAGAACTAAAACTATAAAACTAGGTATACTAAATCAAACATTGGAATATTACAGAAGGGGCGGTCCTGATATTTGCCCACCGGATTACAAAGAGAGCGATGACAAAACCTTCTACATCTACTTCTTCCTGAGGTTCATGGGTACCATCATGTTGTCAGCTGGAGTTACAATTATGGATCCAATAGCGCTGACCATGATCCAAAAATATGGTGGTGATTTCGGCAGGGAAAGGTTGTTTTCTAGCATCGGAATGGCCATATTTTCCCCTATAACGGGCATGCTAATAGATATGAGGAGTAAACAAGTCGGTATGTAACGCCATCTCGCAATTGTTATCTTCAGTCAATAAGGTATTACTGGATGTTTACAAAAGTTTGTTGGTTGCAGGTTACACTGACTACTCAGCTGCATTTTACACCTACGATGTATTGCTTTTGATATCAGCAATCACCGTCGCCGTGATGCCCCTTGGAGCTAAAATTCCAGCAGATAATTTACTACATGATTTAGTTAATATTATCAAAATGCCCCACATTATTATTTTCATATTTTTCCTATTCGCATTGGGAAACTTTTGGGGATTCATCGAATCTTATCTTTTCTTGTATTTGAAGGAATTAGGAGCACCTAACTTCTTATTGGGTAAGAAAAGTAAATATTAAGTACCTACCTAGGTACATGCTTCTGTATTACATTTCGATGCGAGTACAGTACATTGACCCAATTTAATTTGTTAAAATTAAATCAGATGCTGAATAGACAACACAGCAGTATGTATATGAGCAGTATGAGTATCACCTTGAAATTCTTTAGTATCTGCTCGAGTTTTGATTTGACGGTTAAGTCATACGATTGCACTAATAAGAAACAATCTCTTGCGGAACTGCTATTAAAGTAATCTGTTCTGTTACAGCATTACTCTGGAATTCCTTCTCGTTATTAGTTGAGTTGTGCGCTGTTATCTCAAATGCAACTAATGTCCAGGAATAACCGTGACCGTGGGCACGCTGAGCAGCATCCCGTTCCTCTACGGAGCGGATGCCATCACCGCCCGCATCGGCCACGTCAATGTCATCATCGTCGCGTTCTTCTCCCACGCCGCCAGACTCGTCGGCTACTCTTTCATTGAGTGAGTGGCGACTGTTTCTATATTTATTTACTCCATTGATATTGTAGCTATTATCACTGGGATATGTGACGTAATAAGACTTAAAATGATAACTCAGATATCTGTCTCGTATGACAGATAATAGAATTCTAAGAAGATACTTTAGGATGATCATCTCAGAATTTGGTACCTACTAGTGCCGTTTAACGTACAAATTTTTGAGATTTCTAGATTTTGCAATGTAGCCTATTGTGATATGACATTATGTTGCTGTAACAGCAACAGAATGCAGAATTGAGACCTTATGAAGTATTTTTTTGTAAATGGCGCTCATTTCGAACAGCATTGTGCGGTCGATATGCATCTATAGTTTCATAGATAAGATGATATCTAGTGCTAATGATCTAGAATATTATAATACTTACAGAACAACGAAGTTATCAGATAAATGTAGTATGCATTTCTGTCTGTCAAAGGATATGAATTGTGCGACAAGTAAACATAGGTACATAAACACACGAGGCACTGCATGTGAGTATTTAGGGTGACAATGCAATGCGCTTGTGGCATTTGAGTTTTTGCAAGCAGCAATGTAAATTATATTACAAACTAATCTTGACTTTCATAAAGCCTTAGAGTACTTAACACATAGTACCAATCCCGTTGCAAAGTGAGGTCGTCCTTTTGCATTAAAACTCCATTTACAGTATTTACGACAGAAGCATTGTCAAGTTTATGAGCACAACGATGTGGTGGGCGGAGCTGATGCTCGTTTACGCGAGCATGTTGTGTTCCTGCATGACGATGCTGTAGACCATAGCACACAACTTACATAAAATGTGCTCAATGAACTTGTACATTTAGTTCAAAATACACTCAAAAGTCACAAAGTTCCTACTATTTAAAACGCTACTAACTTTTCTCTTGTGATGATTCATCATCAGAATTCCGAATATAAATAAATAATAATTTTGTTTTAGGTTTTACTTACGTTTCTAAATGTAAAAAAATTGCATGGTGTTCGTATTTATGAAAACTACAGGCAACGCCTATTTTGGCTTTGACTAACCATTTTAAATTACGGAAAGCGAATCAGTTGTCTCATTTCTAATGTAATCTGCTTGAAATTGGCAAATTCTCTGTTTAATATAATTTTGTGTACTTTTGCAGGAATTCCTGGTGGTGCTTCCCTTTTGAAGCTATGGAGTCATTGTCGGTACATCTGATGTGGGTTGCAGCTGCCACGTACTGTGCTATGTTGGCACCGAAGAGCCTTCTGGCTACTCTGATCGGTGTTCTAGGGATGGCGCATTTTAGTCTTGGTTAGTTTCTTCTTCAAGATCGTTCTTTTCTATTCAGACAGAATAATATACTTAATCTTTGATTGTGTCTATTGCAGTTTTAAATTGATAAATATTTTTGACAATATTTGGCTGTTAAATCTTCTATGCTCTTTCAATTCAAGTTTCATTTATTATATTTTCAGGTAGAGGCAGTGGAAGTTTTGTTGGCGGTTTTCTCATTGCCTCTCTCGGCACCAGGGAAGCGTTCCGATATATGGGCCTCATCGCTTTCATTGGTGGGGTTCTGTATGGTCTTCTCCACTACTTCTGGTTGAGGAAGATCAGCACGTCAGGAACGGATTATACTAGTGATCAGGAAGCTGGTAAGTGAAAAATCAATATTACTTATTCGCGTCGCTTTCTTTCATGTAATCTAGGAGCATTTAATGTCAGGTTTCGGACCCGATTTCTCCGAAATGATGAATATTTCTCTGTCTCGTATAAACCACCTCGGGAACTTCCAAACTTGAACTCTCCAAAATGGACGAATCTTGATAGAAATGTAGAGCGAGTAATTCTATAGTAATGGAGAAAATATATTTTACAGAAAATGGCGAATCGGACAAACTGAATGGCGAGCCAATGCGCAAGGATGCGGAAACGATGATATCCTTGGAGAGACTGCACATAATCACACGTTACAATCCTCTAGGCTCCCTTCACTCATTGCCAAGAGGATCTAGGGCTAGAGTGAGTATTCTAATAGACAATAAATCCACCCTAACTAATATTCTTTACCAGTCCGTGACAAGTTTCGTGCATATAAGGGTAGACCAGCTATATAAGATAGGTATGCATCCAGGACTTGGGGATTTTGCTTTGAAGGCTGGTGCCAAACAAAGCAACTTGGGCCTAAAAGAAATATCCAGACAGTTACTTAGCTACTAAGAATGACTGAAACTGGATCATCTTACTGGGGATAGGTAGGACTAAATGGTGTAGATGCTGCCTTTGTTTTGTTGTCACCCAAAAATATTTTGTTCTATTGACGATATTAACTGCGTGGACAAATTTTTGCACTAACTACAAAATAATCCTGTATATCCCGGACCACCTTAAATAATAAACCAAATTCCTCTTCCAGCTGTCCCAGGGGGACATTAACGAGCTCTGCAGAAGCCGCAGCGGCAGCAATGCTCAGCGACGCTGCAGCAACATCGAGATTTCCCCTAAAACCCCTCAGGGTTCAGCCTCAAAAGTAGACCTCCTCCGGTCAGCATTGGAGATCAGCCACCACCACGGACGGGGTCACATTATATCGAACCCAGTGCTATCAAGTTCCAATAGACCTCATCCATATAAGGTAAGAGTTGCTCAAAATTTCACAACGAAAGTCTCTAAGCACCTAAACAATAATAAGAATATCTTGAAAAATATCGAATTTTCGTAATTATAAATTATTTCTATTGCATTATCATTCAACAAAACCAGATAGATATTATATGAGTATGACTGAATCTGAGAAAAGGAAAAAATGAACCTATAGATATTGTCATGATCATGAAGATGAAGGAAAATATTTTGTCATTGAAATAACATTTCTACGATATAAGGACTACGTACTTGTAATACCTTACTAATTTCACAGCAAATAGTCTTAAGACTTATTTATTTCTACCACGATTTCCATATTTGTTCATCGTTATCTATAAAATTGTGACGTATATAGATGCAAATTTATAGCACCGTTTATTTGAAAAGAATTAGACCTCGGGATAAAATAAATACCTGGCTTTGGTATCTGTTGATATCATGACAATAGCGCGTAGGTTATAGGGAAACTTAAAAAATCAAATATTTAACGTAAGTCTGTAGAAAACGAACATTAGAATTGAATAATCTTTACTTAATTGCTGCTTGCAATCAGAACAAAATTAAAAACAAAAAATTAAACCTAAAATGCATGTGCACACGTCAGTTGATATTACATATTTTCAAAGAAAAACAATTGAATAAAAAAGGAAAAACAATAGAAGAATAAAAAGAACTCTTCTGTAAAGATTAAATACGCTAAAATTTACATTTTCAGCTTGCAAACAGCGCACCAAAACTTACACAACGAAACAACATATCGCAACCGGTCCTCTCTGAATTCGATCCTCGTCGTCGTGACTCCATTCCAGAAGAAGCTGAGGAGGATCGTCTGGCAGCGGCTGGCAAGATTCCAGCCAAGACTAAAAGTGACCATCTTCCACCACCTCCGACTTACGACGAGGCTATCAGCGAGCACAGTAGAAAAAGTTGGCATTCCGATGACAGTACGCCTACTTAAACACCAAAAGTTAAACTAATTAAAGTTAAGGCTAAAGTTACTGAGAAATCAAGTTATGGATAGTGTTCTATTATAATTGGGACGTTAAAAGAAGTGATGTTGTTGATCGATGATAAAAATTATCAATGAGGACTTAACATTTCTTAATTTTTCCAAACTTTAAAGTGAGTTCAGTAGGGCACAGAACTTCTGGTGTCTGGAAGCTTTGCTTCAAGTCGCATTTTGTTATTTTGAACAAATGTGTGATTGTTCACGTTTACACCCGAGAACGTCAGAGATGGCTACTGCAAAATGGGGTGACGTCTTCTTCTGAGGGTCTTCTTCCTATTTCTATTTCAGGTGCTGATTAAAGAAAATGAAAATAATTTCTCATGCGATCTTGACTACTAAACGCTAGAATTCTATACTTTGACATCAACTGGTCGAAATCACACATTATTATTTTATAGATTTTTATAATGGTTGTTATTGTTTTCTATTCAATTGTATGAACTAATATTTTTTACAATATATATTATTCCTTGAATATCTCTTGATCTGAAGTAGTTTGAAGGATAGTGAGGAAATCTTGTAAAGGCTTTAATTTATTTAAGTTGTAGATAGACTTGTCTAATACACAACTAAGTTGTTATTATTGATTTTCTTTTTACCCTATAAAAGTGTTAAATTCATATTTCCGAACTTATTTAGATTCAGGTAAGTGTAGCATCTATTTAAAAAAATTACAATTACGTAAAAAGAACTACAAACAACATTTATTATGTTTTTATTATTATAGATCGTCTCCATTTTCATAAACTTAATCATTTAAATTTATTATATAGTAAGCACTGGAAACATTAAATTTGAAAGAATTTAATAGTGGTTTTGAATAAAACCACTGAAATGAAACTTTTAATGGTAGGTTTGGGGTGTGAGTGGTTCGACCCTTATCCTAAGAACCAAAGCCAACCTCACCTGCTCGCGGTGCACCCTGCTATCACTAACGAGGCTCTGGCGCAACCATGGTACCCCGCTGGGTTACAGAGATCTGACGGCTCTGTGTAATACCTGACCCCGTCAGCTGCTTGGTGGTAGGTCCTCTTGGGCCGTCTGGCTAGCAACCACCCTCCTATTTGAGTCTGCCGCCAAATATCTCCACTCAGGTGGTGATGTGTTTCGGCAGTGTATAGGAGAGCCAGCCCTCCTCTTCACAGAATGCGTGAGCTTGTGTGATACCTGAGGACCCGCGATACAAAGAGCATCATCTTACGAGGAGGCGTGACATATTGGCGTGGGGGCCAGGGAGACCCGGTGAAACGGCTGACCGCTGGCCGCCCGCTGGCTAGTAGGGGACCCGAACCCAGGCTTTTACCTTTATCTCTGGGCCTGGGAGGCTGTCCCACCAACCAGTGCATAATCCCGCAGATCGGTTGTCGTGCCGGGGTAAGAGACCGGAGTGGAACCCGGCAGCCGCTCTCGGGGGGGACCGGGGGCCCTTCCGTCCCCCATGCCAGCACTTCACACTACCTCTTCGTCCGAGTTGTCTCCACAGATCGCATCTCCTTTTCCTTGGGATCACACAAGCTACGAAATTCTGTTCTCTCTTCACCTTCCAACAAACATGGCTGTTCCAAAGAAAAAAAGAGTACATTCAGCGGCTCCCCATTCCACTTTACAAGTAGACATGTGCAATATCAGGGGATTGCACTCCAACCTCAACGCCGTTCACCACCACCTTGAGACGGCGAAGCCGGCCATACTCTTTTTGACGGAGACGCAAATATCCTGCCCGGCTGACACATCGTATCTCCACTATCCTGGCTACAAACTCGAACATTCGTTCGTGCGTAAAGCCGGTGTGTGTATGTTTATCCGGGAGGATATTTGTTGTCGTCGGCTCAACAGCTTTGAAGGCGGAGGCCTGTCGACTTTATGGGCGCGTATTGACTACGGTGGTCAAACCCGGGTCTACGCTTGCCTTTACAGGTCTCATAGCGGGGACGCGGAGACGAGCAAGCTCTTTGAGCACGTCCAGATAGCGACCGACAGAGTCCTAGAGCAGTACTCGTCCGCGGAAGTGGTCATTCTCGGTGACTTTAATGCCCACCACGTGGAGTGGCTGGGGTCACGACTTACCGACCATGCGGGTAGGACTGCCTACAATTTCGCCGTGGCCTACGGTCTCTCTCAACTGGTTTCCGTGCCAACGAGGATCCCAGACGTGGAGGACCACTCACCCTCTATTCTGGATCTTCTGCTGACCACTCACCCAGACAACTACAAGGTGGCGGTCGATGCCCCGCTTGGGTCTTCTGACCATTGCCTGGTTCGTTCTGAGGTGCCACTTACTCGACCAGAAAGATCCCGTCCTGCCGGGACGCGTAGAGTATGGCATTATGGGTCAGCAGATTGGGATGGATTGCGAGAGTTCTACGCCTCCTACCCATGGAAACAGCTTTGTTTCTCGTCGGACGATTCCGATACCTGTGCAAACGCCGTAGCTGATGTGGTTCTACAGGGAATGGGCTGCTTTATCCCAAACTCTGTGGTTCCCATCGGCGGACGGAGTGAACCCTGGTTCGATAGGCCTTGCGCAGAGGCAACCCGCCTCAAGCGAGCCGCTTACCAAACCTGGATCAAAGCACGGGCATCTATGGATCCTAGCGCACCCGAGCTGAAGAAAATATACAACGCTGTTTCCAGATCTACGAAGAAGCAGATTGCCAGGGCAAAATTCAACCATATCAGCAGACTTGGCGACCGACTTGCAAGTTTCCCATCTGGGAGTCGAGCTTTCTGGTCGCTCGCCAAAGCTGTTGAGGGTAACTTCTGCCGGTCGTCCTTACCACCTTTGCGCACTCCTGATGACCTTCTGGCTCACACTGCAAAGGAGAAAGCCGAACTACTGGGAACTCTCTTTGCAAACAACTCAACTCTTGACGACTGTGGAGCCACACCGCCTACCATCCAGCGATGTGAGAGCCTCATGTCGGAAATTCGCTTCACTCAGAAGGCGATCCGGCGGGCTCTTCGTTCTCTCGACGTCAGGAAGTCGAGCGGGCCAGATGGCATCCCAGCCATTGTGCTTAAGACATGCGCTCCCGAGCTGTCTCCCGTTCTAATGCGATTATTCACTCTCTCTTACACTACCGGTAAAGTACCGTCTTCGTGGAAGGTAGCCCTAGTCCACCCAATTCCCAAAAAGGGTGACCGCACAGACCCGTCCAACTACAGGCCCATAGCAATCACTTCCCTTCTCTCCAAGGTGATGGAGCGTGTGATTAACTCTCAGCTCCTGGGATATTTGGAGGATCACCTGCTGATAAACGACCGACAATATGGTTTCCGCCATGGCCGGTCAGCGGGTGATCTTCTAATATACCTAACACACCGTTGGGCAGAAGCCGTTGAGAGTAAGGGGGAGGCGTTGGCTGTCAGCCTAGACATTGCTAAGGCTTTTGACAGGGTCTGGCACAAGGCACTTCTTTCGAAGCTGCCGTCCTACGGTATATCCGAGGGACTGTGCAATTGGGTCGCCAGCTTCTTAACTGGGCGGAGCATTAAGGTCGCTGTCGACGGTTGTTGCTCGGAAACCAAGCCCATTAATGCTGGTGTGCCTCAAGGCTCTGTGCTATCTCCAACGCTGTTCATCTTGCATATCAACGATATGTTGCGCACCTGCAACATCCATTGTTATGCAGACGACAGCACTGGAGATGCGTGTTACACGGGCCGGGCGAACATCCCTCGTCACCAGGTGGAAGAGAGCAGAATCCAACTTGTGTCGGAAATCGAGGACTCTCTGGAGCGAGTCTCGGAATGGGGCCGACTAAACTTAGTCCAATTTAACCCCGCTAAGACACAAGTTTGCGCGTTTACCGCTAAAAAAACCCCATTTATCGTGGCGCCTCGGTTCCAGGACACTCCTCTTAACACATCCAAGAGTTTAGGAATCCTCGGTGTCGATGTCTCGAATGAAGTACAATTTCGGAGTCACTTGGAAAGCAAAGGCAAACTTGCTTCAAAGAAGCTTGGTGTGCTGAACAGAGCTAAGCGATACTTCACAGCGGGCCAAAGACTAGTGCTCTATAAAGCACAGGTAAGGCCCCATATGGAGTATTGCTCTCATCTCTGGGCCGGTGCACCACAATATCAGCTTCTTCCACTTGACTCCGTTCAAAAACGTGCAGTTCGGGTCGTCGACGATTCCATACTCACAGGCGGGCTGGAGCCCCTTAGTCTGAGGAGAGACATCGGCTCCCTATGTGTGCTCTACCGCCTGTATAATGGGGAGTGTTCCGAGGAATTGTTCGATCTGGTGCCAACCACCAGTTTTCGCCATCGCACCGCGCGCCGTCAGAATACGGTTCACCCACATTTCATAGATCCCTGGCGGACCAGCACTGTGCGCTTCTCGCGTTCTTTTCTGCTGCGCACGTGCAAAATGTGGAATGACCTTCCCTCTGACGTATTTCCACAGCGCTACGATATGGGGTCCTTCAAGAAGAGAGTCAAAAGAGCTCTTCAACCAAGGCCGGCAACGCACCAGCACCCCCCGGGTGTTGCAGGTGTCTATAGGCGGCGGTGACCTCTTAACATCAGGAGGCCCGCCTGCTTGTTGCCCCCGTAGCAATAAAAAAAAAAAAAAAAAAAAAAAAAAAAAAGGTACATAAATAAGCAATGCCCAAGATCAATTTATCTTATAATGCTCTAAATAGTTTATAAAAATAACCATGTAAATGACCTTAACTTACTCGTATAACGTAATAACATTCTAACAATAATAAATGCGTATGACTAACTAAACTAAATTAAACACAGTACAGTCGCCACGGTAAGTGGTTCATCATTGATTTCAAATTGAGTACGTACTTGTACGAGTATATTGTAAGAAAATATAAATAAACAATGAATAGGAATTTACTGTGACAATAATTAAAACATAAAAAAATGCGTCGTTATATTATTATTATTATATTTTCAACACATTTTCCCGTAGAGTGGCTCTTAATGCACCGCTTTTAGGTGCTTAATGCATAAGAAATGATGCGGATTGGTCGCATGGACAGTGCAGTTCTCGACTCTATGAAGCCAGCTAGGGCGCCTTCATACTACTATCGTCCATGAGGTGGTAAATCACTTATTGGGCCGACTATACATTTTTATCTTAGCGTACTTATACTCGTACAACAATTTTGAATAAAATATATATTCTTACCAAAAATATATTTAATAATCTCAGGGTTTAAAATAGGGTCATTTCAATTTATCGTAGGTCCGCCTCTATGGAGTTCCTGATATTATGTTATGTCAACTATAATTATTAGGCGGATTGTACTTTTTTTGTGTAGCAAAAATAGTAACTACTGTTACTGTATTAAAATTGTTCTGAAGCTCACTGCACCTAACAACGGTACATACTATCTACAAACTAGAATTTTAATACATTTTCCTGTATTTTGTTCCAATTCTTTCTTGCAAACTCACACCCTCGATTGGGGCCAAACTAAATGATGCCTTAAGTCGACTTAGTCCATACGTACTTCACAAATTTATTTTTAGTCGTAATTGTCAGGACAATTGAGCTGATCGGTCTTCTTGAAGTAAGCTCGGTTGATGTTGTTCTTATCAGCGGCGTGGTAGGCTTTTTCTAAAATCGATAGCGGAGGATTTCTTTCTCTCGTCAGTATCCATGCATTTCCTGTAACAAATTGACAAGTATTAGGGCTTCTTTCACCACTTGCTGAAAAGTCCCAGATACCCTATCGGCAGGTTATCTGACCGATAGCCAATTTTTTTTGTGTCACAGGTATCTGATTGCCTAATATCTTAACTATTATTATATATTTTATTTAATCTATCAGACAGATTTATGTGATAAATTAGTTTATCTACAATAACATATTTAACCCTAACCCCATAGAGAGACTGAGAGGGCACAACTTGAGAATACAAAGAGCCAATGCACAGCTGAACCCCTACAGAAATTTTCTAAGCAACAGGGTTGCATCCAAATGGAATAATCTGCCAGAATCTGTTGTATCTGCCACTTCCGTAAACATGTTCAAGAACAGACTAGACAACTTTCTCAAATCTAAAAAGACGCAATAAATTAATATAAATTATGAAAGCAAGTCGACTGCTGATATGGAAGCATCAGCTTTAGCTGCCTTTCCATTTAAATAATAATAATAAAAAAAATCTCTAAGATTACTATCTGTAACAATATCAGGAAGTGGTGAAAGAAGCCCTTACTCTTGTATCCCCAGCTATAGGCGGACTCAGACCACGACCACAAGGGTAGGCCTGATCCCCAACAGTGGGGACATATTAATAGGTTGTTGACTAACGTGTATGAAAGAAGCTGAAGTCATAGCAGCTGTAGACCACGGCGTAGTTGTCGTAGTCGGTGTCCACCACCCAGTACGGCGCCTCCAGGTTGAGCGGCAGCGACGGGAACCGCACCGAGAGCTTCCCCTCGTCCGAGCGGCTCACTTGGTTCGCCTCGCCCTCGATCCCGTACTGGATGCCGGTGCTGGAATGGTAACAGTACCGAGTAAGTAAAGCTGGAAGGTCGGTAAATTCTATGCTGGCATGCGATAAAAATTGGGAAACGAGATGTGGGTAATAAAAAATAGTAGGAAATTGGAAAATATGCGGATGATATGATTAAGGTTTTTTGGTATGATTAAGGTTGGAGCCGGATAAGATTAGAGGTGTGGGATTGATAGGATTAGAGTGGGGCCGGAATATATAGTAGTGGTAGATAGTGGTTTTGTATGAGACAAAAATAAGACCGGATAGAAAGAGAGTGGGAATGGTTAGGAAGAGAGTAGGGCCGGATATATTATTTTCATCACACACGCTCGTTAAGGGTCTGATTATATGCGTACTTAAAGAAACACAATGGCCTATATATACCCGCGGGAGAATAATGAAAATCAGTACAATATTATACCCCTAGGGCTGTAATGTGTAGCTGGCTGTAAGTACTGAACTGGTTTATTAAATTAATTAAGTTAAAAATTAAGTTAAATTGAGTAGTTAACTTATATCTCGACTAAAATCGACTGCACTCGACTGTACTCGCCTGTACTCGACTGTACTCGACTGTACTCGATTGTACTCGACTGTACTCGACTTGAGTTAAACTAAGTTATATTAAGGTAATTAAATTTAACTCAATTTAACTTAATTTAACTAAATTAATTTAATAAACTTAAATAATATCAGCAAAGTCAAAGAAAATAAATTTGTTCCCTTGTGTCGTAGGTATTTGTTTCCTCGCAAATGTGATGAAAAACATTGTGTGCATCACGGGCAGTAAGGGTATTACAAACTCGAGTCATTAAAATCCCTCCGCCTTCGGCGGCGTCGGGCTTCTAACAGACTCTCGTTAGTAATATCCTACTTACTGCCCTTATTGCACAATGTACTAATATGAGTTCAAAACATTATAGTTCTTGAAATTATGGAATGTATGAGTTTCGAACGTCATAAATTAAGATTTTTTACATTTAGAACGTAAATAGATAATGGTTTTCTGTATTTTGTTACATATCCAATCATTGATGTTGCCTTGTTAATTATTAATTTCTTGAGAAAAAATAATGAGTAATCTTCCACACATGCAAAGCCCAACTGTGGACAAGGCAGATCGTGACACAGTCATGATGAAATATACTCACAAACTACTAAGCTGCTTGTTCACTATGCTTATGATCCCGTTGTCCTTTTCGCTATAGTCTGCCGTCACGCATCGCCCACCAAGTTGGAATACGGCGAAATATTTCTCCGCTTCATACCACTTGCCCAAGTACTGTAAAATGCAAACATACCTAGTATTAGGTTAAATACTTTCCTCATTGCCTTGGCGTGTGTGAAGAGAATGATGAGACTGAGGGCTTCTTTCACCACTTGCTGATATTGTTACAGATAGTTATCTGACAGATAAACTAATCTAATCTGACTGATAGGATGATTATATAAAATAGATAAGATAATGGTATAAGGCAATCAGTTAGCTATGAAACAAAAAATATTTGGGTATTTGTCAGATAACCTGGACATAGGGTATCAGGGACTTTATCAGCAAGTGGTGAAAGAAGCCCTGAGCCTAGCGAAAGGCTGTCTTAGGATCACGAAGCATGAATAAACTCCGTGGTCTTTTTGCCTAGCCCGTTAGGGACATAACGATATATGATTACCTACTTTGCTTTAAGTAAGTATCAGTATTATATGTGTAGGTATTATTACTAAGGGATTTTAAGTACTAAGCCTACTGGAACCTGGAACATGCTTTAGCAAAACTTGTTGGCGTTATGAGTACTTTAAACTCTTGCTCAGAGACCGGTTATAACAAGGTAACTAATGATTTAGAAGAAAGTCTTGACTGGATATTCAAAATTGCACCCGGGGACGGAATAACCCGATGAAATAACGGTAGTTTCATGAAGCGGTATGCGTCATAGTTACCAACGATCGGGGAATAATGTGAAAAGAAAATTTGCTTCAAAAAACGTTTTCTAGACAAAATTGACATCAAAAAGAGAATATTTTATTCTGAATTTGAATTACCCGGTTGGGTTGGAAGTCCTTCATAGCGGCCACGTCGGGGCACACCCCTGGGAACACGATCTGCGCGTGCGACGCCCTCGTCACTATGAACCCGCACAGGAACACCGCAATATCGCGTATCACTGACATCTGCAATAGCACACAGAAAAAATACCTAGTAGTTATTTGTTTGTTTGTTTGTTTGTTTGTTTGTTTGTTTGTTTGTTTGTTTGTTTGTTTGTTTGTTTGTTTGTTTGTTTGTTTGTTTGTTTGCTTGTTTTAAAACCTATAACACAAAATACAGTTGACAAGTAAAGCCAAGTAAATAGGTACAAACGTCTGTTGAGAAGTAAAGATAAAATATAATTATATGAATCTATTTACAAGGAGCCTTTTTAGAAGTATCAGTGTGTGCGTTGGTTCCATGAGGGTAAAAACGTATTTTTTTATGAAGATAGTATGAATACAGTTGCTGGGAAGGGCCCAATGGGACCGACTAAGGAATTCATGAGTACAGCGGTAGCATCATAGCAACGAGAATAATATCAAATTCACATCCAAAATAGTACCGCCAAATTGACAGATATATCCACACAATACTGCTTCCATATGGCCGTCGCTCGGTCAGCGACACTGATCAATTCACTTCTATCTTCTTGGTTGGTTCTAACTTCTAATTTGTGAATGGAAATTCGACAAAAAATGATCTAAAATTAGTTTACTGAGAAGTTTTCTTTTTAATCTGTGGCATTCCTAAATAGTTCCATTTCCATGAGTAAAAAAATTATTGTAAATTTTATACTTAGTGTTTCTGCTTGACACTCTTTGTCTAATTTTCGACGTATAATTTCTTGCAGAGAAAAGAAAACCTACATTTTTACCTACTTAACTACTTATTAACCTAAATTACCTACTACCCATTGATTATCTATCTAGATATAATTCTACTTACTGGTCACACCTTGAAGCTATTGTATTTACCTGATTCACAATTATGTCTATCTACAATATTATTTGTTTTGGAGCGGCTTTTGTTGTAACATCGTCATGCATGATACAAACGTTTGAACATGTGACAAACGTTTCAAATTAGTTTGCTTTACACGTTGATACCTAATCATGGATTTGATATTTAGTAGTATTTTTTAATGAATTTGATTAAATAGTGGAAACTACAATTTTCCTAATTATTCATGTTTGGCATCAGCTTTTTGATGTCTACCGTTGGACTCTCGCATCTTTCTTGTATCAGTCTCTTTGTGACTACAGAAATCGTCTGAACAACTTGTTAGTGAGGTTAGAGACCCTGCTTTACGGTGATTTAAACCATTCAAGGAAATGCTAATGATCTTTTTGTCTCTACAATATCTAAAGAGGAAGAAATTGTGTCGTACAGTCAGAATAACGAAGAAAAGGCTGTAAGAAACAAAGACTCCGACACACGGTGTATATAGTTATTGCACTATGCAAGTCAAATTTTTTAAAGAGAAAAGTACGACCTAATATAATATACGAGAGTCGAGCGGACAAAGCAAATTCTTACTACGTCTTTAAAGGAACATAACAAAGGAAATAGACAAACGTTACAACAAACATTTAAAAAAGAATGTTCCAGTGACCTATAAACAAATGCTTCTCATTGTATGTAAACTATACGTAACTACACCTAGTAAGTTTAGGTACATACTCTAGGTCATAGGCATTGAACTCCTTAGGTTTGAGTGTAGAAATTAATTGAATTGTACTCAATCATCTGTTTTTTATTTAGGTATTTAGTTATTTTAGGAGTGGTAATCGCGCATGTTTAAGTAAAGTATAATTATGATTATTGTATAAGTGTAAAAAAATATAAAAAATATAATTTTTAGTAAATCAAATCTTTGTTTAGGATAGTAACTCATAATTTGGGGCTTGTTTTTTTCATTAAAAAATAGTTGAGTCTGTATTGCAGCGAGACAGCAGTTGTGCGATGTGGCCGTAGTTTCATCTTAAATGAAAAAAACCTATTTACTCTGCATACTCGTAGCAAAACAGGGAAAAACGAGTAAAGTTTTTTCTTGAGACGTGTTTTTGTAATGTGCGAAATATTTTGCGAAGTACCTTACTAATGATTTCACACGGGTATATTCTGCTAACACTAATCATTAATTACATAATCATTTTTGCAGACTAGCGATAATCATTAGGAATTTATGTTCGCAACGCACTTCGTAAGATACTTAGAAGTAGATTGAGGTATATTATTAAATATTCTATGATTGAGGTAGTTGTACTTATTATTTATTCTGTGATTAAGGTTAGGTTCAGGGCTTGCAACCACTTTGTCATGTTGGTTGGAACCAAAATGGATCTTGAGACACAATTTACCAGTATTAATGATATGAGTTGAAACAAAATTTTCTTCGATTTTCGAGTCCTTTAGACAGACACAAAGCCAAATACGCAAAATGCCAAAGATGTGAATAAAACGGCAGGTACGCAAAATGCCAAATTCTCATAATGCATACGCGAAATACCAAATACGCATAATCCAAACTATGTGCATTTTATCAATGTTGTTAAAAATATTTTGTGTGATGATAATACAGGGTACCTATACAGGGTGTTACAAAACAAGTAGTACAGCCGAAAGGAGGTTAAATGGGGCCTTATAACGAGTCCATTCACATACCTCAAAAAGTAAAAATAAATATAAATAAAATAATTTTTTATTTATTTATATTTATTTTTTAGAAAAAAATAAAAATTAAAAATATTTTTATTTTCACTGATGTGCAAACTCTATTTAGAAAAACTATTTGGTTCCCTGACTTACCTGGTTACCCTGGTTGGCCTTGATAATTAATTATGTTTTTAAGGGGTATTTTGTAACACGTTGTATAAGCTATTATAACACCAAGCTTTACTAAGTTCGGTTCAGCCGTAATGGAGTGGTTGAGTGCCAAACTTTCAAACAAATTATTAGATAGATTAAGTTAAGTTTGACATGCATATTTTGTCTGTACTGTACACAGTTTCTTCGTAGTGGCAACCCTATTTTAAAGTGTCCTTGTCAAGTAGGCTAGGCCAAGTCCGGATGTGTACGGTGCCGTCTAACGGTTCAACACTGCTCCATTGCACTGGTCTATGAGCAAAATGATGAGAGCCAGCGATTGTATACATTTCTACAGTTATGCGCTATACAATTTATGATTCTGCAAGCGCCTTTGAATATAACATCTATGTGTTAAAAATATTTCTATTTAACTAAACTATGGACTATACTAATACCATAATTGTACCGTAATCTTTTTACTGCGTTGACTTAGAAGTTTGATTTTTTCACCGCTCTAAGGAATCGCAGATTCGGATATTTGATATTAATTTCAATTTGACACCTCAAAAAGGATCTTGACAGACAGACAGACAATGAAGTGATCCTATAAGGGTTCCTTTTTTCCTTTTGAGGTACGGAACCCCAAAAAAAAGGTAGGTAATTTTATAAGAAGTTATTACCTGGGTAACTACCCATAGGAATTCGCATTTATTAATCGTGATTGACTTCACAAATATCATACGTCCTCGTCCATCAGGTCATCGGATGACAATCAATATGAGTTAATGATGATTGATGTTAGATAAGTCATCTAACATCAATAGCGAGCTCTATAACGATGACTAAATAATAGACAATTAGGTATACATTATTACTACTTTGGTGTCCAGAAGCTCCCACCGTTACATAAGTAGGTATATTGTAAAAAAATACATAAAGGACTGACCTCAACTGAACTTCAACTTAGTAAATTTTTTGATAGTGTGACATTTTTTTGCTAAAGTATCAATATCCGCTTGGATGGTCTGACATTTTGCTACTCTGCCACTACTTATTTTGCACAATGGGCGTTCTGACACAGAACGTCATTTTCGACAACATCTTTGCCACGATCCCGATTCCCAGTTCCTCAATGTGAGTTCTAGACAAGGCAATTTTATTTTCTATAAGTAATATTTGTTCTAAAGTGTATTGGGCTCCCTAAACGATCATGCGGCATGACATTACGTGCTGTCACTCATGCATGACCGTCTAGTTGTAGTGATTGACGTGCATGACATGCAAACTACGTGCTGGCCGTTGCTTCACTGTACTGATTGATAGCAAGCATGATGGTCCATCATGCAGCATGATAATTCATGTAAACGTTGCATGTCATGCAAACATGATCGTTTAGGGACCGCTTAACATTTCAACTTCAAATCTAATGACACTTTTGGGACAGTGGGCTTCTTTGCAATGATAATAATTCGCCTAAATTGATAAAGATCACAAAGAAGGCTAAACAGCCGGATCATCAATAAAAATGTATTTCCAACTAATTAATAATGGAAATTAAATTAAATTATTAATATGTAAATAACTAGGTAAGTAGGTGCACATTTATAAAAAGTTAACGATAAAGAATGCGCAGATGCATATTTGCCTTACGTAATGACAATATTGTGTGTATGGATAAAAAATTAGCACCTGGGTGCTAGAATCGTGTTGTATTATCTATTACCGTAATTGACATAACATCTAGTTTGTAAAAACATACCTACATAATTATAATCAACCTAGCAGAATCTACAGATTTAGTTGACTTATTCTATTTTATATTTGGAGGATCCGCTTTATTTATATAATAACTTGTTTCTAGCTCTAGACAAAATTGGGAATCTTGCTTCACATTCTGTCTTCGATTATTTATTATTTCTTTCCCCTAATTATCTGTTCTCATCTGCATTCTTCGCACTCAGCTGTGTAAATGACACTCTTGTAGAAGTAACTGTATTTGCCTCTACCGGTTTTAATAACGTGTTCAGAGTTGGCCTTAACCTTTGTACGTTCGACCTAATTAGGCACCTATGTGTATTACTGTTCTTAGGAACAAAATTGCAATTACTAGACACAATAGGTGATTAACAGGAGACATTAGGGAGTTCAATTTGTATGGGAAGTCAAGAATACGTATATATACTAAATTATTTTAA
Organism: Metalampra italica; assembly: GCA_949699065.1. NCBI lineage: Eukaryota > Metazoa > Arthropoda > Insecta > Lepidoptera > Oecophoridae > Metalampra > Metalampra italica. The sequence goes on along the minus strand of OX452971.1, from coordinate 10,769,278 downwards.
TGTAAGTTCATTATCAAATTTAAAAACTACTTTATCTGCATAATGACTGGGTGACCAAGGTTCTTCCGAAATTAATGTTTGATTATTATAAGTTATTAGATTTCCTTCACGACGTTGTTATGGAAAATATTTATTCTAATTAGACTAAACTACTGCTATTTTTAACGCATTGCGTGTTTTATTTATGTCATATCAGGTATACACAGGTTTAGAAACGGACCAAAATAAGTTTATGCATCCTGTGTCCTTCTGCATTAAGATGTGTTTTAATGTGCGTGAGAGACGATAGGAAATACCTAGAAGATGTGTCTAGTAGACATTTTCAACTTTTAATGATTAAAAGTTGAAAATGTCTACTAGATTGCCTGAAAATTAGCTTTTTTGTATTTGGAATAAAAAGAAAACAATACAGAAAGTCAAATAATGTGTAGTATCATCGGAGTAGCCTAGGTAGTCTTTAAATAAATTCCTTAGTGGTTTTTGAATCCCAGGATACCAGAGGTATATTCTTCTCAATACTTGAGGTCATTCACTCCAAAACACCTACCCCGGCTACTGATTTTTGAGGGTTTCTTTGCAAAGATTTACTTCATGCAAATTTTAATGCTATCGCAATAAGAGCATAATTGTTTGCCAAATAAAGTGCACTATTAAATGAGATCTGTGATGGTAAAATCTCGGTGTTAATCTCTTTTTTTGCATTTGGTAAATAAATTAATATGTTAGTTTGCACCATTTCAAAACGATCTACATTAACTTACCTTGAAATAATTTAATTCGTAACACTTGTTATTAACTAGTTTAATATTAATTAACTTTAACAATATGCAACTTCAATTTAGAATTTGTTTGACCGTCGTCGTTGGTAGGTTCCTACCTCTGCCCACAGTTGAAGCGCGACTGCTGTGTGTTTACTCCGCTTACCGCAGTGTAAGAAGCAAAATAAATACTTGCCGTTAGCATCCAAGGAAATTGTTTAAGTATAGATACTTAATATATTTCATTTCTTCCTTAATATCATTTTCGGTAAACGTGAGTAGATTTGATTGTGGACCTTTTTATTTTTTGGTTGTAGTGTTGTTATTGTTATTCATTTATTAAGTCTTAGTATCTTTGAAAGAATTACTTACAAATTTTTGATTTTCTTCAGTATATCCACCAATTCGTCCTTTTTATGAGGATTGTTATATAAATTTCTTGGGATTATTAGATATGTTTTTAACTGCATCAATTATATTCTCTTTGTTACTAATGATTAATTTTGTATCTTTAACAATACTTTCTTCTTCTATAGTTATATTTTTATTATCATTCACATACTCTATCATTTTTAAGCTCACAAGCGCCCTCTTCAGTTGTTTCTCCGTAACTTCTAGTGAGTTGCATTGTGAACATGTTTCAACAATGGCTACCTTAATGATTAGTTCATGTGTTACCTTACAGAGGACGCCTTTGTCCTTTATAAAATATTTTGCAGTTTCTATACAAAAATTTGGTTAACTTTTATTAAAATAAAAGTTTTTTCAAATTTAATATTTCAAAAAAATTTGAAAAAGTGATTCAAACCTCGCAATATTAATTTCAAATACAATAAGATTTGAATGCACGACTACATTGAGCTTTATATACGTACAATTCGTCGATTCTTTCGACTGGGAGCGTGGCGTCTCCTGTAATCCGGCTTCTCGGAGGTCGGGTGCGGAGGATGGTTTGAGGTCGGGAGTCCTGCTGCTGAGTGGCCCATGTTGACTGGACGTCCACACTAAGCCCGGTATTAATATGGACCCCCCGGAGGAGTCTGGGGGGTGCAGGTTAACTAAGGAGGGGCGAACCGGGCCAGGGGGGAAACCCAGCAGCCAAAAGTCCCCGTATCGGGCAGTAGTGGGATAGCGGCCGGGAGTGGGCGCTCAGTAGCAGCCTGACCAACACAATCAGACCCGTTCCTTTTGCAGTTATTTTGCTTTTACCTAAAGAGGAAAATGTTTGTTTTTTAAAAGTTTGTATTGGGTAACTTGGGAGCAAGCCGGAAATAAAACGGCTTGAATAAAAATTAATCAAATCCTAGATCAAATCTGAGTTTTTTTGTTATCTGCGGGAATTATCAGCTTTGCCGTTTTTACCGATAAATTCCAAATATTACTCCTTAGGTAAAATTTATATATATTTTAGGTATGTGACAGCCTCGGTTCACTAGTCAATTTGAAATTACTCGTGTTTAGATTTATTACCTAATGTTTAATGGACTATAGGACAACAAGGTTAATGACGATATTTTAAATAAGATTCTCAATTTTAATTCTATCTTTATTTCATCATTCAGTTTGCAATCATTTACAATTTAATGACTATCGCGTAAAACTTACTTACGATCATAATATTGCGTCATTCAAAACGACCTAAGCGTCAGTTTCAATTCTTGTAACTTATTTGGTACAATAGCCCCAAGTTCAAATGCTAGCAAAGCCTCAGTCACTCACTCATCTATACAGTTCCTAGTCCTAGTCTAATTTCTTCCTGAACTAAATTCATTTGAAGAGTCGTTAGTTAAAGCACCATGCACATTACAGACCATGTCATGACCATGATTTGACTCTAGCGACCGGCGCTGGCAAAATCCTACTTTTATCATTAATTAGAATTTGCTGATAAAACTCCAGCCTTAAAACATTCATGACACGGTGGGCTGAATGTGAATGGCACTTTATTGAGGTTTCTCCATATCCATAGCTTCCTTCTCCTTCGACTCGTTTGACTCCATCATATCTGGCATTTCTAGTTTTAAAATATCTGGTTTTGGCATTTCCTTTTCTGGCATGTCTGCTTTTGCTGGCATTTCTTCTGGCTTGTCCATCTTCTCTTCTTTCTTCTCAGATGACTCGGCCATAATTAGTTCGGGGACTGGCATTGGTTTGCTAGCTTCAGCCAAAGGGACGGCAGACCTCTCTTCCGGCACTTCGGGCTTGACTACAGGATCAACTCGTTTCTGTGAAAAAAAAAGACATTAAAAGCTTTCAATGATTTATAATAACAAGTAACTCAATATACCGATACCGACGACTAACACAGGAATGAAGTACCTAGGTACGTACCTACCTAAGTAGAAATACTATCTAAACCTTATCCGAAAAAAAAAGTTTAAATATTTTCTGCAAAATATTTTTAGAAGTAAGTTTATTTCTTGCATTTTAAATGTAAGCACTTTCGTCATAGAGGAAGTACTTTCGTACGACGATAAGTGAAACCTGCGAAAATGAGTTCTAAACAAAAACTTACCTCGACTACTTGTTCAACAATTTTCTCCACCACCTCTGGGAGTCCAGCACTCTTCTCTTCAACTTCCACATTCACGGCGCTCTTCGACTCGGCAGCAGCTGGGTTTGGGAGGATGTTGCAGTCGGCTTGGGGAGTCTTCACGAAGAAGGTCCTGGAGATCTTGTACTTGTCCAGCATGCCGTATGCCGCCTGCATCGTAGACATTGGAGCGAGTCTCTCCCGAGTCAGAACCCACGCATTTTCTAAAATGTACTTGAATTTATTAGGTACCGAAGTTACATGACAAAGAACAAGTTGAAAAAAAAAACAACTCAGCGAATATAAAATACTAGCTGTTCCCGCGGCCTCGCCCGCATTTTATAAGTTATTTCCGACTCTTCTTTTTGCTCGAGTCCTTAAGGGTCGTAGTGTGATGTTTGTTTGACCTTCCTCGAGAATCGGCCTATCAAATGCAAGAGTTAATTAAATCCGACTGGTGGTTCCTGAGATTACTGCGTTCAAACAAACAAACATACAAGTAAACAAACAAACAGACAGACATATGAACAAATAAAGAAACTTTTGACTTTATTAAATTAGTATAGATTACAAAAGAGACAACTAAGACAACTTAAATGAACAATCAATAAAAAAAAAACCGAAGTTACCAAGTAGGTACCTCGTTTATGTTCATAAGTAACTTTACAATATTATAGAACTCGTTACGACGGCGAGTGAGTAAATGATACCAAACTATGCTTACGTGTATGAACTGGACCGATGCCGCTGCACGACCACATGACGGCGTAGCTGTCGTAGTCAGTTGCCAGGATGACGTATTCCGTGTCGTAGGGGATGGGCAGTGCTGCGTACTTGACGATGATGCGTCCTTCGCCCTCGCGGCCGATGAGTTGCAGGTGACCGTCCATCACTCGCTTCATACCCGTCCTAGATGGAGGAAATATTCGGTTTAGTAGGCGTCTAACTGACATCGACGCCCTACATGAACATCGACAGAAGAAGACTATAATATTATAGAAAAGCATGTTTTGCACAATTTAATCGCTGTCGTCTAGATTTTTACAAATACGGATCACGATCTACAAAAAAAACCAAATGTTAAATTGCCACTTAATATAGGTACATGTATCTAAACAAATTGATCGAAGAATGAAAAACTATCTTAGAAACCGTGCTTTCTTTTACAGATGAGCTCTATTTTCTATGCAATCATTTTTAACTTAACGCCACATCAAAACAACCTACGCAACAGGACGTACGTTAAAATACTTACAAAGAGTTGGTAATCTCATTCGAGACCAGGATCCTGCCTTCAGGCGTGCTCTCGTACTTGGTGGTGACGCATCGGCTGACAATTTCGCTGACAGTGAAGTAGCGCTCTGCCTCGTACCAGGTGCCCAGGAACCTCTTCATGTTGAAGTTCGCCATCGGCTGCTTGAACACGCATTAATTAGTTGGAGAACTTAATACATGCAAACAATTCTTCATCCCTTCATCTGCGTCAGTATTTCGAAATTGATTACCCACCCAGTTTTCAAAATTTAATTAGGTACTTATGTAGGTATATAATTATAAGTCTTCCGTAAAATCAAACTTGTGCAAAAAAGAATATTATAAGTTATATATGACTACCTAAATGATAAACTTCCATGGCGTGCCTGATGGCTCAACATAGATAAATATTGTAATGAACAAGCTATATATGAAAGCAGGGCCCTGTGCTGTTGTGTATGTTGCTGTTTATTCCCTTCGGCGACGTACACGTGGAAACAGCGTAGTTTTAGTTTTAGACAGAATTGACGTTAAAAAGTGTATATTGTATATCAATTTTGAATAAACGAATTTTGACTTTTGACTTTATCATACCCGTTATCAAGCGGGCAGTTTGGTGGCTACCTAACATTAGTGATGTGCAATACAAACTATCCAAGTCTCTACGTTGTAGCTATGTATACTCAAAATTTTTTTTGTGAAAATTATTCAGTTTCATTGGCTGAGTCACTAATGTTAGGTAGCCACAAAACTATTTTTAGGTAGACAAGTGAAAGAAACGTTATGTAATGTATAGCGTAAAGGTATGTATGTAAGAAACAACATACACAGAAATTAAACTTTGCGAATTATGTTCTTTTGTTCAAAATCTCTTTAAAGTAGGAGTAAAGTCCGTAGGTGTTAATGCTCATGGCATTATTAAAAATCTATGATGACGAGGAAAACGAAAGTGAGCGAGCATTGATCGCTAGCCCGATGAGCAGAGTGCCAAGTCAAGTGCCACTGACCCCCAGTTCGCAACCGGTCCAGTGTTGTCTGTGGTCAGTGCTCTGCGCATACGCAGCGTTATATAAGTTGAACAACACCTCGTAATGAGATATCAGACGTTACAGGGCCAAGGATAATAAATGATATAACTTTACTCCCATGTTGAGTGTTTAAAATATAATTAGGTACTTTTATATGATTACCAAACCAACAGAGGAGTGAAAGACAGAAAAAATTGCTAGCCTACCTACATTAGAATAGAGCATACTTAAGGAATAAAAAATAATTGATACCTAGTTACTTAGAATTTAAAATTTTGACAAAAATTATAAGACTGAACAATTTTTACCAATAATTATATATGCTAGCATATGAAGTGAAATGACGACGGTAGGAGAGAAGAAGTTATTCTTGGCCATATGCTATTTGGCCTTACATACATTATTCAATATAAATGAATCTCACGAGGTTCATAGTGCTTTTTAAAATTTTGACAAACATTTTTAAAAAATCTAAAATTATTATAATAATACGAGACTATTACAATAAAAGTAAAAAGTTTACCTGATAATCTGGGCACCATCCCAACGAGGGGATCTGTGCTGCCGCAGTGGCGATCAATGTGAGCACCGAAAGCCGCCACATGATGAGCGAGGATACAGGACAGGCCGGGGACTGACGGTGTAGGATAGGTCAGGGGGACTGACGACACGGGAATGGAGTCCGAACTCCAGGCACCCGCTTATAAAACCCTCGCAAGAGTCGCAACCCTTGCCTGGAACCGGTCTGCAAGAAAACGCATCTAATGTAACACCTGGGGTCCGTTCGTAAACTACGTAAGCTTTTGAAGAGTTTATTTTGTGTATGTTTATGTATGAGAGAAAATTGTTGGAATTCATTCATATTTTACGATTAACTGATTTGTTTATCTCGTTTTCTCATTTGCGTTTATAAAAATAAACAATTACAGTCATATAGTGACTACAATAAATTGAATCATCAATCATTTTGTGACATACATAAAAAATTAAATAAAAAGAAAAAATGCAGTCAGAGTAGAGTTTTGTGATTAAATATTATTATAATATTTATAGTCGTTAGGTACACAATTTATAATCCTTTATTTATTAATAGTGACCATATTTAAAGTGACATAATTTAGTTCTTCTTTTAGGTATCCCACTGACTCTTCTCTCTTTCCCGTAACGTGGCTTATAAACGAACCCTGATCTAGCTAGTAAGCTGATTTATTATTAGCCCTCGGTGCACGTAATGAATTTTGCAGCGAACCTTGTTAGGAGTTGGCTCCATGTGTGTGTTAATGGGGTTCTTTGTTTGCTTTTTATGTTTTACCAAAGGCTCGACGCATCTCCAGTTCAGTCTAAATGTCTTTGTTCAAGAAAACTTTGTTGACGCGGTAGCCATTGGCAAAAGTTACAACAGAATTAGCAAATGTAGTATTTGTTATTGGTTAAATATGTACCTATGCAGTTACGCGTAGAGGCATCTGTGTTAGCAGACGTACTTCAGAGTTCAAGATTTTTTGCCTCTGGTCTATGTCAAGGCAAAAGTTATGACTTATGTTGCAAAATGACAAAGATTGGGATCATTAAATCCGAGTAATGTTTATATAATGATCAAATTCAGTAGACGTGTTGATACTTTGATAGTATTAGGCACAGAGTCTGTACTAGGCTATGCACGTTTAACATAAAGTTTCTCATAAAAGACACACAGTACTGACTTGCAGGTTGCACTTTCAACAACTATATATTTACAAATGTTGCTACCCGTTTCTATAATAATTAACTACCTAACTACTAGGTACTTTCTCTTGTTACTTTGTAGCAGAATTCAATATTCCATTACAACAATTGAAATAGAAAATTTCAGAATTAAGGGCTGTTCATAGAAAGTAAGGAAAGATGCAAAAAGACGGACTCTGGGTTAGTATACCTCATTTTCTTAGTTATTTTAATTGATGTAACATTTAATACAAGATTTTAGATGAAATATCTCTAACGTCTTTCTTGTTGTAGTGCTTTGCTTGCAAGGACCGCTAGGTCAATTTCAATACTGGTAGGCCCTTGACGTCACATAAATTGAGGATAGTTAAGTCTAAAGTCTAAGTTATGCAACGTGTTACTAGTACATATTTCTGTAACTAGTATTTAATATCGAACACATATTTTAAGACCAGTTGCAAAAGTCGAATCTAACTCTTTTTCTTCATAATTTGCTTGTTCTTAGTTCTTCCACTATTGTTATTAGCGGTGGTGTTACCTATATGGTCTTACCTACTTATTATATACAGATCTTCACTAATATCTACACTTTGGAGATTTTTATATCGTCACATTAGAAGTATGTAGGTATGGATAGATTAGCTGCACAAAAGTCTAGAGGAATGTTCCCATCGCATACAGTCGTTGAGCAAAAAGATGCAGGGTCCATCTGCCGGCCTACCGGTTCTGCAGTCCAGTCCTAGCCTCGCCTTTTTGTTTTCTATCTTCCCCATCTATTTTTATCCTGCCTTTGCAGGGACTAAATTGCTTGCCTAGCTCGTTTCTTAGGGTTCTTTTGAAATGGGTCCCTTTCTTGCTTCTTTGCTGACTTTCTGGGCTCTGCCGACGGCTCATACACTGTTACACAGGGACTGAAATTAGGATGTATGTAAATGCGTAAATTTTTATTTGTATTTAAATTCAAAATTAGTTCTTTATAGGACTGTTATTTATTGCTTTGGTTTGTTTTCTATTCTACTACCGGTCTCAACAGAAAACCAGGTTTATAAAAAAACAGTTCCCATGTTCAATAAATAAGTTAAATAATTATTTTTAAAAATCAGAGAAAATGTATAAATAATTATTTGACGGAACCCACACTTTGTGTACTAAAGACGTACACTTTGCTAACTTTTTGTAATTTGCTTTGCATGGGCACATAGCTAATTATGGTCATGTGTTTTTATGTGTGGTGCGGTGGAGTTACCTGTATGGGTTTATGGGTAGTACTACAGTCAACCCGTACAGGTACTGAGCACAGGATGATGGTTTAATGGTGGAAGGAAACACATAAAAAAATCTTAAAACACAAAATTGTAGTCTAGTAACTATTAACTTGATAACATTAGAAAAATACATAAACATGTCTCATCATCAACAGCCTATTAATCTCCCCACTGCTGGGGCTCAGGCCTACCCTCTCAACGAGGGTGTTCGGGCTATAGTCCACCACGCTAGCCCAGTGCGGGTTGGTAGACTTCACATGCGCCTAAGAATTTCTTCTTCGGCGTATGCAGGTTTCCTCACGATGTTTTCCTTCACCGTTTGAGAGCAGTCAGTAAATGTACTTAAGTTTCGAGAAAAACCCATTGGTACATGACCTAACCGGGGATCGAACTCCGGACCTTTCGATATGATAGGCCGCGTCTTATCCCCAGGGCCACTGACGCTCTACTCTCTCTCTCACTCACCCCAAAATAAAAGATTTAAGACGAAACGTAGGTATAAGCAATGTGTCATGGTCATGGAAAACAAAATCAAATATTAAATAGTACGTATGCTTTATTTTTTTCACTGTATTTTATTGTTAGAAACTCATGACGAACCATGAATGTATTTGCTTGTGTGGGAAAGAAGGATTTTTGAAATGCTTGTCACATTTCACTATGTAGGTATTGAGTAGGTAACGCTAGACATACTTTGATACTGTTTGTGCTGTTTAGCGATTTTACAGAAAGGTTGTCATGTATGTTGCATGTATGTAGGGTTGCCACCTGCCACTTCTTGATTTAAGGGTTACCCTCATAAAAAATACGGGTTTTAGACTTTTTAACGGGAGACATTTGAAACAGCATTTTAATTAAGAATATACACCAGGAGATACCAGGGATGTTAGATACCAACCAAATAATAACTGAGAAATATGACAGCGGGCTGCAAAAATTATGATATTTCGGAAATAACAAAAAAATTAAACCGTCGAAAAAAAGAAACTGAAAAGCGAAAAATAATAACAAGTTACCTTGTTAGTCTATAACTACGCTCCTACACTAATGTAAACCTAAGTAATTTTGAGTCGGCGCCCAACACACATACAAATTAATTTCTTTTATTTTTATTACTTACTATTACGTTTTTCGTACTTTAATTTGATGATCTTCTCATTGATTGCTTGTATCATTCCACTTTACGTAAACTTGGCTGCCATCATTTCATTTTACGTATCAACTTTAATTAATTTGCTTGTTTGTTAGGCGCCGACTCAAAATTACTTAGGTTTACATTAGTGTAGGAGCGTAGTTATAGACTAACAAGGTAACTTGTTATTATTTTTCGCTTTTCAGTTTCTTTTTTTCGACGGTTTAATTTTTTTGTTAAAAAGTTTTTATTTTTTACTTTTTTGTGACTAAAATATACTAATTCATTCCCTCGACAGCCTTCCGTCTCCATCTTCACCCATATATGGTAGTCGTAATCGAATAAATCATAAGTTAGGTTTAAAGTTCTCATTAAGATGAATGAATAAGCCCAAACACGAGTTAGCTGCTGTACACCGTTGAAGAGTTCCCTCAACTGTCTTCCGTCTCCGTCATCAGATCAAGTTCAGGTCTCCGTCATATTGTAGGGTCATTAGAACTACTTATTTGTGCCTAGTTTCAACAGAATTGGTTCAAATATGAAAATTTAGTAGGAATTTAATCAGTCATCCCCTAATTTTCTACCCTTAGGGTAGAATTTTTTTCTTCAAATTTAAATGGGACCAACTTCGAACCCTATCCAATAGAAAAAGAATTATCAAAATCGGACTGCTCTGTAAAAAGTTATGCGTGGTCATACATAAAAAAAAAAACGGGTAGAATTGAGAACCTCCTTTTTTTTTCGTCGGTTGAAAATACTATGATACACGGCGAGCGCGAAGCGCGAGCCTCGAAAATTTTATAGCGCTGTTAATTTTTATTGAAATTTACACATAAAAAACCCACAACACGCGCCAGCAAGCCAGAATACGTCAGCGTTTGGTTTCGCCAGCCTGCTCCGGCTGAATTTGTTAAAAATACGGGAGCTTTGTTCACCCCGTATTTTGATTTCCCAATTACGAGTTTTTGTATTATCGTAGCCTGAAAAACGGGAAAACCCGTAAAATACGGGGCAGTATTGGCAATCCTACATGTATGCGTTGCGCATGGAGGCCTATGTCCATCAGTGGACTTGTTAAGGCTGACTGAATTATGCAAATATGTAATAAATCTACAAACAATCTACTGACCTGATAGAAAAAATCTGTCACGATTTTTTTTAACAAATCAATAGTCAGAGTTATTTTTTAAATTTTAGCGTAAATTATTGTAAAATGTAAATATCTCACCTGTGCTGTTGTCACAGAGACATCGGTAACTGCGGCTTATGCTTCAAACGTCGTGTAACCTATGGCTTCTTTAACTAATACAATTAGCTAACAACCAATGGAACGTTTGCTTCCATTCCTATAAGATTATCATTATCACAAACAGCCCATTGTCTCTCCAATTTCTTTCTTACTCCATAATACAGAATTTGCCGAGTTAGAGCTGGAAACCCACTTAACTAAACCACTAAACCCACTCTGGAGGCCTATTTTTGAATCGCTCGCCTCGCTTCGAGCGGTCGATTCTACGAATTTTGTATGGATTTTGTATCGGATACCGATGGGAAATTAGTAGAATCGACAGCTTGAAGCAAGGCGAGCAATCCAAAACTATGGCACCTGTGACGATTCCCATCGCTTTCAACGATTTGGGTAACTGCGGCTTAGTCATCAACTTGCACACTTTGCACAATTTGTAAAAGTTGGCCCCGATCTGGATGCTATTTTGGGAATTGTTCTGTTGTCTCCTCATCATCAGCAGCCTTTTAACATGTCCCCACTGCTGGGGCTTAGGCCTACCCTCTCAACGAGGGCGTTCGGGCTATAGTCCACCACGCTAGCCTAGTGCGGGTTGGTGCAGTTCACATGCGCCTAAGAATTTCTTCTTCGGCGTAGCAGGTTTCCTCACGATGTTTTCCTTCACCGTTTGAGAGCAGTCAGTAAATGTACTTTAGTTTCGAGAAAAAACACATGGCCCAGCCGGGGATCGAACTCCGGACCTTTCGATATGATAGGCCGTGTCTTATCCCCGACGCCACTGACGCTTGTTATTATCGTTGAATCTAAAAGTCATCGGACATAATGCTATAGTAGGTACAGAAAGTCGGAGAATAATTTCAATTCCACCCGGGTTTTCACAACCCGATTTATTTTGTGCCTGCGCCTGCGGCGGCAGTACGTCACCGAGCCACTTCCGCGTTCACTGCTCGCTGTACCTTAACGCAGGAGTTTGAGTTGCTCCACTTAATGATTTTTAACATTATTGGAAGATGCTACTTAAGAGACTTTTAGTGTTGACTTGAGATTGACGATATCATTGGATGGACTCTAGGACTAACCTAAAAAGTGTCCCAACAGTTCCTTAATGGAACTACTGTATATACTTGGTCTAAGCGCATATGTTTTCTTTACAGGACTATTCGACGGGATAAGTGGCACTAAATGGGAATCCCCGCCTGAACAGAATGCCGTATCGTAGTAAGGCATCAGTCCCGTTCATGTGAATAGGTAATTAAGGAGAATTAGTAGCTAGATAGTGTTGCCAGTATAATGTTAATTAAAATGAGATATTAATGTAGACTTTTATATCCTTGAAGTACCATAAATGGAACTGTTGGGACTAGAGATGTGACAACTCAATAGTTCTAATTGAACTAAAATATATCAGCCCAGCGCGGCCTTTATGGACACTGGAAGACTGCTGATGGTTATTGGTTTAAGTTTTAAAGGATAATTGAATAAAATAAACAATAATGGCGTGTGTAACTAAAATATTCTCGTTATTTAATTTACTACGGTAAGAAGTAAGAACACATTTTTACAGTATGTTAACGTTCTAAGGGGTATCTACAAAAAATTGTACACTATGTGAAAACTTACGAAATACTTTTAATTTACAATTAACAGAGAAAAATATTCAAGTTCAACAAGATTAAGTTAAGCTTTTTTTATTATCAATAACTTATGAACTAATTATTATTTACATTACTAAAACAACGTCATGTTTTTTTACAATATTTCGAATCAGTGTGTCAAGTTTTTTAAAGTGTTGCTTTTTGTTTTCACGACTTTGCGTTTATTGAGTTCTGTGAGTCTATAAAAGTAAAGGATTTGTACAGTTTGTATTTTGCAATATTTTTAAGAAAAAAGATATTTCTGCAACAAATCTGGTTTTTTACTTTATTATTTTTTTTCTAAGTTTGGTAGGGATTATAGAATCTGTTACTGTTAGTGTTCGAGTAGATTTATAGGATCTAGTTTTCTCAGGGCAACAAAAGTAACTGACTAAAAAAAAGTACAACTTTTAGGTCAGTTATTTTTGTAAATGCACGAGAAAAATTCAAAGTCTTACTTTAAACATCAGTTAGTATCGGGACTCGTGAGAAAATCAGAAACTTTTGTCAACAAATTCGTTACTTGCATTGATATAAGGAAAACCCCGGGTGTTCATACGGGCATATCACAAGAACTACGGAAGTTTCTCTCGAAGAACTTGTACGATCTAACGCACGTCAGTAAACAAAACCAGTATAAGCTGGTCTCTCATGGAATTGAAACTCCTTAATAGGCTAGGCCAGCTCAAGATCACAGTGTTTCCTCTGACGTGCGATCGACTGTACTTACAAATAGTTTGTTCGACTGTTTACGTATACCTTTAATGTAAGCAGGAAAAAATTCAATGGACGATTTTGTCATGCATTGTCGACCTAATCCTAAACTTTATTTACACGAATAAGAGTCCAAAACTGGAAAACGCAATGGAAGACAGCGTTCTCGGTGTGCCTACTTAAACATTCAACAAACACACAGACAATTATCACATAGAATAACCTAACGATACCTTGAAATCACAATTCTTAAAAGTAAATTGTTCCCCAATTACAATATTACGTCAATATTCGACAAAACAAAAACAAAAAATAATCAGGTATAACGATAGGTAACGTACGAAAGAAAATCATTAAAGCAATTTTATAATTTACTCTATTAGATATTTTGAACAACTTGTTGGTAACTTTAGTTTTTATTGAAATACAATACAATAACTTTAACAATAAGAGTCGTAATGTCGAAACAAAAATTGTGAAATAAAATAATAGTAAATAGTAGAATGTACGTATCGATTTTGTAGCTAACCATTAGTTATCTAGAACGTTCTGCACAAAATGAGTATTAAAATATCGGGTTTGCAATTATTGCGTAGAACTATGACATTATACCCAAGATTACATGAAACAGCAAATCGTAATCACAAATTTTGAAAAAAAATGGAATTGAACATGAATATGACAAACAGCTATTTGTCATATTCATAGCTCAAACAACTCGCACCTAACATAGTCACAATAAACGTTACGGTCCACTGCACAACTCACTATCGACTAAAAACGAGATAGCAAACAAGAAAATCGATTTAATTCATTTGTATGGAAATGTTTACAAAACAAAGATAATTATAGTGCAGCTGTCGAAATTGTAGTAGGATACGGTTTGTACTTATAATACGTATTGACGAACTCTCGAATTTCTTTAAAATAAATTTTAAGGAAATTTTTGACAAACTAATAATGTCATTAGACAAAAATTAAATCGCTTCAACCATTTTTGAGCGAATCGCTTAAAATGTTTATTTTGTATAGGTTAAAAATGTGATGATTTTATCAAAGAAACTTGATAGGATAAAATACTAAAGCATCGAACTAAAAGGCTCAGTAGTCCGGTTTTCTGAATCACCGACCTACTGATACGAAGAATTCTCATCAGTCCGATCATCGGATAGAATAATCTGACTAATGATACTAGGCGGTAACTTGTGTATGGTTTGCTGATTTTTTCCGGACCAATGGGTATTACTGTATTATACTTATGTAGGTATGGGTAGCGCATGCAAATTCTCAAGCAAATCGTAGACAAAGTTTTTGTGAAAATCTAATTTTTTGTGTAAGGGTACAAAAATCTCTGGAGATAGGTATTTATTTACAAAATGCTGACAGATACAAAATTTCATTCAAACTGGTTTAGAATACAGTAATACACACATATATACTCGGTAGAATACAGTAATACACACATATCACACACTTAAGTTTTTTGAATAGGTACAGGCTTTTTCAAAGTGTAGTTAAATCGATTTTCATTAAAAACGCGTTTTTTGCACTTAAAGATGTCGTTTGAAAGTAAAAAAGACTTCACCTTAATTAAAACCACATTTAGGTACCAAACACCATTCGGTACCTGTTTTTTTATTTCCATACAAATGTGCGATCAGCCATTCTATATAGCACCATACTATACAAAGTCGGTTATTTAAAATATGTATTTTGCAAAGCATGGCACTGGCAAGTAGGTATTGTTTAGGTTGATTAATAGAATGACTGTTTGCAGTTTTCAGGGTTGTTTTTCACAATTTGAGGAGTCTTAGAAGATATTTAACATCCAGATTTCACTACAATATACCTATAGTATAAAAATAACTGGCCACAAAAATGTGTTCGATAAAAAGCGATTTCGAAAATAAGTTTCGAAGGTAAATAACAAAGCTAAGAGTACTGTAATAAAAAAACAATTTGACAATAATGCCTGGTAAACTTTGCATTAATACTAAAATAGTAAATTATCAAAAATAAAGATATTCAAGCTTCATAAAAGTAGAGTGGAATTACGGAAATGGTTAGACGACTTTATAAGGAAAATCAAAGTTAGTAACTACAGTCATGAGATTATTAAATTGGTACCTACATACGTTAGTTTAATAAATCAAAATCAATTCAGGTCCCTTTAATTTCTCTTAATTGTACACCAAAACATATTCAATGCTTTACAAATCTTTGGTGCTCATCCACATTGCAATAATCGGCACGAACGAATGGAAGAAAAGGCATAAAATATAATATAACGAACACATTGTTTCTATACTTTAGAAGTTATATGTATAAAGTGATAAAACCTAATATTGAGATTGTAAAATGTCATTGAAAAGCTGCGAAATGCCAAGTCAGATTGCACGCATTGGGACAAAGTAATTGCAGTAATATTAAAGTTAAGAGTACAACAACTAAATATAATGTGGGATTGCGATAACATTCTATTTGCAATTACAACATTTTCTAGTGTAGAATATCAAAATGACCAAAAGCACCAAAATTAATTTAGACTCTCTGTAGATTGATTAATGATCATGATTTTCCCTAATGCTAAATTCCAATTCTGACTAGAAAACTGACCAAATACTTTGTAAAAGTACAAAAGTCAATGCCATTATCTATTTAAACGTCACCACAAGTTTTCAAAGACACGGATTTAAATTAGGAGGTAGTAATGTGACACTCTCTTATGTCTTAAGGCCTGTAAAACTTCGCAACTTTTCGTTGACAAACTTGTCTATTTTCTATGCTTAAGGAATTAATGTGTCGGTGGCTTTTAAATAACATTTACCCTAATGAAATACATGTTTCAAATAAATACTATCTCGGAAGGTATTGGTCCCGGTTTATAATTTTTAAACAAATTATAACAATTTGGACCCATTCGGCAAACATGTGATTTTTTAAATTAGTCGGCAGCTTCACACCCGCACAGACCTGCGAATGTATCACTATGCGAATCGCTCTGCGATATCACATGTCTTACAACTAAGCACTTATCATTATATCCTTCTTAAACACATATCACAATTGGGCTCTCGAATCGAGAGAAATTTCAAAGTCCAAAGTTACGCGAGTGCCCGCGTCAAGAAAACGGTCGTCATTCGTGCAGGTTCTTACTGAGAAGCAAACTGTTGTGTGGTCCTGACAGATGTCTGATGAGCTCTGGTAATGCCTCGAACGTGAGTTGACAGAAACAACAGTTAAACCGGCCAGGTGTGTTGGTTCGTCCATCGTTCTCGCTGGAGGATATCACATTGCGATGCACAGAGCACAAGTGTTTTAGCAGGTGAGCTTTCTGTTTAAACATAGCGACGCAGAGTCGACAAGCAAAGGGTTTTTCGCCAGTATGCACTCGGAGATGCGTCTTGAGATTCCACGACATACCAAACTGCTTACCGCAGTACTCGCAGCGATACTCCCGGACTGGCGCTTGTTTACTTGAACCCTGCTCGTGATCGGTTGAAGGCGCATCGTCTCCACCTATCTGCGGTTGACAAAGCCAGGTACCCCATGATCCTGCACTTGGGGGTCGATATTTACTGAGAGCATCTTCGTGCGCTGCTGTGGGGGGCGTCACGCTTCTTTCCGGGAGATAAGGTGGCGCTGACGCGCTGAGTGGATGCAGTGCTCCGAGTCTAGCACTCGCCGCAACCCCCACCGCCCCGCCCGGCCCTTGCGCGTACCGAAGGTGTGCCATCTCTTCTATATAACTCGGGGGGAATGATACGAATGGAGGATTTTGAGAAGGTGAATTATGAAAGCCGGGTCTTCTTTTTCGATGAGGTGTAACGACATAGTTTTCTGGCGATGTCTGTACTAGCGACATTAGATCTTGATCGGGTGGTTTGAGATGTGCGTAATCCTCTAATTTGACAGTTCGTAAATCAAGTTCAGGAGGCTCTAAATAATGTGATTTTCTTTTAGCTCTTTCGATTCCTCGTCCTAGCCGATCACTTAGCAGTTGTCTTCTGTACACTTGTCCCTGTGGCTGATCTTCTTGACTTGACGATGTGGACCTTCTTCTTCCAATGTTCTGAGAAATAAAAGACATCTGATGAATACAATTACAGAGATAGATAATATTATGTATGTAAAACTATGTGTAAGACAGGAAGTTTTTTGTTTTATATAATAAACGAGCTTCAAAATACCTTTGCTGCGACTGTTTCAACATCAACATCCTGAGAGTCTTCATGTTCACCGCCTGAGTTTTCAGAGTTTCTCGCTAGCGACAAGTTGACGGGATTTGAAGAACTCCTTCGCCGTGCCGTCAAGCGCCCACATTCTTTATCTCTGGTCTCCCCGTCTTGATCATCATCATCCCTTTCATCATTGCTGCTGGTTGACATATTTTCTTTCTTTATACTTAATCCATCATCTCCTCGGTCTTTGTCTTTGCTGTAACCTGCACCAGGAGTGACTCTGTCGCTGTCCGAATGTGAAGATCCCGACGGTGCTTCGTGTTTACTGCTTTCATTACTATTTATGTCTGTTTTGAGGTTCTTCGCTTTTAGACGTTCACAAGATCGATTTCTTTCCTCCGCTTGCTGTCTTTCTTTTGTTGATTTCCAAACGTCTGATTTGATTTCTAATAGTTCGAACAACTCTTGCATATCGTCGATTTCTCCTGACTGAAAAAGTAAAAAAATATATGTTAAAGCAGGAATAATTTATGATAAATTTTAGACTTTCGCACTTTGTTCACATTATTATTTATTATGTGACGTCGGGCAAAGGTAAACAAAAGTATTCTCGTGTAAGACCCGTGCTTAATATTTATAATTCCTTTTATACGTTATTAATTTTATATGATCGGTTCGTTGGTACAGTGGCTTGGTCAATGGACTCGAGCGACATGTCTTGGCCATGGGTTCGGTTGCCATAGGGGACAGGCATATATAGGTATATACAATTTGTACAAGTCGGTCCCAGTCTGTGTTTATACTTGTATATTTGTCCTATACTGCAGTACTGGTGACAATCCTAGTTTAGGATTACACTACAGTACGTATAATATATAAGGTTATCTGGAAGACATCGTTTTTAGCGATAATACCCCTAAAATTTACTTATGTGCGCTACTGTATCTGTTTTATTATTTTTATTGTGCATTAAAGAGTAATGAAATAAAACTTAATTATTGTTTATAGTTTTCTGAAATCATGCACTTATTTATTCAATCATTTATTGTACACACAATAGTATAAATAAACGGGTGCGGCCACGTGGTTCGACAACGTGGTCCGACAGTCGAACCAAGTGGAACAAAAGACGAGCTTATTTCAATGACATCTCTTCCAGCTAACCCTGGAATCTTAGAGCTGTTTGTGTCAAAGAATATAAGACATTTACCTCTATGTACGCTTGGCCGCTGTACAAAAATACGAGAAGATGCCTCATGAGCGTGCTGTTGATGCCGGACATGTGGATGGTGACAGGACTCTCGACGGATGGAGTGTCGTCGAGTATTTTCCTGAAACAGGAGTAAATCAAATCAAATCAACAGCCTATTAATATGTCACCACTTTTATGGCTCAACGAGGGAGTTAGGGATATAGAGTACAGTACTGGTCGGTAGACTTCACATGCGCTTCAGAATTGCTTCTTCTGCTTAAATGCAGGATTCCTCACGATGATTTCCTTCACCGTTTGAGAGTAGACAGTAAATGTATGTATTAATTCCTCACGATGATTTCCTTCACCGTTTGAGAGTAGACAGTAAATGTAGGTATTAATTTCTCACTATGATTTCCTTCACCGTTTGAGAGTAGACAGTAAATGTAATGTAGGTATTAATTCCTCACGATGATTTTCTTCACCGTTTGAGAGTAGACAGTAAATGTAGGTACTAAAGTTTCGAGAAAAACCCATTGGTGTGCTATGTATAGCACGGCCGGGGATCGAACGGGTACCTCTCGACCACATGACAGGGCGCATCTGTTCCACCACGCCACCGACGCTCTATCAACCCCACCGAACGCTATAAACAATAGTAATACTAATAATACTATTGTTTATTGAAACGTTTTTTAGTATTAGTTGTAAGTAGTTTTATTTAATTACAATGTTCAGTACACGCACAATATACGATGGCCACAGAGTAGACAGCACACACACGTTAAGTTTTATAAATAAGCAGAGCACAGTCAAGGCAAAGGTTCGACACAGCGTACAGCCAACAATTACTGTTTGCCTAAGTAAGTAATGAAAGCTATCGGTGTCAAAGTCAAAAGTATTTTATTGCATGTAAGTACACTGGGTACATTTATACAACGTCAATTTTTTATCTACCACCGCTTCCAAGGTGTTTGCACTGGGAAGAAGAAGCGGCGCAGTTTTAGCAGTTTATACATAACATTACTTTTGTAAAGGTTGTGCGAGGCTGAAGTAACATTAACACCATGTTTACCTGATGAGCGGGCTGGCGGCGGCCATGACGATCCTGTGCGCGGCGAGCGGCACGGCGTCGTCGCACACGAGCACCAGGTCGGAGTAGCGCGCGCCGCGCCACGCCGCGCCCACCTCGTTCAGGATGCAGGCGTGGTGCTTGCCGTACGTCAGCGTCAGCAAGCCCTCGCCCATTATACCAGCACTGCAACCAAACGGAACCACATTAGGCTTTTTTTTTTTTTTAGTTCCGTACCCCAAAAGGTAGGAATCCTTATAGGATCACTTCGATGTCCGTCCGTCTGTCTGTCAGTCAAGGCCCCTTTACCCAGGAACGCGTGGAGGCATCAAGTTAAAATTAATATCAAATACTCAGGTCTGCAATCCCTTGGGAGCTGAAAATCAAACCTTTAAGTCAACGCAGTCAGAAGATATGGCCGATTTTGCCGCATTTTTGAGTATTTTGGTAATCAAAACCTATGGGTTGTTTTAGCACAAGTAAGCACAATATACTCATTCAAACATGACAGTAGAAAGCATTTCCCCCGTTGCGATTTGCTCTGTGATCTGAGGTTCTGTGGGCTTCGCCGCTGTCGGGTAGACAGGTAATAATCAGGTCATTGGCTCATCATGATGTTAGTCTTTATAGACATCGAGTATGATAATGGTGATGAATCAGAACTAAGTGTTATAATTGTAACAATCAACGACATCAATTTTCTATGATTATTGTAACAACGTGTTTCTCGAGCAACATCATCTAATCGGAAGACGAGTTGGTTGGAAAAATTGGGCTACACACGATACTCGATTCAATTTAATAAAGTGAAATCACGCCGCCATATTGTATTCGGTTCAGTAGTCTCTATCGGTGCTAGACTGAAAACAGTAGGTGTAAAGGAAGACAAGGCTGCAACGCAACCACTCAATTGTTGCGAGAAGAAGCGTTTCAATATCAAACTTATTGAAATCTACTTTACTAATTAAAAGCGTGTGTAAAATCTTCGGAGACGCTTTACAATGGATATTATCCAAACCGCTAAAAGTTTCCCAACAAAATTAAAAAGGTTAAAGGTGCGAAGAATTTAAATGAACGTGAGACAGTTGATGTGTTCTTGGACTGCCAAAAATAGAGACAGAATCCTAAGTCACAGGTGCTAGAAAGCATGTTGTAATAGGACCTTGGCACGATAAAACATCGCAACGTGCTATTAGAATTGCGTTAGAAGCGCGAGATCATTTAAAAGACGATCAACAAGCGCTTCTTTTGCATTGTGTTTGCGTTTAGCAAGAGTGGGGTCACCGGAATAGTGCTCATTGTTGTCGGCAACTGTTGCTTCACTGTTGCACTGAAAAGTCATATTTAATTGCGGGGACTGAAATGCGATGCGAATGTGGAGACTGCTTGAGAATTCGGCGCTTTTGTGTGATATGTTTGCACACGAAGATGATCTTAATCGCGAGCTCTGTCACGATTTTGGTTTGTATGTTCTTCTTGGTGTTGACTCAATAACAACTTTGTTGAATCAACAAACGCTCTCATAAGATAAAATATTGTGTTTGTAACATGTCGTTACCACTAACTTAACACTTTATGTTTTTACAATGATTAAAATAATCACAGAATTTAATATTTTTTTCACTTAGGAATCTGAATTTTCAAGTAGTTGAATGTATTTAGTAATCTCGTAAGACTCATTAGCATTTATATTATAATGTAATTAAGTTTTATATTCACGTTATGCTAATGTGTTGGAGTAAAAAATGTATTCCTAACAAAGACCGAGCATTTCCTTGAGCGCGGGAATCGTGAAGTCATTCAGTTTAGAAATAAATAGTTATGTATGTATGTATGTAGTTATGTATGTATGTTCTATGTAGGTACATGAAAACATTGTGAGATAATCTTTTGGAACGTGATGTTAAATTCTCCTTGGGCTATGAATGTGGGCCGATTTGAGTTTCATAAAGCTGTAATTGAAGGTCACATGGTTATTAATGTAGCCGAATGTTTTGTACGCCTTATAGAGAGAACAATAAAATGTTGCTTCCATGAATTATTGTTTATATTCTAACTATTCTTATATGTATAATCATAAAAAATCTATAATATTTAACTTGGTTGTGTGTTTTGTATTTTTGTCACACTTATGCAAATGTTTTTGATGTTTTTGTTTTATGCTCTAATAATAATTTATTCAAGTTTAATAAAATGTATCACTGTTGTACCAGATAGATGCATTCTCAAAAAAACAGAATTGCAAAAAATAAACATTAAATACAAAATTAAAATAAATCAGAGTCAGTCAATCAATAAAAAAAAACCTAATATACATTGGTGAACTACAGGGTTAACTACAGGGTTAATTACATGGTTAAGTAGTTGTGCCTATACTGAAATAAATAATTGAAAAAAGTTATGGCGCAAAAAGATTTTTTTTGTTCCGCACAAAAAAAAATACTAAAATTAAAAAAAATATAATAGTAAATATTTTATATTCCATTTGAAGTTAAAAGCGACTTATTTCATAATATGAGCTTAGATTGGGGTAGATGAAGAATGTTTTACGATTACTATCCGCGGGCGTTCACATGTATTATTATGCAAATAATTTTCCTCGGATTCAGCGGAGATGTATGTATATATTTTCAGGGCAGTGCGCGGGCGCAGCGGCGCGCGACAGGCTCGCCCGCCATTGTCCGTGTGAATCCGCACGTAACGCTGCATTTCGCATGGTTTGCATCAAATTGCCTTTGATGCAGGGTTGACCTGACATTTAGCATTCTAAAATGCAAAGAAAACCTTAAAATAAGGCCGTTCGTAGTAGTGTAAAAACTCAATTTTTTTAACACTTTGAAATTCATTGCACATGAAGTGAAAATAGGACAGTTAATGAGTCCATACTTAATTTAACATGATCCTATACACACAGCGATAACATAGTAGTTACTTATTATTTGCTATTAGAAAGAATACCCTTGCAACATAAATAATATAATATGAATCCTCTGACAATTAAACCATTAAGAATACAATGTATAAATAATTAGTATGTAATGCAATCAAATCAAAAGGTGTACCTTTCAATTTATGAAAGCAATTTATGAAACACAGTTTAATGTATTATACAGTTATACTCGTAGACGGATACCGCCCTCTAGCGATTTTCCTTTCTATTACATTACTAATCTCTTCACTATACCGTTACATTATAGCGTCACTAGATGGCAGCACCACGCATTTCTTTTCACTTTTCATAGATGGCGACACGTTCTCGATAAAGTGATCTACGACTATGAATGTCGCGGTAAATATAAATCCACATCAGTATGAATGAAAGCAAAGCCATGAGATAATTTAACCGCAGTTTATTTGTCCTCATACTGACGCACGTAAGGGTTGACCTTCGCTCGTGTCATACACTCACTTTCACAAACATTTTCAGTAAACAAAATTCCGGATATTATTGAAGTACAATCTCTTTGCCTCTTACTCTCTGGTTTGGTAAAAGACGAAGGTAACTGAGGTTATAATTTGGTAAAAAATAATTATATGAAAAGTTACCCACTGTAAGTCCCACAAGGCTAATAACGACTCAATGTAGGTAAGTAATTAATAATTTCCTTAGTCGATTAATACTTAATACTGGCGAATGTTTATGAAACTCGGCGAAAACTCGAAACCTTTGGATTTTAAAAAAATACACATTCACTTGTATTATTTATGAAGTACGAGTAGACTTGTAACAATATTCACTACACGATGCAGATCTACGTCAACTTGGTGTTCCTAGATTTTGCTTTATATAACATAATTATATATTTTAAACAAGGTTCAGCACAGATGTCGATAGGCTTATCATATGATGATGATAATAAAGGATCTTTATTATTTGTAAAGAATGATCTTGAATTAGGCAATAAAACGCAAGCTAAAGAAATCGAATAAAAAGATAGAAAAACAGCATTATTATAAATCTTACTCGTAAAAAGAGTTGGAGACATCCTCTTGTTATAACCCACTCAGACAAAAATAATATAATTCGCAGATAATAAAAATGATGCTATAATACAATAATGAAAAAATAAACTGCATAAAACTGATTGTAAAATCTAATAAATTAAATATTGAACTATTGGAAAACGACAAACTTATAACACATAGAAACCGGTAGACAAAAATTGTGTTTACAACATTGCAATATCAATAAAACTATCTCAATCAGTTCAATCATCAAGTGCAACATTCAAGGTTGGATCATAAAAGAAGTACGACCGCCGACTTAGATAATCCTGCCCACACTAATTAAGCTTATCGACCTAGAATAGCTGGTTGCATTACAATCATTTACGCGATCCATTCCGATACTTATAGGCGGATAACGTATTACATGATGGCATGTCACTGTAAAATGAAGGACTGATACACTCCTCTAGCACAGATTCTTTTTAAATAACTTATCTTGACAACTAACAAGCAAATTATTGAACAAACGATTGTAGGTCAATAACAAGGATAACAAAATAGGCATTGAACATGACATTTAGCAAAAGAAGAAGTTGATAACTGATCGACCGGCGATCAGTGATCGGTATAAGTGTAATCAAAGTACATAGATACCTACTTATGTGGATAGGTAGTTGATAAAAACTAATAAGTCTTGGTATTTTAAGATTCTATATCAATTACGAAAAGGAACTTTCGCGTTCTAAAACAAACTTGATGATAAAATAATTAAAACTGAAAATAAAAGGGGTATTTTTAATATAACCTTCCACTGAGCTGTTAAAATTTTGCGTTAGTACCATTTGGGTACTAACTACCATGAAAAAGCATATCAAATGCCAAAATAAAATACCATTAGAATAGTAAGCTTGCTCAGCTTCGAATAAAGATGATAAGTTAGAGCATCGGATGAAAACTGATTGAGCTTACATCGCCGGAAACTGTAAAATCACTGCTGCGGTGAATAATTCGCTTTGCGAAACATTCCGCGATGCCGGTGTTGCAAGTCTAGAAATTGTACAAGACACCGCCACCGGTGGCCTACTGGAGCGTAGTATTGAGAAAAAAGTTTTCAACTTTCCCCGTTCTATTGCCAAATTGAAAGTTGCGAAAATACAATCATATTAATTTATACGGTGGCTATGTTGATAGACTGTTCAATTTGCAATATAAAATTCGATGATTTTGTAATAACGAATGACGTAAGTTTCATTATGCTGGTTGATGCTGAAACTCATTTTGTAAGAAATAGTGTCTTCATTTTTGCATAATAAGATAATTATAACAGGAGCCTAAATAAATTGTTATCTCGTTTGGGATTATTTACATGGTTCTCATTAGGTTACTTATTTTCTAATCTAGGTTCAAATTTAGTTTTTCTTTTAATCGGTTGTTTGAAAGTATATAACCATTTTGATTTTGCTGCAAGAATTTTTCACAATTATTAAAATTCGTTATATTTTTAGTTCTTACTTCATATATAATATTGAGATTCAACAAATGCTTTGAATTTCCCGGCACGTGCTATGACATGTGGCATTTCTTATATCATGAATATTTTGTTTATTTAGTATTTATTTGAACAGCGCTCTCTGTTTAAATAAATTTTCAAATTGTTTTACCACATTTATTTGCCATCTGCATGTGGTTTCCAAGGACTATTTTCTGTAAATTAACTATTGTTCCTTAGGTATTCGCACTACGTGGTGTAAAAAGGTAGGTACCTACCTATGTTGCTAAGGTTTTTAGAAAAGAAATTTAATATTTTTTTTATAATGTTTGAGTTTTATTTGTCGGGTAAAGTCAAAGTCGGAAAATGTCAAGTTTACAAATTTAGTCCAAGTCCTGAAACGTTCAAGTCTTGAAACGTCCGAGTCTGGAAATGTCCAAGTCTTGAAACTTCAGTTACTATATGAAAAAAAAAACCGGACAAGTGCGAGTAGTCCTACTTACCGCACCCTGAGGGTTCCGTACAAACTTAATTAAAGAAATAATTAGAAAAATAAAAAGTTACTAAAATTTCATACGCAAGTTTACGTTATGTTTGTTGGTACAAGAAAAAAAAAGAAATTCTTGCGATGTAGATACAAATTTACGGTTTTCGGATTTTTTCTTTTACTTGTGCTATAAGACCTTGCTTCTTGCCAAATTTCAAGATTCTAGGTCAACCGAAAGTACCCCATAGATTTTGATGACCAAGTTACTTAAAATGCGGCAAAATCGGCCATATCTTCTGACTGCAATGACTTGGAAGTCTGATTTTTTCACGACTCCAAGGGACGGCAAACCTGAGTATTTGGTATTAATTTCATCTTGATAACTCCACGCGTTCATGAGAAAATGGTCTTGACAGGACAGCACGGACAGACAGACAGACGGACAACGGAGTGATCCTATAAGGGTTCCTTTTTTCCGCTTTTCAGGTACGGAACCCTAAAAAATAGGCCAAGCTTTATTATAATGTAACCCGCGATATAGATTAGATAAGGTTGATCAAGGTGATGAAAAGCAAAAGAAGTACCTAGTTATTGACTAGTAAAATAACATCCATACTGGGTAATATTTTGAAATGAATTTGAATATTATAAATGTGAAAGTAACGATATTATGTCTGTCTGTTTGCTAGCTTTTCACGCCTAAACCGCTGAACAGGTTTTGATGAATTTGTTGTGGAAATACATTGAACCTTGGGGCACGTCATAGGCTATTTTTTACAGCGATAAACTGTTCCTGCGGGGAATAAACTTATTCTACACAGGCGAAGCAGGAAACAGCTAGTTCTATAGCAAACTAATAAATGCTTATTGAGAACAAGGAATTAATAATAATGCACAGCGTGAAACAGTAAATGTAAAATCCATTGTCACCTTGTTCACCGACTAGAGTGGACCAGACTATCACAGCCAAGACCTCCATAGGTTGATCTTAATACCTCCATTCTTGTAATCACCGTATATTATACTTGCTTTGTAGTTGACAGCAATGACAGAGTAATTAAAATTACGCTTTGGCCTGCAAACTATTTTCCGTGTACAGTTAACTACTTGTGATCGATGGGTTTAGTAAATCTATTTGTGTGTATGGTTTCGTTTAAGGATTGTTGTAGTGCCTTATTATTAAAATTGGTTCTATTCTATTAGAATTAGTTGACCATTCTTTTTACTAAAAATAAGATAATTCACGTAATCACTTTACACCTTGATTTATATTTTTTGATATTTTCGTGTGTATTTACGTCTTTTAAGTATAAGGGACTGATAACGATACCTCGACAAACAAGTATCGTTAATTCTATAATTTTTTACCAATAATCGAAAAAGTGACGTTATATTTATATCGATACCTAAGTAACCTTATAAATAGGTAGGTACCGATACTTTATAACGATATACCCGCCATCGAACGTTGCCAGCCCAAACAAGAGAAAGGAGTGAGAAAGTATCGGTATTTAGTACAGGTAATTCTCTCATTTTTCCTCACTCAAATATATCGGTAAAACATACTGTTTAACTTTGGTAACGTTAATTTTGACGTTTATATTTAGGTATCGATACCAACTTTTTACCGGTAATTTATTGTAGTTAAATTATACAATAAATTGAGTAATTATAGATGTCGTGTTCAAAGTGTTAGTACACTAGTTTTAAATATTGTGAGCAATTGAGCATTATGCTAAACGCTCTTGAGCATTATGCATTCGCAAACAAAGCAATAAATCATCACTCTAAGAACATTGCAAACAATTAAATTGTCCAAGTATCCGGACTGGATCTCAGCAACAGTGAGCATGGTTCGATGGGTCCGATTGATATTGCGCCTGCGCCATTTGGCCCTGTTGGTCACAATCGCAGAAAATCCCATGAGCTGTATATACAATATGGTCTCGTGGACGGTTTTATGCTCTATTTACAGAACTGAAATGATTGGTTAAATTAAATTGTCTCTTTTCATTTCAACGCTCATTCTATGCTTGTTGAAATTTGCAACAGAATCGAGACAGCACTTCACGCTTATCAATTACGAAATGCTAATAGCACAATTAACCACACTGGATGACTTTATAATGATATAAGCGAACCAACGAATTTGCATAATTTAATAATAAGGAAGAATTTTAAATTATGAGATTGGGAAGTTGTAATAGTAATAATGCCGGTAGTAGTACATGGTTTCAATGACAAATGTGTGTTCAAAGGTACTTAGCAACAGGGCAGGCCCCTTTACAAGCTTCTAACAGCCGCGCAATGTATGGCAGAAAGCGATAGTGATGTAAGTCGATAGTTGTCAAACAGGAAACCGCGGGGCGCGCGTGGCTGCGATACGCCGCACTCGCATTGTGCTGCCGGCCTTCGGACAAAATGTTCAGTGCCCGTACACACTGCGCTCGCTGTATCCAACCACATACAACTATTATGCAAACGCTGCTCCACAACAAACGCCAGTCCATTCATAAGATCCACCTTAGCCTCCTTCATCTGTGGTTCATCACTGCCGCTCTCATCGTTGTCTGTAACGTGTTTGACATTCTCAAAAGATTTCCGGGTCGTTTTGTGCGCACATATCAAGCTTCACGTTATTTGTTTTGTTATCCATCTTGTTTACTATAAATTCGTAGGAATTTTACACAAAATGCGAATCGATAAGCTTATCGACGATAATTTCTTTTGCGTTGTAAAAACAAGGAAATGTCTAAATTAGATAAAAATGTTAATCAATGCGGAGTTGAGTCAATGAGATCATTGTCAATGTGATAATTTTTTGGGGCCACTTGTTTTGAATTAACAGCGGTTTTTTTAGTTGATCTATCTTACGCACTTACTAAATATTTACATTAAGTCAATAATTGATTATACTTTAGGTAACTGGCGCTGAAATATCGTCGCTCTATTAGGGAGGTCTTAAATTAAACTGACCTTTAGCAGTTGATTGTATGAATTTGATTGTTGCATCATTGGATTCATTGGACTAAACATGAACTGAGCATTTCGCCGAGTTTGGTTTGTTGGCAACTGGCTGATGTATTTATTTATAAGTGGCACCGTACCCTTGCGCGAGAGAGTCTTGGGCCGAAAGCGCGAATGAATTTTACCTTCGATGATGCTAAAATAGCTCCACAGTTACACTCTCACCTTGCGTTTGATTGACGATCGATCCCTTGTGCCAGATACTTGCTAACAGATAGTGCAAACAACTGTATACTGTAAACACACTTATTAGACATCTAACATCATACATACATACAAGAATTTGTTAAACGAAATTTATGTATTTTAGAATTGACACTCGAACCCGTGTGTAAATAAGTGAAGCTAATTGGCTGTAAATCTCCTCTCGCCTCTCCTTTATGTTGGGTTATTTAAGTTGAACGAGTGTGTATTTAATGTGTATGTATATCTACATACTAGATACCAATTTTCTTTAGAAATTCCTCAGCAATGAGATACCTATATGAAATCGATCGAAGCGCCTGTGGTAAATTTCTGCATTTTCGCAATGGTTTAAGTTCGGAAACAAATGGAGTTCGTGTTCGACATTTTGCGATCACCGCGGCAGTTAGATATATATAAAGAACGTGTCTAGGAAAAGGTCGGATTTGATTGTCGGCAGTCATTTGAATATCTCGTGTTATTATAGCAAATTATGATGAATTAAATCGCCTATATACTTGTTGCGGTTCTCACGCAGCGGTTTAGGTGACCTTGGAACAGGTAGGTGCTTTGAACTTAACGACGACAACGCTTTTGTTACTGCAGGTAGCGACAATTATGTCTCCATTCTTGTATCATACCAATGCCTCACACGATCGTTTAAATGTTTTGTATTTTCGTCATCGTCGACATGATTATCTTTAAAAGATGAAGGTAGCCGATCAAAATTCTAAACTGACTCTTTGTATAAACTGAATCGATGAGCACAAATCGCTTCCGTTTACTCGTTTGTTCTCTATAAACGGTCCGAGGTAAGCGAGAACCGTCCAAGGTTCGTTTTGAAATAGGATGGCACTTGACCTTCAGGATGAAAGTCAACACTGTTGCGCAACATATCGACGCGCGCGCAGCCCAACTCTATGCTAATAAACCAACGAGACATATATTGGTGCCTGATCATGACCCACATACCCATGTTCAAGGATTTCACATATTTGGTAGGCGAAGATTTCAAAACCGTCAGAATTTAAAAGGCGTGCCTTGTTAGCAGCAGCGAAGGAAACTTTACAACAAGTTAGCTCCTTAGAACAGTAGAAAAATACATAGTGCTGGTTAATTTTCTTTGGTTTTCCCATGGTTTTATTGACGCAATAGAAGACCACACGATAAAAGTCATTTTATGAATCATTGTGTTGACTAAGTCATCCGCGTTGGTGGGATTCCTTCTTTTCTCTTAGATCACGCGAGCAACACAAGCAAGTCATTCAATCGTGTTGAAAGGCTGTAGCACCGGACTAGATTTTTCACCGCTCCTTTCTACACATTCGACTGGTTAACTCACACATGGCCGTGTGCCGTGGCTGTGTGTGGTGCACGCACACAGCGGGCGGTGCGCGCGCGCATGTGGTGGTAGAGCGTGCGTAGATCCGCGAGCACGTTGCACAGAGGGGGGAGGTAGCGCCGCGCCGCGCCGCGCCGCCAGCGAGCGAGCGGCCCGCGGTTTTGTAATATGTTTTATTTCAAGGTCACTCGAGCAGTTTTTAGAAAGTTACTTCATATCCACTCTAAGTGTTAGGTAAAATTTATCGAACATTTCTTTCGTGCTTTTTTCAAAACTGACCGATCTAATCTCAATTCTCAGACAAAAATTGGCGTGTGTTGAAAATTGTTTATTGTTCCAGTCAATTATAATGTTATCATATAACAGATTGCAATGTTTCCTGTTTTTCAATAAATACTGGTAAAACACTACCGGTCCTAAAGAAATTATTGTTACTATTAAGTTGTTTGTATATTTCATTAGTATCCACATTATGAATCATAAATCCTAATTGATTTAAAGAAAATATTCCAACCAGTTAAAGTTACACGAACATTATTATTTATCATAATAGCCAATGTTAGAGAAGCGCAACTTAATGTTTTGTAAGGTGAAAGTTCAAGGCAAGACTGGAGTTCTCCAGTTTTCTAAAAAAAACATTCAGGTATCAATTATTATTATTGACTATAATGAATTAATGAACAAAAAAACATTGCTGATATCTATTATATTGCTTAGGAACAAGGACAACTTTTTTGTTATAAATAATATCCAAAATGTATAATAACTATGCCAAATGTATATTGTGCGGTGACAATTAATCTTCTGATATTGGTTACATTGCCGCAATGACCATCGAATTGTTGTTGCTTCATGTAACTATCCCCACATTTCTTATTTCATCACAAACGCGCCCACTTCCATATACGAAGCAATGATCATCTCTCACCGTTGCCGAAATGATGAAATTTAGTCGGCTGCCATCGTGAGGTTCCATTACGTAACCGTTCACGCTAAATTTTGCTGACAGAGAAAGTATACGAAAGGTTTACGTAACGTGCTACGTAAGAGCTGTAGCGACTCGGTTTTGATTTCCTTACTTTTACGTCCATCAATGTTACGTGATTTTTCGGGGCAATTTTTGATTTGCTAAGACGTTTTGTTTCGTGGCTGATGTGTTGCAATAGTTTTAATAAGTTAAGGTATTTAATTTTTAGGTTTATTGTAAATTTTCAACTTGTGTGTACTATACTTAAGTAAACTTTCCAAGAAATTGCAGTCTTTATTATGATTTTATTTCGAAAGTATACAGGGTATTATTTCTACAAAATGATGGATGGATTGAAAAAATGATGAAATCTATTATAACTTAATATTAAATACATAATGGATGAAGGAAGTTACAATAACACCACTAGGTAGGTAATATTTAAGAAAACCTAGACTCATAACGTAAGTGTGAAAATGAAAAAGAGGAAAATCCAACATTAACACCAATCGTACGTGACTGGTGAGAATCAAATACTCACACAACAATATACACATGAATTTTCTATGTACCCGAGTATGTACTATAATTAACGATAGAGACACGGAAAAAGTCGTATACTTAATACTGCGTGTTACTAAACTCCACCAGAATCCGCGTTGCTTTTTAGTTAAATAAAAATAAAATTAAACTGACATTATATTGCATACATGACAATGTAAATTTAGTTCAATGATTCAAACATCTTTCCCACGACCGAAATTATAATGAACCTGTTAACAGAATCAAATATCTGACTTTCGAAGCGAGCATTCGCACATTTGCACCGCTGTAAGTCTCTATTAACGAATCTTTAGTAAAATGTATGTCGAATCTACATTTTACAATTAATTTCATGACAATTTACGTCTATTAATTTAATTTCTATTAATTATAGACATAACTTTTTAAATTTTATTAATGACAATTTGTTTTTATATTATTGTTATGACGATCCCTTTTACAATATTAAGGACATGTTGAATATAACAATGTAAAAGCAAAATAGGTAAATGAATCTAATCTATTTGATTTGTCAAAATTAATTATACAATTTAATACTTACCTTTATAGCAGGTTAAAAATAACTAAGTAAAGATTAAGCAAAGCAGTTCAGACTTCCGTTCGTCACGTCACAATACAATCTCTGCCCCAATTCGAAGTTATCAGTCAAGTCAAATATCAGAAGCGCACGCACGGGTGCCGGAGATATGTAAGTGCGTAGATGAATTGGTGGTTTGTTCATTTGAGTTTCTTGTATTGCTTCCGTGTTTTAGGGTACTAAGTGTAGGAAACCTTCTAGTTTCGCCATGTCCGTCTGCCGAGCAATTTGCTTTCTAGTTACGAACTTTAGTAGATGTGAGAAAGATTAGTCTCCCTTGATTTGATATTTTTATCTATTTAACCTTTTTTTTTAATTTTCACCAATCTCCTACTTCTTTATTAAATCTCCTAGCCGATGTCCCGCGAATTCACTCGCGTTATAAAGTATACTATTTTTAGATTAATCAACATTTTTTAAACCGTTCTAATCATGCCAGTTTCTTAGTTTTAAAGTTTGTCAATAGATGGCGTTAGGTGTATTTTACACCCCGCTATCATTTGGTTCTTCGCAACATATATAAGATAAGCGTACAAATTATCCATCAGTTTTTACCTCTTTATTATTAGTATAGATATCTACGAAACGCTAAGGCGTTAACAATGCATTTTGAACTTCATTGTTGCTTCCGTGTCTAGAATCTTCGGACTTTTTCTCTGATTACGCAAACACCGAGCTGTTTTTGTGCAAATGGAAAGTTTTCCTAGAGAATTAAATAAACTCAGTTTTATACCTATTTATAAACCTGTTACTTTTACGTCGTGATATTAAATTATGTCCGTCATTTCCGTTTATATCTGATGTTTGGCCCCTAAAATCTGTATGTATGTTTAATTTTACTCATTCTCGTTTACTTTTATATAGGTAACGATACAAGTAGGTATTATTAGTAACGAAAAATAATATGACTCATAACTTTCATGCAGATTTGATGGTATACAGTAACAAATAAACAAATTTTCTATATTACTTTTGATTATTGCAGTTAAAGACTACATAAGTAAGTATACTAGTAAGAAATGTTAAGCTAATTGATAAAATAAAACTACAGCGAGTAATATTGTAAAGGCAAATAGACATAACACTGTATAATTCTTGTGTTACTTTCCTTAACTAAGTGTAACGTGGAAGATTGCACAAGTGAGAGATGTGCTGTAATTTTGCCCAGATAACCATCTTTCACAACGGTGGCAAACAAGACCCGTTACTGTGTAGGTAGAAGAGATTTTACATAAACGAGAAAAAGAGAATACATTTTTAAGAACCAACTTAATGTATGTCCGCTCAAATAGGTACATCTCTCTTTTTGATGCTGTGTGACATTAACACCTATGGTACAAGAAATAAAAACAAACTTGTGCTACCACTATTCCACACGTAAAAAATATGATTTTGCGCTTTCAATATTATGTTTATAGGTATACATGAATTTAACTTAAAATAACATTACATTATAGAAGTTCCAAAGCCTAACTCTAATAAGAAAATATTAAATAAACATGAGGACATTCTAAAATAATGACTGGAACATGTTTAATTCATGAGTGGAGTGATTGATTACTTAGATACCCACTTCAACAAACATAAAAAAGGCTCAAGTAAGGAAGCATTAGACATAGAAGTAATTATGTCGTAGACAATATTGATCAACATCCGTGAAGGTTACAAAGATGTTCTCAGGCCATCGATGAGAACTACCTATGGGGTTTGAAAATGTTTGTGAATACGATAACTCTAGGTTCATCTTCATCAACAGCCTATTAATGTCCCCACTGCTGGGGCTCAGGCCTACCCTCTCAACGAGGGCGTGCGGGCTATAGTCCACCACGCTAGCCCAGTGCGGGTTGGTGGACTTCACATGCGCCTAAGAATTTCTTCTTCGGCGTATGCAGGTTTCCTCACGATGTTTTCCTTCACCGTTTGAGAGCAGTCAGTAAATACTCTAGGTTCACTTCACACTCAAAACACCACGGAAATTAACGAAATCAACGAAACACCAACCCTGATTATGACGTAGGTTACCAATTCTCAATCAATATCAATACATAGCAAATTAAACAAAGTTACCTGGTTTTTATGTTCAGGCTTATTTCGCAAGATTTTGGCCGTTTCCCGAGAATAACCTGTATTTAAATTAAAATATATTTGTATAATTTTTTTATATTTTATTCTATGAGTCCAGTGGGGATTTCGAGAATACTAAAGTCATTCTAAATAAATACCGTTCCCGTCAGTGCAGTAGGTTCTCATAAAACTTTAGGTACAAAAACAACAACTTTGATAACGAAATTAATTATATTTTGCATTTCAACGGAAAATAATATAAACACAACTAAGTATGTGGTAAAATGTACGTAGGTACCACAGACATCTGTGGTAGGTACCAATAAGGATAAAACTAATATTGTAACTGCGCATTAGTCTAAATCCAACGATGACCCAACTAGTCTTTCTCTAAAATGGTACCCAATTCTAAGTATTGAATCACGTTCAGACAAATGAAAACTCCATGACTCATGTCATGACAGCCTCAGAATACATGCGTTAGTACATTAAATGATCGTGGAACTATCGTGGAATAATAATAATAATAACTTTCTTCGGTCACTTAGATGAATCAGGAGTGGCTTTTATTATTTACAGTGGACATGTTATTTGACAAATAGATAAATAGATGAAAAAGTAATTTTTAGAAGTAATTTTCTTGAGCAAAATGATAAAAGATAAACTAGGTACCTACATAATACTCTAAACACTCTCTTAAGTTTGTGACTAATTAGAAAAAGTAGGTATACATGAATGAAATTCCGCGCACATTGACGGTTTGTTTTAACGAGACAGAATCGGCGAAATAATTTATCGCGACAATTTCTTCAACACCCATGAACAATGAATGAAACGTTATTTATAACGATAAGCAACGTGTAAAGAAAATATGGGAATGACGCTTGCGCAACTTTTATTGCGATAGTGCAAACGCCTCTTATCAAATTTTCAGTCATAATAGTAGGTAACTGACCTACCCGTACACTAGATTTTGCTAAAAATACCCACATCGTCGTGAAACGTGCGTTTTCGTTCACGAACGTTCAGTTTTAGTACTCTACTCTAGGGTTTATTCCATCGTGCATGTGTGAGTGCACGTGTGTATTACATCAAAAGTGCGCGTGCGTCGAATACGCAGTCATAATATCATCACGCGGTCTTGTGGGAAATTTTGTTATAGTGTGCGTTTCTTACACTTGCGTTTTTGCCCAGGTCAGGATGTGAGCGCAGATTTGTATGCCTGTGAATGTGTAGACCTAATTGATAGCTCTATGCGATATCTATGGACTACTGTTATTCATTGTTCTGTACGGCCGTGTGCAACCGGTCATGTGTGAGTTACTGTTTAGAAGCCTTGAGGTCCTTTAACTTATTTTACAACTTACCAGCAATCGAATTGCCTATAAACTCGAGAACAATCAGAATTTACTTAATAGATGGGGATTTATAGCTCACTATGACAACGGGCAATAATTAATTTATTGACTTGGTCAAGGCATCGAAGGCTGCCATTAAAAGTGATAATTGACGTACGTTTGATGTGTATGAATAAAATACTGCCCATAAAAGTACAAGTAAGAATATTACTTAACAAAATGAATAAGTCATGATAAAATAAAATATCCTTGTAATCGATTATACTTGCGGAGAACGAAATAGGAAGGGCCTATCGAAAGCGTTAGACTTTAAGTAATAAATATTCAACGCAAGGGTAACTGCGTAATAAAACTAATAGACCAAAACATGTGGCCTTTGGGAGTAGTAAGAACATTAAATTATATTATGATGAAAACATAAATTCGACGCCTTTTTAATTTTATTGACATGTCGGCCTTACGAAAGTTTGTTTCGATTTCGATTCGAACACGAAAGCGGAAGTCGTTAGACGCAAACCGCACCTATCGATGAAGACGATATTGAGCATTCCGAAGGTGAACTGGTCGGCTGACTCGAAGAGGCGTAGAGGATGCGTGGACCCTAATTGAATCCGAGGCTCCTTCGTGTGTGTAAACGTTTGAAAATCGAACGCGGCTCAGGCGTGCGTGTGAGCATTGCGTGCGCGCAGACTAGCCGATAACAATAAACTATTTCCGAAGTGACCCAGTTCCAACGTCCTTCGGTAATTTGTGCCGTGAACGGGAACAAGAAAGGGCTCGGAGTAAATTTGACAGTACCCATTACAATTTTTATTGTCGATTCACAATGAGTTCTTTGTCGTGATGAGCTAACTGGCGCTCTTTGTTGCGAGTCCAAAGTTTTTTATAGCAACGCCTAAAATAGCAAGGCTCTATCGACCTTGAGTTAATTCAATGTTAATAGTGGCACC
Organism: Metalampra italica; assembly: GCA_949699065.1. Taxonomy (NCBI): domain Eukaryota; kingdom Metazoa; phylum Arthropoda; class Insecta; order Lepidoptera; family Oecophoridae; genus Metalampra; species Metalampra italica. Next base: position 10,732,609 of record OX452971.1, on the reverse strand, counting down.
TTCAAAACTTATATTCAAATCAGTCCACTCCTTTTTTACAGGTAAAATTTTAATTTCGAATGTCATTGAGGCAACCGCAGAATCGATCGACAGTTAAACTGTCTAATTGAATTGGAATTTGTTAAGTGTGTTAATAGACAGTGACCGTCATATTCGATGAAGTGGTAAAGGAGCATTAAAATGCTATTTAAAAATGATTAAACTTAAAGGAAAAGAAGTCACTTGGCCTCTCTATAGCTGCTGTACCGACAGATAGTTTCACAATCACAGCCGCTGACGACACAATCGGGCCCTTTGATAACACTTTTAATTTAGTTCAATGTCAATCAAAACATGCGATTAAAATAGAGAATTTGTTTAGTTTTATGGATAAATGTATGATTTGATGTTGTAGGTACGGTCCACGGAACGCTATTTCAAAACCTACGGTCGTTGAACGAAAAATAAAAATATAGATAGGTAAATAAATAAATGCAACTTTCAGTAATTTGATTGTGTAGTTAATTGAAACGATTGGTAGTTTCGATTTAGTTCGGATGGGTGACTCGTATAGCGCCGGCTAAATTCGTAGTTCTGGGAAATGTTTATGTCGACTTAGCAAGGAGCAAAATGTCGATTTCGACACCGCGTCGAGTGGAGTAGGTACTCGTTTCGTGCATTTCGAATTTGAGAAATGTTTGCTTGCGCTTCGGCGTTGTAAACCTAGTTTCTTAGAACATTGCCCGTGCCTGTGTGCATATACAAAGCTGTATAATAGTTATGGCTATGACGTATTTCGCAATGCTCTGAGAAAATCTGTGTTTCAAATGTTTCATTCATCGTCGTTTCACGCAAACCTGTTAACTTGGAAAAATATTTTCATTTATCTTGGTTTTTTTTATCACTTTTAGTACGTAGGTACTTTTAAACTTTCCACTATTTATATGCAAATATGTATATTGGACTGGACGTTATTTAATCAGATCGGTAATTTTTCAGATTGGACATTATTTATTACAGTAAGTGTTTGTAAATATCTGGTTGCTTATTTTCTATTCTTGCTAGTTTGGCGATTCGAAAACAACCAAAGTGACACATTTTACAGATTACACTTTTTAATTGTAGGTCAGTATCTTGTTTTTCTTGCATTGAAATATATATCGTTTCAATTTAACAATCATAAATACGCAAAACTTATGCTATTTCCTTACTAAACTAAACGAAAATAACTCCAAAATCAACCGTAATTAAAACTTTATATACATAGATATTATAATAAAATAACAATTTACTAAAACGATATTGTGTTAACATCTGTCAACTTTGTAAAATGATAATAACTATTTGCTACAATTTTTTTTGACACAGGAATTCAATTTGGTCTCAAGAAAATTGATTACTTGTGTTGTTTTAGAAATAAGTTTTTTAATATATCGAAATTGTATTTAGGTGAAAGATTACGTCTTAACCTAACCATAAATTATTTATCTGTTCATATTATAATGATAGTTGAGATCAACGTACAAGACAATAAATATTGCAATTAGGTTTTATGAAATGCGCCAATTAATAACTGATATTGCCCCAATAAATGAAGCCAGCGATAAACATTGGCTGAAGAAAAGCACTTTCATTTAAGTGCATACCTTATTGTCAATGGAAACATTACAATGTCCTTCTATATTTTCCTTTGACTGCAACAATTGTGATAAATTCACAGAAGCAGTTGCTTGTTTCCAGGAAGCTAGTAACAATTGAATCATAGCGTGACCTAATTACAATACCTAGATGCACTGTATCTGTGGTTATAGGTACATGCGTATACATGAAAATGAGATTAGGCCTAACAAATACTAGTAATGTTTGTCTATTTAGTTTATGCAAACTAAATATCGAAAAAGTAGAACTAGTTTTGTACCACGTGCAAGTGATAACCAAATGGAATAGTTGTACACGGAAGTTCATACTGATATTAAAATTAATGCTATCGTTAGTTATTACAATTTTATTAAATCAATGCGAACCCGAAAATTTGGTGTGCGATTGGATGTGTGTCATTAATGATTAAACGGGCCATGTTTTTAATTTAAAACCGTAAAATTGATAATTAAACGTATCAATGGCACGGAGATAGAGGAAACCGTTTATTTTGTCGGAGATTTTTCCTTTCCAATAAGAGTTTCGTAAGTAGGTCTTATTAGATAATTTTAACCGTGTAAAAGTAGATAGTGGAATGATAACTTACACTATACTGTACCTATCAAATTCAAGGGTTACAAAAATCAAACTCTTATCAAAGTAGTACCTAACAGACTGTCTTATCATATTTGTTAATCAGACAATACTGAAGGTTACTGGATATACCTTTTCAAAAATATATAAATTGATGTTAAGGTTTTCAAATTAAATGCGAACCAAATGTATCATTGGATTCATTGGTAAAAACTAATGAATTATACATTTCAAACCAAGGCCGGCATTTATCATTTTATTTCGGTAGATACTTATAACAGTCAAAATTTGACCTCATTTATTAATAAATGCATATTTATCTATCATCAATGGAAGATGAGGCGTCGATGATTATGGATCGTAAATTCGAAACCAATACAATAAGCTTTGGATTTTGTAATTATCCTTGAATTTAATTTGAAATTCTTGACAGCTTCATTATACTCGTAATCATCTGCTTTGTTGAGTTCCTTGCTAAAAATAAGTTCACAAATAGGTTATCGAATTCACTGGTTAGTTAAAATGACAGGGGGTCATTTTTACCATGTGACCATTTATTTGTAACTGTTACTGTCAAATAATCAACACAATTTTTTAGAGATTAATTTGCTTTGCGCTTATGTCTTACACTATCGCATAAAATGAACTTCGAAAATTCGCAACAGTTAAACAATGGTAAATAAAGACGATTGGTATTGTAAGTACCTACTTAAGTAGGTACCTATATATCCTTTTAATCAACGAAGAAAGTTCCCAGTTACTTATTTATGTACTATATCTTTAGACACAGAATATGGTTTAGATCCATTAAAATGAAGTATATCTCTATAGTTTTGGTTGCAATTACTTAATATTTTGAATCTCGTAAAACTTTAACTTTGACTTATCGGCATTTAATGAGACGTATAATTATTGTACACTTTTACTTTAGTTATACAAGTAGGTAAGTAAAGACAGGTATCAATATCGATTACAATTTTAAGCAACAACAATCGAATTGAAAGTGTGCGGTCGAAGTGACTAAGTATTATATTTATTTCCGAAGTAGGAAGCGGATATGACAAACTAAGTCAAGTTTTAGTTGAAATGGTTGAAATCATAGGTAATTTTTAGAGAGTAATACATAATGGTTTCATAAAATTGTTGCATCTGTTTAAATAAATTATTTTGTGTGTTGTGTGCGCGAAACCACCGTGGAAAAACGACGCAGGCGCAGCTCAAATGCTGAACGCAGTCGATTTCGCAAACCACCATCTAATGTGAACCTATTAACCTCTTCATCGGGCTCCGAGGCGAAGGCGAGAGGCGGATGAAGCGGCAAACACTGCGTTCATTAGACACAAGGTTGATCCGACGACGACCATCGGACGGCACCGCATCCACACCTCAACCTACTCATCCACGTATAACATGTGACTAAACCATTAGTAAACAAACAAAAACCATACCTTGCCAACTGTAGTGCACTTCTATTCGCAATCTCATTGTAGAAATTCAAAAGGATGTTGCTATCGAACATATTAGCACTATATCACAGCCATTTTTCTCACAGAAATACGATGAAAAACAAAAACAATCCGCAGCACCAGCGATCACAGGATAACACAACGTCTGCTCCCTAGACACGTCCGTGCGCCAGCGACGTCAAATTAAACTGGCCCGGTCAAAATGACGAAAGTGAAAACATCGCACGCACAGAAAAAAAGGTTGGCGGCGGCGGCGGCGGTACAGTCCTTGCAGGCCACCTCTCGCGCGGGCACCAGTGACATACTAACTGCGAGGCGCGCGCATCGCGAGTCGCCTATATAATGAAGCGCTCGGAGGCTCAAACATCAAACGCCAGCAGACGGCACAAAAAGAAGATGCCTCGCAACGGTACGGCAGCTAGGAAACATCGAACACAAAGAATAACGACACGTGGGCGCGTGTGCGTGCACGTGCGCGTGTCGGTGTGCACAGAGATAGATAGGCGGCCGCAGGAAACTCCGTTCTCTTCCACTAGGAAAGACCTTGGATACGAATCGGCACGTTGCAATGTGTACCGCCATCGCCTACGCCGTCGGTACCTACTTGAGGTACCAGCGGATTAAACGATCCTTCCATAAAGATGTTTATTTTGAACACAATCCTGCGCTTGATGCCATAAATCTGCTTACTGTGGGAAGTGAGACAAAACAAACGCAGCAGGTTGAGAACAAATATTAGCCTAGTTAATAGTTAATGAGTAAAGCAGATAGCTTATATTGTTATAACAAGCCGTGGCCGCGTGGACAAACACTATAATTACAGCCAATGACGACGATGATGCAATGAAAGTTGATAATGGTATTAGCAATTTGACACGTTTTTAGCGTGGGTGGTCACTTGGTCAGCGAGCGATGTCGCAAGTTCAGTAGAAGAAGTTTGAGACAATGTTAACCGGGTCATGCAGTATTGCCATGAACTTGATATCAATCAAAGTTCATTCATTAGTGCACGCACGTACAATTTTTCTCAATTGAATAGACCTACCTTGTAAGTTATAATACTTATAGGTAGTTTATAACTAACCCTATGCTCACTGAATGATAAGCTTTTCAGAAGATGCTACGCAAATAGGTATCAAAGCGAGAATAAATAAATATGGAGACCTAAAATTGGAACGAAGTCCGCAAACCGGTTGCTTAATAAAAACGCTGCGTTAATGCGACTCGAGAAACACGATCCGTTTTCGTAACGCAACAGCTTTCCACTTTCATTTCCTCAGACTCATTGTCTAATGAATGCTCGGATTGGATAACTTCGCGAATTCCTTCAAAGACACAAATTACATAAACACTTCAGGCCTCTTCTCAGAATTATCTTAATTGCCGCTTGTTTTTAACTCATAATTTAATTTTTTGTTATTAAAACTTTATTTTGTAACGGAGTGAGAGGCTCCCACTCGGTGATTATCACGTTGTGTGTTTTTATTGTTTTAGTCAGCTTGAGGTTGATCTATTGTTGAAACATAAATCTGTGTGAACATTCACGAAATATTTTATTTAATTGTCAAAATTTGAATTAATTTGATACGGAAACAATATAATATCACGCAGGAGGTTTATAAAGAGCCTATTGGCGCTATCGGTAACTTTACTTATAGTGAACTGTCATTGTGTAGAATTATCCATTTATCACACTATTAGTAACAGGCCTTTTCATACGTATTGCAAAACAATAGTCTATTCACTAGTTTTGCAAAATACCCTATCTTTGTACTAAATACACTAGTAATAGTGTGAAATGTGAACAATTGAATGTTATGTCCAAGAAAGTTAAATTAGTTAGACTTAGTCGTAAGAGCCATACATAACTCTTAACATAACTCATAAGTCATAACTTTATTCTACTGTTTAATGCACAAAATCTTAAGACTAGTTCTGCATTATGTTTATTCAATTTGGAAATTATTCTAAATCGACTTTTATTTTTGTTCTACTATTAAGAATACTACAATGTCTTGTGAATCATCAGGAATTCTTGATAACTGAGTTTAATTCTTCCTTAATAACTGAACTAAAGATTCGGGGACTACAGTTTTCAAACCATTTAATATTTTTCATATCTCTATTTACTGTTATTTCTTTAAAATACTCTTTTCTTGCAGGTTGTCTGACTTACATGAGTAACCTCTAGCGAAATTTCAGGTTTACGCTTGAGGCTGCTAGATGACGATCATTTTTTATTTGTTTACAATATAATATTAATATATAGACGTTACAAATTTAATATAATTTTTTTACCAAATATAATGCATGAAATCAGACTACATTCATACAACATCTGCGCCGCTGGCAAAAACTTTCTCAGCATTTCACCGGGTGAAAGTTGAATGCCTTTAATATATGCATTGTGTTTTTGTCACTGGCAAATCGTGATCTTTATCGCGAATCATAATCCTGACATTTTTAACTTCACGCCCACTAATATTCGGGTCTGCAGATGAAAGTTTTTGCATTTACTTAATATGACATACGCGTGTCTCGCGTTGCATAACATTGCTCTCTCTCATATCTCTCGCATTTTATTAGATTATGACTTTAAAAGCAACCATTATAGCAACCAAAACAGTGAAAAGTCTTTCATTTCAAGATTTCAGGTTTCGTGTTAAGAAATCAATAAAAAGTGACTCCACACATTCTACAACTAGGTATTCTATTAGATAAACCGTGCTGTATTCTATCAAACCAATCTATTATATCATCGTATCGTGTACAATTCCGATTGGTTTCGGTTATCTCAATTACGTATCCACAGCTCGCGTGAAAGTGTTTTGATCGAAACGGTCGAATCATAATGCATCCGCGTCTACCATTGGATCCGTCACGATCGGCCGTGGCTGCCATTTATTAATATTAAACGAAAATTCGTTATCCAACTGGCCTTGGGCCACGTTCCTTTCAGTTCTACTTAATGATGACAGTTGCTTGAAACGTGCTGCTTGTAATGGCACCAACTCAATGACCGTATACTGTGGTCACGGAGACTGCAAGGTTTTACCAGTAATGCCTGTGAACGGTTCACCAGTAATGGAATTCTAAGTCTAACGACATGATTTTTAGTCACGGCTACATTAAGTCATTAACAATATACAGAGAGATAAAGTTTCAATCCTATCTCAACATCGTCTAACAAAAAAACTTTCGAAAGAAAATTCGACATGCAAGGTTTTGTAATAGTTATCGAAAGCGCCTCGCTCGCGGAGCGGCGCGCGGCGAGGCTTGCGGCGCAGACGTCGAAAGTGAGACCGAGAGGTTGCGCAGCAGGCGCGCTACCAAGTTTTTATTGTCGGCCGCGCGCGAAATCACTTGAAAGTTGCATTGTCCTTGGATATTTCACTTATTTACTTCTTATACATTAGGTTTTCTATACAATAGCGAAGTTTACGCTACGAGTACCCTTTACATGTGTAGCTGCCATTTGGTCCTTTTCACTGCAGTCACCTGTGCGCTCAGATTTCATCGCGCAGGACGCACCAGTTTTCTGACACTTTAATCCCACGTGATCGCTAAATGTCAGAAATTACGAAAGTGCTTCACCCTCACCATACAAAGAGGGTATGTGTGATGTGAACAATACCACTATAAAGAGTTTCAGGAGCACGAATCTTACCAAGGGACCACTTTAGGAGAGAATTCAATATCGCCAGAGCAATCCAGGGTGTCAGTATGCGCAGGAGCGCACGCCGCTACTTCCTGGCGCTTGCGCCACTTCCCCGCTTGCGACACGCTTCCTCCGGGAGAGTGCGAGGCCGCGCGCGAGTTCCGCGCGCCACTTGCGCAACTGTTATCGGCTAGTTGGCCAACGGTTCGACTTTCACTGTAACTAACTGAATCCAGGGTGTAGCACTGTGTTCACTGTAATCCGGGCACAGTTAGGGGTACGCGGGCGGAGCGCGGGCGCGGTGGGTATCGGCGCGACGGCGCTGCGGGCCGCGGGCGCCGGGCGAGTGGCGCGACGCTGCGCCGCCGCCGCGCCGCCGGTTGCGCCACTCGGGAAAGTAAAAGTGAGCGGCGCGGGCGGCGCGGGGCGCGGCGGCATTTCTCCCACTTTCGCTGCAGTGATTCATTCCTCGGCACACGTTGGCGCACGTCAAGGTCGCTCCAGCCGCTCCCGCCTGCCCGCGACGCTCCCACCAGCCGTGGTCACGACGATGCACCGACCAGCTGCATAATGCGGTCACTGGACATAACCCACCTTGTCAATGCAATGTCATGTTGCATTTACGATGTACTTATTTGAGTAGGTAATTCTTGATCTACTTTACGATCGCGATGCGGACAAATAAGAACAAACAAATGCTTGTTTTTTAATAAGGCCAAGTGAAAGAGAAGAGCCAAAGAAAACTCAAAGACCGAATGCCGATTTATGAATACTGAATTAATCACTTAAATTCAAAACCAATGTATGATCCAAGAGTGAAAGTATTGTTGGCAAATTGGTCATGCTTCCAGCTGCAAATTGCAATGCAAATAAAACGCGTAAATTGAACTTTCTTTTGAGTTAAAAAGATAAGTTTGATACTTACGTGGTTGTCCGGACAGCACTCAAATTGGTTCAAAGTGAAACTAATTGACTAATTTGCATGAGCGCGTCAGAAAACACCTAACTGCTCCTTGAGGAAACCACTGAAATAAACTGCTTAAATGTGCATGTTTAAATTCGTCACTTCACTGAGAGTGGCGTAAGTATCTTAATCTTATGAAAATGACTTAATATCCGTACATAGATAGAACTTAGATTCAATGAAAGTCACCAACTACATAAGTACACGTCCAAACAATTTTGATAGACTCATAATGTAGCTCAAATTGACGTCATACAAGATGTGCCGTCTTAGAACCGAGTACAATAACTAAGCGTGTTGCTTTAGTTAAAAATCCTTAGTGCTGATGTCATAACATAACACCATCATATGCTAACATTAAGGCGAAATTCGACCATAAGCGACCCACCATCAGTGCATCAATTCAGTACTTAATAGGCAAAGAGATATCGCATAAGATTGAACCAAGTAGACTTTTGTTCGATCATCTTCTATCCCATGTACATGAACCCAAGTATATAGAAAAGAACATCACATTATAAGCACTTATTATACTTACTATACCTACTTACTTATTATACTTACGCATGTAGAAAGTAAAACGTATACAACTATGAGGTTAACTATACACTATACAGCTCATTGATGAAAACTGTGAGATAAGGTGAGTGGGCGATAAACCACCGGATGGAGCAAACATTCACTATTTCTACACTCGTGACGTTAGCTAATAACGCGTATGCGTATCTGTTATTTACTTGTAGATAGAAAACTTCAATACATGTTTTTTTTTCGTAAATAGAAATGATTGAGCCAAGGCTCAAGCAAAAAAAATATGTAGAGATCGTACCCATTTAAACAAAATATAATAGAAGTCAGGTGAACGGATAAGAATAATACTTACCTATCTAGTGGCTAGAATTGGTTTAAACCTGTTCAAACGCAATAACTAAAATACTGGAACGAGGGGATTAAGGAGGAGAGAAGATTGATTATGATCACAATAATAATAAATTTTTACAAAAAATAAAAACTTTTCCTCTTTGTAAAAAAATATGATTTTTGTTCACTGACCGACAACTTATTAATCCCCTATTTTTTAAAATTTTCCACCCTTAGAGGTGACAAAACGGGACCTCCCTCGAAATCTAGCCTATTTATTAAAAATAATAATCATTCAAACGGTTGAAAATAGGAAAAAATTCTAAAGGTTAGATTGGGTTATATTAGGTTTATGTTTCTTTGTATACGTGTAAATCAGAATGTGTAAATTATAAATTTTCACGTCTACTAAAGGTAATGTATTCCAGAATAGAATAGAACATTAAAACTAATATAGGTAGTGTTCGACATTGAAAGTCGGCATTATGTTGCGTAACCCTAGATGCGTCGGGCGCGTGTATTGAATATCACACCGGATCGCACGTGGCTGACATAGCTTGCACTGGTATAGATGACATGCCGATCAAGTCGCAGAAATACGCTGTTTCAATTATTTTGTCATTCATTATCCAAACAGCACATTTAATTCGTCTACTCTAATGTAGGAACATGATAAGGATAAAAATTGACAACATTTTCTGTTACCAACGTTTGTGTTTGACATCAAAATGTATCCCCTAATAAATAACTATTCCCAGCAAATATTGTATGTATGTCTATATGTGTGTTTGTGGTATGGTTGCAAGTGTCGTTAAACCTTTATAAATGTAAAAAAAACCATCAATTTATCTTTTTTAGATATTTTTGTTTCACGAAAGTTGATGAAATTAATAACGATGTCATAGGCGAAGTAGGTACCTAAATAGGTGAAGTAACGAAATAGATAGTACCTAATTAACACTGATAACCTCAAATTACATTTATCGACAGACCAGCCAGCCCTTTCTACTGACCTAAATTTTAAAACCGTCATCGGATTACACATTAAAATTGCTGATAAACTATTCGGTCAGTACATAAATTAAAAATAACTTTAAAGATAACTCTATGGTTGGTGAAGATTAGGCATTAAGTACACATTTTTTGACAACATCCACGACCAGGTCAAAGTCGCGGGGACTAAATGAAGCAAAGCGCACATCTGGTCATAAAAAAAATTACACAATTTTCGACAGGTTAATTTGGCGTTCTTCGTTCACCAGCCGCAGTCATCATATTAGCCCTGCAACGTGCCCTGCTGGACATAGGCCTTCCCCAGTGAACGCCACCACACTCGCTCCTCCGCCTTCCGTATCCAGCCGCTTCCGGCCACCTTCTTTAGGTCGTAGGGGGGCGCCACGCCGCAGCAAGAATCACTTGTCTCTCGTGCTCTGTAAGTTTTAATGCAGGCCTCCTAAATCAAATCAACAGCCAATGAAATGTCCTACTGTTGAGGTACAGGTCTACCCTCTCAACGAGAGCGAACATTTCCGAGCAGTGCCGGTACTCGGTACCTACCACGAGGAATCACCCGATAGAGGTTATGCTTTGTGGCAACGTGGCCAGTCCGCTCCTACATTTTGTAGAAGCACTCCAAGATAATACATTGGATCACACAGAACTGTGTCACAGCCTTCAGTGGCACAATTATGTTATAAGTTACAACACTACTGATAACCCCGGGCAGCTATCACTGAGGAACGAGATTTGGGTGTTGCACAACCGGAAAATGTGATACAGACCTTACTAGCGTACAACAAGGTCTTTCAAAATTAACTATCCATAAAGTACGTACAAACATGATTTATGGTGCCCCTTCAGTCAGCCCCCTAGACTCACAGATGGATTTTAAATTTGGAAATTTGAGTTTTAATAAAACTTGAATTATAGATTTTTTAAGTGACGTCACGAAGCTTATACCCTTTTTACCCTTGAAGCGTTACGAGTAGATTTGCTTTATTGTGTTTATAAACTGGTGAGAGGAAGCCATTATCGCTATGCATATAATCCTGACTCACTTAGCTGAAGTTTCCGTCTGATCACGTGACCACAGCGTGACTCTGAAATTCAAAATATGTTAAATCAACTCCAAAGCCACGGTTGGCTACGCCCCCCTTTGGCAACTTAATTAACATAGGCTCAACCGATCTTCTAACTTACTTCGTAACTCAATGCAGACGTAAGTATGCCTAATATCTTGTTTTGTTCTTGCCCGTGAAAAAAATATCACGACTATTATTTTTATTTTTAATACTCACACGTTTCCACCCGCGACTCCGCCCCTGTTCAAAAGTAAATTTATTCCAGGATTAGCTAAGTCCCAAGTAAGCAACAAATACTCACACTGTCGCTTTGGGTAATTAGGAACCTTAATACCTACATTTATTTGTAATTAAGAAATATAATTTGGTTCCGCAGTTATTTTATTTCCATGATCTTAGTTTTTTATGTCACGATTTAAAAATAGAATCCCTGTCCAGTTTAAGCGGACTGTTAATAAGCGCGATAGTTGGTTAATTAGTGTTTTTGTATGGAAGGAAACATGTTTGTGAATGTGTGTGTGTGTATGAAGCAGGAAGTGGGCAGCGAGACGAGTCGCTATCGTGAATTTCATTCTCATTGCGTCTGTCTGTAGTGCGGTCGTTGAGTATTGCCTCGTGATAGAGACTACTTATAATCTCTATTGTCATCTTACATCTTGCTATCATTTCCAATTCAAATTGTAACTTTCCTAACACCTGAGCAAATTACGCACCAACATTACATGTATTTCTGTGTTTTAAAATTCCTTCTATGTTGTAAATTTTAACCCCTATTATGTATTCTGTGACTTATTGTTCTGAGAGTTTTGTTCAACGGGTTGTGCTGCACATCATATTAACTCACTTTAACTTTTATTTGGTTTGCACAGAAAGTTAAAAAAGAGTATTTTACAAGATGAGTCGTTTTTTTATATAATTCAAATTGGGTGTACATTAAATTGGAAAACTTTGAAAGGTAATTTTCCCCCTTGAATATGAATATAACCAGCAACCCGCACTGGACTAGCGTGGTGGACTATAGCCCGAACGCCCCCGTTGATAGGGTTGTCCTGAGCTCCAGCAGTGGGGACATGTTAATAGGCTGTTGATCATGATGAATATGAGAGGAATTACGTGGAATTTCTAAAAGCTTTACAACACATCTTAAAACCAATCGTGTCGGAGATGGACATCTTGGATACTTTCCTTGTTAGTAGAGAAAAATTGCATTGACTATCCCTGGCTTACTTCTTCCCTTCGATTATTGCATTTTCAATCAATAGCAAGGTTATGACGAATCACGTATTTGACGAAACAAGGTTTTGACCAACGTCGTCGCTACATTGCTACATTAGATTTGTATATTTGGGAGCTATAGGAAAAGAAAACAAAATGATCAACTGGCCAATTCAAGTCGAACTTCGCGAGCGGCGCGATCCAAGGTCGTGCTGATCTCACCGAGTATTTTTTTCTACACACTACTACATGACCAGTTTTAGAAGTCCGCAGATTCTAATAGAGTTTGCTCAGGAAAAGTGGTTCCCACAAAACTTGTCCGGGCTATACAGCCGCACCATTGTCAACAGCCATCTTTGAATATTTCATGCTGTCGAAATACTTCGTTGCTTTTTGTTTGTATTTTTTCGTTGCGATGCCATTTTTTGTTGGCGTCACATTTTCGCGGGCGCCATTTTTCGCAGAGGCACGTTAAGGACGAATCTCGCGTGCGAACTACTTTGTATTGAACAATAGACCACTCAAAATGTACACTGTACTGTAGACTGCGTATGTGTGGTGATTGGTGAGAGCATTAATTGACATGAGTAGCACATCTCCTCAAAACCTTTACCGCATTGCACAGAAAGGGCGAACTGACATCTCGGCCAGATTCTCCGCCCTTATCTCTGCCTTTAAGAAAAAGAACTATTCGTGTTAGGCAGACCGGAGCAGAGAAGATAATATGTTCTGAGATCAGTCACCTTCTCCGTTCTTCTCCGCTTTGATGACCCGAATCGGTCAACTTAACGCAATAAATGTTTTAAAAGTTAATTTTTCATACGTGTTCAACCGAACCCATCACGAATCCATGTCCATTTTTTTGTATCTTTTACCTCGTATCGATAATAGAGAACAAACCGGTAAAAGTGTAGAAACGATTGAGGCCAAGCTAATGAAAATTTAATAAATTATCTAAATAATTAAAGTTGTAATAATTTTGGGGTGATTACGCATTATCATCATCAGTGTGTCGTTTCGTAACTTTATAACAGATTACGTATCAATATAGGTAATCGTTGACCTTGCTCATACAATTTAGTAAGTACCTACCTTATTATCACCTGTATCTATAATCTATAAAAGTGAAACACTACTGCTTTCACAACACTTTGGATGTGCTGCGTTATCTTATCTATCGTATTCGTCGATAAAACAAGTAGTAAACACTGTAGTAAGTTGCTAAAAATAATCTATTTACGAATGCGTATGTATTGGGGTGTTTTTTTAATGCTTTTGATTGGAAAATGTGGGTAAAGTCAGCAAAATAAGTGATAAGTGATCCTGACCTGATCGCATAGTTCGCCAAGGATGGATTTAAATAACATCGAATACATAACCGGGCGCACGCAGGTCCGTTTCTCACTGGAGGCAGATAATATACATACATGCAAACATAATATTCAATCATCCATTCATGCATGCATTCAATCATTCATTAAAACTTTCGCCCAGGAAAAATTATGACTCGCCTGGATTGAAACACTTGATAGCGCGAATGTAAGAATGTAGTTCCGACTAAGCTTCCAGGACAAAGCTCAAACAATGCTAATAAAATTATTCCATAATATGCACTATCGTGTTCGTAACTATGTAAATAGGTCAACATCGTCTATAAATTACCTCATAAGGAAGCTGAAGAAATAGTTACCAAGTAGGTATCTATCTACATTACCTACGTTGTAATGGGTAGCTAGCTACATATGGAAATCGTTCTGTGGTCTAATCAAGTTTGCGGTCAAAGCTGTATTTTTGCTGCAATATTTTCTGTTATTTCTTGATCTCAAATGAAAGTCAAATAGAGGGAATTTATACTTATAATTAGGGGCTTTAAAAAAGAAAATATAGTTTCTAAAAAGCTAGATTTTCTGTATATGGCCTTTAAGAACGGTCGTGAAGAGCACTCGAGTTTCACGGCGAGCATGTATGTAGAGAATGATGAGACAGCCTGAGTCAGGCTGAAAATCTAGCTTTTTAGAAAATAGACAATATGTCTTTGCCCAGCCTGACTGAGCGAAGCGGAAGGGTTGTACTTATCAGTAGTACTTGGCCCTCCATTCTTTCTGCCTACCCCGTCTGGGCTATACCGTGAAGATATGTATGTATGTAAATTATAAATTATATAGATCCTGCCGAAATAATTAAAATCAAATTAAGATTTGTCCTATTTTCGCTACTCAATTGCCAAAAAAAATTAAAAGTAGTGAGAGCTTGTCTGTAAAAACCAGGAAGGTTCGAAGCGAAGCAATTTTTTTTGATTCATGGTAAAAACAATAAATTTATTGTCTATGTGTAGAGTAGTACAGGCGCTAATAGCGTCATTGCGCATGTCCCTATAGCAACTCACAGACGGATTGTACCGACAGCAGCATAGCAACGATTATAATTTTTTCCGTATCCCTCGGCCACAGAGGAAAATAATAGTTAAGCCTCGGCGCGAGAGACATAAATATTTAAATACAGACAATTTTTTTATAAAAATTATTTTAAACAATGAAATAAATGGAGGTACGTAACAGTGTCAAGTACCATAATTGACTCAGTGTGAGTTTTCAACAGATGTCAACTGTATTAAAATAAGTATAATCTAACAGTCACTGCAACGCAAATAATAATATATATTTTATTTAATTTCATTTTAATTATTTTATTTATTATTTAATGGGTATATTCTACACTCTCGCTTATTTATTATTTAATAAGTATATTAACGCTCTCGTTGATAGGGTAGGCCTGAGCAGTGGGGCGATTAATAGGCTGTTAATGATGGTATTCTACAAACTTTGGCTTTACTTTAAAAATATGATTTTGCGATAAAGGTTAGTTTTTTTTTGTTTTGGCATAAAATTACGGCGACCGACTAATCTATTTTTTAATACGAAAACACATGAATTTAAAAAAAAAACTACTCCCATATGTATGACTAACAAAATTATTTTAGGGGGTGCCAAAATCGTGCCAAATGTATGTCGAAATTGATACACACTCACACATTCTCATTTTCAAACTCCATATAAATTTGTATGAGCAACTTCCACCCGCTAATCCGCTTCATTTGTCCGCACCCCCCCTGATTTTGACACCAAATTTTTCATCGTTTCCCATACTAAATTTGCAAGATGCGATCTCCACAGGGAGCGCGCGCGCGCGACAAAAGATGTTCGAATCTCCTTGCGAAAACATAAACAATTAACAACTTTTGTTCTAAGAACAAAAATAATCAAATACGCTATTTACTAATTGACTCTGAATTCCTGTAAAACAGATTAGGTAGGTACCTACTTACTTACATACTACAAACATATGAGTATATTTACACGTTATAAATATGTATGTTAATTATGTTCTATTTGACCATAAAGCTATTACATTATTTAATATTGTGAGTGCTACAGTGTTATTTAATTGTCTAATTAATAGAAGCTAGTACCTACCTACTTTGATAAAAATATTAACCGGAAAATGAAATTATTAAGCATCTATGTACATTTAATATAATTATAATTATCAAAGGCCGGATAGTGGCGGCAATAAACTGCCGTCTAATACTGCGAGGAAAACATAGTAAAGTTATCCATTTGTATTATAATGTATGAATAAAAATAAATACATAGAAAACAAATTAATTAACAAAAACATATTACATTCATGAATTTATTCCCCGAATTTATATTAGTACTTTCAAAACTTCCCTCTTAACAATCTTCGGCTTATGTGTAAATAATGTCATAATTATATACCTATTATCAGGAAAAATTAATTAATTTTGTACGAGTTAACTTCACTATACCTACGAGTGACCACTAATTAGAGTACTTATTTAAGTTCATTAGAGAATGACTTCCTGTTATTGTTAGGTATTTTTGTCTTGAACATCATTTTCCTATTCAAAAATAATTATGTAGGTATCTACGAAATTTAGTTTGTGTCAATTAGAATCGAGTTTAGGGAAAAATAACAATATTAAAAGAGTCTCTGAGTTTGTTGTACTTATACGTGACTAGTCTATGGTGAAATCGGCTTACCTTTTACATAGTTACTAAGTGTGTAAGGCCCTTGGACCTCCTCCATCCATACTCCGGGCAGCCAGCATCAGATCTCACCGAAATCTTTCCTCGGTGGAGAGCCAAATACTCGGACAAGACAAAGAACAAAAATGAAAAAACAAATTATAATAATAATAAGTATGAAAAATACCTCCGCGGCGAGTATCAATTTTAGGAAAATTTCGACCAGCAGAAATAGTCGTAGCAACTCAATTACTACACCGTAGTCTGTGGTAATAGGTATAAAACATAAATATTTTATTTTTTAACAATACAGTGTGGGAAGTACAACTTTCCTGTCAGATTGTGTTTAGTACTCTTGTTCCTACGGAATAGTTATTTATTATAATAATTGAAAAACATAGACTTCGCTATTTAGTTTTGCTGTCGCTACGCGAGGCAGGAGCAAGTGCGCGCGCGCAGATTGTTTACAGTCACAAACTGTTGAATATTTATTTTGTTATGTCGAGTTTTATCGCACGCTCTCGGTGGGAACGGAGCGGATCTGTACCGTGGTAACGCTGGAGGACTCTACAGTAAACAATAATGTATTGATACTTAACAAACACACACAAAATTTGGTCCTGTTCCTGTGTGTATAATTCCATTTGACTGTGGCATCAAACTTTTCGGAATAATAAGAAAGTGCGACATGGGCCTCTGGACTATTCGAGTATAATTAATCCAATCTTATCGCGACAAGTTTAGGTATATCATATGAGACTATTACACTATACGCCTACCTAACTACCAAGAAGATTTTAAGCACAAGTTGAATTATGTATTTTTCCCTGTATGTACATACAAAGATACTCTAGAATGAAATATTGCGTGCTACCTTCCGCCTATAAAAGAGTTAAACGCCGACGAAATTACGGGACGAAATTAAATGCTAGAATGTATTTACGTACATACAGGGTGAAAACATACATTTATTTTAAGTGTTAATTATTGTTCAACTACATAACTGTAGATAGTGCCTGGTTTCATCGTATGTATGTCATTTTCGATTCAGAAATTAGACCCGAGCAGGCGTTGGCAAGCGTATAATGTTGTTCCAGCGTTGAAAATAAGATCTTCCAACTTCCATTGGGCATAATTTTCAAAAGTTTTGGAAATTCAGACAATCTAAAGTGAGACGAACTAAGTCCGCTTACGTCACCACTTAGCTCAACATCTAAAATCTATCACAATAACATTGAGGCCCGCACGACCTTGCAGTGTGTTGGTTGTCGGACTGCCGGCCACATGTGCCGAAATTGCTAGTTTTTTGTTGACATTGTACAATGTGTGGGAACTGGCGGGCTTTTCTAGAGACAAGGGAAGTCATGCATCACAGCTTAAGGTCGTATTGTTGCGGTTATGTAATAGTTTTGTGGCAACTTAATATTGTTGCTATGCATAATATGTGTTGTACTCACAGACCACCCAACCAATTGACTGCGCATTGACGGCGAAAGCTTTCACCGAACGCCTAAGTATATTACCGGCGCACTTGTTTTAGTATGAGTTTGATTTTGTCTAAGGTAAGACCTCCCGCAATAGTTGTTTGTGTTACAAGGGGACTTAGTTCCTTACCTTACGCAAAATTAAGATCACACTAAAACAATTATGGCTTGATGCCGGTGATATACCAAAGCGGAGATGGCCTTATGTTCTGTGAACGCCGTTGCCTTCTCATGGGCCGTCAATGCGCATTCAATTGGTTGTGTGGTCTGTGGTTGTACTATACAGGTGATTTTTTGTTCTGAGGCATCACCAAAGAGAGTATTCCTGCCTTTCATACTGATTCTTAAACTCGCCTCAGCTGCGTCATTGCCAAGGTGAGTATGACTCCCGCGTAAGGGAATACCTTGCTCATCAGCGGTCATTTACAGACTGGCGATGATTTGATGATGATGATGATTGACTATGACTTTTTGACGTCATTGTCAAATGAACTATATCATTATAGTCTAAAGAACAAAATCGTATGCGCGAGGCGACGCTGACGTCTGTGTTGGTATTCATACGGTTTTGTTCTTTAGGTTATAGTGATACGGTTCATTTGACAATGACGTCAAAAGGTGTGTGGGCATTTTTCCGCTTGGTCTGCGCAGTCCCTACGAAAATGCAATTGCCAAAGACAGAATTGAGTGTAATAGGTAACGCTATAAGCACGAAATTTACATAGCGTTAAGTATTTGTGTAATAAGTGTTGATTTCACGCCATTTTCCAGAAAATTGGTCAGCATTTAATTTATTGTAGGTAACTTTTTATGTATTTATCGAATAGTCGCCCTAAAAAGTTACTTACAGTGTGTACTTGCAGTGTTGTTCAAAATATTGCGCAGTTTTGCTATTCATAATGCAGTAATGCTGATATTCAATTGTTTTCCACCGTAAAAAGTTTCACACGCCGAAAGGGCGACACGCCAGTAGCTCTTGAAATTGCACAGTAGTTTTGTGTAGCAATGAGAATTAAATTTTGTATCACAATCTCACTCAGTGTTTCAAAGCGCTAGTAAACAAATTTTAACGCAGTAGAAGTTGTATAAATGGAATATTTGGCCGGAGGTGGGAGGATTCTACTACGGGATCCACCCTTTGGGACTCTTTTGCGCCAAACCCTGTCCAACCAACCAAAGGTGCCCCAATCATTTTTTTTGTTGGACTTCACACGCCTTAAATTTTCTTTCCACGCAGGTTTCCTCACGAAGTTTTCCTACACCTAAAAGACTGGTATTATAATAAACCGTAATGAAGTTGCGAGAAGCTCATTGTAGGGTCTAGGTTCGAACCCAACGGTCACTTACTTGAGGCGAGTGCGCAACCGAATAGGCTACCACCACAGATTAGATAATAGTTCCTACCTACCACGACCATTTAATTACCGTACGTATAAGTTCTGAAAAAATACTCATCTGTATATCCAGGGTTAGAACCCGCGACCTCACGACTTGCAAAAGGAATACAATTGAAACTTCAGCTGTCGTATTCCATTTTAGAATTGTAACGGACGATTCGGTGTGCCTTTCTAGTCGCCTCTCTAATTGAAAGGTGAATGCTTAATAGACTTAGAGTTATCTTGCTGTTCAAAATAGATTAGAGTTTTTGTGTCTAAGGTTTTGTTGGGTCTTGGAAAGTCTAGCTATATTTTTAGTGTTTATTTTTTGACGTAGTCGAAACGTTGGCGTTGTAGGTAGCTGTATGATCAAGTTTTTTGCTCATTCATCATCATATCAGCCGAAAGACGTCCACTGCTAGACAAAGGATCTCCACGATGATCGGTCCCGCGCCAACCTCATCCAGCTGGGTGCCGCGACCTTCACCAAATCGTCGGTCCACTTTGTGGGAGGCCTGCCTACGCTGCGTCTTCCGGTACGTGGTAGCCACTCGAGAACTTCTGCCCCAAAAGCCGTCAGTTCTACGAGCGATGTGCCCTGCCCACTGTCACTTAACCTTCGCAATTCTTCGGGCTATGTCAGTGACCTAGGTTCTCATTGCTCATCAAGCCAGCCAGTCTAAATAAATCCCCCTGTACCAAGAGTCGAATCACTCACGAAAAAACATACAGGTCGAATTGATTTTTTTTTGGAGTCCATATTTAAGTATAAGATTTCTCCTTTTATTAGATTGGCAAAACATCGAATCCTCAGCGTAATGTTAAAATACTTACATTATCTCAGGCCACACGTCAGCTGTTTGTGGATTTCCTGTGGGAGTTTCCCTTCTGTGTTTATCGGCTACTGTACGTTATAATTGTTATAAAATGAATAAGTATTATGTTTTTCAGATTTCATGTTGGATCCCACAGTTTGGATAGCACGTCGATGAGTATTTGAATCAGTATAGATTTAGATTAACTACCTACAGTGGTATATTATTATTTTCTCTTTTCCTCATTGTGTCTGTTTGATATTTAATTTGTTATACTTCTATTTATATGTGAATATAAGGTCTATACTGTTACAAGTTGGTCAGTATAACCCCTAAAAGTAAGTAAATAAATAACAAATCTAAGCGTGAATCGTGTAATTTTAATAGTAGACAACTACATTTGCCGCCTAGCTACAATAGCCCCGGGTGACCTTAGGTGTAAATTGTAGTAAAAATGATACCCGAAAACAAAGACACAGTTCTACGTCGAAAATCGAACGCATTTTCCCTGCAAGTGGATCCAACGCATCGTCCGCTCTACACAATCTACGAGAAATGCGGTAACGTTGCCCAATGTAACGAAATTGCCGGTGCGCTTGCGACACCCCGCCGCTGTGTGGGTAGCTAGTGCGGCCAACCGTCCTCTGTTCCCCGGGACGGACCGTGATTTTAATATAAATCCCGCCAGATCAACCCCTGTCCCGTATTTCAGTCACGTTAAGAATTCGTAAGTTAAACTGCAACCAAATAATGGGAATGTCGTTTGACACGACAACTTGATTGACTGACAGGAAAGTTTTGACGACAACTTGATTGATTGACTGAAAGGCAAAACTCGCGGGAAAATCTTTTTTACGCGGGCGAAACCGCGGGCAAAAGCTAGTCTTTAATAATCTTCCAATACGTGGGACAGATCAAACCCTTACGGATTCCGTTTAAACTGATTCCTTTTGAAATTATGACGAGCAAAACGCTCTTACTAAATTTTTTAAAGTAATTCGGTCTTTGGTCATTGTGGTAGAAATACATTGAGTTATTCGATTTCCTGAATAGGCACCTACTTGTCTTATTTCTAACCTTATTCATAAGTTGTCCCTTATAGTCAAAACGAAATCGTGGCAACCCTGTTAGGTAGCTACCGCCCGCCGAGCCATGCGAAATCGCGCGCCGAGTTCCGAGCGGAATTGAAAATGCTGCTTGAAGAGGTTTTGCTATTTCCATTGACATTATATCCAAACTAGAAATACAAGCCTTTATAAAGGTCATCTCGAATTCATTCTAATTGACTTGTATGTTAATCAATCTTTTCAAAAACAGCTATTCCGGTCTGTACAGGGTATATGTATAGCACTATCTCTTTTTTACCGACTTCCAAAAAAGGAGGAGGTTCTATGTTTGGCTGTATGTATGTTTTTTTTTGTCATAAATCAAGCACCATGGAAGTAGATACATATGTACAATAACACACTGTGAGTGAGGTGAGTATACAATGTAAAGCTTATTGTTAACTAATATTTTTGTATGTAAACAAGAAGGAAAAGTTCAATATATTTTCGCACCTATAGAGTCGTCGAGTTCTCAATGAAATACATGTGCTTTGGCCGGTGCAGTCTGGGAGCGAGACGCGCCTCTGCCAGAAGGACTGGAAATAATAAGAAAGATAAACAAAAGGGTCTGGATGAGGATGGAGGAGGTCCGGGTGTTACGGCACGTATTAGGGGGAAGACCTTACCAAAAGTGGGTGTCGACAGGGTGATGATGCCACGAACTTAGAAAGATATGCCACGAAGGCATTGTCTAAAATTATCATAGTGAGTAAACCGTGATTAATTATTTATAAGTATATGTAAAGGCATGTAGAGTAATATTTTAATGACTCAGTTGTCCAATGAAGAGATTTTGCATCATTTCGTGAAATGATTATGACTCACACTATTATACCTAAACAGAAGTTGATGAGACAGTCATGGGTTTGATGACACTTCCTAAAATTATGTGCTTTTGAATTTTTATCTAACTTATACTACCTAACTTAAGTACTACGGATTTCAATTATCTATTATGTGCTTTAACTTCAAGTACCCACTATAAACTTAACTACAAGACTGAATGGGGTTCGGACGGTATTAATTTAATGAACAAGAAGTGTATAGACTGACATGTGGAGAACACAAAAGTCCCTAAATAAAATAAAGATTAAAAAAAACAAAAAAAAACAAGAAGTGTCTTATTTAGATAAGATTTTTTTTTTTTTAATTTATTGCTTGGTGTCCAGTCGCTCCTATATAATTATTTAACATCGAGCACATCGTCCTAGAATGCCCTCTATTCCGATATAGCGGAGATCTTATCTTATTTATATCCTAACTAGTTCATTCTTCCCGAAGACGCAACCAAATGGATGCAGAACTTAAGGTTTCCTTCATCATATTAGCCTGTAGACGTCCACTGCTGGACAAAGGCCTCCCCCAAGGATCTGTAATATTGTAAGGTATCCTTACATAGTATAAAACAAAGTCGCTTCCAGCGTCTGTACGCTTAGATCTTTAAACCTACGCAACAGATTTTGATGCGGTTTTCACTATCATTCAGATAATGTCTTCCGGATGGTTTATAGGTACTTATCCCATGCGGAAGAAGCCGCAGGCAATAGCTAGTAGATTATGAACAAGTCGAAAATGTCACGCAACTCGTATTTTGTCCAGAAATGGACGTATACAAGGTAACGATATTCTCCGTCATAGATATACGAAATATAACAACTTGTATAGGTTCTATAGTTTTCTTTTAACTTCTCTCAAAACACGAATAGTAACCCATTGACACATTGACATAGGGACTTACCCTTGTTGCCAAAACAAAATTCAATGGAGAGTTGATTTTGTTTTGGGATTTATTGTATTGTGAATGTTTTACAAGTGCTTACGTCTCACGTGGTGCTGAAACAATTTAGGTTTATCCTCTTGAGTCCTGGGAGATGTGAACGAATATTTTTTTTATTTTTAAGTTTTACGTTTTGTGTTATTTTTAATTTTTAGTCCTCAAAAGAAGTGAACGCTGAGTGAACGTCAAAAAAAACAATTTTATATGGTTATCATTTTTTAAATGTTTTAGTTATGTTTTATTTTTAATGTTTATATCCTCAAGCGAGGCCGTGGGGTCCCAGGAGGTTATAGCCGCCGATGAAGAAACAATACGTACAATAAACTACGAGACAGGGTCCAAGAACGAAGACAGTCACAGATTGATCCCACTAACCATATTTTTAATACGAAAGTTTGAATGATGTGATTTTAGATGTTTGTTGCTAAATATACCTTTAGCTTTTATGGAATGACATGTAAGATAATACATCTCATTTTAACGCGGGCGAAGTCACTGTGCATAAGCTGGCGTCCAATAAAATCACGGTGAGAGAAATTTATGAACGAATATTTATGAAATGTTGTGTGGCGATCCATGGAACCAAGGTCACCGATATAGCTCAAAGAATTGCGAAGCTTTAGTGGCAGTGGGCACATCGCTCGTAGAACTCACGGCAGTTGGGGCAGAAAGGTGGCGACGCGTACTGGAAGACGCAGCGTCGGAAGGCCTCCCACAAGGTGGATTAACGAACTGGTGAAGGTCGCGGGACCCAGCTGGCTTAGGTTAGCGTGGGACCGGTCGTCGTGGAGATCCTTGGGGGAGGCCTATGTCTAACAGTGGACGTCTACAGGCTGATATGATGGATGACATGCAACCCTGGAGCAGGGCATAATCTACTTCTTATAGACTGTTCACTCGGAAAAAAAATCCAAGCGAAGGCGAAGCCGCGGGGAACAGCAAGTTATCCGGTACCGACTCCGGCCTAGCCTTAGGCCATGGTGTACTGCCATGCAATCGTAAATCAATCGGATAACTGAAATACTCAAATTTAACAAGGACCGTTAGTAATTACTTGACCAGACAAGGGCTGGGCATTCGCAGCAGGTTCGATTGTTTATAGGATTACAAATTATAGTAAGTCTATATTAAACCTAAGTGAGACAAATCATTTAAGGTGCAACTTAAGATAAATATTATAATTGCTTACTTTACCGCAAGATTGTAATAACGACATCTTTAAAAACCGCCTCGTTTTTGAAATGGTGATCAATGATCAGAAGGTCATCTGTACTTACGACGAAAAAGGAATTATTAGGCGCATGTGAAGTCCGCCAATCCGCACTAGGCTGCTAGCATGATCGACTATATTATAGTCTTTGAGGGGGTTGGCCTGTGTCCCAACAGTTTGGACATATTTACAGGCTGTTGATTGATTTTAACCCCTAAAGAGAAGAAAATATCTTTGAACCTTGCTCAAAATCATCTCTCAAACTCAATACAATAATATCTAAGTTCGCCTTAACATTAGGTGAGAATTTCAGGTACCTTTTATTTGGCAATCGTTCGCTTGTCCCTACTGGTATTTGTCTGGTCTCATTAATAGTTCCTTTCCGCCTACCACTCAATTCTGGCAATGGAATTTAATGCCGGAACTGCACTTGGCCAACTGTTTCGGCAGGTTGTGCTTGTAAATACACGCTTAGTCTAAACGCGTAAGTACTGTGTCGTAAGTAAGCGGCTTTTGTAGCTGGAGTGTGACAGGTACAGGAATAAGAGGGATTTAATGATTACTCGATATGTAGGTTCGGCTCAATCAATTTTGTCCAAACCTGCGCCGAGGCAGCACGAACTTTATACGATATGTTTGAATCGCCTCGTCAGTAAATCTCGGTTAGGGTACGATGGGACTGCCATGTTGTAAACAAAAGTCCCTAAGTAAAATAAAGATTTTAAAAAAAGTAAGCGGCTTTAACTATGAAATATATAACTTAAGTACCTTCTTAGGGCGCAATGAATCTCTAGCGATACTTTGACTTCATTTCACACACTTCACTTCTTTTGTGCGAAATGCCTGTCCACCAACATTATTCCGTTTTTGGTGGAGTTCACATACGCCTTAGAAAAGAAATTCTAATCTTTGACGTATGCAGGTTTCCTCGCGATGTTTTCCTTCACCGTAAAGCCTGTGGTTCAACAATAGACTGTACTTTAGTCCAAACCCTCATTGGTACGGCCAAGGTTCGAACCTACGACCACATGAACCTGAGGCGAGTGCACAACCAACTAGGCTACTAAGGATGATCTAGAAAATACTAAAAATTATGATTATGTTTCAAAATTAAGTCATAGAGATATAGGTACTAGAATGGCAATGATAATGTTGATAGGTACAAGAAATAGATTAAAATGTTATTTATCTTGCTAATATGCAATACGTATACATTTTTTCTGGTTAATAAATAGGTACGAGACGAAAATTGAGTCATTTCCTGTTACATGTGTGTACAGGTTTGTATGAGTCTGCTAATGTCACCTCTAGAAATTGCGACTTAAATTTAGAATGCTTTTTGTATGAATACAGTGTGTATGAAGATTGTTGAAGTATACAGAGTGATAATATAAAGTTGTTCTTAAAATTCTTTTCTTTTGAAAGTATTCACATTTCCACACAATTGGCACGGCTTAATTTTTACGTTCCACTCAATGTCGAATAGTCGACTTTCCAAAAATTTTAAGACACCACCACATGAGAAGGGAAACAGGATTTCTACTATTAGCGAAATATTTTTAAAACTTGCATCATTGTAATGGAAAGGATATATTCAATTTTGTGAATGTTGAGGTTTAACCAATCCAGTAAGAATAATGACCAATAACTGTGAATATAAACTTTCAACTACTTTAAACGAGTATGATGTAAGTTAATTCCGACAATTAAAGGCTACTTTGGAAATTCAGTTGTTCTGTTTTATGCTGGGAGTTCCTGCTGTACACGAGTACTTACCTAGTTACTTGGGTGGCAAGTCATTTTCAAATATGATTTTTCCGTAACTACTTACCTACCTGCATTACTCAAGGCACGTTATACGAAGTACTTACAATAAACATAACCCATTCTATAAACCTTGCGAAAATCCACTTGCAGAAACTTATGGCTTGACTTTTAATTATTTATTATTTTCTTGGTCGTGGCTTCAATCGTCTTTAGGATGACGACTGGTTCTTCCAATGTCAAGTGTCTAAAAAGACACGGTGGAGATGGCTTGCTTGATCGTTCTGTTCACAAAGTTAAAGTTCACCCTATTCCCGGAATGTCCACGCGGTCCGTTACGTCTATTTCCCGGAATGTCCACTTCCCCGATTAAAGCTGGCTATGATTATTATCATTATCATCATATTAGTTTACACTATTTTTGTGCAAGCCATGATGTAACCGTCTGTTTTTTGTATTATTAATATTAAAAACTACGACAAGCCTAAAATGACTTTGTTTATAGGGCCGTGAAATCCATTTAAAAATAAGTAAGCGGCGACCTGTTATAGGGAGTGCATGGGGACGGAGGAAGACCGGGAGTTATGGGTTAAGTAACCTTAGGTTTCTGAAAATGGACCTAAGCATAAACGAGCGGTTTCCTATAAACCTATTAATGATTGGTCCGTAAATACATTCATCACGAGTGAATTTACATATATAGTAGGTACTATTAAATACATGTCTTCAACTACGTTCAATTTTTCTCTGTCATATTCCGCGTATTTAAAAACTATGACAAATTTAGATTGATTTAATGATTTAAGTTTTTTAATCGATTAAATAAAACACTTTTGCTTCAGCTGTCAGTCATATCCATTTCTATTTGGTAGTACTTACTTCAAATAAATTCTACCTCGTATTTATTTATACTATTTGCAACGAATTTTTTTTCTTATTTACGTTTTATTTTCAAAGTGTACAAATATATCAGAGTAGATATAGTTTTGCAGGGTGGCTCGATGTAGGTATTTCTTTCATTTTAATGTGCTGTCCATCTCATTCGAACAGCAGACCTAAACTATGAGAACATCAATTACACGATCTATGTACAGTGTAGGTATTAACCTATTGATCATTACGCGGCGAACTTTAGTATTTACTGCGAGTAAGGAGCAAGGATGCAATCATCGCGCAAATAACAGCAATTTCCAACACAAACTCTGACTCAGTTGCTGATTAGTATGACACAAGCTGTGGGATTTATATAATTTTACAATTAATTGTGAGCAATTCTGCACAATGTAGTTGTAATTTATACCCCGAAGTGGAACTCGGGAAGATAATCTCTTCCTGGGGTAAAAGCGTCCTATTCTGTGTGACCTTCATTTGCATCTTGGGGCAACTTGCGTAAAGTGGGTTTTTAAACCGCTCTGTCGTCTTAAATAAGCTTGCTTCCGAAACCAGTCCTTCCCATCCTTTTTGGGTGGCCGAGACAGCAATGACTGCACGCTTTGCATTTTCAGTAACTGTCTCTTTTGTAGCTGCATTATCATCTGCAATCGCCCAAGGTTGTGCACTTACCACGTCTGCAGCCGCCTTTGCTGCTGAGTCAGCTTTTCTACTGCTGCGATCTTCGCTGCAGTGGCTTTTGTTTGTTTCTACAATCGCGTGCGCTTCTCTGCAGTGGCCTTTACTACCTCAATAATTGCCTTAGTTTCTGCATCCGCCTTCACTTCCAAAATCTCCTGGTTATATTTTAAAGCTTATGTATTATTCGTATTTTATTTATGCTTCACGAGTCACGACATACTTTTATAAAAAAACGGACAAGTGCGAGTAGGACTCGCGCCCTGAGAGTTCCGTACAAAATTAACTTTTTAAATTTTGTAAGTTTTTATTGTACCTACATGGATGATTTGGTTATAGGAAAATTAAGTTTGTTGGTAATAGTAAAATTACTTTTTTTGTAATGGTTTTTTTGTGACAAATTTACTGTTTTTGGATTTTTTCCATTACTTGTGCTATTAGACATCACTTCTTGCCAAATTTCAAGATTTTAGGTCAACCGGAAGTACCCCATAGGTTTTCATTACCAAAATACTCAAAAATTCGGCAAAAACTGCCATACCTTTTTACTGCGTTGACTTAGAAATTTGATTTTTTCACAGCTCTAAGGGATTGCATACCTGAATGTTTAATATTAATTTCAACTTGATACCTTCACGCGTTCGTGAGAAAAAGAAAGAAAGACAAGAATACCTTTTTCACAGGAGATAATGGTTCATTTTTCCTTTTTAGGTACGGAACCCTAAAAATGAAATTTATCTTGTTTTTATTCTCTAATTAATATCCACAGATTCAATTAAGTGAGCGAGAATTCATAACTCCTCGCACAATTTTTTATTCGATCAACTCTTGACGAGTATTATTATAACTACTTCGTCATTCTATTAGATTTCACGAAAGAAAAGGTTAAGGTTGTTTGTTCCATGCAATTACGTAATTCAACTGTTATTAATTTCCATCGTGGGATTGGAGAATTCCATATGTGCGTTAGAAGTGGTGTTACAAGAAAATTTAATCATTAGCACATTCATCAATTTTGATGTTTCAATGAAAAATTACGCGCGACAAAAAATGTGTTTATTATAAAATTATGAAGCGAAAATTGGCATCGTGTTGGTGTCAAGGATTTATTCACGTAAAAAGGTACCTACCTAAACTACCTAGATACTTTTTTCTTTTGTTGCAAAATGCAAATCAGATTCGCAATTATATTTTGCAAAGTAAAAAGTAAAACACGACAAAAACTTTTCTTGTTTAACGTGTTGTGTTGTTATATAAAGATATTAAATAAGCGTGTTGTTTTCTTTTCTCATCGTGGAAAATTCTGACCTTTGTTTGATGACTTTGCTGCACGTCTGTTGGTCGAAATGTCGATCGACCTAATACTATACATAAGTCTAAAAAAGTATCCATAGAGATAGGATCTCTATGGTGGGTGCTAGCGCCCCCCTAGCGCACGCCACCAAAGAGATTCGAACCATCCTGAATGTATCAATGTTTAAAAAGAAAAGTGGATGGCGGACTTGTCACACCAGCTTGTCACACTGGTGTTACTACAAGTTTTTTTTTCTTTGTCGTCACACTGTACAAATACTCAACTCACTGCAAGCTCAATACCTATAATAATTGATAAGTGATGATAAAAATTTACTCTTTTTGTCTCAATTACTGACAACGTTGTTTATGGTTGATACCTTGAATCAAAAAATTTAGCCAAGCGCGCGCCAACAACGAGATTTAAACCTTCTTGGTTGATACTAATATTATCATTGTGTAAAGTACCTATTTAGTTTGAATTTGAGTTTAAGAGAAATAGGAATGCGTATTTCGTTCCTAGTCTATCTCTTTGGATTAATCTGTTGCTACAATAATTTTAAAATAACAAATTGAAATTGAAGATTCTAATGATCTACTCATAGTAGTTTTCTAAATAAACTATCACAACAGAATCAAAGTAAAGAGCACCGATTTTACCAAATTGACAAAACAGCAATTAAACAGTATCAAAATCACAGAACAGACATAATGTAACTCCCACGGGTCCCGCGACTAAGTCGTGACAGTGCTAAGTATAAGTTAATGATTTATTTTGAAAGTAACTTGTCGGAACAACTATGCGACTAAACTACAAGAGAGAGCGTGAATAATGATTATTGCTTTGAAACTGTTCGTAAATATATAGAAATTACTCTGCGAATATAATAGAGACGCCTGAAACCAGACGTCAAAGATGGCTACATACAGTATCTGAATAGTAAATTCTGAAATAGACAATAAACCCTATTCTGAAGATATACAAAGATGACAGCACTAAATTTTAGAATCGGGTTTATTCGCGTTTTTTTCGGGATGGAGTTTTATTCTTAGGCGCTTCATCAACCCGCACTGGGCTAACGTATTATTAATCATTAAGAGGGTAGGCCTGTGCCCCAGAAGATATAAGTACTTGTCTAATATACATCTAACCTTTCAATCAATCAATAGTCTATTAAAATGTCCCCACTGCTGGGGCTCAGGCCTACCCTCTCAACGAGGACGTTCGGGCTATAATCCACCACACTAGCCCAGTGCGGGTTGGTGAACTTCACATGCGCCTAAGAATTTCTTCTTCGGCGTATGCAGGTTTCCTCACGATGTTTTCCTTCACCGTTTGAGAGCAGTCAGAGCGTCAGTGGCGTCGGGGATAAGACGCGGCCTATCGTATCGAAAGGTCCGAAATTGATTCTATGGCTGAGCCATGTACCAATGGGTTTTTAGGGTTTTTTTCTCAAAATTTAAGTACATCTAACCTTTACAATAATTATAATTACGAGCACGCGTATTGGAGCTAACCAAGCTGAACCAAGGTCACCGACATAGCTCAAAGAAATGCGAAGCTGAAGTGGCAGTGGGCTGGGCACATCGCTCGTAGAACTGACGGCCGTTGGGGCCGAAAGGTTCTCGAGTGGCGACCACGTATCGGAAGACGCAGTGTAGACACCCACAAGGTGGACCGACGATCTGGTGAAGGTCGCGGGACCCAGCTGGATGAGGTTAGCACAGGACCGGTCGTCGTGGAGATCCTTGGGGGAGGCCTTTGTCCAGCAGTGGACGTCTACAGGCTGATATGATGATGATGTATTGGAGCTTTTATCGCTAGTCGCTTATCACTGGTATACAAGTGACTTGTCAGTCTCACGTTACAGTAGAAGGCTGTCAAGTAGTGACGCACACCGCTGACCGCATCACCAAGTCATCGCGACCAGGAAGAGTGGATTACTAGCTGAAATGTTTAGTTAAGTAAGATACCGTACGCTAAATAAGCTCTTAGATTTAAGGAAGTTAATTATACTGTGATGTCAGAAGAAATATGATGGAAATTTTAATATTTGGCAGTGTTGTTGTACATAGTGATGATTATGATCAAATTCAAAACTATTTTATTGCATGTAAGTACAGTGGGTACATTTATACAACGTCAATTTTTTATCTACAAATTTTTTATCAAGCTCCGGAATGTAGTCTGATTTATATCTATTATTTTAATAGTTTATGTAGGTATATCTATGTATTTAATATATTTATGTATATATTATGTAACAAAAGTTTTTTTTTTAAAATAATTTGTACCAATTTATCTATTTGTAATGTATGCAGTTACCTATCATTTAATTACTGTTTATATTATCATATTGTTTTAAATAAATATTGTTTTAAATTTTTGCGCCTACCACTAATTTATCTGCATGGCCCAAAGGTCAGCTGGTAGAGAATGCCATTGGCATTAAGTTCGCCTTTTGCACAAACTAGTGCAATAAAGTTTTAAATAAATAAAATTTTCTTACCGAAAAATTTAATTCAATCGTTCATACATATTCTACTGACTTTCGACGGTATCGAAATACTGATTGTAAGTCTATATGAAACAACTATGAAATTATTACATTTAAATATAAATTAATATTTAAAATTACCTACCAATCCTTAGTGCGACAACATATCGATACCGTCGAAAGTCGATAGAATACGATGTTAAATCCTGCACTTAAATTTTCGCTATGAAAATTTCGGACCTTGATCATAATAATATCCTGATACCATCTGTAAAGTAATACCGAACTGTCAAATGCCTACCTCATACGCCTCATGGTTGGACACAGTGGTTTGGTGGACTTTGCATACAAGCCAAAAAATTTCAAGGCTTTTTAAGGCTTATATTTATAAGGTGACAACATTATAACAACCTAATTATTTGAAGTTTAATCTGATATTAAAACAGCTACTTTACAGAATTTTCGTTGTGACCCAAAATTATAATAATCTGTGCAAAGGAAGTATTAGTAAGCGTCAACAGCAAAGTATAAACCTTAGTGAATCATTATTCTGGAAATCTACGCAAGAGTTTGTAGAAATAAAACCGGATGTTGTCATCCTCTGAAAAGTATACCTAATGTATAGGCTTCGTCAAGGCCATTTAGTAGGTCTAGGATACTTCACAATTATATCATGAACAAACTCACTGAAGGTGGTTTTCCAAGACTTAATAATATCAATATTATAAACAGCACATAGTTCAGGAAGTAATTCCATACCAACCCAATCCTTTCGGCTAGGATTTTTGCAAAATGCCGGTTATTTGGAATGCAAGAGTGAATTTCGTTAATAACCAAGCTTTGTCAGGATATTTGCAAAAAAGCCGTCGTATTTTAGGATAATAGCGAAAAACGGCTCACGTTTCGTAAGTCATGAGCGCTGATTGGCTGCTTTAAACGTTACGCATTGACAGATGCGCGAACCGACTCATAGATTAGCCAATCAGCATTAAAAAATCGCAAAAATTCGTGCAAATAGCTCGGATGATAACGAAATTCATTCTTACATTCCAATTATCCGGCTTTTTGGAGAAATCCTTGGATTTCCGCAAAGATTCAATTTTTTCAATTATGCTTCGACAATAGAAAGTAGAGTCTATTGCATGCAGAATATGAGGTTGGATTTAAATTTACATCATTCGATATTTAGCTACGATATGTAAGTAGTTACTCGGG
Source organism: Metalampra italica (assembly GCA_949699065.1). Classification (NCBI taxonomy): domain Eukaryota; kingdom Metazoa; phylum Arthropoda; class Insecta; order Lepidoptera; family Oecophoridae; genus Metalampra; species Metalampra italica. Next base: position 10,699,997 of record OX452971.1, on the reverse strand, counting down.
GTAGAAATGATAACAACACTTTAGTTGGTGCAAGAAAATAAATTCTAAGAACTGGTATCATTCGAAAATAATGTGAAATTAATAGCCTCCAAAGTTATTTAGAAAACTGATAAAATTAATGAGAAATTGATTGGAAAATAAATAAATTACGGTCAAATGTGCTGCGTATTAAATAGCTAATATGGAAACTATTTCTAGAAAACCAGCCGTTCAGGAGAACCCTCTGGTAGGGACGGGCTGGCGTCCCAAGCTGCGACTGCCATGGAGCTAAAATCTCTTTGGTGGTCGTCAGCGAATTCGAACCTTCCTGAGGACTACCACATGGAATTTCACTCGTCTAACCAAAGACAAAAATTAAGTTAAAGGAAGTCTAAGTATATGAAAGATTTTGATGAATCTTGGTAACAGTGAACTTATATCTTGGAATAATATATAGGCTACATTTTACCGCGGTAAACTTTTCCCGCGGGAAAAACTTATTAGCAGCAGTAGCAAAGCGAAGCCACGGGCAACAGCTATCGTGAATAAATAATGACGGGTTTTTGTATTTTTACATTTTAAGGGTTGAGGAGGGGTACGGGGGGTAAAAATTTGCATGGGAGTATCGGTTTCTTTAAAGGCAGTAACTTGAAAATTGTAATTGTAGCTTTGGACAGAACGATGTCTGTCGCGTCAGCTAGTTAAATAGGATAAAACAAGGTATTGGTACGCATTGCCTTTTACAAAAAAAACCTGAAAGCGAGAGTATAAAGTCTAAGAAATCGAAAGTAACTACCGACCATCTCTAAAGAAAGGAATGCTATAAAAATGGGACTCAATATAAAGGAAACCGAGTAGCCTCAACATAAAACTTTATAACACTACACATTCAACGTTTATGGCCGCCACTCACTTTCACATTTCTTCAAAAATACGCGGAAGACTGAGACAGACATAATTATGCAACTAGACAATGAGACGGTCCCTTTAATAGAAAACGAAACGCATTGTTTGGGACAAAGAATAGGCACGTTGTTCGCACTTACCTTCCTTAAATGGCAAGAGTAATTTTTCGACTGCATCTTACTACTTACTGCAAAAACCGCATGGAAGGGAAGCCTTATACTAGGCTGGAAGGTTAGGTATTTTTAAGAATAAAGGGTGTTCTTGAGCTGGTGATGGGGTGTCAAAAGAGCATAGCAAAAGTAAATGATACACGAACGAAATGCTAACAGTATCTTTGACAGACGAGGCTTTGACATCCATTAATGGTGGTATAGCGTCCTAAAATATTCTAAATATGAAAGTCGATCTATTAGTTTTTGAGTTATACGGCGGACAGACAGACAGATAGAACATATCATTTCTATATCCCCGTGTTGATGGAGCTCTAATAGCCAGCGAGTAAGCCAACGAGGCAAAGGATTTGATAGAGGTAATAAAAGTTATATTGTGATCATCCGTGACCATGCGAATATTTTATAAACAATTGCGTAGGTAGGTACATAAAAGTGTGGAAGTGTTGGAGTAGAAATTTCCATAAAATGTTAATTGTTTGGATCGATATGTAGGTTAGGTATTGTTGAGTTTCATTCAAGGATGTTGGCATTCAAATCGGTCGAGTTAGATCAACTGTGAGATTAATGTGGCGCCGACTCAGGATCATATACTGCTTACTTATAAGCTTAGAAACTGAGAATTATCTCTTATTTTTCCCCACAGTTGGATTTTTGGGGTTCCGTTAAAATAAAAGAAAAGGTTTTGGCCTCGGTCACTACGTAATGCAAAACTACAGATCTGATTACGTTACGAAGCATACCTACATACATACGTATTATGTACCTGGGTGAAAAAACCCTTACGGCCATATTCGCAACCACGTTTCGTAACCAGTTGCCGTAGAAGAAGTACTTTTCTTTGTTCGCAACTAGTTATGAAAGAAGAATTTAATTTTTCTATTAGCATTTAGTTGCGTGGGAAATCTATGGGGTACTTCTTCTACGGCAACTGGTTACGGTTAAGGCAACTGGTGGTTGCGAATATGGCCGGAAGGGATAAACAATTCTAGAGTACTGATACTCCACAATGTTATGGTCATAATCATAAATCATAATTCTGAATAAAGTATTAACTTACCTACTTACTACGAGAGTCTACTTCAGAGTAGTAGAAGACAATTTTGTGCAGTTATAAATCAGTTCGAATTTGTCCAATATTTGTTTAGTATTCGATAATAAATGCCTCGATAATAATATATAGGATCAGTTGCAGTTCCTGTATTAAAAAGACTTACACAAATACATATAGTGAATAATGTGACATTAATTACATTTCGTATTACGACGTACAGACAGTTTTAGTGATGTTACCTACACAAGTATGTAGGTAATAGTTTATTTACGAATACAATTGTAATGTTTAACGTTAATTCAATGTGTTTTTCAATACACTTTAGCTATTTATTGTAGGTATCGGTTAGTCATCGCTAGATATATTACCATACGTATACCTAACAGGAAAGCCATGCATTATCAAGTTTTCTAGTAAAATACTACAGTAATTTAGAGAACATAATTAAAATTTGTTACAAAATTATACTTAGATATCTAAAAATAGCTAGGGAAAATAGACAATGAAAATTATTTCTTGCATTTCGTAAAAAATGGTCCTCACGTCAGAGAATAGAAAAATTTTAGCGTTGGAGCGGAATTTTTAGATAACTATTATCTAGAAATACTATTGAGAATATACCGGTCGTCGTGGATATCCTTGGGGGAGGCCTTTGTCCAGCAGTGGACGTCTACAGGCTGATATGATGACTATTGAGAAGCCTTTAATTAACTAAAGTATTATGGTTGGTCACTGTCCCTGCGTGAATCCAAAGGCCCAATCCGAACAGCACCACAAGACGACTATGAAATAAATTACCAAGGTGAATAGGGCAGGACATAAACCTCACATTATTCTGGGAGAGACCTAGTCCAACAGTTGCCAAATATAGATGTACTCCAATCACTGTCGATAGGCTTGCTACTGGCAATAACTAAATATGGCATGATTCGAAACCGATTTGCCAAATTGAGATGCTGATATGCAGGATTTAGGCGCTTAATGTTCCGTTCGCAAAATGTCATGGCTCTCACGCAAATAGTCTCTTTAGCAAAAGGCCACTTTCTCAAAAAATCCCCCAAATCGCCGCATTGAAAGATATTTTGCTCTAGTCGATGCGGTCTTGCATAAAACAGGTCAGACTGCCAGCGACCAAGATGACCTCCTGAAGAAGTGGAACTCGGCGACACAGAAGGTTTCTCATGATACTGTCGCAGCTTTCATGAAGCGCATCCGGCAAAAGTTGCGGCTGGAGTGGGAGAAAGAATAGGACCTTAACAATTGTTCATAATATATTGACTCTATTTAATTAAATCAACTCATATTTACAGTATTTTGTAATTGGCAAATCGGTAAGGCCTTAAGAAGTAAAACTGAAAGTGACGTCCGAATTGCGTCATAAAGCGTTCCCAAACTGCATTGTTATACCCTTGGGTTTCCAACGACATCGGCACCCTTTACAGATCCCAGTGTTTACACATAAACAAACTATTGTCCGAACATTACGACATAATTCCCCTATTGTGAGCTCTTTCGACAATAGTTGAGACAAAAAATTGGATCAACTATTGATACGGTTTGCGTCGACAACGATTTTTATTGGAGCAAAAACGATTCTGGGTAGTGACGTCGTCGTCGGCGTTTACGACCATTTGTTTTTGCCTTTTTAGACGAAAGTGCTAAGACCGACAAAGTCATTGCCGTCATCTTATATATCTTTTCATATGCAAATAAGTTACAATGAACTTATGTCCGAGAAGACCGTGGCGTGGTGCGCATGTGTTTTCAATGACGACGCGAAATTCGTTTATTATCCTTTTATCAGGCAGAATTGTCTCCTTTTCGGACTCAAATTAACGATTTACAATTGTGTAAAGGTAGTCTAAGCAAAAACTAAGGTTTCTTTCAAGTTTTTTAAAATGCTGTCTTTATTTTGCGTTCATAAGTTTATTGTGTTTTATGGCATTTGTGTTTTGTGTAAACTTTTGCTTTCGATGAAAAAGGTTTCTGCCATTTGAAAATTATCTACGTAGCTAAACTCCCAACGATGTTAGATAGAACCGAGGCGGATACAAGCGAGGACGTTCTACGCCAAAAAAAGCTGTACAAAAGTGAACGGAGCAGAATAAATGAACGCAGAGCCCATTGTTCAATTACCCGGGTCTGTTACTCGCACATCCACATACAAAGGTCGACGGTGAACTACTTGATATAGTTCCGTTACGGTGAACTGTAATCTTTTTCATTAGGTGTATGATCTTAACTAAGGAGCCATGATTACCTGGAGACACTTCGATCCCTTTGGGATCTGTTGTGACAAACCCTTCCACCAACAGTGTACCAGCTGCTTTTTGGTTGACTTCATATACAATTTAAAATAGAATGATGTCACATGATGTCACATGATGTCGCATATAACTTCATGTTGTCAAGTCCCCCAGAAACGCCATGTAATCCCTACTTTTATAACACGCAGTTTCCTAATTATATAATTATTTACGGGTCTTACACACGAATAAGTTTTATTTACCTTGCCCGACGTTTCGACCAGTTTACACTGGCCGTGGTCACGAGCTGACTGGAGAGGCGAGTTGTCATTGTTGATCGCTGTGAGTAGTTTCTGAAACTACCCTCTGCTGATCTTGTATTATTGGAAAGTCCCGGCACACAACACTCACGGTATCCGCGGGTGTATTCGACGATAAGTCACGAGATTTAAGTTTATCGATCACTGGATTCCACGACGGTGACAATTTAAAACCATCTTCCCTATTAAAATTTTTGAATTTCTTGATTTCAATAGCTTCTCGCACTATCCGCGGATAGTAGTGGCGATCGGTGGACAGGATTTTAGCAAAAGCGAAGATGGTGATGAAAATGAATGAATGATTTGATGGAAATGTGTGGTTTTTACAAAGCGCGAAAGTCTAAAATGTACGCAGTTTCCTCTTATAGACATTGCTAAAATGCTGAGTAAATAATCCCTCATCAGATAAACTGGGGTTATAAGTTTGATATAATAGTGACTGATTCCTTAGGTAAGGTAATAATTAGGTGGGAAGACAAGACAAACTGTCATGCCTACAAGTAGTGTGGAATGCCACTCGTTAAGTGGTCGGAATATATCAGAGTCACCTGCTCGTCTGCAATAAAATTTAATCACAAATATCAATTTGTCTGCAATCCATCAGGGATGGGCAATAAATTGATCGTAACTACATTGATCGACTGCTGGCTGTTGAAATGAATACTGTGTTTAAATATTGCATGTTGATTAAAGGGTTAATGTGTGCCGGGAACATAACTCATGAATACTATGTGACGTAACTTCTCGACGAGTTACTATCACCCATGTAGGTAAGAAAACACAAAGCAAGACTTAAATCATGCCTCTGAGTCTGAACCTTTTACAGGGAACCCCATTATAGTTACATGATTATATAGAAAGCTCGAACGTGGTGTTACAATTTTCAGTCGGTCACCCTCATCGCGACTCAGTTCCGCCCGTACCGGAGTAGTTAGACAGGGTTCCTTCATGGAACTTCCCTGTCAAAGATTGTTGGTGCGCACCGCAGAGACAGCCAGGCCAGGCCTATGGCCACCCAACAAACTATGGAATGACTTTAGTATCGTGTTATTTCCATAGCAATGAGATTATCATATCATCCAAAATTGGCAATGCCGCGCCCTATTGACAGATCTTTTCCGGGTGACCCTATTAGTCAATTTTATGCAGTTTTGGCTCGACAGCTGAGGTGGGGCAGAATCAGTGGAGAACTGGAGACTGCCAGATGGACCGTTGACCTGAAAAAGGATGGCCGAAAGCGTGTAGAATAAAGAAGGAAGGCCTATTGAACACTGATACAGACAGACAGAAGAAAGCGAATAGTAATTGTTGGCGTGATTTTGTTGAAGGGTGTTACTTAACATCCGTGCTCTCAGGGTTTGATAAAGGCGATGAAAATTCAAGTGTAGGTAGTTCGGTACGTGACATTCGCATTCACACGTACCGCAGCGAAACACTCCACACTATCGCTACTCCTTTGTGTACCAACCGAAAAGAATTATGTCATTTGGACATTCAAATCCAAGCCAAACGCCGTTGCAATGCTGTACACAATCGCATAAAACCAATTTGGTACATAAGACGTTGTTAGCCATGCAAAAAAGCGTGCACTACCTTAAAGGCTCCAGCACACTAGTAGTTTTTAGTTGGCCGACAGTTTAAACATCGAAGCTTGTCATTCACTGTTGAGCAATTCGGATGCGAAAGTACTCTCAATTTGTAGTCCTTTGATCTGTGGTTATAAGGAAGTCCATGAGTGACCAAAGGTTGTTCATAATGAAGAATATACTAACGAATCGAGTGAATACACGAGACCTATCAAATTTCCTGTTAAAGCGAATACCACATATACAAATTAATCGTACATCTATATACGGCTTAATCTTCCATGTGTTGGAGCCTTTAGACAGGACCTTGACAGGGACGTGGAACAGTATCATCAGTTAGCAGTGCTAACCTTAACGCAGCTTTAAGCGAAAGTAATAAAGTTAAATTTGCGGTGCAGAGCGAGTGGTTATTAAGTCGCTTTGGAAGTGAAAGTGACGGTCTAACTTAGAACCTTGACTGAAGTGGGACATTTACAACATAGGCCCTAAGAACAGAAGGTGCAAGTGCTAGGTGGCGTAACGTTTCGGATGCAAAACATAGCCGTTGCTAACCAACGATGAGCTCATCCTAATGGATGCAGTCTTTATGGGATTTTTAGTAGAACCGAGTACACTGAAAAGGCATTTGAATACTTTCTGGGTAGAAGTCTACGACGTTTACACCTGGGAGTAGAAATCGCTGGGAGGATTCTGAGTTTGGAACTGTATTTACCCCAGCAAACTTTAATAAGTACTTATTAAAGTTCGCTGATTTACCCATAATCAAGGAAATGCGGGATTTTAGAGGCATTATTGTGTTCCGGTTTAAAGTAGTGTTGTGTTCTATTCGAATCAAAGTTGAAACGTGGGAACGCGACGCCTGGCCCGCGTTTTATAAGTTGTTCTGCCTTTTTTTGTTTAGATCCTAAGGGTCGTAGCGTGATATTAAATAGCCTATAACCTTTCTCAAAAATTGGGCCATCAATTGCAAATACATTGTTTACAAATCCTACTGGTCATTCCCGAGATCGTCGCGTTTAAACGAAGAAACAAACTCTTCAGTTTTATTATATTAGTATAGATTTGACATTCACAACTGTGTTTATTTTATGTTAACTTTTGACATAAACTTTAGAGTCTATTCACTTAGGCTATTTATATCATAATTCACTAGAAACTTAACACTTATGTATAACTTCATGGTTGAATGGTTAATTGTCTTATGAGCACGGTGTATCGATCTTACCTATAATCATAAGTTGCTTGTTGTAATTATACGTTCTGCAGTATTTGTGATAGAATACCTTGGATATTAGATGACAATTTAATAATGTAGGTATTTTAAGTACTAGGTATAGACTAGAATAAATAGTTTCTTTACTTCCTGATAATTTAATCGGTGGGACAAACCATGATGTTCCTGATAATTTTAGACTTTACCACTTTTGAGTTGGTAATATTCATTTGTGTGGCTTAGCATCTTGTATGGTCTTTATTCCACACAAGTTTTTCAGTAACTGTTACTAAGTGCGCCTGTAACGTCACGTTACATGTATTTTTTTACACCCTGTATAACTGAGTTAATACGCAGAACAATGCCAACATCGTCATGAAATGAATCACCTAATCTCAGACAGAGTTGAGTGTTCATACAAAGACTGCACGAGATCATTTCATTCACAAAAAATAGTCAGATAAGTGTAAGTAGGTCGTACACAATCTGAAGGTTCTGTCAAATATTTTTTTAAACTTTCCCGAAATATTTTTTAAATTATTATTTTTCGTTCAATATTTCAGATCAATCGGTCCAATTGGTTTTGAATTATCCTGGAAAAAAAAATTAAAAGTTTATTATGAAATTTCCATAATTTCACATTGAAGTTCCGAATTTCAGCTCAATCTGTCCAGTTATTCAAGTTTACGAGGGACAGGCAGTCGGAGATGGAGAAAAAGGCATCGCTATTGAGTTCCTTTTCACGGAACCCCAAAAACCCAGACTGCTCCTTAGAGGCCTCGCAAAAAATCGAACAACAGCCAACTATGCCTAATACTAAGTAGGTAGGTATACATAATACCTAACACTTACAGTATACAATGGCATTGAAATATTTCTTGAAAATATATTTCTCCTCTCCCTCCAGATGTAAATCGTGTAGCTCCGAAGTAATAACTTTTAGACCATTTGTCCTTTTTGCCTTTGTCCAGCAGTGGACGTCTACAGGCTGATATGATAATCCTTTTTCAATATAAGATCTAACTACTAGTAGTTAACCAATGGGGTTGACGAGTTCTCGAGTGGAGACCACGAGACTGGGCAAGCGTAATGTGGGACGCCCCCGGCTAGATGGAGCGGCTAATAGTGACTGAATGCGGAGAACAGAAGATCGGGGGAAGCCCGTGTCGAGCAGTGGAATAGTGCAGGCTGATGATGATGACAACATAAGAATCTTAGTAAAAATTTTTTTTATACATTAATTGCTGAACTTTTTAGTATGCATGTACTAATTGTCTAAAAGAGCTGCAATTCTCACTGTAATTTCAACTTTTTAAACAGCAATGAGAATAACTAATTTAATTTATGTAAATTACGTAGCACCCTATGAACACGGGTAGGTAATACAGAATTAAATTAAATATTACAAGTACCAAGGATTTATTTTAAAGAAGACTGCACATACGATGTGAGACAAAGAAAACATAGTATCGAACGAAGCGTAAGAAACAACAATGCTAATGATCTCGGTGAAAAAATTAAAACCAATTAAAGATGCAACAAAGATGCCTAACCCGGAATGAATTTAAAAAGTCAAGTGCACCAGACCCTAACAATGAGATGGTATCAAAACAAAAGATCCGTATTCGGAATTAACATAAGACTACCTGCCGAAATTTCCTCGCCTACGCTGCAGTGTATTCAGGTAAGTCTACATTATGAGCGTGTTAAGCTTCTCTATAATGCTGAGTTTAAAATTTCAAAGCCTTGCAGAAATTTCTAGCAGGAGCTTGTCATAGACCTTTATGAAATCTCAAAATATCCAAAAATACACTGTAGCACTTTCTGTAAATGAAAGTAAAATATTTTAAAGGAATGCAAACCATCGTTTCCGTATGATTTCATACGCGTCGGTGATAAAGATACTGTACTACGTCTAAATAGAAATGTTTAGTACAAAAATAAAAGTAACATAACAGTAGTGGACATAGACATGGTAACTTGTTTGTTATACACAGACCGTGACAGTTTTTAATTACAGTGTGTTCTTTCAGTATCACCTCCATAGATGTAACCCCGCTTGTAGTAGAACCCGACCATCGCATTCAAGAAGTGTGGGCTGAAGCAATTGTCCAGCCGTCATTCGAGCGCAGAACTTAATGCAACAAGGTTCCACTTGAATCTTTAACTCTAGATTGTAGAACTCTGTAACTTTAAGGACACGGCAATGTCATAGGATAGTTTTTGCGGTCGCCCACGCGGCTGGCACATCAGAAGAATTTGACTTAGCCACCAAGGTCGCGGCATGCATCGTCTTTTTGTTTGAATATGATGTTTTATTATCCTATTGACCCTACGTGTTTGGTGGTTTAGCACTTCTTTTACGTTGCTGAATCCGTTTTAGACCACCTGGAACATCAGATACCTTTAGGATTGCATGAAATTTTATTTGTCTTTGACATTAAATTTTCACAGGCGCCTGTCCGTCATCTCGCGGTAACATGGCTACTTGAAGTATTAATACGTTATGTTTAATTTAAACCTTCAGGATCTTTATGAATAGAGCCCGTTATCTCGATGCACTGACGTCACGATTTAGGGTATATGGGAAGTTTGGGAAGTAAGTGGCACACTTTTCAATCTAGTATGATGAATCGACCTTCAAAGTCTTAAAATGTGACTAAACCCTTAAATTGTTTTGAGAGATTTGATGAATGAAGGTGCAAGTTATTTCTAAAACAGAGCAGACCCGTTTTTATTTATTGCGGTCCTAAATTCATACCTGCATAATTTATGTTTGCTTATGAATAGGTTCGTAATGCGTGCATATAAAGTACATGAAAAATTTGCTTATCGCATTGATTCCACCACACATTTGAGGCTCTACACCCACCAGTGCGCGGGCGCAACGCATGTAACGAACATAGCACAAAAGGTAGTAAATCTCCCGACCTTCCTCTCCATTCCGCGGATCGCGCTGGACGAACTTGCGTTGTATCTCTAACGGTTAGGTAAGTGTAGTCAGGGAAAAAGTTAGCAATATCAAAACAATCAAGTTTAATTGAGTAATGATTGACTATTACGAATTTTTATGCAGCAGCTAAAAGCTTTAGATTTTTGTGGTGTATTGATGTAGTTCTTTATCAAAAAAAATTAACTTTGAAAGACTAACCTATACTCTTAAGAGTTGGTTGTGCACTCGCCCTACGTTCTCGTGGTCGAGGGTTCGAACCTTGGCGCGTACCAAACAGTTTATCGGAACAGCACGGTTTATTATAATACCACAGGCTTTTCGCTGAAGGAAAACAGCATGAGGCCTTCTAAAATGGAAAATGTATAATTTATTTATTTATTTACATAATTCAGCATTAAGTAAAAAGCGAATCCAAAATGAGTTGGACCAAACAATTTTCTGAGTTTGTATTTGAATTTCGTGGTATTGTTTCCTCGGCTGTCCAACGCATCTAATAGGCGACTTCACACGGCGGGCGGCCGACCTTGCGGATATGGAGCGACGTAATCGTTCGTAATTGTACAATGACTATTGGAATGCTACAATCAATGGTTTTCTAAACGTTGGAGTTGAAATTTTGCTTCTCCGTGGTGGACTATAGCCTGTTCTCCTGAGTCCCAATAGTAGGGACATATTGACAGACTGTTGATACATACATACATTCTCCTATTTCTAATGCTAGTTTTAGTCTATTTATATTGTAGGTAAGTAAGTAGGTACAAATTATAAATTATAAATTTGTATATAAACTTTTGATAACAAGTTTTTTTTTAATATAGTATTTCTGTATATATTAGTGTGTTCATTTTTTTTTATGTATAATATAATTTATACTAGATATTGCAGTATCTCAAATATTTCATATCTAGTTTAATCCTGAAAGTGTCTGCCTGCATTGCAGCTGCAGTATTCTGAATTAATTAAATTTGAACGTTTTGTTAGTAGGTACATAGACAAATTTAAAATCGTCACAATTTTACACTTGATGAGAACGTCAATTATTAATTGGGTGAGCATATTTTCTAAGGTCTGGTGTCATAACATTATTGTAACGGACAGATATAAGTAGATATAGCTTTATCTTCTAAGTATCATTATGCATCTAGGTACCTATTTTTATTGGTAACTAATATCGTACCCATGTCATTTGAGAATATGAAATACGCCTTCACAGTACTTAGTACCTACCTACTTATTTTAGACATTTTGACAAACAAATTACTAATTTTGGTAGTTAAATTATTCTTGCAGCGACAATAAAAATATACAATACACAGTTAAATTAACATAATATATTGTGAAACCTGTCCAAAAGTCGCACCTCTATAATACATAAAAGCGATAGAAGAAAAAAGTCAGCAAAGCGACAGTCGTACAAAATAAACTGAGAGATCCGCCAATTTTCGTTTTTTTTTAATTTTAACAAAAAAATTTTTTTTGTAATCTTAATTAATTTTTTTGTTATTAAATATATATATATCTCTATTAATAAAAAAATACAAGATTTTACTTCAAACATACGTGTATGTTGCAAGTTTCAGGTCAATCGGTCCAGTAGTTTCGAGTTTTCCTGGGACAAACTGATAATTTCTGCATTATTGCGGCATACTGACACATAATAAATAGTCGAAGTGACTCGCCCGCTCCTCGCATTGCATCAAGTAAATATCATAATTGGCAACATTGCCGCAATGTACTATTTATATTTGGGGCATTATCAGCACTGGAGTAGTGCTGTGCTAGCTTCGACCGACACTGCGCTGAGTGGTCGAGTTACACGCACAAACCCTTTTAATTAAATATCGTATCATTCATGAGCCCCAATACTCGGGCCACCACAGGTATCTATCCGTTCGGACGGATCCCTAAAAATCCCTGACATTTCAGAAAAGTAACATCTCGGCCTTGCATGTCGCAGTTATACCTACTTCTAAGCATATTTACCTTCTAAGAGAAGTCATCGCCGTATTTGCTCGGCAATTAATGACTATACGAGAAAATTGAAGAGGATAGCATGACTCAAAGATTTCCTTGAATCAGAATAATGGTATAACACGGCAGCGTTGTACCAAGCGGTCGACCTTGAATACGGCTGACATTCCTTGCCCTTTCTTCCACCTTGCTACCTATGTCTTCTTGGGACGGTGATTGCATACGTGAAGTGCCATTAATATGCCACGCTTCCCCGAGTCCTCAAGGTCTCGTCTATTGTGCAGTTATCTATATTTGTACAGATGATGGACTACATACTAAGCCGATTAGTCTAGGACTTAGAGAGCATTGTTCACCGAATTGGTGCTTAACTTAAAGTTGTCAGCTAATACGTGATCAGATTTTAGACTGCAACGCCAATTATGTTACTTATCTAAAAAGACAAGTGAATTTGAGGGAATTATGCAGTCGAGGTTTTAACAGAGCCTCAAATTTTTTGCGTTTTTTTAGATTTCTGAAGGAGTTAGGTATTATAATATATAATCCTTATAACTAATCTACAGCTGAACATAGGCCTCCGCCAAGGCGCGCCACTGAACCCGATCCTCGGTTCTCCGCATCCAGTCACTGCCAGCTGCCTTACGCAGATCGTCGCTCCATCTAGCCGGGGGCGTCCCACACTACGCCTGCCCAGTCGTGAGCTAATAGCAGTATCTTCCACATTTCAAAGACATCTCCATTTGTAAAGAAACAGAGTCATTTCAATTATCAGTTCGCCACAAACGATCGTGGGATGATTAACATGTCAGATCAGGCAGTTAGATATACCCGTACAACAGCGTAGCTGGCGCACAAAGGACGGCCTTGTACCGCGTTAACTATTCGACTAAAATTAGGCGCCTGCGCCGCCCGAGCCGCATACGTAATTTTTCCGTGTGAATTTTTTTACTTGGGACCCATAGTTCACTATTGCGCTGAGGTCACAAAAATATTCAGTAAGCAAGAAAACTTAGGAAAGAGAATATTGTTTTTTTCTAAAATTACTGACAATGGGTAGGTATATTATCTATTAGTAGTGTATGAGTTTTTATTAAATCTATGAATGCAGATTTTCTTATCATTATTATCGACGAAATGGTTCCTTAGAATACATTTTTCTATCATTTCGGCGGTTGAGGGCCACAAACGACCACTTTTATAATATCCTATCTATACTTTTGGACTTTCCCACACTGACCCATCTCGATGTGCCATCCTGTATACATTTCACGGACCTTCTACACTGTAGAGCTAGGATCTTTTTGGTGGGAGTCCACGCCCCCTAGTAATTTTTTTCCTTCATGTTCTAAACCATCACTCAAAGTTGAAATACTTCAATTCGTATCAATTCACTATAAATGATTCTTGACACCACAGCCGGATAAGTAAGGACATGAGCGTCCCATTCTAATGTCACACTGACAATCCTTTCGCGTCGCGCATGTACGCATGCCGACGTACTGAATCTCATTAATTACCTCAAGCCAAGGCCCCGGCTTTGTCTGAGACAATTATAGTATAAAGTTGATTGTTAAAGCGAGTGATGAAATGGGAGAGTTCAAGTAATTTTGAAGTAGATATGCATTTTACATTCATTACCAAAAACACTTTCTATTTTCGATTCTTTTTAACCCCCGACAAAAAAGAGGGATGTTATATGTTTAACATGTGTTTTTAAAGTCTTACCGAGATGAAAACATAAAATAGTTCGTCTATTTACTAGTAGGTATACTTGACATAACGGAAATAAAAGTCAATCACCAATATTATATTAGATATTTATAGAATTATGTAAGGATGTTTTAAATCCTTGTATAATATAAACATTATTACTTATCTTTATTTTAGTCACGAAAAAGTGCGGAAAGAGACAAACAAATATTAATAATTTACCTAAACCTGCCTACTGCTTTACAATTTCCTTATTTAACTAAATATAATTTATGCTAAAAAATTTCCACTCCTCAAAAATAGGTAACCTTGGTCAAGTAACCTTAGAGCACATTGGTCAATAGCGTAATTTCCTCATGCAATGGACGAAGATTTTACATCCAGCGGGTTTTCTTCACTATTTATTTCTTTAAAGCGCGACATGTCATATTGCTGCAGGGCAAAAGCTATGCGCAAAAGCTGGTTTTAGTTTTCACTCAGCGCTTGACAGAGTTGACTTCATAGCTACTACGTAGGTAAATAACGGCGATCTGGAATACTCGGCGATCGTGAATACTGTAAAGAACCAACAAAACCTAGATGCAAAAACCTGTATACCTACTTAGTTATATGTTTTTGTAATTAGGTAAGTAGTTGTTAATTGGTCATGAATATCAATTATAATTCCACGCTCTAACATAAAATAAACAACGTAGTCGTACCAGCGGAGGCTGGCGGTCGCAAATCAAAGGTAAAATCTGCATATAATCGCATTCTATCAATCATAATAAACTATTGTGCCTATAAACAGTTATTACCACTTTATAGCTACCGTCGCCAATAAACTTGTCCTACGCGAGTCGACTTGTATAATAAAATTTGATACCTATATCTGTTATAAAATAAATTAATAAAACCGTTTATTCATAAAAAAAGTATTTAAAAGTACATTTATGTATATAGTATTTATAAGTACTTTATGTATTCGTAAAAAGTCGTTTGTTCATATTATAATATTGTCAATGATGTTCCAATATGTAACTATAGATGTCTAATCTGCAGTTAATAAACTGCAAAGAAAATCAGTTCTCAATACTAGTGGTGAACACAGTTGCGCTGTCGGGAGACTTCAAAATACCAACTCACTAAATAAGTCTTATATAGTGGTAAAATCTGAAGTTTAAAATGACTTGTATCTTCTATGATGAGTTGATGACACACCTAAACAATAAGCACTTGGACAATTTGTTCAATTAGTTGCAGACTTAGCGGAAAACATAATATCTAGTGCTTTCATAATAGTGCAGTGCAATCTAGAAGCGGAGGCGACTTACAAAATATATTTTTAATCCAACTGAATTACATTTAGTTCTTTGCACATCTTCCAGGGCTTGAACTTGAACTGTTAGTTCGCGTTAAAAGTTTACTTTCCTGTTACTTTCGTAAAGCTCAGTCCTCCTGTAGTGGTTGTCTATGGTTATGATGCCTATCTGTGGGCTAAAAATAGTATCAACAAAAACAGTGGTTTGAGTGGTGTTGATAGATCCGTGGTTAGTCAGTCACCTAGGCTTCATTTTGTCCAGAATGATGACATCGACTAAGAACTAAAATGTCGCACAAGCTGCGTGGCGTGTGCGTTGCGTGGCAACAGGCACCGGTGCGACGACTCCCATATAGCTGTATACATTACAAAGAAGCTGCCACGCGATCCGCCGCACATGTCACGCATTTGAGCGAGCTTTTGTTGACGCTTCAGCGCCAACGCGCGCTACAGTAACCTCCAATCCACCACCGGTCTAGTAAAATATTTCTACGAAACTTTCATATCTTACACCACCGTAAGTTGAACCAGGTGTAATTGAAAGTCAGTGTGAACTGCGCGAATGGCGGCGTGAATTGCGACTTGCGGAGATACGATCGAGCGTCAATGGATAATTAGTTGCGCAGGCGCATTGGTGTGCCGTCTCATGTCGAGGGGCTAGGTGGTGGCGGGCAGAGGTACTAAGGTCGCTCAGCGAGCTATGGAGACTACGCTACGCTTTTTTCAGTAATAAATCAGATGGAGACTTAGTTTACTGATATAGCCGAAATGATTAGCAAGCTGATGTGACAGTGGGTAAGTCTGTCACAGAACCGATGTAGCAGACGAGTTCTGTAGTGGAGACCGAAGACCTGAAAAAGGTGGACGGGAGCGGCTGGATGCGGAGGGTGGAGGACCCGGTGTGATGGCGTTCATTGGGGAAGGCTTTTGTCCAGCAGACATTGAAGGGCCGATATGATGATGGACAGAGGTAAAAGGTGGAAGAGGGGGAGGAAGGGGGGGTGGTACAAAATATAGACTAAGTGCCTATATTTCATAACATTAGGTTACATAACATTATACATAACCAACTAAATGTTGATTAAGAAATCTTTTTTTCTCATTACTTGCGTTTTGGCATTTAGCCCGTTTGTAGAATCCACTCCTCAAATATGACATCAATCGGTATAATCATCGGTCTCCTGTTCTCAGAACTACTCCTTGCCAGAATAATAGAGAATGCAAAACTTCTGGACATAGACCTTTTCTAATGCGTATCCTATCACCAAATTTGGTTGTCTCCGATGCGGATTTTCTTTGAAGAAATTGGTGAATAACAGAATAAAATTACGATGTTATTTTTCCAAATGCAGCATTCTTCTGTTTCTATGTGGTATGACATCAAAGCTATCCCAGGGCCGGATCTCTGACATCAACGCCGCCGGTGGGTGGACAATTACAGAGTGTACAAACATCTGTGCCCACCTGAATACTTGCCGCGGCACTAATTAATGGCCGCAGCCGCAAAAACAATGTACGAACACTTAGCGTAAGGACTTGTCCTTTTTAGTGTCGCCATGAGGTAAGCGGTTATAGGGGCATGCAAGCAATACATGTGTTGCTGGTATCGGTTTAAAGATGGCCAGTGTAGCGTGCAGACGAGACATTACACTATTAGTACGCAGAAGTCGAGTTTGCGGTAGTTATCAATCGATATATTATTGACTGGCCTGTTGGGTTCGATTCCCAACCGGGACCAAAATTTGTGTGATGAGCATATCTGTTGGTTTTGGATTCTGGGTGTTTGTATGTATTTAAGTATTTATTTGAATAAGTATCTTGATAAGTTGTTGAGTACCTACCCACAAGCTTTGGGACTAGACAGTTGTGTGTGAATTTGTAAAAAAAATTTAATTGACCGAGCGAGCGAAGCGAGCGAAGCGTCTACGTTTCGAGACTGGCCAAAAATGCTCTTGTCCGGCTGTCTGTCTGTCTGTCTGTCTGTCTGTCTGTCTGTCTGTCTGTCTGTCTGTCTGTCTGTCTGTCTGTCTGTAATTCTCTACAGGTCGCATTTTTCAACCGATTTTGACGAAAATTTGGCATATGTATAAATTAATTAAACCTACAAAATGAGTAGAATAAAATTTTGAAAAACATTTTTAGAGTTCCTACCATACTCGCAAAGTGGGAGTGAACTTTTTTTTTCTTGTGAATCCCATAGTGTGGGATATCGTTGGATAGGTCTTTCAAAAATATTGCTGGTGTGTGAATACCATTTTTTCGATTTAGGGATCCGTTGGCGAAATATTAAGCTTTAAAGCGGTAATTTTTGTTAGAGTCACGTGTCCCCCCCCCCTGCCAGCTAAACGGTTGCTTCTGGAAATGTGAAAAAATTCATGGCAGTAGCATATATAACGTAGTTACAAGGAAAACTATTACGGCTAAGTAGGTTCTATTAGTTTTTGAGTAATAGTGGATCGACTTAAGAAAGTTGAAAAAATAAATTATGTTCATAGAACTGCATACGTAAAATGGAAAATTATTTTTTTCCGCGTGATATCCATGGTGTGGGGTATCGTTGGATGGGTCTTTCAAAAATATCGCGGGTGTGTGATAAACATTTTTCGATTCAGGGATCCGTTTGCGAAATATTAAGCTTTAAAGTGCTAATTTTTGTCACTTTAGTAGGTACTTTTTCTGTTTCCAAAGTTGACTTTTGTTGGTTTCTTTTAGGTTTGGTTTATAAGGGCTGGCGAGGTCTACTGTTCTCACGGAACTACTAGTATAAAAAGTTGTCACTGTTAATCGACGTTCAGCCATTGTAGCGTGATTGAGCAACATCCCAAACTCACAAACTTTCGCGTAGTTTTCTGCACAGCTATTTTGTTATGTTTCTCAAATTATATCTTAAACCTGGTCACCATAGCAATGTTCATAGAATACCGCTTTGTTGAGAGTACGTGGGTTACAAAATGATTAATCGATATAGCTATGTAGTCGCTTAATTAGTTACTTTATGCCGCTTGATTACAATAGGACATTCGTCTTCAAGTTTTTAAAGTAGGTACTATGCGTATGTTTTGCGCTTATATTTTCACTAGCTGTTGCCCGCGGCTTTGTGGAATAAGTTTTTTCCCGCGGGAACAGTTTACCGCGGTAAAAAGTAGCTTATGTGTTTCTCCAGGGCATAAGCTATCGCTGTACCAAGATTCATCAAAATCCGTTGAGTCGTTGCAGCGTGAAAAAGTAATAAACATCCAAACATCCTCATTCACTAACTCAGAAAATCGTTTCAAACTTTGGCCTTTATAATTTTAGTAGGAAGTAGAATATAGGCTAATAGGTATTATATTATGTTACCTTACCTATTAAGTTGCCGTTTTTCTTATAATTAATTTTGCTTGTAATTTCCATAAAACAATAGCGTTTTTTTTTTCAAAAATAGATTATCTACTTTAATTTTTTCTCATTTATTTATGTTTCATCTTTATAAATAGGTTTAAAAACATTGCATTTAGATTAGAGTAGAGTCTCACCGTATTTCATCGTCTATCACGATGGTTTCTGTTTTTCAGAAATTAAGACATGCGATATACATAAGTTAAGTCATACATACAAATTATCGCTGAATTCGTATTCCGTAATAAAAAATGTATGCAAAAAATTTGTAGGAATAAAATGCAACCTTCTTAATTTTCTTAATCGGCAACTCTTAAGTAAAGGACCCAATTTAACAATAACAATCATATTTTTTAAAAACAAGCTTTTATATGAGACTGAATAAACTAGGTATGTATTGTCTTCGGAACTAAAGGTCGATCGGACATCGGGACGTGTTCGAAAAATCTATTGCAAAATTCCTCCCGATTTCGACATAGGATAATTCGAAGGGCTATGTACCTTAGATCTATGAAATTACATGTAAATGTCAATTTCTACAAAAAGTGTCATATATAATGACTCTGTGGTTTTCAATTACAGAACACACCAGTACACATAATTTTTAAAAGCTTTTAAGAAAAAGTCATAGCCGGAAGCGTATGTCCACTGTTGGACGTCATTATGCATAATGTACATAAACCATTTAGTTATAGATCTTATTTAGTTATTATAACATTACCAATATCATATTAGAGTAGGTACCTGAGTAACTATTACAAATTATGCAGAATTATCTTTTTAATCGTGACACAATAATCCATAGTGTTGTATTATTCATCGGTCAGTTCTCGTGCGATCTCATTGGTCGAAGTAATGTTATTTCTCTGTAGCGCGATCAATAATGCATTATGCCCATTATGCCTTAGCCACCGACCAAGAAGTAGTCTATACATATTCTACACAGTCAATGAAAAAAGTCAGCGAAGTAACGTATATTCGTACACAATATGTGGGTTTCGTATTTTTTTTCATCATCATCAACAGCCTATTAACATTTCCCCAATGCTGGGGCTCAGGCCTACCCTCTCAACGAGGGTGTTCGGGCTATAGTCCACCACGCTAGCCCAGTGCGGGTTGGTGGACTTCACATGCGCCTAAGAATTTCTTCTTCGGCGTATGCAGGTTTCCTCGCGATGTTTTCCTTCGCCGTTTAAGAGCAGTCAATAAATGTATTTAAGTTTCGAGAAAAATCCCATTGGTACATGGCCCAGCTGCGGATCAAACTCCGGACCTTTCGATATGATAGGCCGTGTCTTATCCCCGACGCCACTGACGCTCTATCGTATTTTTTTAGTTCACCTGAAATACTTGGGCAAACAACATTTTTCCCTAAGGTTGGCATTCGTTTGCTCATCATAAAACTGAGATGTGCATCAATGCAAGTATTTCGTATGTTTTAAAAGCAGCAACTGACAATACTGATACGCCACTTTTTTGCCTGACTGTTCGAGTAGGTATGTGTAAAATTTCATCTCGATCAGTAGGTATATATCATAGGTACGTTAGTTTTTAAGTTATTTAGCGGACAGACATACGGATGACAAGCTCCGCTATAATGGTATCCTCACGGAACCCTAAAAACGTTTTCACGTATTGGAGGCACGCACAAGGAAAATATTTTTATAGTCAAGGTCCAATGAAATTTGTCATTCAAACGGTCTGCTCACACGTCGTTGGCGCTGCGTGCGCGCAAGTAAAATAGGCTCGAGTGCCGATCGAGGATTTCCTTCTGTGGCACACTGGGCTATGACGGTGTGCGATTGATACGTCAATATTATAATTATTATTTATATTTCTTATCTTATCTTATATCTTAAATAAATATATTATAAAACAAAGTCGTGTTAGTTCACCACTTATAACTCAAGAACGCGAAGTAGCTACGTAGTTGTATATATTTATTAAATTTCACAGCATAAAAACATTTATACATTACATTATTTACGAAAGATCAAAATGCCAATTACGATCTGACCAGAAATTGTTGTAGGTAGGTGAATAGGAGTTCAGATGTATTCAAATGTCTAGAAAGTTTGAAGAACTGTATCCTACTCATAAACATAGAAAATTAGAATATGCTAGCGTATAGACTAACAAAGCGTGCAAGTGAGAAAAATATCTATGGCAGTATCACAAGTAAGAAAGAGAAAACGAACTCTAGGTCATTGTAACCTGTTTTTTGAATTTAGCAGGTTGTAATTTGGGAAATAAAATATTCCATGTTACAAATATGTTATAGTTACAACTGATGCAGTTGGTAGCAACATGGACTAAAACACTGCTAGTAAAACTAGTAGTAGTATGAGGAATGAATATGAATGGGAAATCTCTCAATGTACTGCAAACTTTACAAGGAAGGCGTAGACACACGTCGCATGCCGAAAATTACTAGCAGTAAGTTTTTGCGTCGTGAATTTTTAGAGTCTATGTCTTCCTTCTTCCTTGTCGGTTGTCGAAGCCAAGGTTAATGGTGCTCAGGTCGATAATTAAGTGAAATGCTCTATATCTTCATAGATAGAGTCACTTACATGTTCTTTATAGATTTGAAATCTATTAATTAACAACTCAAATTTGATGAAAGGTTGCATGTAGGTAGAGGTTTGTAAGCTTAGCGCTGAGAACAAACACATCTTTCAAAATCAAGTTATTGTAGGTAAAGATTTGCTCGAGGTAATATTATTACCGGGCATTTTTGTCATTCAAATAATCGTCTATTTTTACCGACTTCCAAAAAAGGAGGAGGTACTATGTTCGACACACAATAAAACTTAGCAATAACAATGGAATGACACGCGGGAGACTTAGCCTACTACCGGCTTGGCACCGGCTTCAAACAGATCAGTACATATTACAAATTATAATAATATTTTAGTTAAATTAAAAATAGGTAACAGGTTTCTGTCTTTTGGATTAAAATAAAAAAGTTATTTTACGCTTTTTAGTGCCTATATGTGTTTTTGAAGTCGGTTTTATTTTTTTGTTAAAAAGTTTTTTATTTATTAAGCTTTCTTACAGTTGTTTTTATTAATAAATGATTCTTAAATGGGATGATGATGAATGTTAGGATATTCAAGATATCCTTCTCCTACACTTAAGAAAACATACAACAACTCAAATCCTTGTTCTGTGTGAATTAGACCACTACATCGTTATTCAAAAATACACAGGGTATGACTGTAGCTACCTCTTATTTTCGAATCTAAAATGAATATACCTATTTATGCAATAAATGTTTACTAAAAGATCCCGTGGTTTTTGGTCAACATTTAACAAACAAAGGGGATAGTGTAATAGCGCGTTACATTATTTCACGCCTCAGAATCAATTAAAAAGCCATTTTGTTAGAAACGAAAATAGACTAATTAGTTCCGACTCACTTTCAACACTGGTTGTTAAAACCTTTGGTGCAGTGACAAGACTGTCAATCGAAAGTATAAACGTACTTTAAATTAGTCGGTCTAGATGTGAGACCCCGTAACTCTTAGACCGACGAAATAGTGTTTCAAAGCCTTCGTAAGAACTTATCTAATAAAAACAGATCTGAAAAAGGGGTAGGCAACAGAAACGACGGTAGTAGAAACTTCTTTTACCTTCCAACCTCGCGGGTATACGAGCCTATTCTGCTACTTGTAGTAGTCTTCAGTTATTTCCACGTTTCCCCCTTAGGCCGCTGAGGCTCTGGCAAAATAAATGAAAAACATAAAATTTACCAGTAAATATTCCGACAATGTGACAAATATTTCACAAGATGTGTGCAACCATTGTGCCGCTTGCCACACCATGGCACTGTACAGCTGCGGCCATGGTTTTGCGAAACTGCATGCATAGAGGTCACGCGCATTGATGTGCTGTTTAAAATATTGCCTGCATTAATAGACGGGGCACCTTATGGTAATTATAGGTCTTTTAAAACTACTAATCCTGACTTAGGTCGGCAGCGCAGTGGAGTGGTTGAACATTATACTGTAAATCATTGGTATGTCACTGCCCAATAGTGGAACTTATAATACATCGGGGTTCTCGGAGCGGCAATGAGTTGAGAAAGAGTAGAGATAAATAGATACGTTAGTCTGCGAAAATAGCATACTATGCCTAATGAATAACTACTCTGCGAAATGAATACACTCTATGACACAGTTTAATTTATTTCACATAGTACTTTAGCTTTACTACCAAGCCTCGTAAGATAACAATAAAAATAACTTTGATTGATTAACTGCAGTAAATTTTGTAGGTGGCACGATTTTCAGATTAAACTATTAATATTTTTTCTATATTTGAAACAGTTAATTTGCGGCGTCTTGCTGTCCATTTCATTGAACTGAACGATCTTTCCACGTCGACAGTTGTAATTGGTGCATATTAGAAACCTGCTAGAGTACATTCTGTTTTTCAAGTCAATACCTATTCTTTGACTAATGTCAAATGTTCCCGCTCAACCACGAACCCCGATGTATGCTTATAATCTTATAATAAATACCGGGTGAAAAGAATGAATAGGACCGTATCGCTCGCCTCGCTTCGAGCGGTCGATTCTACCAATTTTCCATCGACATCTGATACAAAATACATACAAAATTATTAGAATTAAATAGTATTTTTGTATCCGTCGTCGAAGTAAAATTACTTTGAAATAATACAGATAGTAAATTTTATTCAAAGAAAAATCTTTTATTTTTGAAAGTAAGTACAACTACATTTAAATATTTCTGAAAAATTGCTTCCCTCAATCGGGAAATAACTTAGTATTTATGGCCATGAAATTCAACATTGATCCCTGAACAACATTTTAAATTTCATGGTCTTCCTTAGGATGAACTAATTCACATGATGGACCCTTTCGATCGATCGACATAGAAGCGAAAACCTGTGAGTTACACTATTTTATTTACACTAACTATCGATTCTAGCTATATTAGAGATCAAACCTAAAATTATCTCACATTAAATTTGAATATATTAAACTTATATCTCAATCAGAAGGCATACAATGCCGCCTAACAACAATTTATGTACAATATGCAACGTAATTTATTTCGCATGAGGTTCATTAGATAGTTGATTGGGCTCCTCTCGAAGGTTGTGTTGTGAACTTTGACTCCATGTACAGAAGATGCGCGCACACACTCGTGTACCTACCTACCTCACTATTATGTATATGTCGTAGGATAATTGAAAAAATCGAATCTTTGCGAGAATCCTATGTTTTTTGCAAAAAAGCCGGATAATTGGAATGTAAGAATGAATTTCGATAGCCGAGCTATTTTCAGGATTTTTCAAAAATCCGAGTTTGGAACGATTGGAAATTTGAACGATGATTGGCTATCTATGAGTCGATATCGCACCTGTCAATGCGTAACGTTTAATCAGCCAATCAGAGCTCATCACTTACCAAACGTGAGCCGCTTTTCTCTATTATCCTAAAATGCGCCGTTTTTTTGCAAAGATCCTGAAAATAGCTCGGATAATAACGAAATTCATTCTTACATTCCAAGTAACCGGCTTTTTGCTACGATTTTCGCAAAGATCCGAATTTTCCGATTATCCTACGACATATAATAATATGTCATACATACCTACATAGGAATCTTTGTAGGTATGTTTATAAAGAAAGTCTTCATAAAGTAAATAAATAATCTTGCAACTATGAGTATTAGATTTATCTTACTAATATAATAAATGCGAAAGTTTGTAAATATGTTTGTAAGGATGTTTGGATGTGAGGATATTTGGATGTTTGTTACTCTTTCACGCTGTAACGGCTGAAAGGATTTTGATGAAACTTGGTACAGTGATAGCTTATATATCCTGGAATAACATATTCTTATTGCGGCAAACTGTTCCCGCGGGAAAACAATTTAATTTTGATAAAACTTGGTACAGTGATAGCATATACCGTGGAAAATATAGGCTCCTTTTTACCGTGGTATTGTGTTCCCGCAGGAAAAACTTATTCCACGCTTGCGAAGCCACGGGCAACAGCCAGTATAAAAAATATTACAGCCAATATAAATTTGGTTCACCGATAGAAATATTTCAAAGTCACAAACTTTATTTAAAATATATTGTTGTATTCTGACTCTCATTTTACATCGAGTAGGTAGGTATCAATTCCAAGAGTCACCTTTAGAATGAATCACGCGCAGGTCACTGCGACCTTTCCTTTTTATTTTAGGTCCGAAACAACTTCGCCGGAAGTAC
The DNA here is from genome assembly GCA_949699065.1 of Metalampra italica. Lineage (NCBI taxonomy): Eukaryota > Metazoa > Arthropoda > Insecta > Lepidoptera > Oecophoridae > Metalampra > Metalampra italica. The sequence goes on along the minus strand of OX452971.1, from coordinate 10,674,968 downwards.
CTAATCAGGATTCCTGGGCACCCATTTTAGTAATTACGTTTCATTACCTTTTTGTTCGTGTTTAAAGACAAATTATTGTAATTTTTTTCGAATTTTATTATATTTTTTCGTTTTTATTGCATATTTTTTTGTTCCTGTTTTATATTATTATTAAAAAATGCCAATTAACTTACCAATTTTCTATTTTGTATAGGTAAGGTAATTGTAATTGTACCTACATAATGTCAATGTAATATTTAGGTAAGTAACCCAATTTATTTGGGGTTTGAGAAACCGAAATATTGTAATTGAAATAACTTACTTACATTATATGTGACGATTGTAAGTAGATGCCTACTTCAATAATGTTAAATTTTTACAAGAAATAAATCCCATTTCATTGTAAAAATTTATGATTTTTGTACACCAACCATTAATTTGCCAAATTAAAAAAAAAATTGCTATGCTTAAGGATTTAATCTTTCGATAAGGGAGAAATATTTTTTCACAATTAAAATGGGACCAATCCAGAAGCAACGTAATTTACGGAGTTCTGAGGTAACAAAAATAAAAATAACTACCGAATTAAGAATCTCCTCCTTTTGGAATTCGGTTGAAAAGTAGGTACTTATCATGTATTTACTTTGTAATAAAAATTTACCTAATCGATATAAATAGAGCACAAATCAAAATTGTATAGCTACCAAATTGTATAATATTATAGTCCACCGAATGTGTATAATATTATACAATTTGCCCAACATCAGACCTCGAGTACCAATTTATTGGCCTATAAAATACAGTAGGTATCATCGCAGTCGTAAACAATATTTACCATATCAAAAACTTACATCACGTATTTTAAATTCGTGAAAGTGCACCATCACATTTTAAAAAATAAATGCAAACGTTTGAAATAAACAACCTATCCATTCAATCAAAAGTTTATTATAATGTAACATATTATTTGAAATGAACTTTACTGCTTTGCGGATCTAGCGTCGAGAGACATTTAATGAACTTTAAAATGAACACAGTAAAGTTTATTTTGGTTGAAATTAAAACATCGTAACGCAAACTTTTAATATTTGTTGTGATTAGTCAATGTTCATAAATTTATGGTATCAAATTATTCTTCCTGTCAGTGTTTCATGTAATTGACTCGTATAAACATCGTTACCATTAACCTTTGTTGTATTATAAAGCTAACCTATGCTAATTGTAAAAAAAAAAAGTATTTACATGTACCTAGGAATCAAAATAAAATCAACATCCTCCATTCATTAGAATGTCCTCACTGTTGGGGCAGAGGCCTAACCACTCGACGAGGGTATATGGGCTATAAAGTCCACCGCGCTATCCCAATGCGGGATTTTGGTCGTCACATGCGCTTAAGAAAGAATGCCTTTATTTAATAAACGCAACACACTTACCGCCCCCCCCCCCCCCATCCCCTGTTGGAAATAACCCCTCCCCCCATTAGGTAAGATTCCTCTTTCCTGTTTCGGGGGTGGCATAGATGGACACATACAAACACAATCATCCAAGACAAGAGACGGTCAGTTATAATAATACTATCAAAACGAAACGTCTGAAGGTCTATTCTAAGTATAAATCGGAAAATAAGGCTAGAAATAAGTCGTTCATAGCCTTGTGGGACGAAAGCGCCAGTAGTGAGCCAGTGGCGGAATGTTCGCGGGTTTACTTTCTATAGCGCAACCTTGGGCGAGCAGGCCCTCCGCTCCGGTTGCCCGAAACTTGTGGAAATATGGACCGGACCGATTACGCTACTCTTGAGAAAATTTATCTAAGCTTGGTTGGTACTTACTATAGTTAGCAAACTATGTACCTACTTAGGTAGGTGCTGTAGTTTTAGAATCAGACAAACTACTTTGATTTATGATGCAACCATAGCACAGAGGATTATAATAGTTTCAAAACCATAGATACTTACGGTACATTCAGGCAGTATCTTAAAAGTTTTAGCATTTTAGTCAAATAATTTGCATTATGAACAGAAACAGGAATATAGTTTGACAGTGAAAATAGACCCTTGTGTACTTATGACGTGTAAACGAGTGACAACCTTCTTTTGTATTTCCAAACAGTGTCGTGACAGATATGCACTTCTTATTTTTTTACTTTATTTTTCCTTACACGTAAGTGACGAAAAGCGAATTTGACAAAACAAGGATTTGACGAAAAACCAATTTGACCAATGTCGTGGGTACCTTTTTAACGTTAGGTACTCCTTTGACCAACTGATCAAAGGATTATCCCCATATTTTCGAGATGTAACTGAGCACTTTTAGTTTAACGCTAAGAAAGGGTTTTTATTTGCACTTTCTGAATCTCATCATTTCATAATAGCGAGCGTTATGATTATGAAATTCGTAATAGTTATGAAGATGAAACAGATTGCGAGCTCAAATGTTGAAATTAAAAGTAAGAGTGAGAGTGTTCTTGCATCGCTTAATTTCATAATATTACGTCATGAACTTCTGCGTACATTTCAATTTTTAAATTAATCGTAAGTAATTCATCTAATTGAGATATAATTACGGGTTAGCATTAAAAATAAATGCTTAAACTTGTGTAAGCAAAAAATGGCAATTTTGCTAGAGACACCGTGTAATTGAGGTAATTTAATGCATTATCCATTTATTAGCACACAAGTGAAAACAAACAAAAAGCCTGCAGGCTCAACCGGGCACTAAACGACCGAGAAAACAATTGATTACGTAGTAGCGGTAACGCCTCCAACTCGTGCGAAACCGAAAAAATGATTCACGCCAACCGTGGAGAAGCTAAAGAAAGAGACAAACATATACCCAAAACCAATGATATGGATAGAGACACAAAACTAGTTGAGGAGGAAGCGAGAGGTGGAGTTGTGAAAGTAGTCCGAGTGAATGGGACAGGTGATGGAGAGAAAGACAGGGTGGAGAGTGAAATTGCCGTGGCAACTTTCGCTGAGCTCGTTTCGGTTACGTCAGAACTGCGCCAGCGCAGTTACGTAACTCTGTGAAGAGATTATGACGATTTGTATGACACTGATTTGAATGATCGCTGGAAGTAATCAATTTCTACAAAAATAGTTTCCGGTGTCGATTTCAATTGTTCAAGATATATTTAATTCACAACCAAACTGGTTTAGTGAATTTGTTATACTTCATTTAAGGGTTTTAAGAATACAATTTTTTTGCTGATTATTACTACAGCGATGTCTCTGCAGTATGTTTTTTCGGGAGCAAAAGCAACCTTTGAACCAGATTGTAATTTTTTTGTGAGAGAAAAACCAACTTTCTCAGTTAGCCTTTTATAGTATTGTCTTGAAGACGTTTGCCTATTGGGCCATTACAAGTAAAGAGCGGTCTTAGCGATTCATTTCCAGAATTGGGTTTGCTGTGTAAATATTTTGTTCAAATAGAACTTCATACAAGCTAAAATGTCAAAGGTATTTAAGTAGAAGTATGTTTTATCTCTATATTAGTACGTACAAGTGTATCTAAGTTATAGTTCGAGCAAGTCCTGCAAGCCTATGATTATGATTTGAAACGAGATCAAATAAGATGATAAGTACAACGGTAAGATGGTTAACAAAACGTTACTAAATGCTATTACACAAACCCTTACTTACGACAATGCTACAAGTCGTGTTATGCTTATTCTCCTATTCGCCTAATCGTCTTTTGATGATTCTTGTCATTGTGCTGTCACTGTCAGCAGCCCCATGTTATACAATTTTACTGCAATTACACGGTACTTACTTTCACTATTACATTCTGTATATCATATCCTACTATTAACGTAATTGTCATTGCTGACCTATAATTTTTGTTATCATTGTCTCCACTGACAACTTTCTTTTTTGTTTTTAAGTCACGGATCATAGAGTTATAATAGTTGTAAGCTTATTAATCATTTTGACATTCCTGTGTTTAATTAGAAGCAGACGGGACTATTTGTCCTAGTTCTTAAATGATGATGTAGGTATTATACTCATCTCTTCTCGCTCTAATGCCGAAGTACAATACTGTGCTGTCACTAACACATTCGCAACTTGTGTACCGTACAATGTTACATATTTGCTAGTGTTGTTTTAGAAATATAAACATTCACTGTGTGTTTGTGTGTGCTGAGTTTTGCGAGGAATACTTTAGGTAATAGTTCAGTTTCTATAACTACAATTTTCATGACATATTTTTTAGTCAATTATAAATAAGAAGTAAAGTTTGTTTTTTACAAAACCTTTCTAATTCATTCTATGCAATTTTGTCTAACGTAACTTTTGCGCCTGTGTTAGAAACTCAATGTGCATTATAACCTACGCTCACATGTGCATCTGTGTGTGTTTTCACTTCGTTGTGTTAGTAAATTGCGTATTAGGTACACGAAATGTTAGATTGGTGGTTGTGTATTTGGTTGTATGTGCGTAGTTTAGCGTTCACAATGAAAGTAGCGGCGGTTGCACGGATTTGGGTCACCGCTCCAACTTTGATTACAAAGATTACGAGTATCATGTGAATCATCGTACATCTTCTAGGTCTCTGCTCTCCTTACTTGGTACAATATAACCTTTTCCTTTTATTGAGTGTATACCTACATCGGTAAGTATATCTTTGTTTTTATTGTTGGGATTTCCTAGGTTTCTTCTTTGCTGAAAGCATCTCTCCAACACTGAGTCTGGCTATCAAAGCTTCTTTTTAGCCTATTACGATATAATAAGTACATTATTTTATTTATAGAATACCTAAGTAGATTATGATTATATTATAGTCTTATTCTATTGTGATGTTTGTTTACCATTTTAAGTGTAATATGGTGTGTGATACTTATTGTATTTATAAATAAATAAAATATGTATCACGACTAACATCTCCTCCATAACTTTAAGACCAATATTGTTGGTTAAATGATACATCGAGAGCTAGTAGATTTCAAAGAAGCCACTTCGTCTTTTCAAATTTTCGACTTGTTTTATAAGTTTTTTTTTAATTTAAGAGAGAAAGTACCTTACACGTAAGAAATCTACATAGCGGCTAAGTAACATGGAGTACATTGCCCCTTCATTCATGGCCAACACTTTGGATTTTGTATACTATTTGACATCATTGGAGAAATCTCGCAAAACATACGCCTTGTCATTTCAGTATCTATACATAATTATTATAGATTTCCGAACCAAGCCAATGCACGTAGCTTTGTTACTAATTTTTTCTCAGATAAAATAAGCGAATAAAATATACTGAAGTAACAGGTGAAGGCAAGACCTTGACGAGACTGCCATTGCACCGAGAAAGGTGGATGTGAAAGGAGGCTTATTTTTAAATTGTAATTACTGTTAACAAGACAAGGATTTCTGGGCTACTTTGTGTTATGCAAGTATTACTGAAGGTTTGGTTTGACATAATATATTTACTACACGTCGATTAAAGATGTAGGAAATGATTAAATTTTTTTTTTCTTTAATTTGTAAAAGGCTTTTTATTAAGTTTAGTAATATTATCTATCCGAAACTAATTGTACATCGCTCTTTTCAAAAGTACAGCATAAACCTAAAGGGAACTAAGAAAATGTCTGAGAAACAGTGTCAATATAAGGCTGTAGTTATGAAAATAAAGTAGAAAGGAAAGTACTGCTGATAGAACCGCCTGGCTCTATGGCGAAACTGCTTGCGCCAGCGCCGGCTCGTGAAAGGGGTTCTTGTGTTACGAGTGACGTGTGACCTATTATATTTTTAGGTTTCCTAAATCCGATATTATAAGATTGTAGTCTTTTGTCCAGCAATACAAGTAAAACCTAGTATATTTATTAATTTGTCTGCCAGATATGAACCCACAATGTATTATGAACCGAAATCTTCGGTCACCATTCGCCGACCGAAATGAATGAAATTTTTGTATCTTATTTTTGGATTCTTTCGATGTAGATTACAATTTCATAAAAATAGACTAGTCGAGATAACTTTTCTCTTAAAACATTTTATTCAGTGATACATCCCTAAAATTAAATATTAAAATCATAAATTAATTTAAAAGCTACGTTTTCTACTTCCATACTTTAATTTTAAATTTTTTCATCCTTTAATTCTCATCTCTTAAAAGTTAGAATCAAATCGAAACTGTAATCGAAAGAATTAATTAGAATTTTCGAATTTTGAATTATTGGCTTGAGAGGCGTCTTGCTCTTCGCACGTCCTCTTTACTTACATGAGCATGATTTTAAAAGGTTTTTAAAATAATTTGTGCGATTTAAATTTAAAATTAACGTGAAAAATATCACACAGTCAGATTTTATGACGTTGGTAAGTAGTTACGTAACAGGCCCTATCTGTTCGACCCTGGGACATTCGACGACCTTCACACATTCTACCTACTGTGTTTGAGCGTACTGTTTACTCTTCTACTGTAAATAGTGGAATATTATAAGTATTTTAGTGCCTATTTCTTTGGTTAAGTTAGATCCACTTAGTGGAAATTGTTTTGTATAAGTTACTAACCTAAAATAGGTAGGTACTTTATTTGTAAATGAAACGTCTTAATTTTTCGAGATAAACTCTTTTCGTAACGTATATTCTAAACAATATCCTGTTAGGCGCATTCCATTCCAATTTTTAATAGATATACATAAGTATCTAGTTTACGCTAAATTCCAATTCTTTCCTAATAATTTCCACAGATTTTGTGAGCTTATTACCAAGAGAACAAAACTCCAACGGGGAAAATAAAATAAGCATGGCTATAATATTAATACATATAACAATAACAACTCGTGTCTAGCCACGGGCAACAGCTATTAATCTAAAGGCATGCACAAATGTAGAGAAGAATAGACTTGAAACTTAAGTAGTTTCGACCAGGATACATAAAAAGTAAAATGTTGCGTAAATTGCTCTAATGGACCCCCTGTGGTGCGTTTTGCAGAAGAGAGAGCAGGTAGCACGCACGTGGTCCCCAAAACAAGGGTCCCCCAACGTGAGTTGAGTTCCTAGTAATACAATATGAATGATTCCAATCAAATCAAATCAACAGCCTAATAATATGTCCCCATTGCTGGGGCTCAGGTCTACCCTCTCAACGAGGGCGTTAGGGCTATAGTCCACCACGGGTCCCAGTGCGGGTTGATGGACTTCACATGCGCCTAAGAATTTCTTCTTCGGCGTATGCAGGTTTCCTCACGATGTTTTACTTCAACGTTTGGGAGCAGTCAGTAAATGTACTTAAGTTTCGAGAAAAAAACCATTAATACATGGTCCAGCCGGGGATCGAACTTCGGACTTTTCGATATCATAGGCCGCGTCTTATCCCCGACGCCACTGACGCTAGGACGCCTTGCGACTTATGAAAATGATACACGTAATTACTTATTTACAATGACTAGGTACAATTTCAATTTTCAAGTTCCTTTCTTAACAAGAACCGATAAGTAGCCCATACACACTTTCATCCCGTTCCCCCATTAAAATGTGAAAACCCATAACCCTGAAATACGTTATTATTGATTTATGTTCAGTCAGTAGCTGTGATTCGAATTTTCATGTTTGTAACTTTTCAAAAAATAAAGACTTTCAAACAAAGTTGCCAAAAATATTCGTTCGTGCTTATTATTACACATGCCGAAAGTATAAAAGCTCTCCAGCAATAGTAATTTCAATTACAGTTTGTATAACTCCGCCTGTAGATTACAAGTTCGAACGTAAAGTCAAATTATATAATTTACTATTAGCTGTCTCCTTTAAAAGTTGTTTCTGACTTTTTCTTTTTACTCGGCTCCTATGTGTAGTAGCGTGATGTTAAATAACCTATAACCTTCCCCGAGAATTGGGCTAACAAATGCAAAAAGAAAATTTCAAATTCGACTGGTAACAGTCGTCAACTGGTCGTCGTCGACAACGTCGTCGACTGGTAATAGTCAGAGATTAGAGCGTTCAAACAAAAATCTAACTCTATATTAATATAGATTTAGTCGACCATTGCTATTGCAATAAAAATAAAATCATGACCTTAAACTCAGAGATGTCACTAATCAAAGACTCAGGGTACTTCATAAAGGCCCATTTTTTATAACTCCACCTACCTGGCTCTATTATGTTACGGGGAAAGTTATGTGAAAGACATACGGAAAAAAAATTTCGATTTCTCCATCTCTTTCTACACTTTTTTTAAATCGACCCTTATAAATTCCGATTTAGATCGCGGCCGAGGGTTTTTTGTGCGCGCACGTTCGTTCTTCAATAGAAGAATAGAAAAAAATATTTTTTTTATATCTCAGGGTACACTACGCGTGTCTATGGATAAATAGGTATTGTACGAATTCATTGTTCGGTTGAAAGACTCTTTAAATTTCGTTAGGCTTCTAAAGAAAATCCGCAATGTAGGTATATGATTTAGACTAAGAATGGTTTTAGGTAATCAACCTAGGTACCTACAATTTTAAAACATTACTACTGTCCCAATAAGTCGACTTTTCTGTAGGTAGGTACTTACATGAAAAAGAACACCCTCAATAGTCTGTGCGGAACCTTCCCTAATCACTCGAGGTCGGTCGCCCAACATAAAAATTATCCACTAAGATACAAGCGATTGCAAAAATGTATACCAGGGAAATAGTAGGTACATACTAAAAATACGAGGTTATAAATATTAAGTTCGTTTTATTTAAAAAGATGAATAGAGAGGCTACATGAATATTTCCGTATGGTTTTATAACATGGCTTTGTCAATCTACAACAAAACAAATTAGCATTCGAACCAGATTCTAAAGATGTTCTATATATTCAGATATGCAATAAAATATTTTGACTTTGACAACCTTCTAAACCTTACCTTTGTGTTCCAATGCTGGGCCATGCTGGACAAAGGTCTTCCTCCACTTCTTATGCTTCAGCACCCTGTAATTCGATGGTCGTTTTAGTTCATGGTTTGTTCAACCTACGACCTATCTATAAAAATAATTCATATTTGAAATTTTGCATAGAGGTTGCTCATTTGACGTAGACAACCAATAAGAAACGAGGATAAAGTGGCGGTTAAAGGTGGTAGCTGAAACACTAGTAAATACCTATAGAATGATCATGCATGACTGTACCATTGGAAAGTCTAGCTAAAGTTTTAAACTAATCAATTTCACAAAAGGTTTCTACACAAATCACTTAACCGTTAAAGAAAGCCCATTTGGACGTTCCCAAGAACAAAAGGCGTCGAATCGCTTTCCACTTGAACCTTTGAAGCATAACAGCTCATTAAATGCAGTAATCAATTTAATTTTTCGCCGGTCGCATTTACACAATTTGAACTGTTGATTTACGTACTCACATACTACGTATAATGCTCGCATGTCTTTATAGTTTAAATTTTTTTAATATAGACTTCTGTGTGTAAAATATAATAGATATTATTTTATGGTAATCCTTTACTGTGACGCGACAAACCCAGGCAGAGTAAATAAGAAATGAAACCGTTTTGTTCCTAAATGAAGTATGTATGTATAGTCAAAATAAAGTCATTTGTGACAGTTTACAGCATCAGAATGTAACCAATCGATAAAAATACCGAACAAAAGACCAATATTAATAAGTAAAATAATACCAGTAATAGTAAGTATTATTTTCCCCCAATCACCATGACTGACGCACTAGCTCAGTTGGTTAAGCATGACCCTAGATTAAACAGTGGCAGGTTCAAATTCTACTCGCTTGTGAACTTCTTTCATGGTTTAAACTTTTCAAACGTTAGAACACTACCTAATAGAAACACAATTACTTAATCTATAAAAAATGGGAATCTTTTTAAAACAAAAATAATCCCCCTGGTCACTTACGCGAAGCTTCCTGCCCGGTCGCCAAGCGGGCCGCTAGTTGATAACCGCTGTCTTAAATTGAGAAAAACTGTCGCTCATCAGTCATTGGCTGGAAAGTAGCGACGCGTGCGCAGTGACATCAGACTCCTTTCACCGATTAATCGGAGTCAACGAATCACGCCGCGGCAAAAACTGAAAGAAAGTTGACGCTGCCGCTGGAAAAAGTCTGGCATCACTGTGATTATCGCCTGCCGTCCTTTTCTGACATCATGAAATGTGTGCTTTCGTCTCTCTCTCTGAAGAAAGTGCGCGAGCGCTTGGATGAACGATTTTACGTCATAAGTAGTAAATGAGAAATAGGAGACAAATCAATTTAAAAATCGTTTAGTTTGATTTGAATGATTTATCATAGGATATAAAATTTTAAATTTATTTGAGGTAGTGTATGTTAGCAATCTAAAATGTATGTGTAAATAAACATAATATACAGTTGGTAAGTAAATAATTATGTATGTATTTATTTTATGTTCCTGCTGGGTATGGTGTGATATTATTACTTACCATTGCTAAAGATACATGACCATTTTTGAACCTTTTAGCAGTGAATTATAGAAAGTGTCACGTATAAGAAATATCTATAATTATAATACGTAGGTACCTATACTTACCTCTAATACTTCACAAAAAATGCTTAGGTATACCTAATTGTACATTATCAAAATGATTAAGTAAGTAACTGCTTTTAATATGCTACCATAGTCTTAATTTTTTTTAAAAAGTAAAACTGTTATTTAAATATTAACAATCTGTAAATTTTGATTGTTCTTCCAACGAGAGTGAGAGTGAAAGATGACGTCGAATATAGATTCAGCTGCGTGAAAGGGAAAATTATATTCACGCTGATGTAACAGAAAGAGATAGACGAGGTTGGTGCGAGATGAAGGTGTGGGAATGTATGCAGGTAAAGATGCAAGGAACGTGCTTTCGAGGATCAGTCAGACGGGCAGCGTTGTGGCTCATTGGCAATAAATAGAATTAATAAAATTAAATTGATAATTAAAATTGAATTATTAAAAAATAACAAATTGAAAAATGTTTCATATATTTTTAGACAGCTAATAGCAGCAGCTGTTACAATTTTTTTAAATTTTGCAAAATGAGTCGCCTAACCACATCTAACCTAAATGCACCATGTGGATGGAGATGTTCTTTTAACAAATAACCAATTCGAACCAAGAACCTGTTGAGGGTCACCTGCCCTCGGGTTTTTTAATTTTTAGAAAATAAAGAACACAAAGTCTTTTGTAACAAGGTTGCTTACTTTTTAATGCAAAATTATTAGATCATGCATAGCTCTTATTAAAAATAAGATGAACAACGACGCTGCCCCGATCCCACAGCACAGAAGCAAAAAATATTGAAGAAAGTAAAAGCATTGTAGGTAGTTTAGGATTGTTTTTATAAACGTTTCAAAAAATCTCCTTTTGTATCGGACTGACAATGGTTTGTGCAACACGTGGTTCCTAGCAGGTCACATTGCAAAATACATTTGAAAGTTTTTATGATAGCATTCACATGTGTCAAAAATTTTTTGATTGAAATTCAGAGTTTAATGTAGATGGAATCTACATTTTGTGAATTTAATTGCATAATTAACTATTTCAACGACCCTGTACTCAAAAATTTTTTTTACGTTTTCTGATTAGTCAGTATTCCCCTCAATGGGTAATATTTTGAGCACTAACCTTCTTTTTTCTTTAATTTGTTTCATCAAAACCATAATAGGCTCCCTAAAAGATCATGCGGCATGACATGCAATACGTGCTGTCACTCATGCATGACCGTGTAGCTTTAGTGATTGACGTGCATGACATGCAAATTACGTGCTGGCTGTTGCTTCACTGTACTGATTGATAGCAAGCATGATGGTCCATCGTGCAGCATGACATTCACGTGAACGTCGCATGTCATGCAAGCATTATCGTTTAGGGACACTTTAACAGGTCATACCTTTTGTCACGTCTTGCTAGCTGATACACTAAACCTTTTCTCCTTTGTATAAATAAGTTTACAGATTTCGCATTTTATAAAATAATGCAAGTAATTGCAGTGACACTTCAATAAGGCGAATGTTTGTTTATAAGTTTATTGTTTCAGGGCTTCTTTCACCACTTCCTGATATTGTTACAGATAGTAATCTTAGTGATAAACTAATCTATCAGATAAATCTGTGTGATAGACTATATAAAATATATAAGATATAGGCAATCAGATACCTGTGAAACCAAAAAAACAGGCTATCTGTCAGATAACCTGCAGATAGGGTATCTGGGACTTTATCAGCAAGCGGTGTAAGAGGCCCTCAGGGTTCTGTTGAAACGTATACCATTTTAGGCAACCCTTTTTGTCCGACTGTTTGTTTGTTTGTTTGTTTGTTTGTTTGTTTGTTTGTTTGTTTGTTTGTTTGTTTGTTTGTTTGTTTGTTTGTTTGTTTGTTTGTTTGTTTGTTTGCTGAATAACTTTGTTTACGATACTTGTGATTTAGTACCTATATTCCTAGACTTGTATATATTTCGATTAAGTCCAAGGTTTATAGCTTGTTATAAGCTGGTATTTTACAGCTTAATAGAAACAATACTATTTTATTTTGTCCTTATAAATTTATTGTCTCTTTTATTGGAATTTTATTACTTAGGGCCTAAGCCTAAGTCTTATAGGCTATTATTTTAAGGTCACTAGAAATAGGTTTCTCTGGTTTGTTCGCGTCGTTGAGGTCAATAATGCCCTTGCTAGCGTGATGAAATTCTTTTGGTTTCTAGTTGGAATTGGTATTTTGTGATAATTTATTACATGAAACCATTTTTGCAAATACATATGCCATCAGGACTGTCTTTTCATCATCATCATAGCAGTTTTTCGACGTCCACGGTCTGTATTTTGAATAATTATTGAAAAAGTAATTTTAATTAATCACACAGACATCCAGTAATAGACCAAAAGTAATAAACATGTTAAAACTCTTGGTACGAGTATTCTTCATTTTGCCAAGTTTTTATTATTTCATACTGTGTATAGATTCATACAAACAAATAAGCCATCAATACTGTTATTCGCCCATATTTAGTGAAAACTAACCTAAATTAGAAAACAGGTCACATACTAACCGAGATGACGTATGGTAGATGGTAGAATTCGACGCCCAAGATGAGTCCAAAGTTGAACCTACTGTGCCCATTCCATTACCCTAACCAAGCCACAGATAGACATTAGAAGTATAGTTCGCACATAGTGTATTTGCGCTTGGCTATGCGTCTGCGCAGCGCACGTGTGCGCACAAGAGGGCCTTTGTGCTTCACAGGATATTATATAGGTCACCATGTCTTCCCCTCCCATTGTAAATAGAGCATGAGAATAGATAGTCTGTAGTTAGAAGATTTTGAGATAGATTTGTAAAGAGGGGAAATTCCAAACACTATGTTCTAAGAGCAATTTTTCGACGAAAATATTGGTTTAGCTGAAACGTGTTGTAGGTACCTAAGTAAAGTTGCCAGTGGCCTGAGTATCATTTTAAGGCCTTAGTTGTGGTATGTTATCACCAATCAAAACATAATTACTTAACCAACTTTGTTAAAATTTGAATTCTATTCGCCTACTTTTATTGCATCATAATAATCATTACAAAAAAGAGTTTACCTACAAAGGTACATAGATACATACTTAGGTACCTAATTGAGCGGGCCTAGCCTATTAGGGAGTTTCAATACGATTAGGGACCAGTTTATACTGGTTTTGTTTCCACTGACGTGCGGTCGACCGTACTACCTCATTTATCCTGTAATTACAAAAAGGATGCTATATCCCGGCAACACGACTGGTTTCTAAGAGACAGCTGCATGCCCCGGACGAAGTCGCGGGTAAGAGCTAGTATCGCATATTCATAACGTCCTTACAACGACCTATCTCTAATTAACTTAGGTCTTTGCCCGCAAACAGACTGACTTTCAAACGTTCTCTTGCAATGTGAGGAATATAATGTGTCTCAATTTCGTCTTTGTTAGCATTAAATAAAACTTCGCATTTTCGCATTGTTTATGGTGGTGATATACCTAATATTGGCAGTATGAGCAAACCTTTGTTAATAGTTACCTATTTTTTCTAAGTGCTGTGGATTTTGTGAAAAAAATAAATAAATATGAAGTTGTTTCTTTGTTTGGGTTTACTTTTGGTGATTAGTAGTCAATATGATTTTTAGACCTTTTGATAATTAGACATTGTACGGTCGACCGCATGTCAGTGGAAACAAAACCAGTATAAACTGGTCTCTCACAGTATTGAAACTCCCTGATAGGCTAGGCCAGCTCAAGGTCAAAGTGTTTCCACTGACGTGCGGTCGACTGTACGTTTTAGGCATTTTGTCTTATAGGCAAATTGCTTTTTAGACGAAATGATCATAACCGAATTCGGACAGATTTGTGATGCACCATTAGTGAAGATTTTTTGTTATAATTAAACAGAAACGAACAGAGATGGTCCACTGAAGATAAATTTTATATTTTGCAAAATATGTTTTGAAAACATGTATCGGAATGGTAAATAGTAATCCGGTGCGACTTTGCATGTCTGTCTGTCTAAAAATACTATTCGTTTATCCCGAATCTGAAATAATTAGAGTTGATAGAGGTTTATGTAAATTACTGAGAGAAAAAATATCTGTAACTGGCACAGTTTTTTTAAGTCAGCAAAAATCCCTAACAAACGCGGTCCCAAAAGTGAACTCTATAGAAACTAAAAATATGAAAAAAAAGGTTTCCAGAGGCGTTTTTGAGGCAGTTTATGAATTTGTATACATTCAACTCAATTGACTTGTGTGCGCCTGTTGGCGTAGTGGTAGTAACCCTGCCTGCCTACTGCGCCAAAGGTCGTGGGTTCGATTCCCACCCGGGACCAACATTTGTGTGAGGAACATAACTGTTGGTTTTGGGATTCTGGGTGTTTGTATGTATTTAAATATTTATTTAAAAGTATTTAAGTATGTTTATCAGTTGTACATGTTTATCAGTTGTCGAGTACCCATGTACAAGCTTCGGCTTAGTTGGGACTAAACAGCCGTGTGTAAATTTGTCCAAACATTATTATTATTATAACTAAATAACTTTTTATACGTTCGGTACGGAACTCACGGTGTGTGCGCTCGACTCGCACTAAGCCGGTATATATAAGTAACACTATACTTATACAACAATTATCGGTTTTACTTAACCTTAACCGAATGGTCTAGAATAACCATGAAATACCTACTCTCAAAATAATAATTAGAATAAATGAGCTATTAAAAATTGCACAAAACTCCCGCTTTCGTGGAGTCGGTGCAGGGACTGCCACTCCCGGGAAGGTTCGAATCTCTTTGGTGGCGCGCGCGCTCCCTAAGTAGCTAATTTTTTTCAATCAAGGCCACCCCCGTCTATGGATAAGAGTTATTAACAAATGATGTACATTACGACAGTGCAGTGCGACCACTAAACCACTAGAATCACGCTGTGATCACAATTTATCTTGAAATTTCTATGAAAAGCGAGAATTATCTCTCAAAATTACAACACTTTATTATGCGTAACATTTAAAATATTAAGTGTGCATTTGACCTAATTCGTAAACCGATATGGCGTAATGCCGACCGCAATGACATAGCGGGGCCAGGGCAGCGCACACGCCGCTTGTGGTGTTGGGAATGGCGTTATAGTTCGTAATAACCAACATAGAATGAGCCGGGGTAGCCTAGTTGGTTGTGCACTCGCCTCACGTTCATGAGGTCCTGGGTTCGATCCTGGCCCGTACCAATGAGTTTTTCGAAACTTAGGTTTTTCGGAGAAGGAAAACATCGTGAGGAAACCTTCATACGCCAAAGACTGGTATTTACTATTCTAAGGCGCATGTGAAGTTCACCAAAATAATGGATTGGGGCACCGTTTGGCGGACAGGGGTTTGGCACAACAGATCCCATAGGGTCGAAGTGTTGCCAGGTATTCCTGGCCCAATAAGAAGATAAGATAAGATACCCAGACATTGAACTTTTGGTATCACGAACAAAATACCTACTTCTAGTGATTTCTTTCCGAGACTAATTTAACGATACACTATTGTTTGCTCTTTACTCAACAATCGATACTAATACAACAATGCCGAGGAGTTTGTTTGAACGCACTAATCTCTGGAACTATTCAGTTTTTTTTTTTTTGCACTTCATAGCCCAATGCTCGAGGAAGGTTATAGGCTATTTATCATCACGCTGCACCCTTTATTATTATATCTAGCAATTATTTTATTTTAAAATCGCTACATTATTTGCTATGCCAGGTTTAGCTGAATCTCTTTGGAATGGGGATTCCGGTCACCGCTCTTTTTTTCCCTTTCATTCTTGCCACCTTCGTCTATAACTCATTAAACACCCTGGTTTCTTGGATCGTCCTTTTGTTAAGGTTGTAAGGATTCTAAACGATTGTCTTATCATCATTACCATCCATAGGAGGTATAACCTAATTATTAGAATTTTAAGATTAAGCAAAACCACTTGATTCTGACTCACGATCCTCCGCAGACAAACCCATCATCCAATCATAGTAGAGTCCCTTCGTCTTTTCCTATTATCTGGGACATCGACTATAGGTTTTAGATGTCAGTACAATACAAGACAATCGGGCCCAGATTGTGAACGTGTAGGGCATACCGTGGAACAATAGACCAAGCATTACGCTCTCTGAGATAGTGCACGTTATAGGCTAGTTTATAGGGCTGGCGGTTACTCTTGCCACTTCAGAGTTATAGTTATTTTAATTGTCTGTAATAAACAGCAAAAACATCGTAAAAGTGTATTACACCAGTCTAGTCACATGCCAAATTAACCTAGCAAGACGAATTTTTGTACCAGCTGTTTCTGTTTTGTTATTGATTTCGATGTCACTTTGTTCGGGATCGGCACCTTATAGATTTTGTTGAATTTAAAAAGTAAGGTTTAAATAACTTTATTATCACAAAGACAATTGTCACTTCTGTGTCGTCGTGGAGATCCTTGGGGAGGCTTTGTGCAGCAGTGGACGTCTACAGGCTGATATGATGATGATGATGATGATGAATTGTCACTTACGTGATAACACAATTTTACTTAAAAATAAATAGTTTTAAATGTTCATCTCGTTCACTTATAAAATTCAATGAAAAAGGCACAAAATTTACTCAACAGATGAAAGTATATCTAATGATGAAAGTATATTTACAAACCACTAAAAGTGTTAATTCCTTTTTGTCTATGGTTACATTTCAAAACGATACACCTAACGATCTTTCTAAAAACATCTAATATGAATTTACCCTATGTGTAACCTACGAAGTTGTTTGGAAAAGAGTTTCTAAGTCTTAGTCTAAGTATATAAAATCACTGTTTTCGCTTTTCATCGTTGTATAGTTTAACAGATATCTTCAAGCCCAGCCCTGCAATGCCAAAAGTGGGCTTAATGTCACCAGTCCATTATATTCAAACAGAACTGCACGAGTCGCAGTAGGGCAGTGTCAATCACGACGAATTCTGGAACAGGCATAAACCTTCAAGATCGATCTCTGTTTATATTAACAAGCGTGTAGGCAATCAATCATTAATAATAACTTGCGTGTTTATCTGTCTTTCATTATCTGCGGCTAGATTGGGTGCCTACATTATAACAATGTCATTTTATCAGTTTACTAATAATTCTAAATTTTGTTTGGTCTAGTGTGTCAGTGTAGTTTATCGACACGTTTTATTGTAATAATGTCTAATCTGAAAAATGTCCAACGACCATGCTCGAACTGAAAAATGTCCAAACTGAATAATGTCCAATCTGAAAGATGTCCAAACTGAAAAATGTTCAATCTAAAAAATGACCAACCGTCTGTTTCCTTCTTTTGGTGATTTAGATGAATCAGGATAGTCTGTAGTAGTGTCAATAGTGTCAATCAAACAAACAACAATCCTGTAATATGTATGATACTACTACAAATGCAAGAATTTTCTTGTGCCGATTCATACTACATTGCTACTTTAGTCTTAGGTTTAGCTTTAGTCTATACCAGCAAGTAGCTGATAGACTGAAGTAGCAGTTTACCGTCAGGGTAAGACTGATAGTCCCACTCAGTGTATTAAAAAATCCGATCAAGTGCGAGGCGGAATCGCGCACCGAGGATTCCGTACCTTGGATGGAAAAGTATAAAAAGTTATTTAGTTAAATTCATCAACCGCATCAAAAACAATTAAATCTACGTTACTAGGTAGCTTGCTTCTAGAAACCTGTAACTAAACAGCTGGCGCTGGGTACAGAGTGCAAGGATAGAGTAAGTTTTAATTAGGTACACACATATCCTACTTTACTAACAGCTACACGCTTAATATATACTTATAGGTAGATAGTGCAAAAAAAGTATAGATACTACATAGTATTTTAGTCCCTAGTACGCAATAAAGTTCATTTTCGGGACAGCATATCTAAGCTGAAACCTGCATACGCCGAAGAAGAAATTCTTAGGCGCATGTGAAGTCCACCAACCCGCACTGGGCTAGCGTGGTGGACTATAGCCCGAACGCCCTCGTTAAGAGGGTAGGCCTGAGCCCCAGCAGTGGGGACAATAATAGGCTGTTGATGATGATGATATCTAACTAAGCTTGTTTGTAAATGATTTTTTGCGAGTTTTTTATAAATCTAGAATACTACGTTACAGACATCGTTTTACATTTCCTTTAATGTTTACATATACCGCTATCAACTCTAAATATTTCAGTTTCTTGACGGACAGACAGACCGGCACACGGAAGGGTTCCCTTCTATGGTACGGAGCCTAATACGAAATCTTACCCGAGAGTCTTTACCTCCAGTCGAGAGAAGCGTCAGGTAGAATAGATGCACATTAACACTTTGCAAATCAGGACACATAGGAATTTGAAACTGCCTCCATGCCTATAATTTTGCAGCATGTGTGCCTAGGTCATCACCCTTCCAAAGCAATCTTGCAAGTGACATTTAGCTTCTCATTTACATACAAGGATTGCTAGGAAAGCTTAAATATAATTTTTTCGTCTCGATGAACGAATAAATCAGACACAGATCATAAAATACATATTTTGGTTCGTTCTGAACAATTTTATTGGTCCTACTACAGTTATAATTTATTTATCCAAAAATACAGTTCGGCTGCATTTGTTGCACCGCTGAGAAGGTTCAAAATAGCAGAACTACAACAGTAACCGACCTATTTAAAAAACTCTAACCATAAGTCATTCATTACCTACTAAAAGTCCAAGACCAGTAATGCACAATTTCGAATGAATGAAAAATGAATTCAGAATGTATTGTGCAGAATCACACATTCTATAAATTCAAAATGAAGAAATGAATTTTTCGTTCATCCAAAATTGCACGTTCGTGGTTTTCGAATTTTAGTAACGAAGTTAAGTCATGTCTTTTAGGTTTTTAATAATGGTAACCGGATTCTAAATTCAATTAAACGCCAATAATGGCACCTATAGCTATAGATCTCGAGTGCATGCCTGCATTAAAATGTAAATTAAAAGCTACGACGTGACCTTTACAGCTGAGTTAGGCGCAGGAGCATCTGCCCACTATTTTTAGTTCTAACTTGCATTAGACGTGTGCGACAAAATGTACATCTGTGTTTTGCGTATAAATTAATGTGTATTTTCATGTTAAAGATGACATTTAAACTTGGAGTTTAATCAATTACCAATTATAATATAGAATGAAGGTGCGCTTATTTTCACTTCATACGTACATCAATAATCAAACATAATTCATTTAAATTTCGCATTGGTTCAAATTTTAAATGTGTTTAGTTTAAGACCACCAGGACAATCAGGACTTGAGAATAATAAAAGAACCATGAAGGTAACCGTACAAGATGATTATGTTCTGTTCTGTTAAATGAACTATAGCACTCGGTTTACTTGATTCAACCTATGTAAGCTACATTTTACCCCAGGAAAATTAAATTTTTACAACACTTGCTTTTTATTCCATATGATCCCTTACTTTTTTGTAATCACTTACCAACTCAACGAAGTCGCACGCATATGCTTAAAAGATAATATCTTAAGACTGGGTAGGTTTGCTCGTCGCTGTAGTAGGTAATTCACGCATTATTCCTGAGAACGTAAGTATCTGGTTTTTAATTCTGCTTTTATTTTCGTGTAGAAATGTAAGTCGGCACAGCATTGAGTGCGGGTTCGACGTCCCGGCAAGGCCGCATTTCTCGCGAGCCCAGAGGAAATAGCCCGAGATCATTTCTCCACTTGCGAATGGTAAAAAAATGCATAAAACCCTCCGCGTAAATGTCAAACTGTTTCATTGTATGAGAGTATCTGCAGTGAGGATAGGAAGGTTCGTTTTTGCTCATGAATGAAAATTGCAGGCATGAGCATTAAGACCAATCGTTATTGAGGAATGAAATGACCTGCTGGTAATGATAATCTTCAATTCGCATGTGAATTAGTGAGCAAAATACCAACAGCTGATAAAAAGTCAAGAGATGATTAGGTAGCCAAACAACTAGTACCACTACACCAGGCAGATGATCATAACCGATGGAAAGAAGCTAGATCTTTGTTTTATTGGAGCTACAAACCTCAACAATGGTCTCAATTTTTTTTGGGAATCATAACAGTTGCCAAAGAAAATGCTTGACCTCTTGACAAATGACATCACGTGCAAGCTCATAGTTTAGGTGTTCACTTATGTGCAAGTAATACTTATCAACTATTCCATTGCACAACGCTGATATCTCCGTGGAGTTATTTTATTGGTATTCTCCAAGACATTCCACTTTCTACAGTCATAAATTAAAATCTATTTTGTGCTCACACAATAATTAAATGTAAATTCATTCTCGATATAGCGTAGTGTATTTACATAACTTCATTTCTGAAAAGCCAATTGGACGTTCACAGCTGTTTTTGAAAATAATGGGCGCGCCTAGAAGATAGCAAGAGGATGTACGACAGGTGTAATACTTTACCTTACCGGTGCCGTGAACACCTATGGTTTGCAATTAGCGATACATTTTGTTTTGATCTTGTAATTAATACCGGCTTGTTAACTATTAGACAAGTTGTAGCAGTAGGAGGCAAGTTTAAAGATGGAAGCGACTTAAGAGTTACAAACGAAGAGAAGAAATGAGATCACTAAACTTATTTGAAAGAAGGAGGTGTAGCAATAGCAAACTTTTATTTTGCAAGATCTAAATGCAACTAAGGGAACTAGGAATAGTGTAACGATGCCTTTGATTTTGTCAAAGAGGGGCATAAATAGAAGCAGACGTCATGTTAATAAACATTCCGCAATCATCAATTCGTGCTATGCGAATTCTTTAGAAATATTTACAAAATACAATGAGCAATATTATGTCGTGCTAATCAAGCTGGTTGGTACAATATAAATAATAATTCTATAATTCCTTTATAGTAGTCGGGACATAGTTTGAAATTTAATGTGCTTTAGACTCTATGTCCAAACCGCTCTCCGCTTTGCTCTCTTGCAATGTCCACACATACTTTATTCATCAATGAAGGCTGTCAATCGTTCCATCGATGTCACCGGATGTAGTGTGTTGGACCATCTGCGGTTCCGGTCCAGAAACGACTGAAATAAGAATAAGATGTCCTCTACTTGTATGATTAGACTAGACGTGCCTGCGGCGTTTCCTGTGAGCCTGTTCTTTAATGTTCGGTGATGGTTATAATGTTCTATCTGGTTTCTTTTTGAGAATGGTCTATTTATTTAATAAATAATAATGAAATACAATAAGTCTTTATTAAATTATTAATAATTTATATTTGGAAATGAAACCATGGCCAAAGTCCCGTGCCAGTTTTTTGAAACAGCGGTTGTTTTGTAAAGTCGAACTGCAGCTGGTAGACTATATCAGTAGTTTGGTTAGGGGTGATCGGTGTTATATACCTATAGATATAACCAAACTACTGGTATGTGCACTACAAATTAGAACTAATACGAAATTTTTGGGACAAAATGACCTAACTGAAACATCCTACTCTGCTCACGATGATCATCTTTTATTTAAAAAACAGCGAAAACTAAATACAGTGCTGTGCCAAATTAAAGCATAAATAATTTTACTCAAGCTCCAATTAAAAAACGCGATATTCTTCTCTAAGGCCAGGTGTCGCAAACTTTTCCCACGAAAAGCAAAATAAAGCAATCACCGACCAGGTGGAGATACCAGACGGAGTGCAATTAAGGGAGGATAAGGCAGAACTTGGCAATCTCGTCTTGTAGGGGATGATAAGCTTAATGGATGTATGAGTATTGAGTGTGGATGTGCTACCTATGACAGCGAACATACAAATAAAGTGATAATGCATTTTGTTGAAAGAAATAGGTTCCTGAAAACGCATCTGGGCAGATTAGTAAATAGTATGACTAGTACAATAATAGTATGACTAGGACAAAACAGCATCATTTTGTTCTATCGACATGTTCCATAGAACAAAGCTTCAAGAATATTTCAAATCGCTTCGCAGATAGATTAATTCGGACAGAAATCTTATAAGGATGCCAACGGGGGTATTTTTCCAAGGTGTTCTTGTTTATTACAGGAATTAATGATAGAACGTCCATTAAACTTGGACTTAAAAATAATCTTTCAACCACAGTCACGGTCTTATCTATGTTTAGCACATCTCTGATCATAACGGTCTCAGCGGATGGGACGCCAGTGCAGGCAGTTTATTAAAAAGTGCTTCAGCATGTTGATAAATACCCCTATCTAGTAGATAGTTGCGGTTCAACGCAAACGAGTGGTTTTATAAAACTAATGAAAAGTGCCAAGTGAAAAAACGACGGCATGAATGTATGCACGAAAGGAAACTTCCAATTATCTGTAGCTGAGTTATCTACGTACTTAACCGGACGCAAGCAAAGGCTGAGATGATAATTCGATAGATCCGATTACATTAGTAACAAGTATTGATAGCACATCGAATCTAAAAACTTGATTTATACCAAGGACTAAACCTGTATTCGAAGTTCCTAATAACTTGAAAACATCAAGGAATTTCGATTTTGATGCCCTTGAAAGACAAAATTGCATAAAATAATATACTTACCTAGTAGAATGTCTAGTGGGAAATTTTGCAAAGGCTAGTTTTTCCTTACTAATAAACAAGACAGGTATTTTTTAATCTTACAAAAACTATCACTACCATTAAAATTCTTAATGAAAGCCTCTCCCGTGGAGGTGAATAAAAACAAAACAAAAAGGACAAGTATAAAACAAGCAATCAATCGTAGTTCAAGATCAAGGCAGCCTTCCCACGGGTCTGAACACCTGTTGGGTACTGCGAATGGACTGGCCTAGGTTTTAAAGTACGTCAAGCTTTAATATGTGCACCGTTTTGTTCCTTAATGTCGCTTATCTTCAGAAATATATGGAGATATAGGATTACAACATAGTTATAAATACCAAAAGGGCGCACCTTGAAAAGTAGGTATAATATGCCATAAAAAATGTATTTGAAAAAATACTGCATGTGAAAAAGGCGGTCACAATTTTAGGAAAAGAATATTAGGAGCATTTTTCTCGCTTATCCACAGTAAATGATTTTCATAATATAATGCTTTGTGCCTAAAGAGCTAATAACAAACTTAGCTGTTAGCAATAAAACCGAATAGATGTTACTATATAAGCTACTGTATTTGTTTATAAATGCAATAAAGAGTACTTATTGAATTGCACTTGAAGCTTTGTTCTAAACCTTAATAAATTTTAAAACATCGCTCAATAAATGATCGAATAACGAATACCTGCAAATAGCCCCGGCGTCCAATACCGCAGAATTAACTGCAATTATAAGAACAGTACGAACCAACCAGCCCTTCCAGTGCTCATAACGGTACCACAGCCTCTCAGGGACGAGCAGCGGAAACTAAAATGTTATGTGGTACAAGTTAAAGGCGGACCAGTAAGAAGATTGGAGGTTTCTATTGCCGGATTCGTCTGGATGGTCACCACCCTTACCTAATTCTGTCGCCTGCTGAAGGGTAGGACAGCCAGTGTAATTTGCTCAGGGAGATAACGCACTTGTGGCCAAAAGCTGTAGGTTGACGGGCGACAGGAGCGCTTAAACGATACGGTCTGTTGGTGAATAATCCATAGTGGAAAAGTACTGTCGTCGAAAAACTCAAAAACGAATCATTCTGTGTTGGCAAATCGTCCATAGGTGAATGATTCACCGAAACTCTTATAAACTAAACTTCCTGTCGGCGAACAGTTCTACAGAGAAGCGACTGTCGGTGATAGGTTCCGGATTCCTTACCTTCCGTTTCCGTTGTCCGTAGAAGATTAACAAGCAATATCATTTCTATATAAATAATACATAAATCCGAAAGTTTGAATAATGTTTGTTTGTTGCTCAATCACGCTATAACAGCTGAACGGATTTTGATGACACTTGATACAGTGAGCATAAATCCCAGAATAAAAAATATTTTAACGCGGACAAAGTCACGGGGCGTCAGCTAGTTACACTTAAACTTCATTGTTACCTTCATGTTAATGACTGACCTACCGTTCGATCAATCAATCATCAACTTGTCGACGTGCACTGCTAATGGTTATAGGCACAATTTGGTATAGGCCTTCTGTTATGTGCGCTGCCGAAACTAATCTAGCTTCGCCTTGATGTTATAGTTTTTAGGCTTCCTATTTCAGTTCGTCGATCCATCCGCAGTATCCGCAGATCGCCACTTCAGTTATAGTTTTTCGGTGTTGTTGGTTTTCGTCGGATTACTACTAGATTGAGCACTGAGCACCTAGTCTTGAAAAACTATAAACACGTATATTTGTTAAAGAGTACAGAGATTTTGTATCCCTATGTTTCTTATAATTTTTGGGGCGGAGTGTAAAATAAAAATGAAAAAAACACAGTTGAATTTCAAATGTAAATATTATTAATAAAAATGGTATGTAGGTACGATGTCAGGGCAATTGAGTTGAATACTATTGTCTCTTATGACATAAATACTTCATGTAAAAACTAGATTTTGTCATCCAAGATGTTATTAAAGGCTTTAGAGCGGATGTGATGGTGCTACTGGCTTTTAATTGGATTGCATTTCTCATTTCTCTTTTTATTGAGATAATTTTAGTAATAAGCCTTGATGGTATCGAAGTCTTTTAGAAGAAACCGAGATAATCAGCTAGCGAGCTACATGAAGGGATTTCAAGTTTTTTTTACAAACTTGGCTTGAAGTAGATAATTTAAAAAAGCAGTCGACGCTGTTATAAATGTTGACTTCTTTCAATGCCTTTTCTGGCTGAGACACAATTAGAAGATTCTAGTCACATAAATAAAATAATATTAATTGTGGTTGAACCTCAACCACAATTAATATTATTTTAGATCAAAAAGTTAAATTGAGTTAAGTTTAAGTATGTTAATTTACCCCAAGATACAAGAAAAGAAGAACATACGATTACTTTGTTTATCTTTGATAATTAGAGCCATTTGGATCAGATTGGCAAAATTTATTTATCTCTTGCAGGACATTTAGAGGAACAAACCTTGAACAACTGATAAATTCTAACAGGATGAATATAATTAGTATAAAACTGTAAGTAGTTAATAGTAATCAAATTAAGTACATAATTAAATATTTCACCTACCCTTTCAATAGCTATGTTCCTTTTCCGTAGAACAGAATAGGTAAGTACTCGTAGATTACATACAAAATGATGATTGTAATCTAACTTTGCTAATATTATTAGCAGGAAAGAATTAGCAGTGCGAATAATTAACCGACATGTATGAACATTAAGAAAAGGAAGCATTTACCAGATCAACCATTTTTTAAAGACCTGCTGTTCCCTTCGCACTGATATTAAAACTGTATCAGTAAAGGAAATTTTCTAATGCTACCAGGGACCTTTTTAAAACGGACAATCAATATTAGAGAATGATGAATGATACATATGACCTCTCAGATTGAAATTAACTTGTCGATGCACACATGGATATTTTTGAAGGAAGTCAGTTGGTGTTGTTCTGAGAGTGTTAATGTTTAATTTAACAGTTGTTAATTTTAACACGATAGATCTATATCTGTGCACTGTTCTTGTAATTAATGGGTTTGGAACGCAAATAATATGTTTCAACTTCCTATAGGTACCTGCGTTAATTTTATATATGAACTGATTGGTAAAGATCATAAAGCTAAAAAAATGTTGGGTGGGTACCGCCGCCCCCTAGGTATAGAATTATATAGAAAGATGGAGCATATTACTTAACAGCTGAAAGTTTAAGATTATGTTTTTTATTTCATTAGTTAAAGTCATTTTAAAGAAGAGGACAACTACAAGAGCAATTTAGGGACAATTCAATTTATTTATTTATTTATCGTAAATGGTTTGTAAAAAGATTTAAGAAGAAAATTCTAAAATTAGCAAACAGCAGATTTTTTTTATATCTTCGAAACTCATAAAAACACTGATCAAACTGTATTTGGAATGCAACGCATAATACCTACGACCTTTGCATTTTTTGTGGTTTTGGAATCTATATTAAATTTGAATCATATTGATTTGACCGTTCTAATTCTTGACGTGTTAATATTATTATTAATTGATATAATATCGTTAATATAACCTATAAATCACCACATTGCCCGCTAATTGAAATCATTATATTTCAAAAGAATCATGAATAATAGTGGGCATTAGATGAAAAATTGTACGACTGTGATTTAAATTGTAATAAATAATATAAGATATTACGTGTAGATTCTAAGAAAAACTTTTTGGAAGAAGTTGTGCTCTCATTCGCAGTCATCGAGGCTTTATGCAACGCAGTCATGATGCTTTTTATAGTTATTTCAGAAATAGGTACTCAACCTAAGAATACGATTTCCCTAATAACGCAAAAACATAACCACAAAGAAAATAATCTATCATCTCGAGCTACGGCCATTACATACGTAATACTAGCCACAATTAATGTTATTACACCTACGACCTTGCGGCTCGATTTCTATCACAGTAACAACAAAGAATCGCATTAATGACATGCAAATGTGGGTACAATGAGATTGCTAAGCTTCCGTACCATTGAAAGTGGGAATAAGAAAAGTGGATGCTATTAGGTAATTAGCAAGAATACAATGGATGTACTCATGCAAATTATTGCAGTTGAGTCATTTGGAAATGTTGATACTTAATTTGAAAATTTAACTCGCCTGTCATATAGTTTTAAAAACAAATATTGTGAGGACCAAAAGAACTATAAAAACATTTCAGTATTTGCAGGGATGATAATAATTATTATAACTTCATTAGCTGTTGACCCGCGTTGATAACTTTGATGAAGATCTATAGCCATCAAATAACAAAAACTACATTAGAACCCATTCAGTGGTTTTGGAGAAGAGTAATAACACGACATAACAACTCTAATTTTTAAGTACCTGTACGTGTTTTATTGAGATTTTCAAGCTCAAAACTGGATAAAAAAGGGAATTAAAGTAATAAAATCTTAAACCTAAAACTATAATATTATGATGATATCATAAGTTGATAAAGGTTCTATCTGAAATACATGGCACATAATACTCACATCTCATTATGGACAATGGGTAAGAATTTGACTGAAACTGAGATTTGTGAAAGTGATCAATACAAACCGGATGAGAGAAAAACTTGTCAATAATCTGATAAACGCAATGAGGAACGTTTATTCAAGCAATCATCACAGAGGCGTTAAGTCCATTACAGTTACGAAACCACCAATCAGGCTGCTTAAGAAAGCTTCTTTGTTTGCAATCAATTTGCATGACTGCCATTTAATTGATTAAGTCAGCATTACCAATTATATCATTTGTATATTGCTAAACAGCTATTGCTGGAGCCATTTTATAGATTAGAAATTAAGTGTAAGTAACGTAGAAAATACAAAGGTACTTAGTTAAGATGTGATGGAATAAGATCACCAATTCACCACCAGTAAAGCATTATTCAAGATAACAAAGCAGTTTATTTTCTAGGTTATTTATTGGAGGAAATAAATAGTCAATAATAATCAGAAACAATGATTGTTTAAACTGGAACCGGAGACAAACATCTTTAAAAGTTGCTCTATTGTAAAGTATTATATAATAAAGTATTATATATATAATTGTGCGTAGGACTAAATAAAATAACTTGAAATTCGAGTTATAGATGACAAAAATGTGAATGTGGAGAAGGATTTTTGTGTTTTTTTTTTCGCTTTTGCAAATAAATCAGATAAAGCGAGTAGGTAGGATGGTTAGTGTTAAGAAACGTTGATTGGCGGTTCTAATCACAAATGCCTCTCGGAAGGTTGGTTGTTAACAAACGTGGGACCTTGGAGCCGAGCGGTTTTCACATCATCCACACTCACACTACGCTACTAATACTGATATTATACCTACTGGTCTGTAAAGTATTATGTGAATATAAATGAAGTATGTAGATACTTACCTCTACAATTGTATAAAGAGAGAATTTATCGCAGACGAATTACATTGATATGAAGGTGCAGTACATACAATATAGGTACAAGTCAATCTATTTAATAAAAGGTATCTTGACTGTCTGACAATATGTTTGACTGAAGGGCTGACTGATTCATCACACATCAAACCGCCTTCTTTAGAAACCTGAAGTTTTGCATACCTAGAGGTTCCCCAAATAAATAAGGTAATCAATAATAATGGATTTATTGAGCTTCCACTTTGGGTTGAAATTCTAACCTGCAGTCACTGAGCAAGAAATTATTTTATTGGACAATTTTTTTATAACTATAAAAATGGTTTACCAAAT
The DNA here is from genome assembly GCA_949699065.1 of Metalampra italica. Taxonomy (NCBI): domain Eukaryota; kingdom Metazoa; phylum Arthropoda; class Insecta; order Lepidoptera; family Oecophoridae; genus Metalampra; species Metalampra italica. The sequence goes on along the minus strand of OX452971.1, from coordinate 10,646,303 downwards.
TAGGTACATCAATGGAGTAGGTAATAATAAGCATAGTAAAGTTGAGCGCAGAAGAGTGAAGTTTTCTTAAAACAAGAGAAAAATTAAATACCTACCTGCATAATTAATTAATTATACTGTAATATATATGGGTAATGAATATACCTATTACGTACTGAATAACTTTGTACAAACTTGCTTTTTCCTTAATTCACATGTCATTTGTAAATGTGTTGTTGAAAAAAAAATTAAACCCGTAAAATTGTAAAATTAATAAAAACTATATTTTGCAAAATAAATACTTCAATACGCCGAGACGCAATGCGAGGTTGCGTCGCGAGGTTATGTCGTGTGAAGCCTATCATGTCGTTATAATAACAGCATAAAATGTAGCAGGTTCATGATCTAAATTGTCATAGAGCATTATAAAGTTTATGATATTAATATACAACGTATTAAAATGTATATCCTGTCAAACATCATTAAATTAATAATTAAGGCGTTTGGTATACCATACAAATAAACATAACAAACGGAAATGTGCAGCTTGTTACTATAGAAACAACATTTTCAATTAATGAAACCCATTTAAAATTTTGCGTGATTAAAAAAAATAAAGCTATCATGCCAATATTGATAACAGGTGAATTAGATTAGCTATAATATCTTAGGAACATCAGAAACCAAAAGAAGAGCTTCAGTTAAGTTCATTTACATGTAAAGTTAATGTAACTTGAACACAAAGGATTTCCATGAACTAAATTACATCCAATCCAAAGTGTAGCGAGCGACCACACACAACCTTGCATAGATTTTACAACAGGGTAATCGTCTTAATTTTATGCCTTACAGGGCCTACGCCAGGTGATTTGTGTCAAATGAACAATGCTGGTGATTGACAGTTTACATTAGCTGAATAATGTATGATGATCCTTGTTATGAGGTACCGATTAATTGCCAACTGTGCGTAGATTATGTCGGCCTGCGACTTGTCATTTTCACACCTATTCCTGTTTCTAGGGTTGTTACAGCTGAGTTTTCTTCGGAAAACAGAATTTTACTATAACTTTATTTGGTCTCACATCTCTCTTTTTTAATGCGTTTTAGCTAGTTGTAGCACCTAAATCCTATTTTCATCGAGTTTTCTTAAACTAGTTAGTGGTTTTTATTGCATTTTAGGGATTAGATTTTTCTCAAGTTAATTTTGCTGTTTCTGCAAAATCGGGAATGATTGACAAAGTTGTAAGATTGACGGCACATATTTACTGATGCCTTTGTTCTTGGGGTCAACTCGAGTTTTGTTTTTCGTAAACAAATATTTTTGTAATAAACTTAAATTTGTAAATTCTTGAACTCTCTTGTTATTTTTACAAGTTTTTATTCAATTTGGCATCCTGTTCATTTGTCTGTCCAGGGGGAATCTTGCGGTCGATTTTCCGACCACTTTCCGATATCCGATCATGCTCAAATTTTGCAACGATTTGGTTCTGAAGACAATACAACATAGCATATTTAATTGTATAGTTTATCTATTAAAAGCTTGTATTTTATTTATTTATTATTTTTTACAGAACAATTAGTTTGTTATTTAATGATTCTACTATTGATTAACATTTTTCCTATTTAATTTTTAAACTTTGTGTTTTAACTTCTGTCTTGTGTTCAGCCCTAGGACCGTTTAGTGATGTAGGAGGCAAGGATAAGGCCCACCATCTAACGTCGTCGTATTAACGTTGGCATTGTCCGATTTATGGGTTAATCAGTCACGACGGAGCTTTGAGACTTATCTGCTGAACATATCGCTATTAGTTCACGAGTAGGTGTAATTATTGATACTTAATTAGGTATAGTTTTCTTTCCGTGTCTTAAAGACAAGTGCTCGCTTAGCTATAAGCTTGAGGCCGCACTATGTATGTCCCAGAGAATTAGGATTGGGACTGCAAGGTATACAAAATTCGTATGATACTTGTATTGATTGCAAGTATCGGCTGCTAGATGGATAGACTTGAAAACGAAGGAAAAGGAGGGCAGGAAATTACTGGTCAAGGAAAGTGTATAGCCGGGTGTGATCTCGAAGTCTACTTAGTTCGTAGTCTGTAATGATTACCTAAACTACTCATTAGTGATTGATTTATTAATTAGCAACGTTCTTGCAGTAACCTCACTTTTGAATTTCCTCTTACGAACTGACAATTTAATACCAACTGAATAAGCTTCATTATTAGGCCGTTTGGACCGCTGGGGTGATCGTTTCTAGTAGTGACATCCAAAAGATAAACCATAAATTATACTCACATATAAAATACTAGTAAGGATTATTGGAATATTTCAGAGTTTCTCTTAGGTTTCTCTTATTCCAAGAACGATCTAAAATTAATTAGGCGAATTTTTCTAATAGCCCAAAACATGCACCTAAATTACGCGAGTCGCCAACACGCCGCCGTCCCAACGATCGTTATCTTCCCAAAATTATGGCATCTAAACTTTTATATCGAAATTCGAAGCTATAATTTGAACCTGGAATGCATTACCTAAGGTTTTAGGTCTGACGTTCTAAGAACTGCCAGCAAAAAGTTAGGTAAATTCACCGGACGCCATTTTTTTCCGACTAAAAAGCTGTTCATCATCGCGAAGGCCGTCGGCTAGACGTACACAAAGAATGCTTGTCTGCCTGTGTGTTTTTACTTTGAGTTTTTTTGGCAATGTCATACGTGTTATGTAGGTACTTAAGCGTTGAAGTCACGCTAAGGTCAAACGTATTTAGCTTAGATAATTTCTTATTTGGCGAAGCGGAAAAAGTGTTAAAATTTATGAAGGTCGGGTTTTATACCTAATGTAATTTCGTTGCGATTCATGTTAAGTTTGTTTATTGGGTATGACTGAGCAAATTACCACCTAAGTCAATAATAGTTCTAAAAAGTTATAAAGTTCTTAAAATTTTGGCATAAATTGGTCTTGTACATCCATAATACTAATATAAAAAAATTCACGCATAAACCGCTGCACAGATTTCGATACTTGACAAGGAGATAGATTGCATTCCGAGGAAGAACATAGGTTACCTCTTGTCTTAAAAAACCTATTAATTGGTGAAATAAGCGATAAATATTTGGGGTAACCCATTATTTCAGAGATATGAAAATAATTCACATTTAGATTTTAGTAAGATATAAAGAATTACGTGTTTCAGCGTTTTCAAAAACATATTCAACGCGTGCGAAGCCACGGGCAACAGCTAGTATAATATAGTATGCAGGTTAGTCAAACCTGCGAGCTTTCTTTGATTTCGTAAATGTTTCTAAATTTTTGAAATGCCGAGCATTTATTTTGTTACACCCTGCATATTCTGTTTAAGTCATAATGTCGCAAAAATACGTGAAATTATAAACGAAAACGTAACAGTTTTTATCTTACCTCTAGTTTCGCAAGTCGTCATTGAGAATTTTGTGGAGAAGTTGAGTGTAATGCTCAACTGATATCTATCTGCATGACCTTACCTAAAATAATACAATAATTTTGTTTTCTTGCGTGTTTTGGGCAATAATGCTGGCTTTTCCCACGATTATAGGATTAAGAATGTAAGTATGGGAAACACCGCAAAAAATAAACTTGTTGAATATTTTCTGGGATATTTTTTTATGTTGAAACAAGTCTTTGTAAAGTACAACTATGTATTTTTGAAGAAAAACTACTAAATACACAGTCTTTTAAAATGTACCTTTAATTAAGTATTCAAATAATATTAATTTAAAGGCTATCTCTACATTAATTTATTATTTAAGCCACTTAATTACAAACTTTATAACTGCGTTTTGGCGTTTCTATTTCGTTTGTAATGTTTCTGTGTAGTAAATTATTAATGTAATGGAAAATCCGAATGTTGGAAACTGCATTATCTTTTTTGGATAGTTATTTAGTAGGTATCAATTTAGGTAGTAACTAATTAATATCTCCTCTGTGGAGTTAGTTTCCATATCAGTAAGTTTTACAACACCTTGTAGGGACAATAAAGTGAGATGTTATCGTTCCCATCCTGTATAAGATACTTTTTGACGGGAACGAAGTCGCGGGCGATCAGCTTCGTTAGTTGAAAACATGAAGCTAATGGTTGAAAATATATTATACACAGGATCTTTTAAATGATTCCTTTTTCTGGTTTCGTAGGCAGGGCCTAAGTCTCTGGCGTATAAGTGGCAACTTCAGAGTTAAAAATACGTAGATAATATATTAGAGAAGGGATATACATATCCCAGTGTTAACTATAAACATAACAAATCGGATAGTGGTTGGCCTTGCATGTTGTTGATAAAAAAGTTGTTGAGATTCACTTCCTTGTTGCTCTTACATACCTACGCAGCGAAGATATGTGAGAACTTTTGAATATATAATTATCGCAGCCAACTGGTTAAGGCCGGATCAAACCGAATGCAGCACGGCGCAGCACAGCACAGCGCAGCACGGCTTATGATGTTGTAAATGTATGGAATATTATGGGAGTGGACACACCAACGCACGACGCTGCACAGCGCTGCGCAGCTACGCGCGTATCCGTGCGTAAAGCCACGCAGAGACAACCCGAGCGCGCGCGGTCTGGCAACGTCGCGCGCGCGCCATGCCGTGGTGACGTTGTAATCGTATGGCTCTCACTAGTTGACGTCACACTGCGTGCGGCGATTGCGTTGCGGCACAGCACGTCGCGACAACTGGCCGGTGTGACGTGCTACGCAACGCGCTGCGCTGCAACGCTCTGCGCTGCACCGCATACACATTCGGTTTGACCCGGCCTTTAATCAGCCATTTGACCCGTTATTATAAGCCAGCATTTATTTGAATGGCTACGGGACACCTAGCTAAATCGTTGAATGCACCGTATATCGAGACGTTTAGCCGTTGCAATCGAAAGGCGACTAGTTCGTTGCATGCAACCCTGAAAACTAGGTAGGAATGCTTCATAAATACCACAAACCACGGCAAGTAGATCATAAATACCACCAACCACGCCAAGTACATCATAAATATCACAAACCAGGTACGGGGCGGCAGATTTGTGTATTTTACAGCAAAATGATCTGAAGGTATAATTAGATAGAAATTTATACGAGATGTTTAGAATAAGTTTTCCGCACAGCGTATAACTTTGTCGAAGGACCAAGCTATCCAATAATGAAAACTGTATTCAAATCTATTCAGTGGTTTTAGAGAAGAGGAATTTCGCGAAAGCTTGACGAAAGCAACTTGATCAAAGCTATTGCTACATCAAGTTATTAACTGTACAGTGACATCTGTTAGACAATCTGGACACCAAACTAAAGCATAGCCACTTGGTTTATTACCGCCATCTCTCGGTTAGAGCGCACACTACATTAAATAGGTAAGCGTAAGCTCTGGACTTGACTTGAATTTTGTTTAGTTATTTAAAATAATGTAAGATGGCGCCACTCTAGCTCCTAGGCGTTCTGGGAAGGACTTTTGGGCAAACGAACAAGGAATTTTTTTTAATACGAAAAGTATGTAATACCTGTAATAATATTTTCGGCCACATAAAGTAAATCGTTCGTAAGCAAATCGTTAGTATCATGGAACGTTAGTCCTACGAGTCCTATCCTACTCCCTACTAGGTTATATACAAATATATAATATAAATTATATACAAATAAAAATTACAAAAACGAATATACCTACCTATTTACAAATATTTCTATAATTTCCTACTAATATTATAAAGGCGAAAGTATGTGAGGATGTTTGTTACTCTTTCACGCAAAAACTACCGAACAGATTTTGATGAAACTTGGTACAGTGATAGCTTATATCCTGGAATAAGATATAGGCTACTTTTTAACGCAGCCAAACTCGCGGGGCGTTCGCTAATACCCCATAAGTAACAAAACGCCTACTTAAAGGGCGCTGTTTCACCATGTACACAGGAAAATCTTAACTACGCGGGCGAAGCCGCGGGAAAAAGCTAGTGTTTAAATAATCATAAAATATAATTTTGCAATTTTATGTACCTAGGCCAATTAATAATCCATGCATAAATTTATATTGTGTTAGGTTAATTTTTATTGTAGGTACATACCTACTTAGATTAGATTTATTTAGAAAATAACCAGCTGTCCTGTCCGCCCCAGTTTCGCACGTAGCACTGTATTTAATACAATTTTAAGTTACATTACAATAATCAAGATCAAAGTGAAGTGACAGTGGGCTGGGCACATCGCTCGTAGAACTGACGGCCGGTCGAGTGGCGACCACGTATCGGAAGACACAGCGTAGGCAGGCCTCCCACAAGGCGGACCGACCTGGTGAAGGTCGCGGGACCCAGCTATGGATGAGGTTAGCGCAGGACCGGTCGTCGTGGAGATCCTTGGGGGAGGCCTTTGTCCAGCGGTGGACGTCTACAGGCTGATATGATGATGATGAATCAAGATCGTCCTCGATAAACAACCTTATAATAAACTAAAGTGAAAACCGGTACTTGCTTTAACTGCCATATTACATAGTAGTTACCATACCATACCTTAATAGTTTTAAACCTCAGTACGTCGTCGGTGGTTTCATATCCTGGGATAATAAACTAAAAGCCTTTGAAATCCCCACACAAAGAAAGCTTATTGCATTAAAATTTCTTTATGAGAAGCGCAATATCGAGGCACTTCGCTGGTGCTCCACTGTTTAGTTTAGTGCCCGGCTTTCAAGCATTAATAACAATGTTTATCACCTATATTTTCTTCGGTAGGTAGGTACAGAGGACTACATTATATCCCATTCGTAGTCAAAATTATTTAGTTTTCTCCTAATTCAATCCAAGATTATTTACGCCCATGCTGATCCAAACATAGATAATTAGGTAGTAGTATTTATTAATTATTTTATGGAGAAGAATATAAAACCAAACAAAATGGTTTAGTTTAGTTAGGTAATTAGTAGGTTCTACGAGGGTCGGAGTTTAGAAGAATAAGTCAGACTCGCATTTGGCCATTAAAAAACTGCTTTCAAAAAACGAATTTGACGAATGTCGTGGCAACCTTTAAAACCACGTTCGGTACTTTCACATGTTTTGATATGATTTTTCTACCACAAAACGTTTCCTTTGAGGGCTTTATAAAGAAAACAAATTACTTGGCTTCGTAAATAAACATTTTTTTCATTTCAAACGACTTAAGGTAACGTTAAATTTGTCAAAGAATCCGCGAAAACGTTTAAGTAAGCTTTGATGTTAGTAGCGTCTGAATATTTTTTGTTTGCTTCCTTTCATCCATCGAGAGGTGACACGCACCGTGCGCTCAAATCGGGGGGTCCCCAAATAAATTCCTTCGTTATAATATCTGATTTTTTACTCTCTAAAGTAGTATAGTGGAGCGGATATGAAATTACCTGTATGAAAGATATACCTACCTAATACCCAAAAGCTGATAGAAAGTTGAGATAATATTGACAAGAATATATCGACTCCACTAATATTTAAACGAACAGACATGACATTCTGAAGTCTGTGGATAACACACTATGGCGACTAGCTAAGTCTTGAATGATCAGATCGGCATAGCAGGCGGTAAGTATTGTAGCTGCAAACAGGACAGGCTGAAGTTAGCTGCAAAAGCGCGGATCCATCGCGCACTGTGCTGTGATTGGTCGTCTGGATACTTGCACTGCGCCGACACTACGCTAGTTGCAAACTTGCATTTTGTGCATAACTAGGTTTCTTTGCAAATAAATTCATTAGATACATTTCACTGCTCGTCGGCGTCGCGACTCGCGCTAGAGGACATTCATACGCTTTTGTTCTTTAGGCTATAGTGAAATGGTTCATTTGACAATGACGTCAAAAAGTGCTCGGGCAAATTTTAATATTTTATTTATTTAATTACAACGGTTTAACCAATTACAGTAATCATTACTAAAAAACCTCTTATTGGATAGAGAATTATACTCTGTCAAAGAGTACATGAATATAAAATCCTAATTTCCAATTGTAACATTGACATGATATTTATTCCTTGTTTTATATACATTATTTTATTATTAATGATCATACACAAGTTGTGTAAAATTGACATTTTGTATTGGCTTTGACATCTTGTATTCTATTTTTATTTTGTTTCTTTGACGATCACATTAACTTTGACCTTTTACGTAAGTTACACTATGTATTAATATTTGTAATGTGTGATAAATAAATCTAATCTAATCTAATCAAATTGTAAATATCCATAAAGAGCAATGTCATGAAATTATAATCTAAGTCAAATATTAATAATTAACGCTTGGTCTGAACAAATTACCGCTTGACTGGGCGGCGGCGTTGCGAAAGCGTTGCGGCGGCGAATATGCGGAAAGCGAATATAAAGCGGACCCCTTCAGACAGGAATACCCGCTTGCGGCGGCGGCGCGGCGGCGGTGTGTATGAAGAACGCTCCGAACCGCGCCGCGCCCGCGCCGCTCTGTGTGGGGGTTCTATACTACAAAGGAATACGACGCACCGCAACGCCCCGTCGCGCGTCGCGTACCAATCTGTGCGCGCGGTTTTGTCGCTTTCGCCTTCGCACCGCGCGTTTGCCGCACCGCTTTGTGTGAAGGGCTTCATACTATTTCCAAGATTACAGAAAAAAGCCGCAACGCTATCGGGCCCCGCCGCCCTGTCTGTGTTACGTTTTAACAACAAATATAAAGTCCCATCCACACGGCTTGCCGCGACACACCGCAACCGAACACTTACGACACGGGGGAACATGCGGTAACCGTAACCGAACAACCGAAACAACTCAATTTTCACAGCGGGCCAACTTTGAAAGCCTCCTCTTTGATACAACCAACTTAATTCTACGTACCTTCCACCTCGAGTTTACACCTTTTGTTTTGGAGTTAAGGTAGTTTAAACTGGGTTTCAACCGAAAAATGTAATGATTGTCGATTTAAGTAACGTTTACTAAAGGTTTATTCATAACATGAAGCCTGTTGGTGAATGGCCTTTGATCTTCTTTTAGCTAATTTTTATATTTCTACAAGGTTGGAGCCCTCGCTAATGTTAGCGTACCTACCTAATAAAAGTTTTGAGTATTATGCGTAATAGTAAGAGTGATTCTAACGAATATAATAAAGGTAAAACTCGGTTTCATAAACCTATTGTTTTGTTGTTTTTAGTTCCACTTTTAGATCTGCAAGAAACGTTCTCAGTGGACGTTACTAATTGTAAGTCACTTTTTAAAATGCCCTGTGACTCTGATCTATAACTGGCTGCACTGAGGTTTATGATCCACATCTATAATCATCATCATCATCAACAGCCTATTAATATTTTATATCCCCTCTGCTGGAGCTCAGGCCTACCCTATCAACGAGGGCGTTCGGGCTATAGTCCACCACGCTCGCCCAGTGCGGGTTGGTGGACTTACGGACGGACCTACGAATTTCTTCTTCGGCGTATGCAGGTTTCCTCACGATGTTTTCCTTCACCGTTTGAGAGCAGTCAGTACATGTTACGAGAAAAAACTCATTGGTCCAGCCGGGGATCGACCTTTCGATATGATAGGCCGTGTCTTATCCCCGAGGCCACTGATTCTCTCACACATCCATAATACACGCTAGGTAGTGGTCTGCGTAGTTTGAAACATATCGCGATGCTAGTTATTTTATAAAATTTTATGAAACTACTTGCAACATAAAACGATAAAAGCCTAGTTTTAATTGAAAAAACTGTCGCACGTTTCAAATTGTTCATTTGCAAAGGTTCACACATTTTGTGCATATTCGTTCATTTTGCTGGCTACGCTTTTGTGCGAGCAAATAATTTGCATCTGGCGCAAACGGGCGCACTGTGCCCAATGTATGTTAGTTTATAGTTATAGTTGGGTTATAGTTGTATGAAAATTGTACAGTATAGTTGTTCTATTGGTGGTTAGAGTATAGTATTTCAGACCTCTGTTACAACTGTGGTTGTAATAATAAAATAAATAAAAATTGTTTATTAGGCAACCAATAAAGTGTTTCCTTAAACTAGGTTGAGGTCTTCTATTAGCTGGTAAAACACCTGTACCAGAAGGCCCCGCTCTTCCATAGCCATGGTATGGTTTTATATTAAGGTATTAACTTATTATTAATTATATTATATTATATTATATTATATTATATTATATTATATTATATTATATTATATTATATTATATTATATTATATTATATTATATTATATTATATTATATTATATTATATTATATTATATTATATTATATTATATTATATTATATTATATTATATTATATTATATTATATTATATTATATTATTGTAATTCATCATGAAGTAGTTAATTAAATTAAAATGACGTGTAATCGTGAATAACTGTATTTGTGACTTCTTCATTTTTATCGTGAGCAGAATTTGAGCTTATGATTATCATTTTTAATAACTTTTTGTCTACATGCAATATTTTGTTTATGATAAATTTTGTTTTGTATTTTTAGTTCCTTCTCACTTCCAACTTTTTTAGAAAAATTAATGATTCTTTTGAAAATTAGCCGTATTCATGGTGAGAAGCGTAAGGAATCTTTACCTACATTACTTTTATTTACTTGAGCGAGACTTTAAGCCTTGATTGCCTATGCCTACAATGAGTGGTCAATCTATTATAGAGGTAAAAACTGGTGCATAATTTGCAACTTAAATATGTTGCGAAGAACCAAATGATAGCGGGGTGTAAAATACACGTAACGCTATCTATTGACAAACTTTAAAACTAAGAAACTGACATGATTAGAACGGGTTAAAAATTTTTGAATAACTTAATAAAAAGTATACTTTATAACGCGGATGAAGTCGCGGGGCATCGGCTAGTTAGTTGTATTGTAGGTAAGAAAATAGTATTACAATGTAAGTAATCAATGCCTTTCTGTTCATAATTTTATTGATAATTTTATTGCCTTTCTGTTCATAATTTTAATATTCCATCTGTTGTTAGGGTATGTATTGCGGTGTTGGTTTGTCGCAACACTAGATCTCGTGAATGAAATGAAATGGCAGAAATAACAGTACTTACCTATTTCTCCCGCCAAACAACACTGTATTGCCGTGTTTCAGTTTGATAGATAAAATAATAAGTATTCTCTGTGGTAGTGCAGTGTTTCGTGTGCAATCGACGAATATTTTCGACGAAAATAAGTTTGCTAGAATCCCAGCCAATATCAAGAAACCTATGAATACAGAGCACCACTAAAACGTCTCAAGACATCGCCATAAGCCAGTTTTTCAACTGAATGGCCCGTAGAGTACAAAAGGAGAACTAATGTGCTACTAACTATCAATAGGGATAGAATTTATCGTCGTATATACCAACCCCTCTTTACGAAGAAAATATTGGTCTTACGAAGTACCCAGACGTGGTTTGTGAATGCCGTCTTTTGTAGATTGTAGGGAGAGGCGAAACGTGTGGCAAGGCATGGGGAAACAGCGAATTTTTGGAATACCTTTTATGACGGTGTATGTATATCCCACTAATGGGACCGCGAGGGAGACTTGTTTATCGTAGTGCCACGGTTTTCTACGCCTATTTAAAACATAAGTTTTGGCTTAGTTACGAGACCTTTGAGCCATATATCTTATTTATAATTTAAAGTACCTATCGAATTGCTAGGGATGTGACATCACAACGTTCAGAAGACCGATACTTCAATATATCCGAGGCTCTCCTTGGCAGAAGACCTAGTGGAATTTCTTGTCGAGCTCGGCTGAAATGAGTCGATGAGCCCGAGAGATCTGATTGCGATAAGTCAAAGTTATGAAAATCCTGGTGACTCTGATGAATTGACTTGAACCTGAGTCCAATTTCTAGCTGCAAGCACAGTTTTATACTCGTACTATAAGTATTATTGTCTGTCTGAAATTCAGAATACAACCACCTTGTTGACTCACCTTTAAATATCATCATCAGCCTACACTAGTGCACTGCTGTACGTAGGACTGGACCTCTTCGGTTCTCCGCAGCCAGTCACTGCCAGCCGCTTCTAAATATAGGTAGGTACACCTGTATTAAATCCTTGAACACGGAATTAACATGGGCATTTAGTTTTGTGTGTTACTTTATTATCTAATCCAAGGTCATGCATCATTATGAATAGGTATCATCGACATCGCTTACCTTCTAATACTCAAACCGCGCTCAAGACCTAAGAAAGTTTGTGAGGATTGTAAACATGACACTGCGAGTGGCACAAAGACGTGAATGATGTTGGAAAAAACAAGTCATCCCCATTGTCAATCGGTTTATTTGTCGGTAAAGTTTGTCGTAACTCTGTATTTGTTACTTGCTTTTATTTCTACATAGCATTGATTTGTTTAGTTTTCAAATAATATATCGATAAATGAAAGTTCTACAACATTAAAAAGAATCGACAATACGCTTACGAGGCATTAAGTTTCCTCATGGCCAAGATGCGATAAAAGGGCGTATATACAGTCTGTTATTACTTGTAGTTTGGCTACGAGGAATTAAGTTTCCCTATGGCCAACTAGTTTGGCAATCAAGTTTGGCCACGAGGAACACGCCTTATTTTCTATTGCCCGCAGTAGAAGAACAAAAAATGGTCCAGTAGGCACCTCCGAGGTACTGAATGCCAGTTCAGGTATTATGTTACATCCTTTTCTGCTTAATATCTACTAGACAGTCAGTATTCTATCAAATCAGCGACCCTCAGATCATAGAATGGGCGGTGAACTGGCAGCAGGGAATGCCCATTGGACATACCTACAAACGGTCATCCGTAACGCGGCGGTTTGTGGATAAATGTAGGCTTAATTCACCTAACGTTAAATCACCTGGGTGACTTATGCACGAATCAGTGCACTTGGGGTGAAGAGTGCACTCGGTACTCCTAGTGCCCCTAGGTAGTGGTAGCTCACCCGCAACAAATGATAGACTCTAAAAAGTTTTGGATTAATTAATGACGGTTTTAGGAATATTTATGTCGGCATGATGTCCGATATTAATATACGCATAATGACATATGTACGCATAATGCCCTCCCTCTAGTATTCTGTTGCTCTGAGAGTGTACCACATTGTCCAGAGCGCCAACTCTGGGGAATAAATCAACCTCCGCAACGTTTCGGTCTAGTGGCTCCGCAGTCCGCTCCAGGCAGTTGCCTGAATCAACTTTTATGGAATTTCTTATTTACTTTAGGCTATTTTATGTCATATTTTTAAGTTCCAGGTAAAATACATTACATTAGGTAGACTGACATTCGAGGAACAGGTGCCTCACAGATGGACATGTGGAGAATACTCGCGTCCCGCGGCGAGCGTGTGTGAATAGAAGACGCTCCGTTCTTTCCACCTACCGCATCAGGGACATAACGTGAAGATTATGTAAATTTTTCTTCAAGACAAAGTGAGAAAATCTAAATTGGCTTAGGTACCTACTGAAAGTTTTGTTGCGTATCGTTGTTAGTGTTCCAAAGGGGTAGATGTGTAGCTAGTGCACTACCGCAAGCTTCAAAGCCTATCAAACGTACACAGAAACCTACTATACTGTAAACTTAAACTCCGGCGGCGAAAAACTCTATTAGCTGGCGAATGGAGGAACAATGTTCTGCGTAAACTTATTACGTGGCGAAGGGTAAGCTTCCAGTAAGGTTGTTGAATTCAATCCTTCTATTGTTTTGAACATTTATTGTTGCAGGATAATTTTGACTAAGAATGAACAGCCTCGCTTGGAGGCGGTCAGGTATTTCAGACAATTCAATTCAATAGACTTTATTGTACATTTAAAAAAATTACAGCCAATAAAAGAGAAAAACAGATACAGTAATGTACATCTAGGCGGTCTTATCGCTAAGAGCGATTTCTTCTAGACAACATAAAATAAATAACAGAGGACTCACTCACAAATCTGAGTTCGTATCCTACGTACAGTCGTCCAAAAAGAGATGTACCATCACCCTAAGGTTGATACTCTAATACACTAGTTACGTGGCCTTCTGTACACGTCTGAAAGCCGTAATACACGTCCATCTTTTTCTAACATTCTTCAGGGTGTGCTGTGGCATCTATTATAGATGTTAAATCATAGTATTTAAGGTTATTATTCTAAGATTTAATCATTACTTTCTGACATGAAGCATTGAAAATTATGAAACATTGATAATCTTGTGTTACTGGTCTATGTCGAATGTCATATGACCGATATGCCCATTTCCCCGAAGTCATTAGCTCGATCGATCTTTTATCTTTCTCGGAGTTGATTCAATACTTACTGTAACTTAAACAGTGAATTGGAACAAAGGAAATGGTGAATATCGTATCATTTACAAGAGTAACTAGGAAGCAAGTTACCGCAAGCTCTCGTATCAAGACCGTGTTCCAGGAACCAGTAAAGTGTATCAACATCATTCATTTGCATATCCCACGTGGAGAACGATGATTGGATCTTAAGTTTATGTTGGAGATAAGTTTTATAAGTCTGCATACTCAGCTAGAGCATCAGGCGAAAGTTACATCATATTACTATCTTTTATAATCCTGTGGGTTCATTATCATCATCATATCAGCCGAAAGACCTCCACTGCTGGATGATGGTTGATTCTCCGAGGCATCTTTAAGTATTATTCTGATGCGTAATCTAATCTATATTACTGTGAAGTTTCATCAAATCCTGTTCCGTAGTTTTTGCGTGAAAGAGTAACAAAAATGTATTCTTGTAATCTGTGGAAACCAGAGAGTTGTTAGTATACATAGAGCGCGCGTTAGCAAGTTTGAACTGTAAGCACGGGTTTGAACAGTCTCGAAATTTTCGGAGCGACGCTACCTAGTCACAAAACGTCAGAAGCGCTGATTGTTGCTCGCGACGGTATTTTTTAAGATTTGAAGTAACCTGCTTACACTTGGCACAATGGGCAATGTATATTTTGTATATTTTTATTTTACAAACATTATCATTACAGATTACATCCAAAGCGATAAAGTTGTCGTCAAATAGTTACAATTACATTAAGATCATCTCAACTTAAAACCAAAATTTTTTTTTTTCATATATCAAAATTTCATCATTCAAAAATACAAAATTGCAATATTGTAATACATAAAAACTTAGCACACAATTACATACAAAAAAACAGTTAAAATATTATGACGTCATAAACAGAATCGGGGTCAGGCCCGTGGATAATAAAAACCCGATATATCGGCCATCGCCTCTATGCATTTTTGCACGCTTCAATACCTATTTAGTTAAGTAACATAACATAGTTCTTGTGAATTCCGCCAAATTACAATGGAATAAGTCAATATCTGTACAGATCTCGTTAAGTAGGTGAACAGCCACAGATAGCGGCGCGTATTTTAATATATTTGTCCTGCACTTTGGCGTAGCTAGAACTCCGCGCCGTGGTCCACGTCGCAATCTAGTATTGGGCACTAGAACCCCTATTGCCTGTAGTATTATAGGGTTATGTATCTGTCCTCGAAAAACCCTGAAGACATGTGTAGACAGAGCCAATTTTCTTCTGACTTCGATTGTGTAATATCCTATCATTCCAAGTAGGAATTTTGTAGGATATATTATTGGGTAAGATGGATAGACACCGAACTGTTTTTTATACATGTGTCTTAAGAATTTGTTTTGGATCTTTTCCATCATCGATACATATTTTGCTTCATGAGGGTTCCATATGATTGAACAACTCTCCAGTTGGCTTCTAACTAATGCGTTATACAGAGACTTTACGGCTAGGATATTCTGGAGGTCCTTAGTCTGTCGTAGAACAAAACCTAAGTTTCTGTAGGCTTTTTTGCAGACTAGAATGATATGGTTTCTAAACGTCAAATCATCTTTCATTTGAACTCCTAAATCACGTATCGTTGAAACCCTCGTTAGTTCCGTTCCATTGATGTTGTATTTATAATTGAATGGTTGTTGCGCCCTAGTATATGATACTATATTGCATTTCGATATATTGAAGTCTAATTTGTTCATGTTACTCCAATGGACAACTCTGTCTATATCATTCTGTAAACGTTGACAATCCATTATATCGTTTATCGATAGATATAGTTTTAGGTCGTCAGCGAACAATAAGCAGTGTGATTCTTGTACAATATTTGGCAAGTCGTTAATCATCAACAAAAATTCAAGGGGTCCTAGGTTACTACCCTGACTTACCCCAGAGTTCGTCACGTAGTCTTCCGAGATATAACCGCCATACTCTACATATTGCTTTCGATCTGCTAGATAATTGGCAAAGAAACTTAGTAACGCTGTTGTAAAACCGCAGTTTGCGAGTTTCTCCAGAAGTATATCGTTATTGACGGTATCAAACGCCTTCTTAACATCAAAATATGCCACATCCACCTGGCCACCAACGCGGGCGTCCAGGGTCTCGGAGGCATATTGCATAAAGGTCATCAAATTTGTATGCGTTCCTCTGCCCGGCCGGAACCCGTGTTGACAGTCAGAGAGATGAGGGCTTACTTGCGAGTAGATTTTTTTATACAACACTGATTCAAACACTTTTGAAAACGTTGAGGGAATGGCAATAGGTCTGAAGTTTGATAACTCTGCATTTACGCTACTCTTTTGTATCGGTGTGACTCGTGTTACTTTCCATTGTTCTGGATATGTGCTTGTTTTTAGACAAAGATTAAATAAGAATGTCAACGGACCAACCAAGACCGATGCACAGTCTTTTACGATGTAAGGAGGTATTTTGTCCGGACCAGCAGATTTTTTGGGTTTTAGGTGTTTAAGAGTTATTCGCACATCGTCTAAAGTTAGGTAAGGGACATGGATATAATTAGCGGATGCACCAACTGTTGCTGCTGCTGCTTTTGCATCTAACCGTGGTGGTTTTGAGTCATATACCGAGCCAAAGTATTTCGCAAATTCGTTTGCACATTCGGATGTGGTCAATAGAGCGCCATTTTTGGTGATCCGAGGCTTATTTCTTTTTGTTCTCTTGTTATTCGCCCAACTCCAAAAGCATCTCGGATTCATTATAAACTCATTTTCTATTCGTGTTTTGTAATTCTCGTGCGCAATATCTATTTCGTGTTTGACTAATTTTCGATAGTGAGAGAACATATTGTAATCTTCGATGTGACCAGTGGTTTTATAAGTGTTATGCCACTCTGCCTTCATCTTTATGTCTCTAATAATTTCTTTAGTGTACCATTCAGGATAAGAACGTTCACTATTAATTTTTAATGTATTCTTAGGGGTGTGCAAATCTATTTTCTCTCTTATTTTATCATAGAATTGAGTTACAGCTTTTTGTGCATTATTATTTTCATACAGGGGTCTCCAGTCGATTAAACTCAGTTCTGAGTACAAGGCATGGAAGTCACATCGATTAAAGTTCCATTTAGAATCTTGCCTCACGTTGTTTGCCGGCGCCTGGGGTGTATCTCGTGCAGTGCATCTTCCTTGAAAAACGCACTTTATATTTAATGGTGGATGGTGTGGGTCCGGGGTTACTAGATTATCGCTCTCATTATGAACTGATGTTTCATACTCTATCAAATTTGATAATACTACATCTAAAATTCTGTCTTTATAATTGTTTATTTCATTGCATTGACGAAAATCACAAGCGGTTAAAAAGCATTCGAAATAACATTGGATTTCTAGTGTGGCTGAATATAAGTTTAGATCTCCTATTACAATTATGTTTTTATGTTTTGCACAGATCTCCTCTATTAAGCTAAATAGGCACATGTACTCATTATCCGGACTCTGAGGAGGAATATATATTACGCAACATATGAAGAGCAACTTATTACATTTAAATACTTGTGTGCAAATTAATTCGAAAACAAATTTATCCACATTGGGCACGTCAAGCAGAGTCTGCAGGGACAGTGCGGGCGCCGCGACCAGCATCGCGCCGCCCTGCTTGCGGCCGTCTGTGCGGTCGCAGCGTGCCACACTATACCCTTTTGGCACAAATTCTCCATCAATGAGCGATGCGCGCACTCTATAGCTAGTATACTAACTCTATGGTGGAAACTGTCTCTATGTTTTTTTTGTGTTCTATTATTTGTCATCATAATTAGAGTATTTTCTTTGATAGACGTTTCCTGAAAAAAAACATTCAAACACAAACTTTCGCGTTTTTATTATTAGTACGATATTCAAGATAGTAAGAAGTGCAAGAAACCCTCTCCCATCTGAGCCTTCTCTAGCATCCGGCCCCGTGTTTGCTCGCTCACTTCCGACCGGTAGTAGCGATGTTTTCTATTACATTGTGTTTGAACACCGATATTGAGAGGCGCTTCCTTGCGGCTAATGCAAACAGAGAACTCTGTTCCGCTGTCGGTTTTAAAATTAAGTGCATTTTATATAGAGATCTTCTGAGTGAACATTTATCAAAAGTTGTCGGAGAAAAGCATTTAGATTTGGCATGCAGAACTAGATGAACCGAAGCGAACGTTTGCTGAGGCGGCGACATTTTTATCACTGTTGCTCCACCTGGATTTTAGTACTGTTTTTAGTTTTACTACTAGTTTACTAGGAGACGTCCCGCGACTTCGTCCGCGTAATAAAGTATCCTATAAACTATTACAAGAAGCTATCACTATAGGTACAAACTTTCATCAAATCCGTTAAAACAGCCAAACTTTCCCCCTTTTTTAACGAGTGGGATAATTATATATGAAGATTCATCGTTGTAACGAAAAAATAAATGAAATGAGATTGCTTACAATGATTTTAGTTGGCTTTAATTACACATGAGTTTAGTATTGATTATTATTATTATTATTCACTTATTTATTTATATTCTTAAGTATACATTTTTTATAATATTTTTATAAAAAACTAATTACAAAAACATTATAAAAAACCTAAACCTAACCTAACCTAACCATTATTATTATTATTATTAGCCTTCCTGTAGTAGGTAAGTACAGTCAGATTAAGTAAATTATACAAAACATTGCATGCAAGTTCTTATCATTCTACTGAAATCGTCACGGTAATAGAGTTTATATTGCACACTGTCATTCTTATGAATTCGTCACTATTGTTTTTGTTAGATTTAACTTTGTCACTTTATTGTTTCAGGTAAGTCCATCGTCACTACAGGTGATCCCATTGCTGGGCAAAGGCCTCCCCCATCCTCCTCCAGGTAAGTTTTTCAGAAGTCAGCCGTGTCCACAGTGCTCCGATGCCGGCGAAGTGCTCGAGCTCGTCGCGCCAGCGCGTGCGCGGGCGGCCCGGCGCGCGCGGCGCGTAGCGCGGACACCACACCGTGCTCTCCCTCGTCCATCTTGTCTCTGGTTGTCGCATCAAGTGTCCAGCCCATTTCCATTTCAGCTTCTTTGCATGTTGAATAGCATCGGTAAGGTTCGTCTTATTTCTGATATCTTTGTTTGAGGTCTTATCAATAAGTTTCAGGTTCAGAATACTTCGTTCCATTTTTCTTTGAGTAACTTTCAGTCTTTTTGCTTCACTTTGCGTCAGTGCCCATGTTTGCGCGCCGTATGTCAGAATTGGGAGTAGACATGTATTAAACACCTTTGCTTTGATCTTGGTAGATACATTTTTGTTTTTAAAAATGTGTTTGAGCTGCCAATATCTTTTCCACGCCATGGTTATTCGTCTATCTATTTCCTCGGTTTGGTTGTTGCAAAACGATAGTTGCCTTCCAAGGTATGTGAAGCTGTTCACTGTCTCCAGGGTCTCTCCCTCCAGGTTGATGTTAAGGGTTCTTCCAACATTGGTCATAAGTTTTGTTTTGTTCTTGTTCATAGACAGTCCTACAATGTTGCATTTGTCGTTGAACTCTACTAACATGTCTTGTAGATCTTGCTCGGAGTTGGCAAATATGGCTATGTCATCCGCAAATCGTATGTTAGACATGTGTCTTCCGTTGATTGTGATGCCTTTCTCTTCCCAATTTAGCTGTTTGAAGATATGTTCCAGTACTGAGTTAAAAAATTTTGGTGACATACAGTCTCCCTGTTTAACACCTTTCCTTATTTTGAAAGTAGGTCCTAACTGGTCTAGTTTTATCTGTGCTGAGCTTTCGTTGTATATACTTTTTATGATCTTGATATACTTGTGTGGGATGCCATCTTTGTATAGAGCTTGCCATAAGTAGCAATGCTCTATAGAGTCGAAGGCTTTTGTAAAATCAATGAAAGCTATAAATATCGGCTGTTTGTATTCTGATACTTTTTCTATGAGTTGTTGCATAACGTGTAGATGGTCGCAGGTGCTGTATCCCTTCCGAAAACCAGCTTGTTCTGATGGTTGTTGGTGGTCGAGTACCGGAGAAATTCTTGCTAGAAGTATTTTTGCAAAGGTTTTATAAATGTTACTGGTAAGTGTTATCGGTCTGTAATTATTAACGTCGTATATTGAACCTTTCTTGAACAGCAGTATTATAGTTGACGTCAGCCATTGTGATGGGATGCTTTCCTTGTCAATAATATCATTGAATAGATCTGTAAGAGGCTCTATCAGTTGTTCTATACCTATTTTCAGGAGTTCTATATTTATACCATCCGGACCGCTTGCTTTCTCATTCTTGAGACTGTTTATAGCTCGCTCTACCTCATTTTTTATTAGTTTAGGGACATGAACAGAGTTCAATCGTGGTGTTAAGGCGTTCGACTTCTCTTCTGAGATATTGGTGGAGTAAAGATTTGAATAAAACTTCGTGGCTTCTTCGGCTATAAGTTTTCTATCGTATACTTTCATATTATTTTCTTTGGTTTTTGATCTTTGTAGATGGGGAATCCATTTCTTTTCTTTATTGAGATACCGTTCTAATTTTACAACCGAAGTTTCATGCTCTACAAATTTCATAATTGCCTCGTTTTCAGATTTTCTGTGATCCTTTCTTATCATTCGTTTGGTGGTTCTATTGAGATTATGAAGATAACTGTTTTGTTCTCTTGTTCGGTTTGTCATCTTGCTAAGCTCACTTCTTTCTTTGATTTTTTGCACTGTGCTCTCTGACAGAATTGAATTTTTATTATACGACTGTTTCAAATGCTTACTTGCTGCCGATTTTATTTCGTTGGTTAGCATATTATACTTGTCATCAATATTCTGTACAAGTTTCAGCTTTGCATTAAGAGATATCAAATCTTTGGAGAAATTCTTATTTTTCTCAATGTTGGTGAAGTCGAATCGCTCATTATTGATGTATTTTTTAATTTTACTTCTATTTTTATCCTTAGATAAAACAATGCTACCTCTCAAGACTCTGTGATCGGTAAAGAACTGAAAGTTGTTTATAATTTCCACGTTATCAAACCTAACCTTATCGTTAGCTACTATGTAGTCTATCTCCTCTTTAGTTCTAGAGTCAGGGGACAACCATGTCCATTTTCGGTTTGGTCTTTTATTGAAGTATGTGTTTAGGATCTTAAGGTTGTGTTCATTGCAATAATCTATAAGCTTTTGTCCATTTTTATTTCTTACTCCTGTGGAGTGTGGTCCTATCTGGTTGTGCTCATAATGTTTTCGCTTACCGATTCTCGCGTTGAAGTCTCCCATTATAACCATTTGCTTGCTTTTGACTGTTAACATAGCACTGTTCAATTTCTCATAGAATTGGTCTTTTTCGTCTTCTGAAGCTGATTCTGTAGGAGCATAAATTTGTATAATCTCTAGGTTCTCCTTTTCTGAGGTCTTGAAAGTTAATATAGCTATTCTTTCTGAGATGCTCTGGAATTTCACTATGTGGTTTTTCCATTTTTTATGTACACAAAATCCAACTCCGTACAGACCTTTAGTCTCACCATAGTGGTATAGAATGCAATTCTGAAGTTCTGTTATCTCCTCACCGAGCCTGCGCACTTCACAGATTCCCAAAATGTCCCAATTTATATTTTCTAGTGCATTTTCTAGCTCTGTGATACATTCTCTTTTCTGGAGTGTGCGGACGTTGAGTGTCAATAATTGTAGATATTCTTTTTTACGTATTTTATCTGTAGTAGAGTCTGGGGGGTGGCAGTCGCTAACTCCCACGGTGACCGGCCGGCTTGGGAGTGATTTATTTATATTTTTATACATGTTATTATTCTTGACGCTAGAGGGGGAAGGAGAAGACATCGATTCCTATGATGATTCTTCTTGTGTTTTGTCCTCTGTATTTTCTGTTAATGTCGGTTCCTTGTTTCGAAAATAGTAGTTAATACTTCCACTTTTGTTCTTTTTTCTTTGCTGCTGGTTATTTGAGGTTGCTGGTCCATTGTCATTTAAATTATTTTGCGGTGGTGACACATCACGAAGTTTCCTTTTATAGTTTGTACTCGTCTTCTGCGTATTTTGAGTCTTCTTATCGGGTAGTATAACGATCTTGTCATATTTAATTACGGCATTCTTGCCGTTTTCAATTTCTCTTTTCAGATCCTCTTTTAGGGATTTTCGAATCTCCAGAACCTTGAGTGGATAGTCTTGCTTTATATAGAGGTTTTCACTCTCCAAATGGGACTTATTCTTTAATATTATTATTTTCGTGCTCAGAGTTGTTAGGCCAAAGACAATCGGTCGCGGTTTGTCGTTTTTCTTGCCTATTCTCCTCATGTGTTGGATATTATCGCTGTTACATTTTACCTTTAGGACATCATTTATAATAGTGAGTACTGCATTTTCAAGCTGCTGGTATGAGTTTTCGCTTTCTTCCAATCCGAATAAAACCAAATTGCGTGAGCGAAGCTGTCTTTCGATCGCGTCGATTCGCTGTTCGTGGTCTTCCTGGGTCCTTTTAATATTCTCCATATCAACCTGGAACTGAGAGAGTTTACTGTCTATAGTGTCTATTTTTAGAGACAGGTTGGCTTCCAATCCCTGGATTTGCTTCGACAGATTTTCAAAGAGCTCCTTGAACTCAGCCATTTTGGTAAGAATTTACTACAATCAGAAATAATGTCAATAATATGATAATGTCAGATATGACTACTCGTCAATAGATGTCGTTACCGGCGAAGTTAATAGTTCCAGCAGTTAAAATAGAGGCGCTGATGAGTATGTTATTTCTATTTGTCGGTAGATGGCGTTGGTGGGCTTATTGGTTTCGTTTGATTGCTCGTCTATATATGTGGAGCTGGTGGGCACATATGTTTAGTTGTTGCTATTCGTCACTATGGCGCTGCTTGTCAAATCTAACTAATAATATAGAAAACAGGGTAGATATGTATTTACCTTGTACTGTTTAAGTTTAAATTAGGTTTTATGCACTTTTTACCATACTTTTCAGATGTTTGCCTTGTTACCGATGCTATTCTGTTCCAACTGCAGTCTCCATTTTCAGTTTTCACCAGTTTTGAACGGCTAATTTGGATGATGGACCGCTTGTATGATGCGTTGATGACACTGTTTGTTTTTGATAATTTTTCAATAATCGCTTGTGTTATCGAGTAAATAACATTCACTGTGATGACGTTCATATAACTACACGTTTTGGTTACACTTTCACTGGGTTTCTTTGGGTTTTTATAATTTTAAACTTAAATTTTTACGCAGCGCAATGAAAAGATATATTTACGTTGAGGCGCCCTCTAGGGTTTAGTATTGATAGTCCTGTTTTATTTTATCTAGATTTGAGCAATTAAACTTTATGTTATTTACTTTTGGTATAATCCAATGTTAAGGTGGTTGGTTTGGTGCCAGAGTGATTTGGCCAGTGATTCCAGAGTTTTAAGTTTTTAAAAATTAAGTCTATATTTTACAATTATATTTAGATTTTTTCAGTAACTTAATTATAAAAAGTTTTATGGGATATTGGAACTTTCCTTTGAGCAAAGCAAGTAATTGCTTGTTTGGGGAGGCTCCGCTCTTTTATAACTATTACAGGTTGTTATTAAGTATTGTTTTATTATAATAAAAGTGTTATAGGTATTTATTACATACAAATTTCAAGAAAAATTAATCAATTAATTAAATTAATTAATAACAGAAGTGTGAAGAGAACACTCCGAATAAATTCCAACAAAGTCCAACTTAACTTTAACTATGCAAAGGGACCATCGATACCCTATACCGGAAACCTCTGAAGCAACGTCTAATTTGAAACTAATTTGCGCTTTCCTTAAAGCAAAATTTATTAAGTAATTACTCATAATTTCGTCTAAATGTCCTCGATCACTCTTCTCGGAACTCTTTGACAAGCGATCCGTCATAGCCTGAAGAAAACCAATTATCTACTTACCACGCAGTTCGCTACTTTGTTCGGTGCGGCACAACACAAGTGGGCTTTATTATGTACTTGCTGGTCACCCCGCGGCGTTAGGTATTTGCGATAAGTCCATTATTAGTTGATTTTCCCGAGGGAACTTACAATTTTTCCGGAGTAATTATTTTGCCAAACATATAGACAGTCCTGATGGTAAAAGCACGTAAAAGGTAGTACCTAACAGTAAGATTCTATTCTATTCTAAGAATAAACAAATTTTAAAAAAAGTAAAGAGGAGGAGAATCCACAAAAAAATATATATATATACCTATATATTTTACATGAAATTTACAAAACAAAACCTTATCTCCCACCAAGAGCATCAACCTTACGTTGATGGATTAAATGAGAAAGCTGCAAGTATGACAGCTTAAAATAAATCTAACAGTGCCACAAGAGCAGAGCCGCCTTGTGTTGCTACAGTGGAATAATCACAGTGAGAAACTCCTGCCTTTGATATTAGACGATATGACCCAAGTACTTATAAAATTGCGACTTAGTCTGTAGTCAACTCAGCCCACTGTGAGCCTGCAGACTGAATTGACCACTTTCAAAAATATAAAGTACCTGTAACTTTTAGTACAGTTTTTTTATAGTCGAATTAGCCCTTGACTTTGTTACAATTGCGCATTGAAAAATTATACTTTTAAATATTAAGGATATTTTAGTTTTATGTTGTTGTTATAACTTTGACGTTTGTCTATTAAGGTTATTGGGTAATACAGTTAGTTATCTAGCTAGCGTGTAGCTAGAGAGAGCTTGTTAGGTATGACACTAATGAAGTTATCCCCCTGTCCCGTCTGTTTAGCAAACAATTAGGTATTAATATAGACTCTACGAGGAGGGTGCTTCCCTATGCGAGCGTCTACGTATGTACCATTGATGGGGCTACGAACTCGAACTAAATTGGGCACTTAGGAATCTGTGTGTCTCTTAACTTTGTGTTAAAGAATAGTAAAAATCTGTGTTTGTAAAACTGCTTTACATTGTGTGTTTATTGCGGTGTTTTTATAGTAGATGATGTCTCTTCCGAAGTTGTAGTCATCGCAGTTTATTCGATTCCAAATTGTTGGTGTCATACCAAAACTCAAGTTTTTTGAGACTCGAGAGCGTACACAAAAGGACAACTTCATAGCTTTAAAAATATTTCGTTAATAGCTAACATCATGCTTTGCGATCTATTTCAGAACGCCATCTATTAATATGTCGATATGTACATCATTGGTTACCTGAAAAAAGGGACTGAGTTGCAAGATACTTTAAAATAGACCTAAGACTCTACAAATAAAGTTGACTTTGACATTGTTTATCATCACCTTGCATCTTATCGCTCTGGTTCAAGAAGTATCTGCTTCCTAAAATGTCCCTTTCCCGTAATGATTTGTCAGAATGATCTTAATGTAAGCTTTCTATTTTGCAATGTCTGCTTTCTAAAATGCGTTTGTTTTGGTATAGGTACCAATTGATTTGGAATAGAACAGACCACTGTTCCCATTTCTTGTTTGCTTGCTGTACCTAAATTTGTACCTAATTGTTGTCCTGTTACCACCTAATTTGTATCATTATGAGATATCTACCTATCTATCTTTAACAATCTATAACCAAACTAACCCAAGTACTGTGTCAGCTCATTATACGTCGGGTGGTTGGGCTAGACACGAACTACACACGCCAATACACCGCGGGCTGAATAATGGAGCGATCCATGTCAGCTTGTCTCGTGCAGGTGATTGGTAATAGACAGAAGAACACTATTGTCACGTTATATAGTTGCGATATGGTTGAAGTTGACATATTCAAAAAAATCTCTTTAATGAGACTGAAAAGTGCTATTATTGCTTGATGAATTTCTAAGGCTTTCTATTTTGTTTTAATATTAGTCTAGATTGTATACAGCTCTTACTAGAATAATATTGAAACAAAATAAACCTTAGATGGACCCGTCACCAAGAATACAACCTGCAACAGTGTTGCCGCCAGCCAGAAGCCCTACTCCATTACTTCAAGGAGTTGGTATGGCTGGACTGACGGCCTGGGGGGAATTGCACAAAACTTCCGTTTCGTGGAGTCGGTGCAGGCAGGGACCGTCACCCACGTCTAAGAATACAGCTCATGTAATATATTAATTTAAATTACAATAGGCGTACCATGGACAGTCTGTGTGTGTGTATGTGTGGCGAAAACTTTATTTCTTCATAATGCCTACTCTTTCCGAAATATAGCGACCATCATGGCAATTTTCATTGTGAATGCTGCTGCATCGAAGAAAGACTTAATTACAATATGATCGGACTTGAAAGACCAACATTATAATTTTCGTTGGAAAAGCATGTTACTTTCCTAAATTCACTTTTTATTTTAAAAATTAATCTGTTATTATAATCGCTATCACGCCTTTTGAGCTACGAGGAACAAATTGAACGAGACAAACAGAAAGTTATAGCTACTTTGGAATTGACCTTCTAAAATCTTTTTCATTTTATAACCTTTTAATAAAAAGGTCGTGTACAAACGGAAAGGTAAACGTCCCTTTGTCTGACAAGTTAATAAAAAGGGGGGTGAAGTTCAAAAGGAACGTTGCTTGCTTCAAGTGTAATTTATGCCCAAGAAAAATGAACGTAACAAGGACACGTCCGACTTTTATTGTTCTTTCAGATGTACTGAAAAAAATGTTTGCAAACTTACATTACTTTGGAATACTATTGGGGGAAATTCAATTCCAGACTTTGAGAGTGTTAACAAGTTTTGTAAATTGACCATTTTATTGTTAGATGTGTTTTGTACGAAGGTGAAAAGGTGTCGGAGGTGGGACGAAGTGGAACGAAATACTACAGTAGGTTCCGTATTTAAAAAGTATATACGAGTGTAGTACTGAAAAATCTTTTATTGCCTTAGTGCATTAAATTTTTAACTTAATTAACTTTTCTCATTATTATTAGTTCACCGATGACACCATACCATAATTTTCACACCTAAAATAGACAATCTGACCGAGGGAAAGAGACCTGATGCCTGACACAGGATATCTTAGTTTTAGGCTCCAACAAACTATTTGTAATTGTATTAACTTGTAATAGTTGTATTAAACTATTACAAAAATGTTTGTGAACCTGTAATTTTGAAAATAAAGTTAATAATAATAAAAAAAATCTTTGCTATAACCATTTAATACCGAAGTCGAAAGTCTTTTGAAATTGTATATTGGGTACTTTTTATATAGGTCGCAGGTCTTTTGTTAAGTGCCGCCTATTTCTAGCTGCCAATGTCGTTTATAAAACCATAGTAGTTTTTAAGAGAACCTAACCAGACGGCCACAATTTCGTATAGGGAAGATTAAATAGTAAATGATGTACTTAGGCTTGACGTAAATCGAATTTGACGAAACAAGGACTAAACTTGATGAATGTTGAATTTGACGAAATAACAATTTTTAAAAAAACGAATTTCACGAATATCGTGGCTACCGTCTCAGCAATACTAGGCGGTTTTGGATAGAGTCGACTTCAGATAGGTACCCAAATAAGATTATCGGTCGGTCTCTAACCTCACCCTCTATACGTTCATTTCCCTCAAAGCACGCGCTTCGTATATTCCAACAACCTTTGCTTTACCATCCATGGACCATACATCTATTGAAATCTCGCCTCTCTTACCAAATGGTAAGGACCTTATGTGAAAGTAAAATGGTAAAATAGGTTGCAATACAAGGTGAGAGGCGACGCAGCATGCTATGTTCACAGAGCGTTGCTAATATGCATGACGCTGTTTATGTGAGACTATCTACAGGGTTGTATAAATTGGTAGCCAAGACGTTCAATTACGTACATGAAACTGAATACTAACCGAATTCAACACTATTTTATACAGAAGACCAACAGAAGGGACAGAAGAGAACTTTCGTTTTAACAATAAGTTCTTGTTCCTGTTTGTTTCGCCATTTCTTCTCCTAACACCTAATAATAAGTGGTAGATAAAAATTTCTTTCACTAATATGCTTACATTTGGTCTTATCTATTTTGTACCAGCGGACCCCCAGTTTCTCATGAAGATGAAGGTATAAATTAACTATTGTTTTCTCCACGTAAGATTTGATTTCGACTACCTCTGCTCCGCCACGTGTTAGTCTGTAAAGCTTATATTCATAAAACCTTCTAAATAGTTTCGTACTACCCTCTAGATACACGCAAAACGCCTTGCTTTTACTAGTTCACGTAAGAATATTTTTCAACCAGTAAATCCTCTTTAAATACGGAAGAGAGAGTGTTAAACCTAAATCGAAAGCCCTCAAGCATACCAGACCCTTGTCAGAGGGCAGTCGTCATTTCACGGGTATCTTGCTCACTGGCCAATTACAATGTGATTGACCTCCCACCACCGAAACTTGATCTACCATCTCCCCCACAACTTATACCATTTCGGATCTTGGAATTAGAAGTGCAAGTAGTACAAGAGGTCTTGGTTCTGTGGACGGTAGTATGTACCAAGTGTTTGGTCCAATGCCCGGATTGATTGGGTCTCACTCGGACTGCACTGTTTCGATAATGATGTGATTATAGAGATGGGTAATATGAAGATACAGGAGAGTAATACAGGTTCTTAGCCCAAGATAAAAAAGATAGCTAAATAATTTAGAACCAAAAAGAAGATGAGACTATCCAATACCTTATGTAGGCTAGTAACTATTATTTCTTCTGTGCCAATACAGTGAAATGTGATTGACCCTAAACTTAGAAAAGGCCGCAGTGGACAACAATATTCTGACGGTGATGATTAGGTATATATGTTTTATTGTATGACGCTTCTTTATAAAAATCAAGCCATTTGCGTCCACAATAACTGAAAATGTAACTTTTGTTATGCTTCTTTCAGCCAATTGTTACTTTATATTCAGCTGAGTGCCGGAAAAGCTTTGAATTTGTCTCTCCAAGGAGGCAATAACAGCTCGGAATAAAACGAAGTCAACACGGAAAACTTATAAAATCTTTCAAAGGATATCGTTCAATGCAATTGATCTTGAAACATTCATGCACTTGGCAACAAAAAATCGAGTCTTGGAGGTATTTTGTACTGTTGCTTGAATTTATTAATGCCATTTATAACTACATATTCAATTCAGTATAATTTTTCAAATAAGAATAAAAAATTCGCGGGTAAAACTAGTTGCTATACCTATGGTCGTTATAATATTGATAAATATACGATCCTTATATATTTTTGTTATGATTATGTGAATGTATAATATTTATTTAATAATGAAATCCTCATTGGTAGGTCGAGCTATGTACAATCTAGAATAATAAAGTTTTCTTAAGTGCTGTTGATTTTGTGAAAATAAATACATAAGTAAGTATTGCAATTAAATGTACCCCTGAAAAAAAAGTACTATACATTGGTATGAAAGTTCGATAATTTTAGAGAAACGGATCTCATTAGAGACAAACACAGAGAAATTAATGAACGTAACTTTTTCATAATTAAAACATCGCATTGGTGTGGTTCATTAGAGATTCCTTTCACATCCAAGTAAAATAATATTTTTTTAAACGAGGGAAATGACGAGTCGTTAAGGCCATTTCCACACGGACATAAAGTGTTGCGATGGTTTTGCATAATAATTTGACAATTATGAACTCTTTACATGCCAAACATTTTATCTTATCTTTTTCATTTATTTTCATTTCTACATCCCTTGCATCAGAAATTAATATTAGGTACATACCCTCGAAGATCGGATTCAGTGGTGCGCCTTGAGGAGGTATATGTATTGCAGTGTACTGGTGCAGGCTGGTGATGATGATCATGTTTTATATCCTATACACTATGATACTTGGGTACCTATTATACAGAGTGTTTTTTTTAACTGGGACACCGAAACCATAGGAGATACCGGGAAACTGTCTTAGGAACCTTTGGTATTTTGTTGGAGGAACGTGTGTTGTCCATTTTTATGGACAACACACGCTTGACTAAAAAAATTTCTATGCCAAAATTGTTTTCACAATAAAAGACCAAATGGTTCCAAGACAGTTTCACTTTATCTCCTATGGTTTCGGTTTTACCCTAAGTGTCCCAGTTAAAAAAAACACTCTGTATAACTCATTGGGTATTTAGATACTACGATTTAATTGACCGAGCGAGCGAAGCGTCTCCGTTTCGAGATTGGCCAAAAATGCTCTTGTCGGTCTGTCTTTTGTCTTTCTGTCTGTCTGTCTGTCTGTCCGTCTGTCTGTCTGTCTGTAATTCTCTACAGGTCGCATTTTTGAACCGATTTTAACGAAAATTTGGCATGGGTATAAATTAATCACGCCAACATAATGAGTAGAATAAAATTTTAAAAAACATTTTTTTTAGAGTACCTACCATACTCGCAAAGTGGGAGTGAATTTTTTTTCTTCTTGTGAATCCCATAGTGTGGGATATCGTTGGATAGGTCTTTCAAAAATATTGCTGGTGTGTGAAATCCATTTTTTCAATTTAGGGATCCGTTGGCGAAATATTAAGCTTTAAAGCGGTAATTTTTGTTAGAATCACGTGTCCCCCCCCCCCCTCCCTGCCAGCTAAACGGTTGCTTTTGGAAATGTGGAAATATTCACGGCAGTAGAATACATATCGTAGTTAAAAGGAAAACTATGACAGCTAAGTAGGTTCTATTAGTTTTTGAGTAATAGTAGATTAACTTAACAAAGTCGAAAAATTAAATTATGTTCATAGAACTGCATACGTAAAATGGGAATGATTTTTTTTTCGCGTTAATTCCATGGTGTTGGGTATCGTTGGATAGGTCTTTCAAAAATATTGCGGGTGTGTGGAAAACATTTTTCGATTTAGGGATCCGTTTGCGAAATATTAAGCTTTTAGTGCTAATTTTTGTCACTTTAGTACCATATATCTCCAACTGCAAAGTTGACTTCTGTTCGTTTCGTTTTAGGTTTGGTTTATAAGGGCTGGCGAGGTCTATTGTTCTCACAGAACCACTAGTATAGACCAGACTGACACAATGACCTCTTTGGTGATCTATAGTCAAGATTTTTTCTTTTACCAGTTACCAGGGCCCAAAATCAATAATAACATTTTATTAAAAACTTCACTTGGAATCAATATAGTTTAAGAAGTGTTAAAAAACATCATTATGCAATGTGTTTCACACCTAACATATAACAGGGGTGAGTAGTGGCTCATATCTGACAGACGGCAAAGGTAATGGGTGAGCGAGGTGCTTGTTTACACCTCGGTAACAAGTTTACACTGCGATGCCTTCGTTAGTACGTGTCTGTGACGACTTCCAATTATTGTGTTAGGCTGGGTGTATTTAGATGGGTAAGCATCATGAAAAAACGAGAAATTAATGCTAGAGATACATATTTCAGGATTGTATTTTTCATAGAGTTAAGATCTCCTTGGTGCGTGCTCGCGGCCCCTTAAAGATGCGTAAAAAAAGCATTCTACGGGTGTCAAAATCGTGTCAAATGTATCACAATACTGTGACTCACTCACACATTCTCATTTTCAAACTCCAAATAAATTTGTATTAGCAACCTCCTCCCGCTACGCCGCTTTCTTTGTCCGCACCCTCCCTATAAGTGGCACCATTGGGTCCCATACTAAATAAGCAAGATGCAGTCTCCATAGGGAGCACGCGCGCCACCAAAGAGATTCGAACCCTCCTGGTATTTTTAAAGAAGAAAGCCTTGACTCTTCTGTTCGTAGCACAGTTAAACACAGTTAAACAAAAAATATAATTAACATTATACAGGTGTCCCGGCCATCATTACAACTTGGAAATTTTAAAACCCGACTGTGTAAAGAAACTAAAAAGATAAAAACAAGATGTGAAAAATATTATAAATCTGAAAAAACAATTCACTCTCGGGGTCACGAGGCATTCCAATTTAAAGTAATTTGTGGTCTTTCGGCTGCAGGAAACGAAGATCGGGATCAGTAACGCGCCTTGAGAAGGCCTATGCCCAGCAGTGGACTCATACAGTCTGATGATGAAGTGGAAACGGGCAGACAGTCCACCTGGTGGTAAGTGGCTACTCTTCTTAATAAACCTGCAATCTGGACAAGCCTCCCCAAGGCGCGAAACTGAATCTTCGGTTCTCCGCATCCAGTCAGTCCATTCGGCCGCCTTACGCAAATCATCGTTCCATCTAGCCGGGGGGCGTCCCACACCAGGCTTACCCAGTCGTGATCTCCACTCGAGAACTCATCTACCCCCAACAGTAATCGATTTTTTATCACATAATAATTATGTTAAAAATTGTAGCGCTTCTGGGAAAACAATAACTAAGAATGCAATAAGGTTGGATATTCTTTAATTCAAAGTATATATTGTACAGTTGTAAGTGTCCGTACTGCTGTTTAATATTTCCCGTGATGATATCCATGTTTCTTTTTCTTGGAATCCGTTGGCGTAGGTTCTGGTGTAGGAGCTGATGGTTTGCAACACTCGCATTGCGATGGGGATTTTCTCTTTAACGGTGGTAGGTTACAGCGGAAATTACCGTTGGCAAATGCGGTAAACCATGCCACTAATTTGTCAATTTGACCTTTGAATTTTTTTCCTTCCTCCACTTCTTTTACGAACTCCAATGCCGATTTAGAGTTTTCATTTTCGCTCTCTTTAACCATCTGAGAAAGTCAAAAATATTTTCTTTTCATTTGCTTTGCGAAATAGGGAAATAGGTAACAGTTTTCTTTTAGGGTTGGACCATATCTGTCAGCACGGAGTCGTATTTTACCGTGAGTGCTGCGGCGTGTTATAGCATGCTATAGCACGCACATATAGCATATAGCATGCATAGCACGTGCGATCGCATGCTGTCGCGTTTCCGTGCGCTGACAGAACGTCAGTGATTTGCTACAGTGAGACCATGGAACTAATATGTACTACTTGTACGTCATCAATCATCATCATCAACAGCGTATTAATCTCCCCACTGCTGGGGCTCAGGCCTACCCTCTCAACGAGGGTGTTCGGGCTATAGTCCACCACGCTAGCCCAGTGCGGGTTGGTAGACTTCACACTTGTACGTAGTACATATTAATTCCATGAGTAGACACATAGTGGATGTCATAGCGCGCGGTAGCACGCGTCAGCACTCCATCGCCCCCCGCCGGTGGAGATCGACTTTTGGCCGAGCTTCCAGGCGCATTGCCGGTGCTGCCGCGCGATATAGCACACCCTCTATAATATGCTTCTCGCTCTAGCAAATGACGATCCTGAACGACAGAAAAGGATAGAGACATGAAAAAGTGCGATTCCGTGCTGACAGAATGTGGTCCAACCCTTAGCATCACAAAAATTCGCAGTTATAATGTAGGCACAAGGTTTAAATAAATAGTTAATTATGTACAATTAACACTTTTAAACTGTAAACATACCCCGAGAAGGAAATTTTGGTATGCATCGTTGTCGACAAGTTCCGCATTCACTTTCCAAAACTTCAAGTGCTCAGGAAATTCAGGACATTTTTCCGTTTCTTTCTTCTCCTCTTCCGCCAATGCCGCTTCACATTTTTTTTCAGAAGCTTCCGGCGGACAAGCTCTCTTCACTACGTTAATAGCCTTGAAACAAATAATAAGCCAAAAAAAAAAGCTTAGATTCTTCTGATCTCTTAAACTATCGAGGAGTTTCTATGACCACCATCCCCACAACCAACATCATACCAGCTTGATTGAATAACTAGGAACCTATGTACCTACTAAGTATCTGATTGATTATCATTTTTACCCCGTTCAATGACATTGTTCTCTCTCTCTCTCTAAGGTAAATATAGTATTTTGATGCTCATGCTCAAAATGTTTTCGCAAACGCACCACAAACTTATTTTTTGTGTGTGCAGAAAGCAATAATTTAATCTAATAATATTATTAGTAAATAATTTTACCTATAAGTTTGACTGATGGGCATGGTTACCCTTGCCTTTAATGGACAGTATCTTGTATCACTAAAGTATTCCGACCGAAAGTAATAGGGTCTTGTAACACTTTCATCAACATCAACAGCCTATTAATCACCCCACTGCTGGTGTTCAGGCCTACCCTATCAACGAGGGCGTTCGGGCTATAGTCCACCACGTTAGACCAGTGCGGGTTGGTGAACTTCACATGCGCCTAAGAATTTCTTCTTCGGCGTATGCAGGTTTCCTCACGATGTTTTCCTTCACCGTTTGAGAACAGTCAGTAAATGTACTTAAGTTTTGAGAAAAATCCCATTGGTACATGACCCAGCCGGGGATCGAAGTTCGGACCTTTCGATATGATAGGATAATACATTACAATCTCTCAACATCCTCAGTGTTCACTGTAATTAAAAAGTTTATACGTGGTGACATCTATTATTCTAACCAAGCTGATAAGAGTATTTATTATAATGTTAAGGGCCTCTTACACCGCTTGCTGATAAAGTCCTAGATACCCTATCTGCAGCTTATCTGACAGATAGCCTGTTTTTTTGGTTTCACAGGTATCTGATTGCCTATATCTTATATATTTTATATAGTCTATCACACAGATTTATCTGATAGATTAGTTTATCACTAAGATTACTATCTGTAACAATATCAGGAAGTGGTGAAAGAAGCCCTAAGAGTTATACTATTTATGTTATTCAAAAATTTTTTACTCGTTCTAATCGTGCCAGTTTCTTAGTTTCAAAGTTTGTCAATAGATTGCGTTAGGTGTATTTAACACCCGCTATCATTTGGTTCGTCGCAACATATATATGATAAGTGTCAAATTATCCACCAGTTTTACCTCTTTATTATTGTATAGAATAGATAGATATACATACCGGATCAAGAACCGATCTGTAACGATCAAAATGACCAATAGTGTCTGCTGCGATGATGTCTCCAGGTCGATCAATATCGATAGGGGCGCTGTTTTCTCCGGCACTTGCCATGTACTGAAGGATTCCAGTTATTATGATGGAGTATGATTTCTTTTGCATGTTTAATCCATCTTCGACGGTGTGAGCTCTGAGAAAGGAATTTTACATGAAACGACGTTCTCCTGTAAAAAGATGCGAGTCTTTGTAAAATAACGTTATGCTTTTAGGTAGAATTTTTGACATGTCGAGAAGTTTTCAAAAGATAAGACAAGTTAGACCTCTAATGGGCTCCCTAAACGATCATACATGACCGTATAGTTGTAGTGATTGACGTGCATGACATGCAAACTACGTGCTGGCCGTTGCTTCACTGTACTGATTGAAAGCGAGCATGATGGTCCATCATGCAGCGTGATAATTCACGTAAACGTTGCATGTCATGCAAGCATGATCGTTTAGGGGCCACATAAGGGTGGTATTATAGGAATGATCATAACCGTTATAGACAGGTGCGGACGCGCGGCGTGGCGCTGCCGCTCTTACGATATTACGTAGTTTGTATGATACGAATTATAATATGGTCAAATCTCACAGAGCAGGCGCCGCTGTCTATAATACCACCCTAAATCTATGAGGACAAATTAATATTATTATAATGTCATTCATAACACTTAAATGCTTAACTCGATACTGAGGATTTTCCGAAATCGTTGTTTCGTTTTATTTTTATTTTTCATCGTTCTTTGCATTTTGCCTGATTTTCATTTTAATTTTAAAATATCTTGTAGTACATTAGTCTGTTTTAATACTTACTACCTGTCTGGTACTTACAAGTTATTGTATATCAAATCGTAATCCTTTACAATTAAATCGTTAGGTTTCCACCACTTGTTGGTTTCTTCCAAACCCCGGCATGAGGCTACTATGACTGCAGCGATGCATATTTTCAGCATTCTAAAATCAAGAAGACCTAATGAAGAATTGGATGAATATCGTTAATTATACATATATTTACAGAGATGTACAAAATGGTTTTAAAAAAGCATTTAAATACAAAATGCAAAATACTTTTCAGATTTACTATTTCAAATGTAAAATACCAAATAGTTTTGCGTTTTGTATTTCAAATGCTAAATGCAAAATAGGTATTTTCAAAATACTTTTTCAAAATAAAATACCTTTTGGCCAAATCTCAGATATTTTTATTTATTTTAGGTATATAACATGAGAAATAGAGACAATGCCGAGCCGAACAAAAACGTCTAATAACATGGCACCTTATGACCTTATGTATGACATTTTGGTCATCAATACAAGCGTCATTCGTTCATTTCGTTTTGTTTGACTGGTAATGTTGCCAATGTTGGCTAAACTTATTCACAAAGTATTTTGCATTTTGAAATGAATATTAAAACTGCAAAATACATCTCGAAAGGTATTTGAAATAAAATACAAAATGTTTTTTACTAAAAGGCATTTAAATGCAAAATACAAAATAGGTATTTTGCATTTTGTATTTGCATTTTAAACAGAAGTATTTCAAATAAATCGCATCTCTGTATATTTATATCGCGATTTTCAGAACAAAAGTGACCTTTTCAATACACGTAACCTTTTAAACTCATGAACACGACCGACTGCTGCTGAGTAAAAAATTACTATTAAAAAATAATGTTACTTCACACGGCTTATAAAGTACTATAATAATCTATTAAATGAAGACACTGAACCCGTTTCCGCCTTGGTAATGATATTCATTGCACACAAAAACTATTTAAAATAGGATTAAGTGATAAACTCACTGAGCAACAATGAAATTGAATAGAAAATTGTTGTATTTATTTAAGAATACTATATACCCGCGACATGGTTCGCATTAAAAAGCATCCTATGTTGTTCCAGAATATAATCTATCATTGTACTAAATTTCTTCAAAATTCATTCAGCCTCCAAAATTCATTATGGCGTTATTGAACATCAAACAAACATCCAGATTCCAGACTCAAGCATTTATTCTCGTAGTAGTTTGATTGCTTTAACCGAATATATTAAAGTACCTAACCATTCAAACCACATTCAAACTATTGAGACTGTAAGCAGTTGGTATATTGACTCAATGCTTTGATAAGTCGCGAAGTGAGTCGATAACAATTATGTCTGCCCAAAAAAGTGGCCTATAATTTGTTAACTTTCTTCCAAGCCATAAAGCGTTTTGGAATAAAGAAAACTTTCCTTTTTCTACACTCTATCTTCAACCTCAGCACCACCTATCTAAATAAAATCAACAGCCTATTAGTATGTCCCCACTGCTGGGGTTCAGGCCTACCCTCTCAACGAGGGCGTTAAAGCTATATGCTATAGTCCACAACGCTAGCCCAGTGCGGGTTGGTGGACTTCACATGCACCTAAGAATTTCCTCTTTGGTGTATGCAGGGTTTCTCATGATGTTTTCCTTCATCGTTTTGAGAACAGTCGTATATTCTTAAGTTTCGAGAAAAAACCCATTGGTACTGGCCTGACCGGGGATCGAACTCGGACCTGTCGACATGACAGTACGCGTCTTCCCTATTACGCCACTGACGCTCTTGACTATACTACCCATAAAGCAAGACGCAGTAATGGTATGACAAAGAACAATAATCTACCCATGGAATTAGTTCCATGAATCTACCACAGGACGTTATTGTTGCCTTCACAATGAAAAGTTTTAAAACAGACTTGACAAATAAAAAACCGGACAAGTGCGAGTAGGACTCGCGCCCTGAGGATTCCGCACAAACTTAATTAAAGAAAGAATTAGAAAATCGTTAATAAAATTTCATACGCAAAGTTAAGTTTGTTAGTGCAAGAAAAAAAAGATTTTTTTGTGATGTAACTACAAATTTACGGTTTTCAGATTTTTTCCTTTATTTGTGCTATAAGACCTTGCTTATTACCAAATTTCAAGATTCTAGGTCAACCGGAAGTACCCCATAGGTTTTGATGACCAAGATACTAAAAAATGCGGCAAAATCGGCCATATCTTCTGACTGCGTTGACTTAGAAGTTTGATTTTTTCATAGCTTTAAGGGACTAATTTCTAGTATAAATAGCAGAGCTATTATATCAGGATCATGACAAATCTCAGGAATGTTTAGGACGATTGGAAACTTGAATGCTGATTGGCTAATTTAACGGTTTCAACGAATCTAACAGTCGATAACATGTTCATAGTGGTTGGTCAGACAGAACATCTAACTTAACAGTTTGTTGTAGCCATTAGCCAATCAATGCATCAGAATAATTCGCGATTTACCTAAAACAAGCCTGATTGTTGCAATGATTTTGATAATAATAGCTCGGAAATATTATTCTTGCTTATATTCAAATTATCTGGTCCTTTGCAATCGACCTAGGATTATCGAAATGATAAGATTTTTTCTGATTATCCTACGACTTTGTACTTTTTCATTATTACCCGACAGCGAAGCAAAAGGAGGTTTAAAATAAAAATAACTTATCGTCTGTCTATTTTTTGACCCACATGCCGTCAGGTCCAGCCATATGCCGCGATACTACGGCTTGCTTTGCCAGACCCATCGTATTGGTTTGTACCATGTTTGTACGTTTAAAATGTTTCTAGGTAGATTCTGTTTATAGGCTTTTCTAACGCCTCGGTACTCACTTTTCCGTTTTTTCACCAATTTTTCAACTGACATTCGTGTCTCATCAATTTTATTAAATTGTGTGAACTTCGAACATTGTGTGATTTGTTGTTTTGTGTAAAAACATTGTGTGAATATTTAATAGCATATATGTATTGTATTGGTTTAATAACAACCTTTATCACATGACGCTATTTTTCTGTACAACTGCGTAAGTTGTAAATATTTTCTACCCATACTAAACCCGCTTTTAGACCCCTCGATAAAGTTCTATATAACACTTCTATATAACACCTTGGAAGCGGTGGTAGATAAAAATTTACGTTGTATAAATGTACCCAGTGTACTTACTCGTACATGCAATAAAATAGTTTTGACTTTGACTTTGAGTCTCTAAAAAGCCCAAATTCTTAGGTTCTCTTATGGTGAAACTAGCAAAAATATCAAAAAAACACTAACCCAATCCAATATGCGACATTGAAAAGATTATGAAAAGGAAAAAATATAAGAGGTAGACACTTTTCTATACCTCAAGTCACAAGCATAATTTTGGATAGTGAGTCTCATTTTATTTTTTTGAAATCAGTCAATAGGTAACGTACATACTTTCGACATCAATTATATATCTCTTATTATTTACGGAATAATCACCTTACTCCTGTAAATATTCTATTCAGTCTGATATTTATTCTGATCGATACAAATAAAAGATTTTAAAGTAGGTATCACAACATTGTTATTTATTAAACAAAACATGGAATTAATGTAGGATTGGTATGAGAAAGGTTGTTATATCCTTATGTGGCTATTCAATGTTTTCCATGATGATGGAAGCCTTTCTTATGTTTCTTCTTCTTGGAGTGTGTTGGCTCCGGTTCTGGTGCAGGAGGCGGCGGCGGTTTGCTACAAATACATGGCGATGTGTTCTCCTTCAACGGAGGCAGGTTGCAAGCAAAATTACCGTTTTCGAATGCCTCGAACCATGCTTCCAACTTTTGGATAATTCCTTTGTATTTCTTTCCTTCTTCCAACTCTTTTACAAACTCCTGCGCACATTTATCGTCACCTTTATAGCTCACTTTCTTGAACTAAAAAAAATTAAATGTGTTTCCTTCAGAATTAAATATCTTAAAAAATAAACAAATCACACAAGTTTATGTAAATGAGAATAAGTCTTCTACTCCAAAGCTACTGAATGGATTCGATTGGGGTTTTCATCGTTGGACAACTTGGTTTGCAAGATACGCGGGGAAACATAATCAACGCTGGTGAAGTCACGGGAAACAGCTAGTTTACTATAAGCATAATAATTTCTACTTTCAACACTATCTTCCTACTGTCTATCTTAGCTAAGCTAAGAATCATCATCATCATAATATCAGCTTATCGGTTGATGTTCACTGCTGGACATAGGTCTTCCCCAATGTGCGCCACCAAAACCTGTCCTCCGCCGTCTAGCCGCTTTTGGCCACTTTCTTTAGGTTAAGTTCCATATGCCGAGGGAACTGATTTGATACCCACAATTATATGGTCGATTTTTATTTGCTGACGGGCTACAGTGATCGCGTACCATCAGGTGCCACTTCATGTAATTCAAAATTCAAATTTTCCTCACATTTCATGTTTTCCTGATACCTATAACTGTTTCTGAAACCTTGTAGAGCCTAAAAACTACGTACCTCGCATAAGAACTTCTTGTATTCTTCACCATTGACGAGTTCTTCCGTGACCTTGCGGAACTTCATGTGCTCAGGGAATTCAGGACACTTCTTCGTTTGTTTCCTCACCTCTTCTTCTAATGCTTTTGCACATTGCTTCTCAGATGCTTCCGGAGGACAGGCTCTTTTCACCGCATTAACTGCCTGTAAGATAAATTAAGGCAAGTTTTATGTTTTTTTTCAAGATTACTAAGTTTGGAGGAACTATTGCAAACCCTTATCTCTACGTTACATAATAGCTTACTTACCGGTCCAAGTACAGATTTAAAAACATCCATTTGACTTCTGTAGTCTGCTACGATGATGTCTGCAGGTTGGTCTAAATTTATAGGGTCGTTGTTCTCTCCGTCACCAGCTATGTATAGAAAGATTTCCGCCACCATGATAGAGAAGGATCTTTTCTGTTTATTCGATGAATCTTCGATGGTGTGAGCTCTGAAAAAGCATCAACATTATTTCAGAATTATGTAAGATCAAATACTGGAATATATTTAGAATCTTTAAGTATTATTTCCCGTCAATTGATTTATAAACATACAAACTTATTAAATGATTCATAGGACCGATGCAACTAGACAATTACACCCTTCTAAGTATATAATTTTAAGAAGTACTTACAAATTGTCATATAATATATCTATTACTTTGACGATCTCATCATTTCGTTTCCACAATTCGTCACTTTCGTCCTCGCCATGACATGACGACACGACGACAGCCGCAAGGATGCAGAATTTTAACATTCTGAAATCAAGAGTATATATATCCATCCTTATCTATCCGGAATCATAACGGGTGGGACTCAACGAGCCACATTCCCGAAAGAGTTGTATTGTATTAGTTAAGATTGTGTACATAATCATTTTTGGTTAGTTACAATTTTTTATTTTTTAATCATTATTTAATGTTATTAGAGATTTAATAAACAAATTAATTTACTTAGATATATTAAAATAATAAACTAAACATAATACCTACCTTAATTACCTAATTTTATTTATTTATAATTTAATCATTTAATTGACCGAGCGAGCGAAGCGAGCGAAGCGTCTACGTTTCGAGACTGGCCAAAAATGCTCTTGTCCGGCTGTCTGTCTGTCTGTCTGTCTGTCTGTAATTCTCTACAGGTCGCATTTTTCAACCGATTTTGACGAAAATTTGGCATATGTATAAATTAATTAAACCTACAAAATGAGTAGAATAAAATTTTGAAAAACATTTTTTTTAGAGTACCTACCATACTCGCAAAGTGGGAGTGAACTTTTTTTTTCTTGTGAATCCCATAGTGTGGGATATCGTTGGATAGGTCTTTCAAAAATATTGCTGGTGTGTGAATACCATTTTTTCGATTTAGGGATCCGTTGGCGAAATATTAAGCTTTAAAGCGGTAATTTTTGTTAGAGTCACGTGTCCCCCCCCCCCCTGCCAGCTAAACGGTTGCTTCTGGAAATGTGAAAAAATTCATGGCAGTAGCATATATAACGTAGTTACAAGGAAAACTATTACGGCTAAGTAGGTTCTATTAGTTTTTGAGTAATAGTGGATCGACTTAAGAAAGTTGAAAAAATAAATTATGTTCATAGAACTGCATACGTAAAATGGAAAATTATTTTTTTCCGCGTGATATCCATGGTGTGGGGTATCGTTGGATGGGTCTTTCAAAAATATCGCGGGTGTGTGATAAACATTTTTCGATTCAGGGATCCGTTTGCGAAATATTAAGCTTTAAAGTGCTAATTTTTGTCACTTTAGTAGGTACTTTTTCTGTTTCCAAAGTTGACTTTTGTT
This sequence comes from Metalampra italica, assembly GCA_949699065.1. Taxonomy (NCBI): domain Eukaryota; kingdom Metazoa; phylum Arthropoda; class Insecta; order Lepidoptera; family Oecophoridae; genus Metalampra; species Metalampra italica. The sequence goes on along the minus strand of OX452971.1, from coordinate 10,604,169 downwards.
GGTTTCTTTTAGGTTTGGTTTATAAGGGCTGGCGAGGTCTACTGTTCTCACGGAACTACTAGTATTTAGCAGTTTCATCATGATCTCTATGTGTCCATGTCCAAGTATGCAAGCGTTTCTCTGTCCATTAGTTTGCTCATTATTTGTTCGACATCTCATAAACTTACCTTTATTTTTTAAACCACTTTTATTTTCAAACTCCAGCCTAGTAGATAGTTCAAATATTCTTATTTATATAAAATGTTCATTTGAAAACACTGTCTTTTAAAGTATTATAATTAGGCAATTCAACTGCCAAACAACCGAATCAAACGAGTTTGGAAACGGATAATTTTAAAAGAAAATTAACATTTCAGTTCGATAAAACCATTAGACAACTAGGTACTTAATGTGTTACTTTTACAGAGTCCCGTATTAAGCGAACGAGCAAGAACATTTTGAAGATTTCACAAGATTTCATTATGAATCTTTACTTGCAGAATTTACGTTATAATTTTAGGAGTTTTTTTTATTTCAATTTTGTAATTTAGCGCATTGTTCTTTTTAAGGTTCAGTAATTTACTTCTGAACTGTGTTAAAATTTACAGTGTCAAAGATAGGGGCGGGATCGCAATTAGTATACCCTAAACAGTGGTATCTGTATAAAAAACTGTGATAATTATTCAGAATATCATTAATCGTAAAACGAACAAAACCCTCGATGAAAAGCAAAATCTGTGAAAATAATGGAGACTCGAAACGTTATTTGTTTAAAAAATTCATACCGAAAAAGCGAAGAATCAATATTGAAATGAAGGCGAATAGCGGAACAAAACAGGAACAAAATGCAAAATCGCGCAATCGACGTAGCGCGTATTCTGAAATTTACGATACGACGAAACACAACAACAACGTTTTGTGAAAACTTCGTATACTGACGTTAGTTTCTGTAGGTAAGATTTTGTTTTGGAAATTGTAATGTAAGGATCTATATCGTTCAGATGCATATAAAGCTGAAGTGTTTTTGTTTTTTCGTTTGAACGCGCTACTAGAGTAAGAACTACCAGTAGTTGGATTGGAAAAAATCATTTTGCATTCGTTAAGGAGCCCAATTCTTGAGGAAGGTTAGGAAGTTATTAGAAAGTTAGTTATTAAGGCTATTTAATTCACACTACAACCCTTCAAGAGCCGAGGAAGCAGAAAAAAAGTAAGAAACTAGATCTCATCTTGACTAACATGGACACTGAAGTAACTCACTGTGACCAACCTTTACTTACAGAAGATAAGTTTCATCCTTCTATTAACTTTGAACTAGATATTATAATTTCCCCGCTCCAACAACTTGTAAACCTTAAATATAACTTTCATAAAGCGGATTATGAATCTATTAATAATTTTTTATATGAAGTAGACTGGTCCCAACTGTATGATGACACCTTGGACGATGCAGTTGATTTCTTTTATGAAACTATTTATCAAACTTTTATTCAGCATATCCCCCTTGTTACTAGGCATAATGATAATTCAAGGAAGTGGCCACCCTGGTACAGTAACGCATTGAAAAAAGCAATTAAAGAGAAATTTAAGTCACATAGACGCTGGAAAAAATACGGCAACATGGCCGATTATGATACATTTTCATTCTTGCGGAAAAGAGTATCTGATCTTCAGACATCTTGTTACAATAATTACTTGGCCTTTACACAAAAAAACATACTTATAAACCCAAAATATTTTTGGGGTTATGTGAAATCAAAGCGTGGCCACACTTCTAACTATGTTGCTAAGGTATCTTATAATAACGAGGTTCATGTCAACGGGTCTGATATTACTACTGCCTTTAATAGCTTATTTCAAAGTGTGTTCTCACGCCCTGCCCAGTCATACCCAAATAACGATCTTCCAGAATGTCCCAGCAGTAATAATTTAAACGTAAATAAATTATATATATCTAAACAACAAATCCATAAAGCATTTAAACAAATTAATATTAATAAAGGTCCTGGTAGTGATAAAATACCCCCAATTTACATCTGTAGATGCGCAGATGCGTTAACCTTACCAGTTTACGTGTTATTTAATCGTTCACTTAACGAAGGACTATTTCCCTTAGTTTGGAAACAGGCCCATATAATACCAATATTCAAAAAAGGCTCGCGAATTGAAGTTGAAAACTACAGACCGATATCTATTCTCAATGTTTTAGCAAAGATATTTGAAAAATTTATTTATAATGCCATCTACCCCACCATAGTTCAAGGTATACCCGAAGCCCAGCATGGGTTTTTAAAAGGAAGATCTACCATCAGTAATCTAACTCAATTTATTGACTACACACTAAAAAATATGGATTATGGCGGCCAGGTTGACGTGATCTACACTGATTTTGAAAAAGCTTTCGATCGTGTGGATCACGTCATCCTGTTGCGAAAACTAAAAATGCTCGGCATTCAAGGAGATCTTTTACGCTGGATTGAATCCTACCTACGTAATCGATGTCAGGCTGTGGTAGTAGGTGGGTTCAGATCTGATTTCATTCAAATTACTTCTGGGGTGCCCCAGGGGTCTCATTTGGGTCCTCTTCTCTATAACGCTTACCTTTATGATATTTATACATGTTTTCAGAATTCCTCATTTATAATGTACGCGGATGATAAAAAAGTCTATCACAAAATAAATAATATCACCGACTGTCATAATGTGCAAGCCGATTTAAATAGGTTGACAGATTACTATACAGCAAACAGGATTACTGTCAATATCAATAAATGTCAATCTATAACCTTTACACGCAAAAAAAAACCGGTTACATTCGCGTACAGTATGAATGGGCACTCTATAGAGAAAACATCATCCATTAGAGATCTGGGGATTCTTCTGGACAGTAAATTAAGTTTTATTGACCATATCAATTTAATCACAAACAAAGCATATAAAAACTTAGGATTTGTGATGCGTACATGTAAATCATTCACAAACATCTGTTGCATTAAATCCCTATATTGCGCTTACGTGCGGAGCACGCTTGAATATGGAAGTTGCATTTGGTCTCCACATTATAGTGTTCATACAGCGACAATCGAGCGTATACAAAAAAAGTTCCTTCGATATTTAGACCTTAAATTTAAAAATCGCTGTAGTAGCTACAAGGATAGATGCACCCAGTACAACCAACTATCACTATCAGATCGCAGAATTCTATTGGATCAATCTTTATTACACGATATTCTTCATTGCCGTTTAGATAGTCCACATTTATTAATGCAAATAAAATTCTCAGCTCCGGTCCGGCGTACTAGACACGTCAAATTGTTTTCACTACCTCCTTGTCGTACCAACTATGCACATCACTCCACGCTTAACCGCATTTGTCGCTCATACAATAATAAATTTTCGGATATAGATATCTTTCTCCACTCAAAACATAGCTTTAAAAAGAAAATAATTGAATCAATACTTGCCAATTGATCAACACACATACACACTATACACACACACACACACATCCATTGTTTAGTTTTTCTTCTCAAGAATCAATCTTACTTATTTAAGAGATTTGTAGTGCAAACTATTAAAAATACTTAGTTAAAACTATTATTTAAACTGATATGTATCCTCATTGTCAACAACCACAATCTTTGTAATATGTTCAATTAACCTAGGGAAACCTATTAATAGCTTTAGTCTAATTTAAGATCTACATGTAATTTGTGATGTATTTACAAGCTGTTGGTCTCCTGAATAAAATAAAATAAAATAAAATGAAATTTTCTCAACTCCACCTTTAATAGTTTTGTTGTATTTCATGGTATTCCTTTAGTTTAAGATACCAAGTTATTTAGAAGGACTGGAGCAGACCATTTTGATTGGTGTCATTAAATACAGGATGATTTTTGCCACATTAGTCCGGTTCACTGCGATCTATGAGATCTATAATTGTGTCAGACCCTGTGTTTACCTGTTGCTCTCCTCAAAGCTATTATGCAGCTATGGGGTAGGAGCCTGAAGTTCTCGGGCTCGGGATAGGCTGTACTCAGAACACGCATTCGTCTGTAATGCATTGCATTCGCATCTCACAGCAGCTGTTTCATTCTCTCCCGGTGTCCTATGGCTCTACAGATGACCATCTCCGATAGTACCATCGTATGTAGGAGGTGCTCACCGAAGTGTCCGGTTGATTATCTAAAATAGTAAGGTCACTTTGAGGTCACTTTGTTTAATCGAAATATAATCGTGAAAACGTCTCTATCGGTACCAGAATAAGCCCGTGAACGCCCTCCGAACAAGAGAGTTAACGATTATCGCACACACGTTGCACGCGCACCAACTGCCGTTCAGGATTTTCACTGCGTTCTGAAAAAAGTTGTTTATTTGCATTGGGCAATACATATTTATTTATATTAGGGGAATTGTAATTTTTGTTAGGCTTTTTAGTACATGGTATACAATAAATTCTTGGTAATACTTTGTTTTTGTATGTACTTATACTATTGGCACTGACCTATGGTTATGTGTTAGAATTTAATTTGAGAAGGTCAGTTCTTCAAATTTCAATCCATGCAAAAAGTTTTGCAAAACTACAATAAAAGAATTTATATAATATTTAAATTTATTTTTAAGTGTTATTAATACGCAATTAATATGCAAATATTATAATGAAATACCTAGAAACATATAGGTACCTATTGTAAGTGATTTTAAGTCCACTAAATCCACCAATATACTTAAGTAGATAAGCATTCCTTCCGATAAGAAATTCGTCGGCATTGATAAGTTAGTGTTTTTTTTTTAAAACATTCTTTAATATAAACGCACCTATTACACGAAATTAAAACTTCTGTATTTCTTATCTGTTTTAATAGCAAAGCTGTATTTAAAAAATCATAATAATTACACCTGTAACCATTAGGTATTAAAAAGACCAAACGATGGGCCTATCAAATATTACAGAAGTGGAGAGAAAAAATATTGAATAGTGTAAGAACCAAAATCAAACAAAAAGTATGTTTCCGCCCGGGATCGAACCGGGGACCTTCTGCGTGTTAGGCAGATGTGATAACCGCTACACCACGGAAACTTGAAGATAGGTAGTCGAAATACTCGATATCAGCATACCAAATAACCAACTCGTGAGTCGCTTGCATATAACCAGAACACACCTTTCACATTGTTAACTTATTTAAGGGCCTCTTACACCGCTTGCTGATAAAGTCCCAGATACCCTACCTGCAGGTTATCTGACAGATAGCCTATTTTTTTGGTCTCACAGGTATCTGATTGCTTATATTTTATATAGTCTATCACACAGATTTATCTGATAGATTAGTTTATCATTAAGATTACTATCTGTAACAATATCAAGAAGTGGTGAAAGAAGCCCTAAGTCTACATTGTAATGTCGTATACTAATGTATATTATTATTTATTAAACATATTTTCAATCGATTGTATTGGATCTTGGCAAAGCAGGAAAATGGTCTTTATTTGTTTTTTTACAAACCATACAAAGTTATTCCTCATTGGAAATCAAACCCAAGACTTCTGGCAAAACCACGCATATTTTCGAGCGTGTTCGCCTCATTACAATTCAAACAAATATAATCCTTTCAAAACAATGTCACTGGCATTTGAAGAGTGGAGGTGCCCTGAGGTAAAAGAACAATAAAAGCTTCATAATTTTTTTTCCAGACAGATATTCCATTTTTTTCTTTTTTTGCATGATACATAGGTACATGGCTAGCATACCTACTTACTTTTTAATTATCATTCGTATTATATTCGTACAATTATCTCGCATAGGGTCTTAAAATCATATCCACACCAATAGCGACATAAAAGACAACCCTTTTCAAACAAAAAAACAATTTTGACGAAAAATTAGTCTTAACTCCGTTTATAATTTCCACAGTTCTTTTTGTAGAATTCCTGAAAATATTCTACTTATAGGTACATTCTACTCTACTACTTCCAAACACTTATAGATTTCGTAGGACTGTGGTACAAAATAAATTTTACAGTTGAATAAATGTTTAACATTAATAGAGCAATTTAAATAAATACGTTTCGTTACACCCCTCTGTTGTTTCTCGATAATAGGTCACATTAGTGCAACAAATTGGAATAATTTGTTTACAACTCAGCGTAAATAGAAACGGGAATATTTGAACCGTGTAATTTGTTTCCTAAATTCTTGTACAGTTGTTGTCTAAGACATTAATGAAGAAATACAGATAAAAATTGTAATCAGTAAACATTAATAAAGCCATGATTTTGAAAGTATCAAAAACTTGTGGGCTATAAGTATATAGAATAGAAGATATGATGAACAACGACGCTGCCCCGATCCCACAGCACAGAAGCAAAAAATATTGAAGAAAGTCAAAGCATTGTGTAGGTAGTTTAGGATTGTTTTTATAAACGTTTCAAAAAAACTCCTTTTGTATCGAACTGACAATGGTTTGTGCAACACGTGGTTCCTAGCAGGTCACATTGCAAAATACATTTAAAAGTTTTTATGATAGCATTCACATGTGTCAAAATTTTTTTGGTTGAAATTCAGAGTTTAATGTAGATGAAATCTACATTTTGTGAATTTAATTGCATAATTAACTATTTCAACGACCCTGTACTCAAAAATTTCTTTTACGTTTTCTGATTAGTCATTATTTTTTTCTGATTAGTCAGTATTCCCCTCAATGGGTAACATTTTGAGGTTAGTGTTCTTGTTTCTTTAATTTGTTTCATCAAAACCATAATGGGCTCTCTAAACGATCACGCGGCATGACATTCATTACGTGCTGTCACTCATGCATGACCTTTGTAGAGATTGACGTGCATGACATGCAAACTACGTGCTGGCCGTTGCTTCACTGGTACTGTGTGATAGGAAGCATGATGGTCCATCATGCAGCATGATAATTCACGTAAACGTTGCATGTCATGCAAGCATGATCGTTTAGGGAGCCCATTATAGAGGTAATTCTTTTGGCTATGACTTTTGGACTATTGAAAAACTATTCCATTAACTACTTGCGACTTAAGCAACTCCCACACTGGGGCGATGACGGCGGTGGCGGCCATATACATTTCAGGCCATACAAATTCAATTTCAAAGGCCTGACGTCTTAAATCTGAATTCATTCTCTGATTTGTATGAAAATTTTTAACTACAGGTATTAAAATAGTTCGTTAACTGTCATTACAATAGTCTATTCTTACCACGGGGAAAATATGCACTGAGGATAGCTTCAATAAAGCATGCTTCAAAGCATCCTTTCTCTTTTAAACGCGATATCCTAGCGAAACTTTTTTCACTGAAACAAGCACATTTATTTCCTTTGCCTTCCAGTTCATTACGTTTCGTTCTGAAACGCAAAAATAAACTTTGCCTTATGATTAATGGCGTTTGAAACAAACTGCTGATCTCGAGCGACGATATTTAAATGATCGATTAACCTGTACATACTGTCAAATTAAATAGTGAATTATAGAAATTCGATCTAGTATCTTCTATATTAATAATAAAATTGTAACTGGAGTATTTCTGTACATTGAAGGGATTTATTGGAATACGGTCAGTAAATCATTCACGGGGCAATGTATACGCTTCTACAACAAACTACCAGAAGAAATCTTAAATATGAATAACAGAAAATTTAAGACCTACATTAAACAACAACTTTGTAAGAAAGATTATTTAGGACAGTCGATTATCTAAATGACAAAAATGTTACTTCAGCCTCGCACAATCTTTACAAAATAATGTTATGTACAAACTTGATTTTAAAAGATGTGTCGCGGAAGTTTGTTGCGCCGCTTCTTCTTCCCAGCTCTATATAACACCTTGGAGGCGGTGGTAGATAAAAAATTGACGTTGTATAAATGTACCCAGTGTACTTACATGCAATAAAATACTTTTGAATTTTGAATTTTTTAAATACGTTATTTAGGCTTAATTTACCCAAAACACTTTAATTTTATTTTATTGTCTGTTTGAACCCGCATCACGCTAAAACTAATGGTCCGATTTTAACCGGGTTTTTAACGACTTCCAAAAAGGAGGAGGTACTATGTTCGGCTGTATGAATTTTTTTTTTTTTGAAAGCATATGGTCTGACTTAAAATTTGGTTTACTTGGATTTTTAAAATTCTAACCCTAAAGGGGTGGCTAGTCATACCAATATTATAAAGAGGAAAGATTTGCATTTTCGTATGTTTGTAATGAATAAACTCAAAAACTACTGTGCCGATTTCAAAAATTCTTTCACCATTGGAAAGCTACATTCACCCCTAGTGACATAGGCTATATTTATCTATATCTATGTCCACCCGTGCGAAGCCGGGACGGACCGCTAGTCCTTTATAAAATTACACCTTTTAATCCTGTATAACTCCATTTAGCAGTCCACTCGTCCCCATGTGGCCATGGCCCAGTCTCATCAGTTCGGTTGTTTCGTCGTATACCGAACTATTGAGCCTTGATGTTTCATCAACAGCCTATTAATCTCCCCACTGCTGGGGCTCAGGCCTACCCTCTCAACGAGGGCGTGCGAGCTATAGTCCACCACGCTAGCCCAGTGCGGGTTGGTGGACTTCACATGCGCCTAAGAATTTCTTCTTCGGCGTATGCAGGTTTCCTCACGATGTTTTCCTTCACCGTTTGGGAGCAGTCAGTACATGTACTTAAGTTTCGAGAAAAAACCCATTGGTACATGGCCCAACCGGGGATCGAACCTCGGACCTTTCGATATCATAGGTCGCGTCTTATCCCCGAGGCCACTGACGCTCTCTCCACTGACGCTCTGAAGCCTCGATGTTTAATTCAATTCAATACACTTTATTGTACATTTAAAAATTACAGACAAAAAAAGAGAAAAACAGATACAGTAATTACATCTTGTCGGTCTTATCGCTAAGAGCGATTTCTTCCAGACAACCTTGTTTAGTATCAGCTGTTCGGTTACTTGTACAACCGAACTGCTGGAGGGTAGGGAGGATCTGTGTCATACAGTACAGATATCTATTGATCTTGTCTAGCCTTGGAACTATGTTAGAGTAAAATATGTGATTTAGTTTATTGCAAAATGGCCATCATAAACTTTATTACAGGATCGTTAAATTGTATTATCATCAATTTGTCTATTTAATACATTATAATACATGATATTCCCAAACATAACCCATGTTGACGTCATGTTTGTACTTAATTTGATACTGTGTGACAGGGGTGGGCAATTTTCCATTATTTATCACCCAGTAAGGATTTATGGGCCCATCCCAAGCCTTTATATTAGTGGGATTCGGTTGGACTGTGAACAATTTACTTACAACGTCATTTTCATGTATAACCTAATAGGCTACTTACACATTAATTGGCAATTTTTTTCACATTTAAGATAGATAATAAGATGGTTCAAAAGCGAGCAGGATTTGAACTTGCGACCGATCGAACAAATTTTCTTTAAAAAAAAGTGCATCGTCGGAGAGGCCTATGTCCAGCAGTTGACGGATGCGAACTAGTGTGTAATTTGATGTTATTTATGTAGGTAGGTAAGTACTTTAAAAAAAAAGAGGCTACCCAATATTATTAAAGCAACTAGAGAGTCGATAATTCGGTATTTGTAATCCAGTCTAGAACTAGCGACCTATTACCCCTTGCTGAAAGCAGAGCCTGGAGTTGCATTACCATTTTTATAGGGACGTGTCTGCGTATTATGCAGATTGCCGCTCGTCGCGTAACGACTAAGGCGCACGATGTATGCTGACTGCCTTCAAGTTACAGGAGGTGGAGGCAGCGTGATTGCAAATTTTTGAAAGACGCGCAATCACGCGGGAAAGGGAGATTGCGCGCGCGTAAGAATAAATGAGTATCGACGCAATCACGCGTGCTTAAGCAGAGTATGGTCGCAAATAAGCTGGAGCCCTATTTTTGAATCGCTATCCTCGCTTCGAGGCTTCGAGCTGCCGATTCTACTAGTTTTCCTTCGACATCCAATACAAAAATCAGTAGAAACGAGTGCTCGAAGCGAGGAGAGCGATTTAAAAATAGACTCCTGGGACTGGGAGGGTTCATAATCGCGCGGTAAAATTTCGCGCAAATGTTCGGTTACTCACGCGCGCGTTGGTTAATTGAGCACGTGTTACTTATTAAACGCAATCGCGCGTGATTGCATCGTTGTGTTGATATTCACTACCTTCTTCAATGACCGTGAACACACCCGGTCCTCTACCAATCCCATCCAGCCGCTGATCCGAAATGAAGGGATTTGACGAAGACCATCGACTAAACTGATAGAAATAATGGCTGGGCCACCCTGATGTAGATTGGGTAGCCATAGGGTAGACTAGTTCTAGAGTGGAAGGAGTATAATGAATGACAAGTGTGGGATACCCTGGCGCCCTTTTCAAATTGACATTGTATAATCTAGAAATTCATAAGTATTTAATTCTTGCCGAATAACTAAAAACATGACCTCCATAGGGGTTTCTTTATAGTCTGTCTCGTTTCCCAAAACAGGCGGAAAACTAGTCCTTTAGGCCAAAAATCGGTACTCAGGAACACAATTTTCGTTTGGGCTAGAACTCGGACCTGTAGCTTCTAAGTTGGTAGACCTACTTGCCTTCAGGGGTTTAGGTCCATATGGATCCCTGAATCCGACTTTTGCCTTTCTCGTAAATGTGACCCTAGATGTTTATAAGAATAATCTTTGCACCAGCTCTTGTGTGTTCTGAAAGCGAGTGTTTCGTTAATCTATGCAAACCCTGTTTAAGATTGACTTGTTTGTGCCTCACTTTGCTTGTATAAGGACAGATTACTGAGGCGGCGTAATACTCATGTGGGTGCTGCACCTAATTTTAGTGAGATTTGTACATCTTGTTCATCATCATCATATCAGCCTGTAGACGTCCACTGCTGGACAAAGGCCTCCCACAAGGATTTCCACGACGACCGGTCCTGCGCTAGCCTCATCCAGCCGGGTCCCGCGACCTTCACCAGATCGCCGGTCCACCTTATGGGACCTGCCTACGCTGCGTCTTCCGATTCGTGGTCATCTAGTTGAGGTGATGTAATTATAATGTTAAAATGCGATTTTAATTTTAGACGTTTCAGTTGGGTTTGATGACAGTGCTCAATATTTACGTATACAAACAGTATAAGGTATCTATGAAGCAACGAAATTCTTCATTAGTTGTTATCATAGTTACTTTTGTAATTGCAGTAAATAAAATTACTTACATATTTGTTTTTAATGTCGCAACCTAATTACAACTTACCGGCGACTTTCGCAATTTCGCCAACAAAAAGTATCATCGGTGCCTCACCGATTGCGAAAGGCAAGACACCTGCTCTCAAACGGAAAAATGTTGTCTTCCCTATGCAATGTATGTGAGACTTCAGACACGCGCGGCCTGCGTTTTCATATTGAAGCTGCGGCCTGCGGTAGACCGCCACCGCAGAACGCGTGTGTCTGTGATACGCAAAATAAAAGTCGCGAACCGACTTCGAAAAAAGGAGGAGGCTATATGTTCGGCTGTATGTATGTTTTTAGTGCTTAAAGTACTTTTTAACGTCGATGAGTGTGTCAGGACTCATGAACTTAAAAAGAGTCATCATGGATTCCGACAATGGCTACAAAAGTCCAAAGCTACAGAACAAATTGGCTCTCAACCCCCATTCCCGTCTCTTCTATTCTATTTGCCCCTCTGAAAGTACAATAAACAATAACACTATACCACTCACCAGGTCCGGAGACAGTAGAATTGAGCCACATTACTCGTACCTTCTTTAAATGATTTGTGGACCCTTTTTATAGGTACATAGATGAAACATGTAAACAAACACAATCTTCTGCTGATTTTTTAAAGACTGCAGAAAACATAAAAAATTATTTATATTTAAGTATATCGATCTAGTACATTGTATTTCTTAATATATTTTTTACATATGTAAAAAAAGTTGTTTTCTAATGGTTTTATAAAGAAAAAAAACATGAATAAACTGTCCAGCAAGAAGGAATCGAGCTATATTTAACTGAAATTAGTCAAGGTGGACAAAACTGAAAGCGAGATCTGCTAGCAGAAACTATTTTATCTTCTTTATCTCTTTGATTCACGACTATACGTTCGTATTTCAGAAAAGCTCATATAAATTTCCCAAACCTCGGCCAGTAGGTACCTACCATTGTTGTTATAGTGCCCGGGTGTTCACCGTGGTACTTACCGCGGAGGAAGAAAAATGTACTCATGGTACCGTGGTACAAACTGGTGGTACCACGCGCCCCTCCCTACCTCCGGACTCCGGCCCTGGCATTGTCAGAGAGCGCGCAAAGGAAGCAATAATCGTAAAGTGCGGCGCATATTTCCGGGTTTTGCTTGCAGAGCCGCGGTGCATCGTAGTTTTATGCAGCGCTTTGTAGCATTTGAACTGCATCCAAGTGTTATTTTTATATAAATAGGGGTGTAATGGGTCGTAAGTTCGGTTTTAATGGACTTTAAGTTATAAGTTGAGCCTTCATCAGGTAAAGTAAAGCTTATAAATAAAAAGGTAGACGTGTAAAATTTTCACGTTTTATGAAATTTAAAATTAATTAAATTTTAAGTACCTATTCGATTCAAGTAAACCAAGTATTTTTAGGCATAAACTTGCGTTCTGAGTACCTAGGTACTTGTATCACAAATAAATAATACTGTTTATTATTACCACAGAATAAATAGTAACCTATTAGCAATCACCTGCATTTTGACCTATACTTAAAACAGTACAGTACGACTCTCGCTCACTCATCTGTAGAACTGGTTCTAGCAATACTTAATTCTGATTTGATTTCTCACCTAGCGGTTCCCAAACTCTCATCAGCAGAAGTCAATCGCAGCGCAAGCCCTTCGCTGTTGTGTCTGACAACAACGCCAAGCATGAATATTCATCACCGCCCCGCGGGGTCGCTCGGATACCGGACCATACACCCTTCACTGTAGATGCAATTTTTTCATTGTTATCTTTCAAAATTACAATCTATAGACAGTGGACAAAGCTCTGCGAAAATCATGGTAAAATTGAAGGTACGCTGTTTGGCACGGAGGTATAGCTTTCAGCTAAAAATATTTGAGCCCTGGGCAATTTGATGATGTCACATATTTTTTTTATCAAAATGGCGGCGATTTTCAAAATGGCGGAACTCAAAAATGTGCTTCGATTGCGCTGAGTTTACAGGCTTTTCGGTGTAGGTAATTTCGTTGCGTTGCTTGGAAATCTACAGACGTTTGCAAAAGTCCACAAAATTGATAGCTTTTGGTTCCAATACCCGCAAGAATATGTCTATACCCAAAAAAACCTACAATTGAATGTAGAAAGGCTGTTGAGGCGATAAAAATTTTGTTAATGATAATCTTATACTTATAACGTACCTACATAGGATTTCACATACTACAGGTACAACTTGAATAGAAATTTTCCAATATGAGTAAACATTCTAACGAACAATAGACACAAAACAACGAACAAAGCAATGGAGATAGCACCATGCATAGTACGACTCGGTTCAACAATTCTATTAGAAATATGAAATTTGAAAACATTTCTAGAATGAAATGGAACAGAATAAACAAAACAATTTTAACAATATTAATATTATCTATCGAACAGGTTATGCTTATGATGCAGTCAACTCAATGGAGTTACTACTACGCGTTAGTAAATCTTAAAACTAGAGGAAAATCGGTGACTTATACAGGGTGGAATTTTGTAAGGCCACCTGGAGGGAAAATACTCTTAATACTGTAGATAGAAAATTTTACTCAAAGGAAACATTCCTTTAATTTTGAAAGGAAAGACAACTGCATTCAAAGATTTTCGAAATTTAGCTTGCCACACCCGGGAATCGAACAGACTAAAATCTGTAAAAATTATATCCTGTACTTTTATTGCATCGATCGTTAGGGTCAATTAAAATGATGAAATCTCTAACGAACTTGACAAATTAAATGAAAGGAAAACCATGAAATCTTAAGTTATTTTACGTGTGTAACTGAAAACGTTAAGTTAAGAGTTGGAATAGAATTTGTAACAGCGCCGGTAACAGCAAAAGTGTCTGTTGACGTTGAGACTAGACAGTATAATTTCAGTAAATGGCGCCTTGATTACGTGGGTGGTGGGAAAACGACATATGATCATCAAAACTGCACAGTTCCTGCAAATACAAATCCTACTAATATTATAAAGGCGAAAGTTTGTGAGGATGTTTGTTACTCTTTCACGCAAAAAATACCGAACAGATTTTGATGAAACTTGGTACAGTGATAGCTTATATCCTGGAATAATATATAGGTTACTTTTTAACGCGGACAATATCGCGGGGCGTCCGCTAATACCCCCTAAGTAACAAAACGCCTACATAGAGGGCGCTGTTTTACAATGGACACGGGAAGTTTAGTAATATTTCGTAATGTAAACTTTTGACATAATTTGGTGCTCAATAAAGTAATTTGATTTGATTTGAAATACTTTTCTACGCGAGCGAAGCCGCGGGAAAAAGCTAGTGACTTATAATTATAAGTAACTAACAAAACAAACGTACGGGTTATAAAGATTATTTTAACAGTTGATCGTCAACACTAGGTTAATGGTATAGTTGAAAGTAATTATTATTTCATAACAGGTATAAAGAAGAGTGGTCCATCATACTAAACTATGACGCGTAGCCATAAAGCTGCCCTAGGCAGGCCATGCTTTACGAGATCATGGACGAATTTAGGAACGTCTCAGAAACCGTGGCCGACATAAAATTAGATGGTAGAAATAAAAGCGGAGTCGGAAAGAAAAATAATATAAATAGAACAGTCTAGAAGCAGAGTCGGTATTTAGGGATTCACGCAATCCAGGCCAAGGCTCATGGAATTAGACGATAAAAATAAACTCGTATAAACATAAGGGGTTCACTGTTTAACATTTATATTCTTCCATAGCGCAAGTGATAAAGAGATGAAAAGAGTAGGTACTAAAGCTTTTAAACTACTTGGCATAAATTAACTAAATAAATCCCCCAAACAAGCAAGCAACCTGCAGTAATAGCCAGAGATAAGTTGGCACCACAACCGCTCTCTATTTAAGATTCTGACTCTATGCGTGAATGTATCATACCCGGAGTATAATTATGTCCATCGGGAGGTTTGGGTTTCCTTTGCATTTCAGGAGCTAGAACAGGGCAGCTTTTGTTGCGAGAAAAACAGTCATTTTGTTCACTGAGTGAGGCAAAGTGATTTGATTTACGACTGTCGCTATTGTCATTTCCTATTCTGACTACAAAATTCGAACTATTTGAACTTCATTTTTCTCTGTCTCGTTCACTTAGCTACGAAAAAAACGAGTGGTTGAGACAATTGGTATATCGTATTTGATAGTGGTTTACCATTTTCAGAATTTGCTACCCTTTGTTACCCTAAACTTTAAATATAAATATTGTTTCATTAGTTCATGTGGTATTTTTGTCACACGAGACCAAAGTTATTTGCATCTCGTGCCTTTCAATCCCTCTCTACACTCAGGATTCTAGCTTAGATTCCTTGGCTACCTTGCGGTTCAAATTTACTACCCGCAATAAAAATCAACTTTGCTCTCTTGTTGCACAAATAACTTTGACAAATCTGTAAGATATAATTAACATCCACGTTTGCCACTTGATGTGTCTTGATGTCTGAAAGTCATTTTTTTTCTCCAACAATTAGGAGAAACCAATGTTTGTGGGCTGAAAAATTACAGACATATACAATTAACTTTCACACAAGATGAAGGTCCAAAGAAACGGTATTAACATTTTGAAATACTTATATCTCACATATCTCTGGCGTAGAATATCCCCTTTGGCACAGCCAGACCCACAATGTTCGCTCCAAACGCAGCCTGTCATGTTATTCCGCTAATTTAAGGCTAATGGTTCATTAAGGTCAAATTTACAGCGTCCACTTCTACCGTGTTGTGTGCCATTTAATTTATGTGGGGTACTGTTTCATACACCATGAATAAATTAATGCTGGTGCTTTGTACTTAGTCAAAGTCATTAAATGTTTCTATGGAATAGTGCCAATTGAAAAGTCACTTGGATGGATGTGATCAAGCCCTAGTTACTCGTACCTTCCTTCCTTACGGTTCATAAAGTTCAAATGTCTAAAAATTACCAAAATTGCTAATTCTGTAACTTGTCCAGTCCAAATTCAGTGTGTTTTGGCAAAACATCGTAAGCTACAAAAAAAATATATATTTGAACATTTTATTTCTAGCCCTCTGATCTACATCAACAACCATCAACTATCACATGGCAGAAATGCCCAAAATGGACGATTGCCATTAAGAAAAAAATTATATATTCCTTTCCAATATAAGACTGTTAAATTATATGTAGCAAAAACACTGCACCTACCAGTTTGTCCGTAGCGTATTCTTTTTCAATGAAATGATGAAATCTTTTTACTTTCGTTCGAACGCTTCTGTGGGCGAAGGAAGATTAGTATTTCTGAAAATTTCGTAAACAACTCTAGGGTTTTATCTGACTTTGAGATTAATACCTGCAGAAAAATGTAAACATAAATTTTCTCAAAAAATATGCTTTCGATTCGATTGAAAATTAATTAAATCAATTTCTTTGTTAACTCGTTAAGACTATTAGGGAGTGAGTAAGTGTGCGGTGTGCCGTGCCTTTTATTTCTTAGATAAAACTAATCCGTGGTACTTACTACATCGTGCAGATTCTCTGAGCTTCAGTGATCTGATCAGATCAATTAGTATGAACATAGCGTAGATTTCAATCTATCGCTATATGTAATAGTCTGCGATCCGTACATCACGAGGAAGCCAACTAATACAAGTGGCCAAGTATTCCGTGCGGTACTCCAAGCAGTAGAGTGGCCGAGAGCCCTTATCGATAATATTCGATTCGGCGAATCGATACTCGACGCTTCTCGCGAGCGTTCGATGTGTGGTGCGGTGCACCTCTTCACATAGTAGACGAATTAACTGTATCCTCTAGAGACTACGATACAGATAAAGTAGGAAATTAATTTATTTACATAAAGGTATGTATCCGCATTTACTACGGAAAATAATTATTAACAATTCAGATGATTAATGTGCCTGACAGCTGGTAGGGTTAGGTGGAAACGCTGCTAAAACACCTATTGCTTGAACATAAACCTATTATATATTTAAGTATGTATGTATATAACGCTTTATTGTACCAAATATTACAGAAACAATGTATTATGTATTCCATTTAATACAATATAAACAACAGTAGATCTGCAAAATAGTTTGTTGCCGATAAAACTAACAATTATTCAACAAATCCAACTCCAAACATTATTTATAAGATGTTTTCTGACAAAGTTGTAGTTTTTAATTTGCTCTTTACAGCTTTGTATATTTAGATTAATATTTACTGCTAGATGGATCGTCCACCATGACAGTTATTCGCATTTAAATAAAAAAAACCGGACAAGTGCGAGTCTGACTCGCGCACCGGGGGTTCCGTACAAACTTGTAGGTACGGTCGACCGCACGTCAGTGGAAACAAAACCAGTATAAACTGGTCTCTCCTAGTATTAAAACTCCCTAATAGGCTAGGCCAGCTCAATGTCAATGTGTTATCACTGACGTGCGGTCGACTGTACCTATGTAAATTAGTTCGTCGTTCACGGGAATCGAGTCAATGTCAAAATATTTTATTGCATTATGAGTAATTTATACACGTTATATTGTATCTACCACTGCTTCCAATATACAGGATGGAAATTTCAGACGCCACCTGGAGGCAAAATAGGTAGGTACCCTAAATATAACAGATTCCAAATTTTACTAAATGGAAACATTCTTTTATTTTCAAAATTAAGTAAAACTGAAGGTTAGTGCAGGACCGATCGTCGTGGAGATCCTTGGGGGAGGCCTTTGTCCAGCAGTGGACGTCTACAGGCTGATATGATGATGATGATGAAGTAAAACTGCATTCAAACATTTTAAAGAAACCACGAGTCTGATTCGGGAATCGAATCTGACAATAATGTGGAAAAAATACATGCTATGTATCTTTAAGATACCGATCGAAAAGGTTAATCTTCAGAATAACTTTCCTTCCATGTGGCGTCTGAAATTTCCACTCTGTACATAGGTGGTAGCTGTCGGGAAGTCTCGAAGATTTTTCTTGGAAATCAAAGTTCTCTAAGTATACCTATTCATTAAATTTGACCCAGATTTGTAAATGGTGACTAAAAAAATGAATAGTACCGAATTGTATATTAAAATTGGAAAAAATATTATCTATAATTGTGTCAGTTCTTGTAGTGTTAGTACTATTATTATTGGTAACTAACATGCCATGCATTCTATAGCAGTATTGGTTAGACATCGTGGCGACTGGTTTTTAAATTTCGAACTGGCACGACAAAAAGAATGCGCCAATAAATGAATTTAAAAAATAAACAGAAATAAATTGACCAATAACAAGTCAAACAAGTCCTGTCATGTCAAATGCTAAATCACGTGTTTACGTTATTGGTCAACTGTTATTAATTTTTTATGTGATTTTATTTCCAGACTTAGCTAAACCTTTAGTATAATTTGTAAAACCTTACGAAATTATTTAATATAGATCTGTAATGATGAAATTTCTAGACGATAGGGAATTCTTTCAACAATTAATTACGTCATTGCACTAATTTATAACGGTAGCTTGCTCATACGCAAAGTTAAGTTTGTTTGCACTTTTGTACAAAGAAATTTTTGTGATGTAAATACAAATTTACGGTTTTGAGATTTTTTCCTTTACTTGTGTTATAATATCTTGCTTCTTGCCAAATTTCAAGATTCTAGGTGAACGGGAAGTACCCCATAGGTTTTAGTTACCAAGATACTCAAAAATGCGGCGAAATCGGCAATATCTTTTAACTGCGATGACTTAGAAGTCTGATTTTTTCACGACACCAAGGGACTGCAGACCTGAGTATTTGATATTAATTTCAACTTGATACCTCCACGCGTTCCTGAGAAAAATGGTCTTGACAGACGGACAGACGGACAGACGGACAACCGAGTGATCCTATAAGGGTTCCTTTTTTCCTCTTTGAGGTTCGGAACCCTAAAAATGTACTATAATAATGACCCAAACATCAGATTAAACTGACAGTACATAATACGTACAGACATCTACTTTTGCGCTTGAAATTATCAGAGCTTCACTATTATTTCAATGTTATATGTTAATTACATTCGAAACTAAATTAACTTAGCAAATGCTTGCCAGTTAATTAGAACTCTCATAACATGTATTTCAGGCTGTATTTTCAAATGAAAACCTCATCCGTACGCCTTTGAATATAAGCTCTACTGAAAGGTTCGTTAGAGTCGTTTTAGATTGGCAACGTTTTGCTAAAATTAGTTTTAAAATTATTTTATTGCTGCGTTCATATTTGTTGTCTGTTTTTGATGTTAAATATTGCGCTTAGGTTTTTGGCAATGCAGTAGCAAGTTTTAAATTTGGTGCTTATGAATACAGATGTCGTAATTAAATGAGTCTTTATTATCTCTAAAATCGTAATGAAAATGTTAGTTCTTTTAAATCACCTCAACATAACTCTCGAACATAAATGCACCGTTCATTAAAATATGCCAAAGAAGTAAGCTTTCTAAGCCTTATTTGAAGGCTTTTAATATATTAATACAACAGTACCCTAACAATGAGATTCGATTAAGTTTCAAACAAAATCTTGCTATCAAAGGCTTAATGGCATTTAAGGTGTCCTTTAAAAGAGCCCAGGGCGAAAAAAGTGAATCCATTTTTAAGCTAGGATAATAGCGGTAATAGGAGACGGTAGTAAAAGTTATCTACGTAAAATGGGATGAAGAGAAAATACAATAGGTGGGTATAAAAAGAAACCTTATGCTGTTTTTTACATTTTACAGTTTTTAATGTAATTCACAACCTAATCCACTCGGTTTCGCTCCCGGTCCCATTAAAAAAGATAAGTTCTACCATTTATAATAAATTAAAATCACTAAATTGCCAATTCAATCAAAGTCGGACTTTTTACAGCACTGCTACGAAATAACAAACCCTGTTAAAGACAGGACAAAACTACCGGTGCGTCCACGTGGTTCGACAACGTGGTCCGACAGTCGAGCCAAGTGGAATTTTGATTCCTCGTGGTTCGACATGTCGGACCATCAGGAATTTGATATTCCACTTGGTTCGACCATCGGACCAAGAGGAATTTTAAATTCCACTTGGTTCGCCTCTCGAACTACGAGGAATCGGTTCGCCTAAAACGCAAAATGCCTAAAATCAATGTCTAAATTGTAGAATGCCTAAGTATCTTAGATCTTCATTTCGGATGACAGCTGTCAAACTTAATAGAGCTCTAACTCGGAAACTACTGCATCGTATGTATGCTGCATTTTTAATGAATTTAAACGCATAATAACCCATAATGGGTTGACTTACTGTCCAGCAGCGTTTATCCACGTCTTGAATTATACATGACATATTGTCGTTTTAACTTTGCGGAATAATTTCTTCAAAAGTTGAATATTACATTAATTGCAGACATTGAATGCCTCAATAAGACTCATTAGGCACACATTAAGTAGACATCTTTTTTTCGTTTAAAACGCGGGCGAAACCGCGGCAACAGCTTGTTTATACATAAATAATTATGACTTGATTTGAAAGAATCATTAAAGCAAGCAAGTCATTACAGCATGAGAGCGTCAGTGGCGTCGGGGATAAGACGCGGCCTATCATATCGAAAGGTCCGGAGTTCAATCCCCGGCTGGTCCATGTACCAATGGGTTTTTTCTCGAAACTTATGTAAGTACATTTACTGACTGCTCTCAAACGGTGAAGAAAAACATCGTGAGGAAACCTGCATACACCGAAGAAGAAATTCTTGGGCGCATGTGAAGTCCACCACTCCGCACTGGGCTAACGTGGTGGACTATAGCCCGAACGCCCTCGTTGAGACGGTAGGCTTGAGCCCCAGAAGTGGGGACATGTTAAGAGGCTGTTGATGATGACTGATGATTACAGCATAGAACCAATTTGTACCGACAGTATCTAAACCGCGGTATGAACTTTCACACCTTCAGAAAATGAGTATTGGGCGTTCGCCTGCAAGTCCAGGCCTGCCATAAGCCGATTACGCGGTTCGCCGTTCTATTCGGCCTTCCAATTTGCGTGGCAAATCCGGTCGCACCTCCGTACAATGAGAGTCTTTGTGTTCCTGGAAATTAGACTGCGGATTGGACAGTTCCATCGGATAGGTCGGATTTAAGCTTTTTTGGGCGTAAGGGGCCATCTACTGCTAGAGGTTCTGTGAGGACAGTAGACCTCGCAACCATGCAATAACTTAGCACCTTAAGGCTTAATATTTCGCAAACGGATCCCTGAATCGAAAAAAGTTTTTCACACACCCGCAATATTTTAAAAGACCTAACTAAATACCAAGTACTACCTGTGGCCATGAGTTAACAACGTCGATACTCGTCAGCGACTACGTATATACTTAATAGTGCTATCTCTTTTCGACTAATTACGAAAGACAGATATTTAAATAGGTTTTACTTGCTATAGTATTGACGTTGTCAACTCATGGTGTAGGCGTACTTACCTCACCTGCGCTGTGTCAGCTAACAAACAAAGCTCTGAGGACCGAAAAATGGTGGTATACCTGTTGAAACTATACGTTACGTACCCAGCTACTTAAATATGTATTAACGTACTTACAATGACCCCCAAGAGTCGTGGTAGCCTAGTTGGTAGTGCACTCGCCTCACGTTTATGACGTTGTGGGTTCGAACCTTTCATAAATCCATTGCTGGTAAAGACCCTAATCCAAGAAATTGTCTGGAATTGGAAATAGATATAATATGGAAAAGGTTTTTGGTATTTTTGCTCCACAGGTAGGTATAACGTAAAACACGATTCGTGTCATCTACATGGTCACATCCAATTTGGCTTCAACGTAATCCGCTTACGAGCGTGTCAAGCCGGCTGGAGGCGGATTAATTATGCAAATTGAACTACACTTTATATTACCTTTCTCATTGTATATCATTGGTGATAAATGTAGAATGTCTAGGTAATTATTGTCCTTTGTCGAAATTAGGAGTATTTGTTATTTATTTATTTTATTTTAAACGGAAAGGCAGCTTATAGCTGATGCTTCCATATCAGCAGTCGACTTGCTTTCATTATTTGTTTCAGGAATTGTAATAAAATAAGAGACATATTTTTTCTGCGGGTCGTTTCTTCATGTCGATGTTACTGTAATTTTTGTTCCTTCTTTATCTTGTTGGACAAAGGCCTCCCCCAGGGATCTCCACGACGACCGGTCCTGCGTTAAGCTGGGTCCCGCGACCGTAACCAGATCGTCGGCCCACCTTGTGGAAGGCCTGCCTGGATAGTGCCCAGCCCACTGCCACTTCAGCCTCCCAATTCTTTGAGCTATATCGGTTACCTTCCTTGGTTCTCCTGCGGATCTCCTCATTTCTGATTCGATCTCGCAGGGAAACTCCGAGCATAGCTCTTCTCTCCCAATTGAGAGAAGAGCTATCCAAAGGGCAATCCCTTTGGATGACCTTGAGCCGTCTTATCCAATAAGTATATTTTTCCAAAGTATTGTGCAGCAGCGCTCTATTAAAAAAACAAATATTATAGGTTAGTGTAAGTATGGTAATTAATTGTAAGATTCACGTAAAGGACAAAGTGAATTGGTTGGTGTCTTCACGTAACAGAAGCTTAGATACTATGGCTAAGCTTATATACGAATAAAGTAGGTGAGTATAACTTGGCAAACAAAGGCTTCCAAAACCTGTTACTGCTACATCGAGCTAATCAATAATATTCGCCCCTCTTTTCAATTAGTATCACAAATGCACCTTTAATGCTCAGCCTCCGGGAAAAAATCTCCCGTGTTACCTTAAACGATTTAGGGGAATCCACCACTAAATGAAATCCTTCGACTAATAGAGGGGGAAGAAAAGATGGAGGGGATCTGTAATGATGTTTTAATAAATCTTACGAGATCAGAATGGTGATGGAAAAACGGGGGATGAATATAAAACATACTCTCACGGAAAACTTTTTAAGTAGGTATACGAAATTGATCAAAATTGGCCATCTGATTAGGTACTAATCAACATTTTAGAACAACATTTTTCCTATAATTTGAGACTAATTTTTAATTCAAATTCAAATTTACAATATATTATATAGGATAGAAATTGAAGTACCTATTTAATTAAATATAAGTTTAGAGTTAGACAGATTCACAGCTTTGATTGACGAGCGTCAGTGGCGTAGGGGATAAGACGCGGCCAATCATATCGAAAGGTCCGGAGTTCGATCCCCGGTTGGGCCATGTACTAATGGGTTTTTTCTCGAAACTTAAGTACATTTACTGACTGCTCTCAAACGGTGAAGGAAAACATCGTGAGGAAACCTGCATACGCCGAAGAAGAAATTCTTAGGCGCATGTGAAGTCGACCAACCCGCACTGGGCTAGCATGGTGGACTATAGCCCGAACGCCCTCGTTAAGAGGGTAGGCCTGAGCCCCAGCAGTGGGGACATTAATAGGCTGTTGATGATTGATGACAGCTTTGATGATAGAAATGAAATCTATATTGTGTCATGAAAATCCAATCTGGATCACTGGAATCTAATTGTATTGTATAAACATAACTAACCTACTCAATTATATTTTGAAATAGTCTCCGACAATCGAATAAGCAATTTCACTACACCGAAATATACTTACCTATTTCATTTCTTTCAGGTCGGCTTCAATCGGCTTATATTGAGCATTGTAACTACATATAAGGAGACGTCAGCATGTCGGTACTTTGTTCGGTTCCTGTCCTATGGGATTTCAGAAGGATATTTTACTGTTTTGTGAGGCAAGTTATTAGCAATGGTATTTTTGTTTATTGATTGCCCGTCAACCCAACTGGTATCTACGTCTGTGATTCTCTATTTTTCCATTCCAACCCTAACCAGACCGTCATTTTGTCAGAAGTGTGACTCTTATGTCATCAGGCTCAGACTTCTTGTTATCTTTCCTTTTCCCCGGGTATTGATTATAATCGAAATCATCATCATTATAATCAGCACTGCTGGACAAAGGCCTCCCCCAAAGATCTCCACGACGACCAGTCCCGCGCTAACCTCATCCAGAAATGAGGAGATCCGCAGGAGAACCAAGGTCGTCACAGCTCAAAGAATTACGAAGCTTATGTGGCAGTGGGCAGGGCACATCGCTCGAAGAACTGACGACGCGACAGCGTACCGGAAGACGCAGCGTAGGCAGGCCTCCCACAAAGTGGACCGACGATCTGGTGAAGACCACGGGACCCGGCTGGATAATCGAAATATTATAATTATATTCGGAAACCTTTTGTGAAGAAAGTTGAAGATATTGTAACCACTGCACCGATTTTAACAAGACATGGTTTGACCTTCTCTCCAGTTTAGTGTTTAATATAAAAAACCGCATTCAAATCGATCCACACATTATTGAGATGCAGGTAGGTACTACCAACAGCGAACACACTGACTGATATTTACTAGCGTCAAGTCAACACGTCTTTTCGTCGAGGGTTAAAAAAATAATACAACTTTTTCCTTGCAAAATGTTCCTACCTTTTTTCTAATATTTGTCACGCCGCGCCCGTCAGCTATAATTTATCTTCAGTTATATTTACTAGGTGCTCTTAATGAGCTCCTTGTTATGTTTCCAAGGTACCTGGAGCACTGGATGTTTTGAAATATAATAACAAGTCCCTGTATGACTTGGAATAAAGAAAATTAGCTAATTATATCAAGGATTTATAACAAGATTTGAGAACTTTGTGAGAAAAACTTTTTGTTTGCCTTTCTTTTTCCTTTCACACACACACTCGTACACACCCACACACATACAAACACGCACACATGTACCTACTTATGTTAATGTCCTGTTGTTACTTAAACTTATAACTTATTTTTCCTTTTACTGCCACTGAAACATATTCGTTCTTCTCTAATCTTAAGTGAAAACCTGTAATTAGCTTTACAAAATGTTATTTTTACCTCTAAATATTACCTAACTCTGTATGCTGTTGGTTTTCCAAATAAAATAAAATAAAATAAAATAAAGGTTAAAGATCAAACTCTAATATTTTTAGCTACGTTTTACACTAAAATTTTTAATGAAATACTTAGAACAAAGTAAGTACTTGCTCAACAAAAAAATTCAATTATTTTATCGTTTTGTGACCTAATTTCTTTTTTGATTTCACAGACCGATGATTACACTAAAAGGACACAAAAGTGTTAAAAGTATTACGGAATGAATGTATAACAAAGGCTTAAATTGTTCTGAGTAATTGGAAGCATGACGTAGCAACGCGATTGTGTTATCGAACTAAAAGTTAATCTGCTTAAGTAACATACCCCAGTTTTGTGAATACTTTACCAACCAACCTAACATTGTAAAGGCGTAAATGCATCATAATTATATATAATTTTAAAATTATATCCTACTTTTTTTGTTGCTTCATGCTAGACCGGATACGATGACGGACATTGACTGGATGCGGAGAACCGAAGATCGGCTCTAGTGGCGCGCATTGGGGGAGGCTATGTCCAGCAGTGGACTAGTCTGCACTACTGATGATGAACTAGTAGACAAAATCCTGAGCAACACATTTGTTTAAAAGAAACGTGTACATGAATGCAAATGTGAGCTTAAAATAAAACCTACAAACTCGCTACATAGAGATATCCCGCTGAATAAGTAAGTTTACAAACTAACTAATTTATTCATAATCACGCTCCTATTCTGAAACTCAAATGACTCGTTAAACAGTTTTCGCTGAAAGCGGACGTCGTATCGTCGCTTGTCATGTTACACTTGATGATTAAGGCTCAATTTGCAAAGTGCCACGTTTGACGAGAATTATTTACACCGTTACGTAACAGAATTTAATAAGAGTTTTACATAACAGCATTACTTGTTTAACTCTCATTACAAGAGAAAATCTTGGTTTAAGATATGACAATGTTTAATTATTTACAATGAGAAATAGTTTTTTTTCTGAAAAGGACTTAGGCGCTGTTCACTTCCACCGGACGATCCGTAGCGGTTTGTTCGCTCTGTTTCAAACGTTATATGTATGCAGACAGCGGTCGCGCCATAAAGCCGATTCCGCCCCGTATCGTCCAGTGGATGTGCACGATTTGTCTGTCCGAAATGAATACAATACTAGTAAGCAATACCGCTTTACCTGCTACCGAAAGTAACGCAAAGATAAGCTTAGGTAACACAATTTATCACCACATTCTGTTTCTATGCGTCAGCCGCCGGCTTAATTCGAAACAAATGGAAATGTTACCGGGATGAAATGCAAATTTATTCAATTAATCCACCCGCCAGCCTGTATTGGGTGTCGCAAAGCCGTGATTGGCGTTAAGTCGTTCAACCGCGCGAGAGTGGTTTGCCGTTTACAGAATAGGGACGCGGGTGTATGGTAATGTGCTTGGATGCAATGGAAATTTTGTTTGTTTATTAGTTCGGTGGGAGGTCAGAAGTGACGGTGAGATGACGCTGATATTGATTGCATTTCAGTCGTTGATCAGATAATTGAATATACTCATACATAATCGTGCCAACGAATAACGTGATCCTTTGATCGAAAGCACATGTATTCATCTGATGTTTTGTATTTAAGCTTATGATTAAATAATGAAAGAATGTATGGGTTATAACTTATAATTATATAATTATTTATGGGTCTTACACACGAAATAGTTTTATTTACCTTGCCCGACGTTTCGACCAGGTTACACTGGCCGTGGTCACGAGCTGACTGGAGAGGCGAGACCCGTAAATAATTATATAATTATGAATACAAAGCGCGAAAGTCTAAAATGTATGGGTTAGTTAAGAGCAATCTCTACAATGGTTAGATACATTCATGTTGAACTTTCTTAATTAGCGAAAATACTGTACGCCAAGTGGACCGATGACCTTACGAAAGGGACCGGAATCGACTCGATGCGGAGGGCAAACCATTGGAGTGATTGCGAATTTTGATAACATTTTGTAAGTATGCCAATTGCGTGATACAAAATTGTCTCCGATTACATAATCCTATCAACTAAATCCTGGTATCTGGTATCATCATCAGCATGCACTAGTCCACGCTGGACATAGGCCTCCCCCAAGGCGCGCCACTGAGCCCGATCTTCGGCTCTCCGCATCCAGTCACTGCCAGCCGCCCTACGCAGGTCGTCGCTCCATCTAGCCGGTGGCTTGCCTAGTCGTGGTCTCCACTCGAGAACTCGTCTACCCCAGCGGTTACCACTTCAACGTGCTAAACCTCGTTTCGGATCCTATCTCTCAGAGAAACTCCGAGCATAGCTCTTTTCATAGCCCGTTGAGCAACTGAGTTTTCGGACTAGTGTCTACTGGTATCTGGTGTGGGGAATATTAACACCGCGAAAAGCAACTCATTTACAAGTCCTACAATATTATAAAATGCGATAGTTTTAGAAGATGTTTGGATGTGCGTTACTCTTTCACGCCAAAACTACGCAATAGATTTTGATGATACTTTACTTTAATATAAAGTTACTAGCTTTTTCCCGCGGCTTCGCCCGCGTAGAAAAGTTCTTCCCGTGTACATCGTGAAACAGCGCCCTCTATGTAGGCGTTCTGATACTTAGGGGATATTAGCGGACGGCCCGCGACTTCGTCCGCGGATATAAGCTATCACTGTACCAAGTTTCATCAAAATGTGTTCGGTAGTTTTTGCGTGAAAGAGTAACAAACATACATCCTCACATGTTCACATCCTCATATCCTTACAAACTTTCGCCTTTATAATATTATAGTAGGATATGTAGGTACATCAGAATAACACCTAGGTTTTATAGGTAGATACCTCGGGTAACCCGCGGGATAAACTTTCCTACGCGAGCGAAGACGCGGGAAACAGCTAGTTATTTATAAAGCTTACGACAAATCATTTGAAAATTCACGTATCTTTTACAACAAGCGTACCTGTAGGAACATATATTTGTATAGACTCTTAACAACTCTCAGACGAGACGGACACTCTAACTTCACATAACTTTCGTTGCATCGGCACAAGCCATAGAATAAATTAGACTAATTTTATTTTAAGGCTTCGAGCTCCAACACATCGAGCCTGTTCAGGCGAAACATCGCAAGCGCACCAATCTGTTTTTTGAAAGCCTCCACATACGCTTTGGAATATAAATTCGAATCTATGGTCTATTTATTTATTTACTATTTTTTCCTTCACCGAAAAGCATGTGTGGTATTATATTAAACCGTACAAAGTTCTGAAAAAGTCATTGGTACGGACCAAACTTTAAACTCATGTCCTCATGAACGTGAGGCGAGTGCACAACCAACTATGCTACTACGGCGCTTTTCTAGTGGACTCTCACACAGGTAGTGGAAATTCGCTGAAGAGCTGATGATATAAATTATGATACTTACGTGAAGTAAGGTCTTCAAACTAGGATCTTCCCCGTCATACTCTTCAACTGGACGTTCAATCGCTACAACTTATGTATTCTACCACCGCTTGCAAAACTCAGACGTCTGCGCAATTTATGACGTAGAAGACGTAGTTAGAACTGTGAGACGGACCTGTCCTTTTGCGGCATACAAGTGTTAAATATAATGATTTACATATATTTATTTATACTTACAATAATCTGATATATTCTGTTCACCGTATTCCATTCAACAGCCTATTAACATGTCCCCACTGCTGGGGCTCAGGCTTACCCTCTCAATGAGGGCGTTCGGACTATAGTCCACCACGCTAGCCCAGTGCGGGTTTGGCGGACTTCACATGTGCCTAAGAATTTCTTATTCGGCGTATGCAGGTTTCCTCGCGATGTTTTCCTTCACCGTTTGAGAGCAGTCAGTAAATGTACTTAAGTTTCGAGAAAAAACCCATCGGTACATGGCCCAGACGGGGATCGAACTTCGGACCTTTCGATATAATAGGCCGCGTCTTATCCCCGACGCTACTGACGCTCTCTGCCTTCTCGCTTAAAATAAAATATATAAATAAAAAAGTTCATCACGAGAACTTAGTTAGCATGTATGCTTTTATTTCTTACCTTTTCATTGAACTTCTCCAAGTTTGGGACGAACCAGACATCTGCATTTGGTACAATATAGTCAGTGATATGGGCATACCTATGCTATATTGTTCAGCACGAAGATAGTGTCTGCATGCAAATTTCGAGTGCATTGTGCGTTGCCAACGTCAATAGGGTTGGGTGGGAGGGAGGTGGGTGGTTGTTTCCAAAACAATTGTATGGGTTCGGAAGTTAAAGCTTGTCGCAGTTGTAGAAATTGTTAGTTGCGTCCTCAGTTTCTCTCAACCAGTAGACTACAGTTAATTACATTAAGCTACGAAATACATGTTTTCCCTAAGAAAAAGAATCTCATAGAACAGACGCTAAAATAACAATAATAATCAGAGAGGGACACACTTGTTACAAAAGTGGTAAGAGTAAGCTAGACAGATATAATATCTTCTATCTCTATCTACGTACGCGAATTTTTTGTTCGGATGCAGTTCAACAAACAACAGCCCGACTAAAATAGATAGTGCTTTGTGCTTGTTCAGTTTGACCCCACCATATAAGAAGCGTCTTCTCAAATAATTGGCGTAAAAGACTATTGCTGTTTCATGCTATACGCTGAGTACAAATCTATGGTAATAATCAACGTGTTTTCCTAACCGCTGTGTTGTCCGTGGTTAGAAATTTCCCGTGGGAACCACGTGTTTTATTTGGTTAAAATTACCCGACCTAAATCAAATAGGTAGTTCAGGCATAGGAACCATAGTAGTTTTGTGCACTCGCTTCGCGTTCTGAGGTTCAAACCTTGGCATTCAAGATTAAAATTTATATTTTAAGGCGTATTGTCCATAAAAAAAAACGGATTGGCGCACCTTTGGCGGACATGGGTTTAACGCAAAAGATTCAAGGGGCCGCCAGGTATTTGGCCCCCTAAGAAGTAAGCTTTAGGTTTTTCTTAAGTAGGTATTGTTTATATTGAAATTTGTTTCCTAAATAAGTTTGTTTCTTAAACTTAAAACTGGAAAAATCGCTCTTAGCGATGAGACCGCCTACATGTACATTATTGTATTAGTATTTTTTGTTTGCGATTTTTAATGTGCCAAAAATAATTTAATATTGAATTGAACCTATATACATACAGACAATAAAAAATCATCATCATCATATCAGCCTGTAGACGTCCACCGCTGGACAAAGGCCTTCATAAAAAATTTAAAGCAATAAAATATAATAATATATATAAAATCAAAGTACCTAAATTCTTTAAATAATGTTCCAATGAAGGTATTAAACTTTTAAATTATTCCCAACGTCAAAAATATCCTCACACTACTGTCAAATATAATATTATACTCATCGCAATAAGTTTGATTAAAACATTAATTCGGTCTAATAAAATAAAAAAATAATATGACCAAGTCATGAATTCTTGCAAAACTCAGCTTAGCGGAATGATTTTCCTGTAGATTTGTTCTGCGTCAAATTATCCGGGATATAACGAACTGGATTACGCCGGGAATATCAAGGAAAGAAAGTGAATTCTTGTCCTTATCCCGGACCGTAATTTGAATACATTAAGGCCTGATTGTTGTGTTTTAGGACACTGTATATGAAAGGAAAGGTAACTGAGCATACGGTGGTGATAAGTCTACTTTCTTATAGGTATAGTTGGTACGGAACCCATAATAAAAGGAATTGGGTAGACAAATCTTGGGAGTGTTGGTAGAACTTTAATCGCTCTAAACATTTTTCATGAAGAGCTCAAAGGTCGTGGTTTCATAATACTTATAAATGGCATAATACATAATTTAAACCTAAAAAAATAAACCTTTTTCGTCTTAAAATGTTTAATTATTTTGCTAAATGATCACAACTTGTTAATAAAATCTAGGGTTTTCGATTTCTCGGCATATTCTTGTCTTGAGTATCAAGAATTCTCGATGACAATATCTCGAGTTCGAGAATTTTTTTAGACATTTAAAAACAAATGAAAAATAATATAAAAATACTAATAAAAACGCAATTTTAGAATCAACAATAATATTATAATTATTTATTAATGAAATCAACTTTAATTTAGGAGTAATTATACGGCTTTTCACTCTTCTCTTTCTTAAATCTCGAGCGAAAATCCTATTCAATTCATACACAGGTGTTCGGAGAAACTGACATTCAAGTACTTTACGCCTGCACCTACCATAGATTAACCCTTTATAAGGCAGAGGCGATTTGGATACCACTTAGTTAATAAACATTTACGGAGAAGAACATCCTCTTTTTTATTTAGTGGTATTATTTAACGAATATATCAGGCTTTCTTTCCTCATTCATTCAATGTCAATGAATAGGTGTATTATTGGAAACAGATCATCTGAAAACACAAGTGCACTAACAGGCTGAGTGCGTATTTATTGACCACATGTTTTTTTCTTAATGAATTTTTTTTCCGTAGATGTGTTCCCCAGTGCATTACAAACATGGTAGTGTATTTAACTTTCACGTAGCATATCTGTATAACTGGGGCCTGCGTTAAAGAAAACAAAAGATCCGTTTTGTCGAGTATCGATAGGTGTCTGTCTGGTTTCCCAGAACACTCAGCACGGAGTTACGGGCACGACCCTACTCCCTAGGGGTTTCAGAATGCAGTAGATTGGTGTGCTCTATTTGCGACCGTTATTTATATAGTCCTTTCCAATCAAAAAAAAAAAATTCTAAAGGCCTAGAACAAAAAATATCTAAAAAATGTGTTTAGAGACTTGCTTTTTTATTTTGTCGAATATGTGACTTTACAGCGGTAAATTCTCTAGCGGTAAAGCGGTTGGTAGGTACTCGTATTCTTCTTAAGAAGAAAAGCATTTATATCCAAAATAATACAATAGATCAATTTTTTAGCCTCACATACTTTCAATCCTCACAACACATACATATTCACACTAAATACACACTACACAACAAAATTTCCTTTATATGTTATTGAATTTTAACAACTTAAAAACCTACTGCATGCCTCTTTTTCTGTCGTGTTTTTGTTTTTTTTTTTGTTTATCACAAGGAACAATCTCCATAGCTCAAAGCAGTGCCGACCAAACCTCGCAATCTACTAGATTAAACTGTGATTAAATGCGTTTTTAGACGCGAGTTGCTACTCACCGCACTTACTCTCGGCACGCTCTTTGTTTCTCATAATTTACTACCTTCTCCCATCAGGTACGAGCGAAAATGACAACAATAACATCTGTATGGACATTAATTTTAAAAAGGTTTTTACGACGGTTTTAAACTATTTTTAAGTCTGGAGTGTGTATACGTAGTTTTTTTTCCAATTTTTAAAACTTTCGCCATGGTCTACTTTTAGATCATGTCTGTCAGTAGTAAGTAACATGTAAATACACAATGTTGTAGAGCAACTTTGTAGTTTAACTATCTTCGAAGTTCTAAAACAATATAAACTTAGAATCTAATCTTCTTATTAAACTTTTTTATATACGTACCCAAGTAGCACTTTGGTTAAACGAATTGACGACACGTATAATAGATTTAAAGTAGGTATCTATCTACTTGTTTATAATATTGAGATTATAGACCTATTAGTTTGATGTCCAACATCTATAAAGTCTTTTCAAAAATAATTATATCTCGAATCACTTCCACACTCGACGAAAACCAACCAAAGGAACAGGCGGGTTTCCGCAGTAAATACTCAACAATAGACCATATACATGTCCTAAGGCAAGTGCTACAAAAATATAATGAATACAATAAAACATACTATCTGGGATTCGTTGATTATAATAAAGCCTTTGACTCCTTGGAACATGATTACATATGGGAAGCACTGCGTATACAGGGAATACATGGAAAGTACATACGAATACTACAGAACATATACTCCAAAAGTACAGCCCAAGTTAGGCTTGAAACTATGGGAGAAGAATTTCCTATAGAGAGAGGTGTCCGGCAAGGGGACCCTATTTCACCCAAGTTGTTTTCAGCAGCTCTAGAGATTATATTCAGGAATATGCAATGGGATCATGAAGGATTGAACATAAACGGTGTAAAGTTAAACCACTTACGTTTTGCAGATGACCTAATCTTATTCTCAGAGTGTCCATTAAAACTAGAACAAATGTTACAACAAATATCAGACCAAAGTGCGAAAGCAGGGCTTACAATGAACACGGCAAAGACAAAAATTATGACTAATACTTCACAGACATATAACATCACAGTCAATACAAAGAAAATAGAATATGTAGAAGAGTACGTATATCTAGGGCAGCTTATAGCCGCAAAAGATACTATGCATAAAGAAATTGAAAGAAGGATAGCCAACACATGGAAAAGATATTGGTCTCTCAGCGAAGTTATGAAAAATAAAGACATGCCAATCAAAGAGAAAAGAAAAGTATATAATATGTGCATTTTACCATGCTTAACATATGGTTGCCAAACATGGGCATGGACAGAAAAATTAATGAATAAAGTAAAAGTATGCCAAAACGGAATAGAGAGAAGTGTAATAGGCGTCAAGAGAAAAGATAAAATAAGATTAGCAGAAATAAAGAACACAACTAAATTTAAAGATGTGAAAAAGGTATGTAAGACTTTAAAATGGAGATGGACAGGACATATGCTGAGAGAGACGAAAGAGAAATGGACAAAAATAATAACGGAGTGGTATCCCAGGAATGGGAAAAGAAGCAAAGGGAGACAAACGAAACGTTGGGAGGATGACCTTAAAAAAGTGGCTGGTCCAGAGTGGATGAGAACAGCAAGGGACAGAGAGAAATGGAAGTCTTTAGAGGAGGCCTTTGTCGAAGGACAAACTGTTGACAGAAACCGATCGTCTATATAATATAGACTAGTATTTCGGTGGGTGCCGCGGCCCGCAAGCGGACCGCGGAGGTCGGCTGTGTTGAGCTTTTCTTTTGACAGGAATCCTAAAAAAAATTTTTTTTTATGAGTTTCGACGTTTTAGTTTTTGGCCTGAAACCAAATCTTCAGTGGGGGCACCTAAAAGCCGCAAAACAAACTTTCATGACTTTCGTGATTGCAGTGTTGTGAGCTGTTTTTTGACGGGAACCTGAATCTGATTTGGAGCACCTCAAACCCGTGAATACAAATTTACTATCAGACCCCCGCGACCTCATTCGCGTTAAAAGACTACTATTTGAGCTGTTCTTTATTTCTTTCAATACTTCAGACCAAACAACCAACAATACCGCGAACGAACGCGCGAACAAACGCGCGAAGCGCGCTAATAAACCAACCTAATAACCAACCAACCAACCCGCGAACAAACGCGCGAACAAACCAATCAACCCGCGAACAAACGCGCGAAACGCGCGAACAAACTAACCAACCAACCCGCGAACAAACGCGCGAAGCGCGCGAACCAACCAACCAAATAACCAACCAACCATCCCGCGAACAAACGCGCGAAACGCGCAAACAAACGCGCAAACAAACCAACCAACCAACCCGCGAACAAACGCGCGAAACGCGCGAACAAACGCGCGAACAAACGCGCAAACAAACGCGCGAAGCGCGCGAACAAACCAACCAAATAACCAACCAACCAACCCGCGAACAAACGCGCGAAACGCGCGAACAAACCAACCAACCCGTGAACAAACGCGCGAAGCGCGCGAAGAAACCAACCAAATAACCAACCCGCGAACAAACGCGCGAAACGCGCAAACAAACGCGCGAAGCGCGCGATCAAACTAACCAAATAACCAACCCGCGAATAAACGCGCAAACAAACGCGCGAAACGCGCGAACAAACCAACCAACTAACCCGTGAACAAACGCGCGAAGCGCGCGAACAAACCAACCAAATAACCAACCCGCGAACAAACGCGCGAAACGCGCAAACAAACGCGCGAAGCGCGCGATCAAACCAACCAAATAACCAACCCGCGAATAAACGCGCAAACAAACGCGCGAAACGCGCGAACAAACCAACCAACTAACCCGTGAACAAACGCGCGAAGCGCGCGAACAAACCAACCAAATAACCAACCCGCGAACAAACGCGCGAAACGCGCAAACAAACGCGCGAAGCGCGCGCTCAAACCAACCAAATGACCAACCCGCGAATAAACGCGCAAACAAACGCGCGAAACGCGCGAACAAACCAACCAACCAACCCGCGAACAAACGCGCGAAGCGCGCGATCAAACCAACCAAATAACCAACCAATCAACCCGCGAACAAACGCGCGAAACGCGCGAACAAACCAACCAACCCGTGAACAATCGCGCGAAGAAACAAACCAAATAACCAACCTGCGAACAAACGCGCGAAACGCGCAAACAAACGCGCGAAGCGCGCGATCAAACCAACCAAATAACCAACCCGCGAATAAACGCGCAAACAAACGCGCGAAACACGCGAACAAACCAACCAACTAACCCGCGAACAAACCAACGAACCATCCCGCGAACAAACGTGGTATAATTTATTTTTGGCCATAAAAAAAAGCCGTAAAATTTTTAAAAAGTCGCCATTCTGGAAAAAAAATATGACATCACCAAATTGCCTAAGATTCTGAAAAATATTAGTTCCAGCTCTGTCCAGCTATCTGGCACCGTTTCTGCGGGCCGTTGACCCATCAGCTGAAGATGACCATAATCTCCACGTTTCAGAGTTTTAATCTAATCGCCAGATAAGACTGCGCACATTATAAAAATTTCAGCGCAATCGGAGAGTAAAATTTATTTTTAGCCATAAAAAAAAGCCGTAAAATTTTTGAAAAAGTCGCCATTTTGAAAAAAAATTATGACGTCACCAAATTGCCTAAGATTCTAAAAAATATTAGTTCCAGCTCGGTCCAGCTATCTGGCACCGTTTCTGCGGGCCGTTGACCCAACAGCTGAAGATGATCATAATCTTCAGGTTTCAGAGTTTTAATCTGCTCACCAGAAAAGACTGCGCACATTATAAAAAATTCAGCGCCATCAGAGAGTAAAATTTATTTTTGGCCATAAAAAAAAGCCGTAAAATTTTCAAAAAGTCGCCATTTTGAAAAAAAAATATGACATCACCAAATTGCCTAAGATTCTGAAAAATATTAGTTCCAGCTCGGTCCAGCTATCTGGCACCGTTTCTGCGGGCCGTTGACCCAACAGCTGAAGATGACCATAGTTTCCAAGTTTCAGAGTTTTAATCTGCTCACCAGAAAAGACTGCGCACATTATAAAAAATTCAGCGATATCAGAGAGTAAAATTTATTTTTGGCCATAAAAAAAAGCCGTAAAATTTTGAAAAAGTCGCCATTTTGTAAAAAAAATAGAACATCACCAAATTGCCTAAGATTCTGAAAAATATTAGTTCCAGCTCGGTCCAGCTATCTGGCACCGTTTCTGCGGGCCGTTGACCCAACAGCTGAAGATGACCATAGTTTCCAAGTTTCAGAGTTTTAATCTGCTCACCAGAAAAGACTGCAAACATTATAAAAAATTCAGCGCAATCGGAGAGTAAAATTTATTTTCGGCAATAAAAAAGCCGCAAAATTATTAAAAAAGATAGTATGTATGGTGATCGAAAATCAAAAGAAAAAAAAGTTCGCTTGTTTCGCTTTGCTCGCGGTGCTCGCTTCGCTCGTAAATAATTGTATTCAGGAGCACTTAGAACCCCTACATACAAATTTTCTGCGCAATCGGAGAGTAAAATTTATTTTCAGCCATATAAAAAAGCCGCATAATTATCAAATTAATCTAAAAAAAACACAACAACAAACTGTAATTTGAATTTGTATAGAATGATGGCCTGTGCGATGTAAAGCAGCCACACACGTAAGTTATTTTGGCTGGTGTATGACAGGTCCGTCTATGTATGCTTTACATATTTTTTTTTCTTTTTGAAGTGGCCAGTGCGTTGTAAAGCAGGCATTCACTACAATATTAACTACTTATAATTTGTGGTAGTGTATTTTGAAAAAGTCGCCTTTTTGAAAAAAAAAAAAAGACATCATGAATTTACCAAGATTCTGAACAATATTAGTTCCAGCTCGGTCCAGCTATCTGGCACCGTTTCTGCGGGCCGTTGACCCAACAGCTGAAGATGACCAGAATCTCAAGTTTCATATTTTTACTCTGCTCACCAGAAGAGACTGCACACATTAGAAAAAATATGACGTCACCAAAGGTCCTAGGGTTCTGTACAACTTTAGTTCGAAGTCAGTCAAAATATCGGTTTCCGACTCCACGGACCGTGGACCTGAAGGGTGAAGATGACCAAAATCTCCAAGTTTCAGACTTTTCCCATATACTACGGGGTATGAGCTACACTCCCTCCCTAGACCACTTTGGTCCATGACCACTCCTTCCGGGAGATCAATTCGGGTAAAGTTTCTCGAAAAAACGGCGCTCCGCCATCTTGAAAACGCCGCCATTTTGAAAAAAAAAAGTGACGTCATCAATGATCCCAGGATTATGGACAACTTTAGTTCAAGGTCACCCCAGCTATCTGGTACCGTTTCCGCGGGCCGTTGACACGATAGCTGAAGATGGACAGAATCTCCAAGTTTCGGACTTTTCCTCTACTCATCAGAGGAGGTTGCGTACTTCACCCCTACATCGTTTTGGTCCACAATCACTCCTTCTGGGAGAACTACTATGTCAATCAGTCAGTCAGTGAGTGGTAGTCGAGCTTTATAGTATATAACTAGTATTTCGGTGGGTGCCGCGGCCCGCAAGCGGACCGCGGAGGTCGGCTGTGTTGAGCTTTTCTTTTGACAGGAATCCTAAAAAAAATTTTTTTTTTATGAGTTTCGACGTTTTAGTTTTTGGCCTGAAACCAAATCTTCAGTGGGGGCACCTAAAAGCCGCAAAACAAACTTTCATGACTTTCGTGATTGCAGTGTTGTGAGCTGTTTTTTGACGGGAACCTGAATCTGATTTGGAGCACCTCAAACCCGTGAATACAAATTTACTATCAGACTCCCGCGACCTCATTCGCGTTAAAAGACTACTATTTGAGCTGTTCTTTATTTCTTTCAATACTTCAGACCAAACAACCAACAATACCGCGAACGAACGCGCGAACAAACGCGCGAAGCGCGCTAATAAACCAACCTAATAACCAACCAACCAACCCGCGAACAAACGCGCGAAACGCGCGAACAAACCAACCAACCCGCGAACAAACGCGCGAAACGCGCGAACAAACTAACCAACCAACCCGCGAACAAACGCGCGAAGCGCGCGAACCAACCAACCAAATAACCAACCATCCATCCCGCGAACAAACGCGCGAAACGCGCAAACAAACCAACCAACCAACCCGCGAACAAACGCGCGAAACGCGCGAACAAACGCGCGAACAAACGCGCAAACAAACGCGCGAAGCGCGCGAACAAACCAACCAAATAACCAACCAACCAACCCGCGAACAAACGCGCGAAACGCGCGAACAAACCAACCAACCCGTGAACAAACGCGCGAAGCGCGCGAAGAAACCAACCAAATAACCAACCCGCGAACAAACGCGCGAAACGCGCAAACAAACGCGCGAAGCGCGCGAACAAACCAACCAACTAACCCGTGAACAAACGCGCGAAGCGCGCGAACAAACCAACCAAATAACCAACCCGCGAACAAACGCGCGAAACGCGCAAACAAACGCGCGAAGCGCGCGATGAAACCAACCAAATAACCAACCCGCGAATAAACGCGCAAACAAACGCGCGAAACGCGCGAACAAACCAACCCGCGAACAAACGCGCGAAGCGCGCGAACAAACCAACCAAATAACCAACCAATCAACCCGCGAACAAACGCGCGAAACGCGCGAACAAACCAACCAACCCGTGAACAAACGCGCGAAGCGCGCGAATAAACAAACCAAATAACCAACCCGCGAACAAACGCGCGAAACGCGCAAACAAACGCGCGAAGCGCGCGATCAAACCAACCAAATAACCAACCCGCGAATAAACGCGCAAACAAACGCGCGAAACGCGCGAACAAACCAACCAACTAACCCGCGAACAAACCAACGAACCCTCCCGCGAACAAACGTGGTATAATTTATTTTTGGCCATAAAAAAAAGCCGTAAAATTTTTAAAAAGTCGCCATTCTGAAAAAAAAAAATTACATCACCAAATTGCCTAAGATTCTGAAAAATATTAGTTCCAGCTCGGTCCAGCTATCTGGCACCGTTTCTGCGGGCCGTTGACCCATCAGCTGAAGATGACCATAATCTCCACGTTTCAGAGTTTTAATCTAATTGCCAGATAAGACTGCGCACATTATATAAATTTCAGCGCAATCGGAGAGTAAAATTTATTTTTGGCTATTAAAAAAAAAGCCGTATAATTTTGAAAAAGTCGCCATTTTGAAAAAAAAAATGACATCACCAAATTGCCCAAGATTCTGAAAAATATTAATTTGAGCTCGGCCCAGCTATCTGTCACCGTTTCTGCGGGCCGTTGACCCAAGAGCTGAAGATGACCATAATCTCCAGGTTTCAGAGTTTTAATCTGCTCACCAGAAAAGACTGCGCACATTATAAAAAAATCAGCGCAATCGGAGAGTAAAATTTATTTTTAGCCATAAAAAAAAGCCGTAAAATTTTGAAAAAGTCGCCATTTTGAAAAAAAAATATGACGTCACCAAATTGCCTAAGATTCTGAAAAATATTAGTTCCAGCTCGGTCCAGCTATCTGGCACCGTTTCTGCGGGCCGTTGACCCAACAGCTGAAGATGACCATAGTTTCCAAGTTGCAGAGTTTTAATCTGCTCACCAGAAAAGACTGTGCATATTATAAAAAATTCAGCGATATCAGAGAGTAAAATTTATTTTTGGCTATAAAAAAAAGCCGTAAAATTTTGAAAAAGTCGCCATTTCGTAAAAAAAATAGAACATCACCAAATTGCTTAAGATTCTGAAAAATATTAGTTCCAGCTCGGTCCAGCTATCTGGCACCGTTTCTGCGGGCCGTTGACCCAACAGCTGAAGATGACCATAGTTTCCAAGTTTCAGAGTTTTAATCTGCTGACCAGAAAAGACTGCAAACATTATAAAAAATTCGGAGAGTAAAATTTATTTTCGGCAATAAAAAAGCCGCAAAATTATTAAAAAAGATAGTATGTATGGTGATCGAAAATCAAAAGAAAAAAAAGTTCGCTCGTTTCGCTTTGCTCGCGGTGCTCGCTTCGCTCGTAAATAATTGTATTCAGGAGCACTTAGAACCCCTACATACAAATTTTCAGCGCAATCGGAGAGTAAAATTTATTTTCAGCCATATCAAAAAGCCGCATAATTATCAAATTAATCTAAAAAAAACACAACAACAAACTGTAATTTGAATTTGTATAGAATGATGGCCTGTGCGATGTAAAGCAGCCACACACGTAAGTTATTTTGGCTGGTGTATGACAGGTCCGTGTATGTATGCTTTACATTTTTTTTCTTTCTTTTTGAAGTGGCCAGTGCGTTGTAAAGCAGGCATTCACTACAATATTAACTACTTATAATTTGTGGTAGTGTATTTTGAAAAAGTCGTCTTTTTGAAAAAAAAAAAAAGACATCATGAATTTACCAAGATTCTGAACAATATTAGTTCCAGCTCGGTCCAGCTATATGGCACCGTTTCTGCGGGCCGTTGACCCAACAGCTGAAGATGACCAGAATCTCAAGTTTCATATTTTTACTCTGCTCACCAGAAGAGACTGCGCACATTATAAAATATATGACGTCACCAAAGGTCCTAGGGTTCTGTACAACTTTAGTTCGAAGTCAGTCCAAATATCGGTTTCTGACTCCACGAGCCGTGGACCTGAAGGGTGAAGATGACCAAAATCTCCAAATGTCAGAATTTTCCCATATACTACAGGGTATGGGCTATACTCCATCCCTATACCACTTTGGTCCATGAGCACTCCTTCCGGGAGATCAATTCGGGTAAAGT
Organism: Metalampra italica; assembly: GCA_949699065.1. Lineage (NCBI taxonomy): Eukaryota > Metazoa > Arthropoda > Insecta > Lepidoptera > Oecophoridae > Metalampra > Metalampra italica. The sequence goes on along the minus strand of OX452971.1, from coordinate 10,563,124 downwards.
TTCTCGAAAAAACGGCGCTCCGCCATCTTGAAAACGCCGCCATTTTGAAAAAAAAAAGTGACGTCATCGATGATCCCAGGATTATGGACAACTTTAGTTCAAGGTCACCCCGGCTATCTGGCACCGTTTCCGCGGGCCGATGACACGATAGCTGAAGATGGACCGAATCTCCAAGTTTCGGACTTTTCCTCTACTCATCAGAGTGGACTGCGTACTTCATTCCTACACCATTTTGGTCCGCGATCACTCCTTCTGGGAGAACTACTATGTCAGTGAGTGAGTGGTAGTCGAGCTTTATAGTATATAATAATAAAATGAAATATGTGTATCAATATAAACACAGTCGGTAAAAAAAAAAAAATTATAAATACATATATCTATTATTGTAAACATTTTAACAGTAATAAAGGCTTATTTTATTTTTATTTATTATAATAGATTTAAAGTAGGTATCTATCTACTTGTTTATAATATTGAGATTATTACAAACTAAAGAAATTGTAGAAGATCACGTTTTATTCATTGCTTGCTTAAAAATAATGCACATCATAAAATAATATGGTGTTTAATATGCTTAACTGAAGAAGAAATTAATGTTTTTAAGTAAAGTTAATGTTTTTTTTAAACACAGCTATGACATCAAATGGAAAATGAATCCGAGATCCAATTATGTGCTCTTACTTCAACACTGAAGTTAAGAACACCGCAAGTTGCCGACGTTCAGTCTCCTGACGGTCGTGTAATCGTCTCCACTTTTTGTTCGACAAAATAACGAGCGCCTTGAGAATAGACTCGTTTCGAAGACATTGGAGGAGGTTAATTATCTTCAAAAGAGTAACTTTCAAAGATATGTATAGAAACTTCATAAAAGCTATTGAAATAAAAGAATGATAAATTGATTTAAATTGTAATTTATTTGACCCGATACGTACTTACAGGATATAGGTTATTAATTTACTTACCTTACAGTTTCAATTACTATGCCAAGAAAAAAAAACTTTAGAAATTAAGATAAATGTATTTAAAATGTTTTGAGAATTCAAAAGTCGATGTTTATGTAGTTACGAATCGATGACAATACTCTAAGTCAAATATACACTAGCAAATATTTATATTCTCTAGTCTAGCTTTTCTAGTTCAGACTTGTGAGCATAAGGAATTCGTAGATTACTACAGTGGAGACTGGAAATCTATATCATTTATCGTAGCTCACACTACAAGTCAAGACCAATCTCACATTCCCAAACCTAACACCGAAACTGAAACTCAATAAAATGTTCCCAAAAGCCGGCACTTCGCAAGAGAAGCGAAATCCAATAAACGGTGACTTCCACACAGGGTTGGCAACTGTAAATTTATTAGTTGAATGCCTTAAAATTCAAGAATATAGAAAACAAATACTTTTATCAAATCTTTTAACTTCTGAATTGAAATCTTATTCTTTGGTGTCATCAACGACTTATCACCTGTGTATGATGCTTTTATCGCTAAAAGTCCGCTGCTTGTAGTTAAGGATTTAACCACAATATCCCCATTTTTCTATACTTGCTTGTATTATGAACCTCAACCCTAAATTGTTATACTCAAGTGTCCTCTGGTTAAGCTGAGCCTAGTTCATTCATGAAATTTTTCAAGTTAAGCAATTATATCCAGGAAAGTTTCTAAAATTCCATGTAAGTATAGAAATATTCCAAGTATTATAAAAAAAGTCGACAAAGAACGAAAAACATCGTAACCCCATAATAATTAGACGAAGGCCGGCAGCCCTACGCCCACCTGCAATGTCTTCGCACCCTGGAATGTGTGGAATGCCGTTCATTACTGCCTCTGCACTTCTAACTTGTTACCTATCCAATTTATACGGATTTTAGGACAAGCATAAGGCGACGGAAAGAATTCGCGATTGTGTTTCTATGAAATTTCTTTGTACTTTTGAGAAGTAATAAGTGTCAATATTTTGGTTGTATGGACCTAGTAATAAAATACATAATCCAATTGACTTTTAAAGTCACCTATATACTTATCTATAAATTTCCATTATGGTCTGCCTTGTTTTAATTTAGCTTTTTGTTTTTTTTAGCGACCTTTCTTATTTTTACCAAGCAGATCGGATTTGCAAAAAAAATCTTGTTTAGCAATCTAATTGACCTGTCCCGCGTAACACGGGTGAAGTTGCTAACAGTATTGTGTATCCAATTAAAAATTTCAGTATTGGACGAGCGGCGAGATGGCATTTTTACAAACGCCTGCCTCGTTGCAAGTTGGATTGAACTTTTCTAATTACGCCAGGTCACTGACCCCGGCGCGGTGCGAACGGATTCATTACAAGTTTTTGATTAATTTGTTTCACTGAAATTATTTTAAATCAAAATTTGAACATTTTGAAAAACGAATCAAAGAACGCAGCAAAGTACACAGAAAACCTAGGTTGCGTCTATGTTTTTTTCTTAGGGGCCAGGAATGCCTGGCATCATTGCATCGCAGAGTTTAAATGAATTTTATGAATGTAGGTACATCATTATTATTATTATTATATTTATAGTTATTATGATAATTTAATTTTTTATAACCATGCCGTACATTGATTTGTTTTTTATTTTGACAATGTTATTATTTTGATGAAGTTCTTACTTATTTAGGTATTTCAATTTTACTAGGTATTGACAGATAAGCACTGCGTATTATTCTGACGAATAAATTATTTACAATTTAGGTGACACTTCGGGTCACTGACCAACGGAGTAAATATGTAAGTACCAACACGTTCTTATTTTTAACAATTTGTCTTACAGAGAGTTAAGTATATATAGAGCTACAAAACATCAATTACATCACACATACGAGCGAAAAATGAAGTCGTCAAAGGAAAGCAAAATTGCGCAACAGCACAAATAACGCGGCCAAACAACACGGCAATAAAGATTTATTGCTGAGATTTTTTAAGAACCGTGAAACTTTGCGCAAGGTTTGAGAGGTAGCGACAGCGAGCAGCGGAGACTTCATTGTAGAAAACCTAGATTAAGGTTGTCTTGTAAGGGGAATGAGTGTCCTGGGTATACCCAACCCTAAACAGGATCCCTTTGCTCGCATAATATTTTATTTCCTAAGTTACTTGGGCATAATCTTAAATTATATTCATATTTCTTTAAAAAAAGACTGTATTTAATTTTTGACGATCGTTAATAGCGACTTATATGCGACCTTAAATAATGTATAATTACGTATGTATACGGGGACGGACCTTATAATGTTCGTTTGTACTTTGTCTTGTCTTGTCTTGTCTTGTCTTGTCTTGTCTTGTCTTGTCTTGTCTTGTCTTGTCTTGTCTTGTCTTGTCTCGTCTCGTCTCGTCTCGTTTCGTCTCGTCTCGTGTCGTGTCGAGTCGTCTCGTCTTGTCTTATCTTTTATCGTTCAGTTAAAAGTTAGCACTTCTTTTGTTTTGTTTTGTATCGTCCCGCTCGTTTCTTGTCACCTAAATAGTGAAACATGCGAAAAAGTTAATGAACTGACGGAAGAAGGCACAGGCGTCGCCATGGTGATGATTTGGAACGTGTATTGAGGAAAATTTATGAAATTCTGCGTGTAATGCGATAAAATTGCTGACTCAGATATTTAATGAAATAATTTTTCAAATTGACATAATACAGCACAAATATATTGACATTGACATTCAACATTTTGACATATTATTGATCTCATTTTGAACTTACATACCTGTGTGAATTTTTTTACTACAGTATTCATTCCGGAGGTAGATGTACAAATACTAACTAGTGAATTCCTTTTACAAGATACTTAAATCCGAGATTTGGATAAAAGTTGAATCTGATTTAATCATGCGAAATGAATATAAAAAGTTTGAAGGTAAGTTAAAGAGCTTGTTTTAGGAAGCATTAAGTTGTAATAACTTCCTCTAAATAGCAGATAATTGGTACTCCAATACAATGCATTCCCAGCTGTAATAAATGATAATTTACTGTTTTACTAACTGACATATAGTTTGGACTAGACTATGTAAGACTATGTAATAGACTATGCGAACCTGGAATGCAGTACACTCTAATAGTACTCTAGCATAACTCTATTTGTGCTAGGGGATTTATTGACCAAGAATTTATGCGTCCTGCCTGCATAACCCGCACGGGTCATAGGCTGAAGAATTATTGCATGTAGGATACACCAATGCACCAAAATAAACCAATTAGACCAATGTAAAATGAATGGATCGACATACTTAGTACACTCAACAAAAAAGATAGGTAAACAGGCTCATTACATGGCTATACTCTAGCCCTGTAATGTGCCTGCTTACCTGTTTTTTTTGTTAATTGTATTTATAATACGAATAAAGAAAAAACATGGCTATCTGTATTCATTATCAGCCTGAGCGATACATTTTTTCCCCCAATCACCTTTTAACCAGTGTTTTCTCAATGATATCTAAGGGTTTAATTTTGATACGGTGTAATAGTTAATTACGTTAATGCACGCAGTCCACGTAGCAGTGCAGTAAATGAAAATGCCACAGATTAGTTAATAGTTACTATGAATAATGACTTTTTATATACAACTAGTAGACGCCCTGCGACTTCGTTCGCATTAAATAGTATTCTATATATTATTCCGGGATGTAAGCTAACACTGTACTAAGTTTCATCAAATTCCGTTCAGACGTTTTTGAGCAACAAAATAAATATGTAATTAAAAAAAAACATAGAGAGAGTGACATATCACGTTAGAGTCCATCGAAAAGTGAGCTTTTGTGTCTTACGGTAAACAATAGTTATAGCAAGACTGCAAAGTTGGTTATTTTGTGCGAGTACTAGTATTGAAAACTGAGCAAGCGAAGGGTTTCAAGGTACGAGACACAAAATAACTTTGCTGCCGAGCGCAACACACAATTTTTCACCTGACTACAGCGAGGAAAATACTAGGTGAATTGAATCCTTTCGGCGGTTTAGAACCACATATAATAATAATAACCACAATTAGAATTGACCACTTATTTAAATGTCCATCTTCTACAAATTAGAAGAAAAGTTTTAAAAAGTTTTTTTCCAGGTGCAGTTTTCCAAGCAGATTTCGAATAAGAAAGTATACCCTTCTGAGCTTGTGAGGTGAAAAATATTATGTGAATCTTATCCAAAGAGTTTGGAATTGTCCGTGATCTAATTTAATGTGTTTATTCATACGTCATTGCGGTAATTTGAAACGGAAATGAAATAAAAATGTGGGTAGAAAATAATCCTGTATAATTCTATAAATGCTTGTCTACGTGGGCGTTGCTGCCCACACAATATCACGTAGGCACGATTTATTTTATTGCAAACAAAATGCGTCGCAATATTAAGTGAAGGTTCATGTTTCTACATATTTCACGTAAATACCCCGTTTCTTTCACAATAACATGACAGATTACCATGTTTTACTCTATACAAACAGCACTATTACCACGCCAACTCGATCGAGCTTTGGCGAACATAATTTTCCCGTTATATTTCTCACAACCACATACTCCTTACACAAAATGTATACTTACACTCACTCAACATACATAAATATTATTAAGTGTTTCTCTTGTTTGCTATAATTTTATACAGATACATGATTTTATAACCTTGTTTAACAATGAAAACCTGTTATTGGCCTTGTGTTTGGTTTAGTTTTCTGAACTTCGAAATCGCTTTTCGCGTTCTCTGAAATAAAAATGCTCTATTCGTATGTTATTTCTATGTTTGTTGTTCTGTGTTTAAAATTACTACTTACTTAGTAGTTTTTTTTTGCATTTTTAAGAAAATTTGTCATTATTCCAGAAGCATAGGTACCTATATAGAATCTGCTGGCCATTATTTTGTTTGAGTTGTGTTAATATTATTCGTAACTTATTCGACTTCTTCGTACAGATGAGGGCAGTGAGACAGCGGGGTGTAGCGGGCACGTGGAATTTATAAATCGAGAAACAATAGTAACGTCATATTTCGAGGCAGCCCTACGCCCCAACTAGGCTGACTCGAAGTAGAGGACCACACCCCACCTACGTGAGGTAATCTGGTTATTTCTACCGTGGGATTGTCACGTTCTTGATAGCAGCGTTTTTGGGCGTTTGATATGAACATCAAAGAGAAAACATGGATTTTATCTTTATGAATGTTTTGTAATTTATTACACGTAATAAATAAATTGTAATTAAGAAACATTATATTAAGTATGTTAATGAAATCGTCAAAAAGTAAAATTAATACTAAGTAGTATATTCGTATAATTATATGCGAGCTATGGAGAAGGCTACCTATATACGCGCAGCTTTGGGGGAAGCGGCTGGATGCTGAGAGCGGAGAACCGGGTGGGGTGGCGTTCCCTGGGGAAGACCTATGTCCGCCAGAGGACGTTAAAAGGCTGATATAATAATGATGATGATGATATTGTCACATACAGATATAATAGTTTATAACAGTGAATGTCCTTGGCATTTTGTAACCAAGGTGGCAAAGTTGGCACACGCTGTGACATAAATATCTACATAACACCCAAGTATATTTGTCTATGTTTTGCATCAGCATTTTCCTAATAGTCTATTGGCCGCCAAGACTGCCAAATCGCCGATGACTTGGCGTTAACTGCCAAAACAACTGTGTACGTGATGCCAGCGGAACCGGTGCCAAATATGCATGTGTTTAGGCCCTAATGAGCGGATCGGTGATTTGGCTTTACCTACTCTGTTTTGTTTGTTTGAGGCCATATTAGTTAGTTTAAAAACAGTTTAGTGTGAACGATGTTAGAATGAACTAAACGTTGCCAATATACCTACTGTGTCTTATCTTGTAAGGCGCCAGGAACACCTGGCGACTCTGTAGATCTGTTGTGCCAAAGCCCTGTCCGCCAACGGCGCCCTAATCCGTTTTTGGTGGACTCCAGATGCGCTTTAAAGTAAAAATCCTAATTGGCATATGCAGGTTGGCCAAAGAAGCGGTGGGCAGATGATATAGTGGAAACCGCTGGCAGGAACTGGTGGAGTCTGGGCACAGAGAGAGAGAGAAATGGAAAAAGGTGGCTTACACCCAAAAGGGATCCACTTAAACACTATTATTAAATATAAATACTAGCATTAAGTTAAGACAATGTAAGAATTGGAATATAAAGCTTTATTATTATTTATTATTATATGCAGGTTTCCTCACGATGTTTTTCTTCAGCGGAAAACCTATATAATAAACTGTACTTGAGTTCCGAAAAAATCATTGGTATGCGCCAAGGTACGGTAGACCGCGCGTCAGTAGAAACAAAACCAATATAAACTGGTCTCTCATAGTATTGAAACTTCCTAACAGGCTAGGCCAACTCAAGGTCAAAGTGTTACCAGTGACGTGCGGTCGACTGTTCGAACCCACGACCTTAAGAACATGAGGCAACGAGCAAAGACTTTTTACATCATGTAATGTATGTGCATATTTCTACCAAATATCGTAAGCAAATTAAGCTCGCATTATTCACCCCTCTAAATTGGAGCTAATAATGGCGCCGGATTGAACCCGGGACCGCCGCGCGCGACTGACGGGGGTCTATTCAAAAACGTCGCTTTATCCTGCTTTTCATGAAGAAAACATGTTTTATGTGTGAGACGTGTTGATTGACGATGAGACTTCAAAGGCTTTCAAACGGTGTCAACGCCTAAAGAATAAATGGGTTAAGTTTTGTTATACATACGTCCACGCGTAAGTATACGTACCTACTTACTTATAAGTATCGGTTCAGCATGATCTCTTTTTAGGAATCCGTCGATACGGATACCCTTGCAGTTATGTTTTATATCTGTCTGTTTGTTTCCCGCATCACTAACTACCGGACTGATTGAGCTGAACCTTGGAACATTTTGTGTAATCAAAACATCTATCTCAAACTCAAAATCTAGTGGACCGATTGAGTTGATATTTTGAACATACATGGATATTCCGTTTTCTCTTTAGGTGTCTAACGAAAACAAAGTTTATTCTCTCCAGCTTCTCTCTAACTCCAGCAGCAAAAACAGGCTTATTTTACCGTGTAAACTTTGGGGTCCACTTAGGAAAACCATCTAATTATTGTTGTTTTCAAGCCGCAAACACGGCAAAACGCATTTTAGAATTGCCACGTAATAATCACTAACGGAACCCGATTGTGTACTGTACGGCATACGCTTAGCTTTAGACAGACTTAATTTAATTATACAAGTCTTTCTTTTCACGTTAAATTACAATGTCAAACTGTACTTCGTTATGTATTTATGTTCTCACAAAGGTTGTAGCAATTAATTACAACAAACATCCAAAAACTTTGCTCTTCATTTCCTTTCACCTCACCTTAATTTAAGGCGCCGTCGGATATTTCAATTATTCCAGAAACAAAGTACCTTTCAAATGAAACAAACTTTTCTATTTGTTAACATTTGTTACAAGTTTTCATTGAATATGAATGTATGATTTATTCAGAACTGAATTCTGTTTTGATCTTAGGCTTCGTGAATTGTGAATTACATTGGAAATTTTAATTACTTTTTCGAAGTTCTTAGGTTTTTATTAAGAAAGTCAAACTGATAGTTATCTGTTCTACTTTCTTCTCAATCTGAAAGTTCCTTTATAACATTACCGCTATGCGAAAAGTCTTGCATTTCTTCATATTTTTCTAAATCTTAATTAAAATATCTATGTGAAGATTTCCTACTGAAAATAGTGAATTTTCACCGCCATTCAATTTCAATTTCAATTTATTTAAATAAACTTATGCCACGACACTCGGTCAATGTCACTTTGTCTAAAGCGATTTTATTACCTTAAAATTTGGTACTAAACGCATCTACTAATCCTTTCAGCCAGTCTAAGGACGTCTGGAAGAGATCCCATGACGGGATAATTGCGCCATTGTACATACTTACCTAGCTTTATTTCATTTGTTATTGTTTCTGTAAATGTTGGTAGGTACAATAAAGCGTTTATAAGTACATAACCGGCGATCGGGAATACTTACATAACATACTTTACCTAAGTTGTCCAGGTATTTAATGAAGATACCATCTCGGTCCATTATGTCCCTTTCCAATAATATCCTTTCCCAAAATGTCATTTTCCCGAAATATCCGTTTCCTGAATGTCATATTCCGAAAATGTTACTTCCTCAAACATTGTAAATCTCCTTATTAGGTACGTAATAATTTTTCTTCATAAGACAGAGTAATACTAAGGTTACTATATGAAAACTAAAATACAACCTCGGCTAAACCTGCGGATAAAGGGCTTTGTAGCGATGTACTTCAATCTTCTTAGCGGGCGCCGCTTTGTGTTTGCAATATTGCTGTGCGGGCTAGATTTACCGCGCGCTCAACATTTTAAACTGAACATTAAAAATAATATTTTTATGATTTTGATTTTTAGATTCAGAGGAATAAGTCTAAGGTCATATAAATTGGTAAGTTCAACAAGCCATTTCCGTGTCATATTTTTTTTTGTATTTATGAAGTTGAAGTGTTACTATCATTTACTGTTATATATTATCATATTGTGATAAATAAAATAGTCTCTCTTTTTGCGCATAAAACTAATTTATCTGTATGACCCAAAGGTTAGCTGGTAGAGAATGCCATTGGCGTTAAGTTCGCTTTTTGTACAAATTAGTGCAATAAAATTTTAAATAAATAAATAAAAATCAAAAAATTATCATTCGAGATGTGTGAAGAATGATACTAGGGTAGGTGAAGAATGATCTACGAGTACTATTCAGCAACTATAATGAGTCACTCCGCGTCTCCCGCTTCCCCTACGTCACCCCGCGGTGATAGGTACTGAGTGCAAAAACGATTGAGAAAGTATTGGGTGAAAGTATGGGAATAAATTATTATTCATTTATAATTTCAATAAAAAATTAAACATTGTGTTAGAAGCAGATAAACAAAAAAATCTTTATCTTTAATCATTTGTTAATAATTATATACATAATTATTTACGGGTCATACACACGAAATAGTTTTATTTACCTTGCCCGACGTTTCGACCAGGTTACACTAAATAAAACTATTTCGTGTGTAAGACCCGTAAATAATTATATAATTATGAATACAAAGCGCGAAAGTCTAAAATGTATCATTTGTTAATGGCACGACATCACTTATGCCGCTCGACCAATCACATTTATGCGAACGGTACTGTCGCGCTATGACGAGAGCGGGCGGGCGAGATAGGGAAGCGGGAGGCGGAGGAAGGCCAAGGCCAAGTGACTCGTTTCAGTTGTCGGGTACTACCTATGTAAATAGGAGGGACTCGACACAACCAATGCTTTCCTTAATTAGTAGGTACTGTTATTTTCCAATAAAAATTTAACAAACTTTCAACAAAAACCCTACATTGAAATCCAGGAAAATTTCATTCCGCCATATTTCCAAGTCTCCATGAGCCGTGAACGAAACAATTTGTCTAGCGCCCTGGGGCGATAATAACACCGCAATGGCAATAAAAAATCAACGACAAATCTCAAAATCCCCCGGACGGCCAACTAGGCACGCCTTCGAAATTATTAAGCCTTTTGCGAAGTCCCACTGTACACTCTGTTAAAGAAAAAGCGAGCCTCAGCGTTATAAAATAAAGTTAAATTTGTTGTGGTATTGCTGCGGCATGGTACATCTTGCTAGTACTGACGTTAATAAAGTGAACGCCGTCTTGAATGTGTGGGTTCCGTCATGTAACTTTTCTCAAAATTATTCCATTTGATACACATAAAGTCTTTATCTGCATCTACATAACTATTTATTCTAGTCACTTAGAAAGTAAAGACTTATTTAGGCCGGTCGTTAATTAACGTTTGTTTGTTCAATAGGGAAGCGATATTGATGCAACAAAATCCGTTCAGACGCATAGTACCCAGAAACGCAAAATACCTTATATACAATAATCGCTGACACTTAATATGATTTTGATTGAAAGCAAAAAAAAGAAACAAATAATTTGTTTTTCAATTAAATCTAAAGATAAAAAAAACTTGTCTCAAAGATCAAATAATCTTTTCCAAAATCTGACTTTAAATTGTATATACAGAGAATCTTCGCAATAGGTTATCCTTTTTGACGAAACCCTAATACGTGTTTACGATGTCATGGAATTTTACGCCGTAGGGTTTAATAGTCGACATGCTTACTGTCTCTCTCTGGTCAGTAGAGTGCCATATTTGCTGTCCTTTTCTACGGTCAGTTCATTCAATCTGACTTCCATATAATCCAATACCAGACTGGACAGGATTTGTAAGGCACTTTGGGATCTCTCGTTTCCAATGCGCCACATATTCGTTTCTCGGGGACAGCAGTTGAGGTATAAAATTGAAAATATGAAATGTATTTTAAAAATAATAATTTCTAAAATGGAATGCTGATTATCAATGACATTAGGTATAGCAGTTTTATTTCCTGGAAACGTTTTTTAATAGTTGAATTTATTCCAATTCATATATTTACCTACCTAATTGGCTTCCTCATCAGGTCTCAAAATAATAGTAAGTACGACTGCCGAGGGCGGTAAGTAAGCAATTGTTGGAGGAATGAGTCAAAGAGTCAATGAGTTCTAAGAGATACATACTTTCCCGCTTACGTTATGTGCTTTTAGTTGTTTAGTGAAGACCAGTTTAATGTTGTAAGTACAATATTACAATTATTTGCAACGTAAACACTAAATTTCGAAGCGACGAAATAAATTTAATAAATTAAGATTATAGATTTTTGAAATATATCCGTCCCTAATGTGTCTTAATCTTCATTAGAAAGACATTAAAGTTAGTAAAGTTCATGAAAATATGCAAAATTTAATTTAATATTTTTTTCTGCATGTGTGCTACGAAGCTACGGCGTAGGCTTTGCTACGAAATACACACTTTTTGCAACAGTTTACGTGGATTTCTAAGAATCTGTTATTTGTAACATCTAATTAAGCACATACTATTTAAACACCCCTTATTTACTTCCTAATACCTCTACAGTAGGATGCAAAGCACATAATCTCGTCAATAGTTGTCCCACCATGACGGGATTACCGGACACGCGTGCGGTCCAATTGAAAACGGAGAGCGATCATCACATCGAAAACAAATCCTTATCTATATTTATATAATTATTTACGGGTCTTACACACGAATAAGTTTTATTTTCCTTTGCCCGACGTCTCGACCAGCTCACACTGGCCGTGGTCACGAGCTGACTGGAGAGGCGAGCTGTCAGTGTTGGCCGCTGTGAGTGGTTTCTGAAACTACCCTCTCCTGGTCTTGTACTATTGGATTGTCTGGCTAAGGTAAATAAAACTTATTCGTGTGTAAGACCCGTAAATAATTATGAATACATAGCGCGAAAGTCTACAAATCCTTATCCACTCATTAACTGCCATTAAAGCCTAACTAGGCTGGTTGGTTAACCAACTGGCTGCGCACTCGCCTCGCGTTCATACTGAGGACGGGTTTGAACCTTCATCATCATCAGCCCTTCAACGTCCACTGCTGGACACAATAAAAAAATCAAATCAACAGCCTATTAACTTGTCCCCACTGCTGGAGCTCAGGCCTACCCTCTCAACGAGGACGTTCAGACTAAGCTCACCACGCTAGACCAGTGCGGGTTGGTGGGCTGCGCATACGCCTAAGAAGAAACAGCGTATGCAGGTTTCCTCACGATGTTTTCCTTCACCGTTTGAGAGAAGTGTACTAAAGTTTCGAGAAAAACCCATTGGTTTCTGAACATCAGGCCTTCCCTAATGAACGCCACCACACCCGGTCCTCTCCCCACCGCCTCCTTTCACCCCGTTCGAACCTTGCCCGTATCAGTAAGTTTTTCGGAACTTACGTACGGTTTATCGTAATAACACAGACTTTTCTGTGAAGGAAAACATCGCGTGGAAACCTGCATCATTTCTATTCTAAAGACACTTTCTAAAATATTGTTTTCTAATTGAAATATAACATACAAGCTGCAGACAGACATTTTTTAATATTTAAAGTTGATTCTCATTTTATATCAGTCGAAACGCAACCTCCTTTGACTTTCATCCCAACTTTACAATGTCCGTAGCACATTTGATTGATTTATCACTCTGTTTGTCGTTCGACAATGCGAGAGATGAACAATGAACAATGCACATTGTTTCATCACCCGGGATCATCGCGTGATTAGTGGGATCAGACTTATCCATCATACATTACGTTTGTAAAGCGCGGTTGGTAAGGAGATATTGTTATAAATATAAGCTGCCACCCTTTAATTACCTACTTTATATATTTCTATTCTATTCTAAGATTGTATTTAAACATTTCACGATTGGTTATTTACCTACTACATACGAGCAAATAATGCATCCTAGTAATATTATAAATTCGAAAGTAGCTCTGTCTGTTTGTGACCTTTTTACGCCTTAACCGTTGAACAGATTTCGATAAAACTTGGCAAGGAGATGTCCCGAGAAAGAACATAGGCTACCTTATGTCTCAAAAAATAACCTATAAAAATGCCCATTTGTATGGGAATCCCATCACTTTTTAAGTTAGGGAAATAAAAATGAAGACGCTGCACCAAATGAGAGTATAGAGAATCAATTTAAAGATGAAACCAATAATGCTGAAACTTCAGAACATTCCTAACAGACGCGCACTCACTCCTACCATGTAGTTTATATTCCTAAGTATACATAGATAGGAAAAACAATGGTTTTAAATCACGATCTAAGGTTTGAATTACAAATGAAATGAAAAATGAAATAAAAATAAAAAATCATATTAGACTTTTGGTAAGACAAAGTATTACGTGTTTCAATGTTTTTTTAAACATATTCAACGCGTGGGAAGCCGCAGGCAACAGTTAGTACCGACTTGACATTTTATTACCTATATTTGGTACAAGTTCAGTGAGTGCTACGTCGTCGTAGCATCAGTAGTATGTGTAGCATGTATTTAATACACTATAATATATATATATATATTTTAAATTGTCTCCATTGGTACATGGCCCAGCTGGGGATCGAACTCCAGATCTTTCGATATGATAGGCCGCGTCTTATCCCCTACGCCACTGACGCTCGCCAATGGGTTTTTTCTCGAAACATAAGTACATTTACTGACTGCTCTCAAACGGTGAAGGAAAACATCGCGAGGAAACCTGCATACGCCGAAGAAGAAATTCTTAGGCGTATGTGAATTCCACCAACCCGCACTGGGCTAGCGTGGTGGACTATAGCCCGAACGCCCTCGTGGAGAGCAGTGGGGACATTAATAGACTGTTGATGATGATGAAATTGTCTCCTGAGATATTTACAAATAAAGGCGTCTCCTCAAAAAGGACAAGCCGACTTCAATACTGAGATACAGAAAGGGAACAATCTTCTATAAATAATCCTATGGGATTTCTTTCTTAAAATGATAGCGGAACGTATGATTAAATTGCAGAACTGTGTCAAATAGCGTAATATTTCTATCTGATTAAATTCCAGGGAACAATGAACTGAATGAAATTAATAGGTATGACTGTAGGTATAATTTAATATTTCTTTATTGTACTTAGGCTTATTACCTAAGTTAAACATCATAATTTAATATTTAAATTCTGTAGTCGTTAAAAAAAGTAAAGCTTTATCTTAACCAAGCAGAGGCTAAAAAGTTTAATAAGTCTCATTTTCAGGACAAATAATTGTGGTTTTCAGCTTAAGAGTTCATTTGGAATCTTTCCAAATTTAGTTTTAACAGGAAAAATATATTCCGGAGGCTACAAAGGAGTATATTTTCGGCTTTCACGCAATAATAAAAGAATAACTGTACTGTTTCGACTTTTCTAACTAACCAATTTACAACTATATACAATATGCGAAATTGGGCATAATTTAACAAAGGTTACATCCAGGATGGCTAGCTTATGAATTATGATACCTTTGTCTTTTTCATTAATAAAAAATCATATCAAAAGAAACGAAAGAATAGGAAAGAACGGAAAGGAACAGTATCTAATACAGCGCATTTTCGAAAATCAAGCAATTAATCTGCTAACTTTATTTCAATATAAAAATTAACTATACCTTATGGTTCTTAACCCTATAACGTACGTAACGTAAACGTAACTTCTACCAACTTACAGTTCTGAGGTAAAAAGGTTTATTTTAACTTGAAAATGATACAACAAATGACTGTTTTAACAACAGACATAACTCGTGTCTATTTTGTGTGAGGGTTTGTGTTACCATTCACATAAAGTAGCAGCAATAATTCGTATTGTTGTTAAACGCGCCGCACTGGGATTAATTATTAAGTGCCTCCAGTTACAGGACCCTATAAATAATAACACCCTTGTCAAAAAGGCTTAGAACACGCCCTATGCTGCGATGACGACGGAGAATGTAGGCAGTACATAAATATACATACCTAAGTACATATCTTTGCTCTATATTCTGAGGAAATTATGGAGCAATATCAATAATATAGTTTTTTAAATAACCTGTGAATTTCTTGCCTCTTTTCCCTAAGTCTAATTTTCCATTGTAATATATTGAATTTTGTGTGTATTGTTTTGTATTTAAATTGTAATTTTATAGGAAATTCCTGAAATAAAGAATTTATTATTATTGCTTAGGACAGAGATTCGTATAATAGGTATTCAGAAAGCGATGTCCTAAATATACCAATGTACCAAGAGTGCGTAAAACAACGCAAGTTCGAACTACACTTTCTTTATGATCATTAATTGATCTAATACGATTATTCGAAGAATTGATGTTTGAAAAAACTCAATGGGTTGATCTCGAAACTTAAGTAGACCTGTGGTACATTTAACGACTGCTTTCAAACGGTGAAGCGAAACCTTGCATTTGGAAAATTCAATTTGGTCATATTCGTTAAAAATCTAGTAATCTGATAGAATCTCTAAATTCTCAAATGATTTCAATAAATCATTTCTTTACTATTTTAATTAATAATGTCTATCTCTGACTTAAAGTAATGTACATATTTAGATACATGCAGGATAATATGCGTTTTGGACTTAATCATATTGGACAAAATAGGATTTGGGCGTAAATTCATGCGAGTTGGACAAAATGAGACTGAGCACTAACATTAATTCATGCTTTATTACTATTGTTTAGCTGGATTTGTTAGGCGTTGGGTCCAATACGAAATTTGTCCTAATCGTATTTCGTAGAAATACGCCATTGTGTAGTACTGTTAAAAAGTGTGTAGGTACCTACCTGCTGCGGAATGTTACACTAAAATAATAATAAACAATTGAATAAGTAAGAGGCTTTTGCTTTATGACGCCATATTGTAATTACCACGCTATTGCTCATAAAATCAAACTAACCAAACATTGATTTTGCCGCTATATTATCTGTTTACACCAAAATGATCAATGAGAACTTCGCAGTAATTAATTAATACAAAACTATTAATTTGTATTAAGCGCACAGCAAATTGAATTCGGGGTAATTTAATTAAACAGAGGAATACGTGGAAACAGGCTTGACTAAATGAAGAAAGGCGTGTCTTGGTATCAAACTAAATATCACTATGAAACTACTTATTATTAATGTTTTCAAGTAGGTATTTGTACGTAAATGAAACGATCCGAATTATAATAAATGAAATATCAACGTTAACGCCTGAAAACGAAGCCTTAAAAATGATTGTTTTGCTTTTAATAAATAATCAAAGGACATAAGTAATCACAGAGATCTGATTTATACCCCGCACAGATTCATTACAATCTAAATTCTATTATTCTTATCACAAGACTGAAAGTCGTGTAAACGGATGTGGTACAGGATCTGTTTTCATTAAACTGGTCTGTCAAGAGCCTTTAAAGTTAAATTGAGTTGTGGATTTCAGTAACTAACGGCTATCGGGAACTAGCAAACTGAATTAAGAAAATTGGAGATTTTGCTTAGTAGTTTGCTGTGCTGTGAGAGATAAACTTAAATAAATTGTGTCAGTGTTACATTGTTTTTGATAATAAGTGGTGCTTTTGATAATGTTTTTTTTTGTAAATGTACCCACTGTACTTAAAAGCAATAAAATAGTTTTGAATTTGACGTTGACGGGCTAAACCAAAATTTTTGATTCGCAAATTACAATTACTTCAGACCTTGAGACGTTTTCTTATAGTATTTAGTTCAATGAAATATGTACATTATTGGAGAGGCCCGGAAAGCCGGAAAGATTGACGAGGTGTGGGCGAGGCCTAATATAATACGAGTCAGGCAATCCCCGCTTCCGCCGAAGCATATTAATGTAGGCAGTGTTTTCTCAAACAATGTAAGAAAAAAAAATGCGTTTAATTAACCAATAGGAACAATGCATACCTCGTTTATATAACTAATAAAAAGAAAAAAATGAAAATATTGGTCCCTTTGAATCTTAATTTTTTTTTATCGTATCGGGGAAAAATGATTTTTTTAATTAAAGGCCACATACGACTCTTTTTGCGTCTTAGTTTTTCGAGCATGTTTGAGAAAAACATGTTTTAAACGTCTTTCCCTAGAATCCACTTGACTATCAAATGTGCTATTCAACCACGAATCGAGACAAAACTTGATTGGAACATCTCGTGAATAAATCAATATCCTAAAGTTTAACCCAAAAATTAACCACTAGTTTCAATTTGATAAATCGATTATCCTTCCTAGACACAAATCCGTCAAGGTTTCAAATTAAAGAGCCTGCTAGGCGGTTAATTAATGGAACTTACTGTCGGCAGCCCCCCGTCGTGCTATAACACCCAATTAATTGAATACATTTGCATACGCTTAATTAACATTTCAATACAATTCTAATTACCATATGTTACTATAGGCACTGATAGAGCAGAGGTAACTGTTGGTGCTAAGGTATTGGCAGGACTAACTACAAGTGTCAAGTTATTTGGACGAAATAATATACCTACATAGGCTACTTATTCCGACATGGGCTATGTAGTAAGTAAATCCTACAAGGACAGGCAGTAAAAGTGGTGAACGGAAAAAACAGAGAAGAATTAAAAACTTTGAATTAAATGTGGATTCCTGGTTATCTATACTTCTATATCTTTAATCATTAGAATGTGGCTGTCGTCATATTTTGGTTTTTGAAAAAAGAATTCTATCTAGACTACATAAAGTTTAGTATTTGAACTACATTTGAGACCCGAACGGGTTTTTTAACACTCTAAGGGATATGTATATCTATATCTATATCTATATCTATATCCATATCCATATCCATATCCATATCCATATCCATATCCATATCCATATCCATATCCATATCCATATCCATATCCATATCCATATCCATATCCATATCCATATCCATATCCATATCCATATCCATATCCATATCCATATCCATATCCATATCCATATCTATATCTATACTCAAAATTCTAAAATTCCAAATGTCCACCCGTGCGAAGCCGAGACGGGCCGCTAGTTATACATACATACATATCTTTACGCTATGTCCCTGGCGGGGTAGGCAGAAAGAACGGAGCGCCAAGTATCGCGGTCCTGACACACCTCTTTTCGCTCAGTCTTATAAGTCTCTTCATACACGCTCGCCGTGGGACGCGAGTGCTCTTTACGTGTCCGTCTGTTATATAATATCTTAATTATTATTATGGAGGCGAAAGTTTGTAAGGGTATTTGTGAGTAAGGATGTTTGTACTCTGTCACGCTGTGACGGCTGAACGGATTTTAATTAAACCTATGTATAAATTAGGTACAGTGATAGCTTAAATCCTGGAATAACATATAGACTACTTTTTACCGCGGTAAACTGTTCCCGCGGGAAAATCTTATTACACACGAGCAAAGCCGCGGGCACAGCTAGTTTATTATATTTGTATGGTAAGTCATTTCCAATCGCATTTTCATGTACACATACCCACTAATTTATGTATAAAAAAATTCCAAAGGTCTTAGAAAAGTTGAGAGTTTAAAGCAGGTCTTTTAGATCCGGTTAATTTTTTTCCAGCAACAGGTCAAGGCGGGAAACTAATAAAAGTTGGACGTGACCGGGCGGAGACCTTTGCCTTTATATAATTTACATTCCAGAAAGTTGGCTTTCAGAAAATCGAAAGACAAGTCATGGTGAATGTTTTGGTTGAGGTTGCCATTCAATGATGACACTTACGCAAATGAAGTGATGTTTATTCAGCTAATGTTGCGTGTGTTCATGAAAATATTTATTTAAAAACTAAAATAAAATTAAGACTACTGCGTTTACGGCGTGGAAGTGCCATATATTTTGATTGACCTGTTGGCTAAGTTAGTAGTGACTCTGCCGTCTACGCCAGAGGTCGTGGTGGGTTCGATTCCCACCCGGGACTACATTGTGAGATGAGTATATCTGATGGTGTTCGGATTCTGGGTGTTTGTATGTAAGTATTTATTTTAAAAGTAGGTATAATTATGTAATTTTATAGTCAGTTGTTGAGTACCCATAGGACAAGCTTCGGCTTAATTTGGGATTAAACAGCCGTGTTTGAATTTTTCCAAAAACTAATATTAATTATTATACATATTAGTTACTACCCTATGTATTAATAAACGACCACAGAAAATCGTATGTAGTTTAGACAGCGCGGTGACAATTTTGATCATCTATACTCTTTCCCTTGGAGACTGTAGAAATTTCCGGGATAATTTGAGTCTATATCAGGACTGCCAGGACTACCACTGCACCAAGTGTCATTGAACTCCGCTCAATCGCGATTTTGTAATACCTACATATTAGTTTAATTTGAACGAAAGTTTCTAAGTTTGAATTTCTATAAAACTACTCAAATCAAACAATTGAAAAACAAAGTGCTGGCCGCCCGCTTTTTAACAAAAACAACGCAGAAAGCTTTCATGTCCAATCCTTTTAGCACAAAAACTTTTAGCGAGCTAGGAGAATTTTAATAACGAACCGCGGTCGAGCGAAATGAAATCTAGCCCAGGCAGCCCGTTCAAACAAGTCCCGGTTCAAAGTTTACCTACTTTAAGAAAACAAAAGTAATGTTATTCACTCGCTCATCTACTGAATGGTACATAAGTCTGAATGAATGTGTACGTCGAGAGTGAGTGAATTGATTAGCATACGATATGATAGGAACACTTTTAGGGAAGAGTAAGCTCAATGAACGCCCCATTGGCTTTGTCATTGGACTCGAGCGCCAGGTGTCGTGGGTCCGATACCCGCTGGGGACAGACCACTTTGTACAAATTGTACGAGTTGGTCTCAATCTGAAAACTCAAAAATATATATTTGGGACAAACGGGTCATACAAACTGGGCCCTTGAAATTTGGTGGTCATTTTGCGAATTGGGAGTTCTGCGTATTTGAGAGTCATTTATATTGGTAACTAGGCTGTTTCTCGCGGCTTTGCCTGCGTAAAAAGTTATTCCCGCAGTAACAGCTTTTTTTTAAATTCTGATGTAGGTGTAAATCTATGTATATTACACGTAAATTTTCGTCAAAATCTGTTCCGTAGTGTTTGCGTGAAAGAGTAACAAACATCCAAACATAATATTAGTAGGAAACTAGTAGGATTTTGCGTAGAGCGCATACAAAATAGAAATTATGATATGTTAGGTTTGCTTAACTAATCAATAATCATTGGTTACGTTTTAATATGGCTACGCCGTAGGCCGTAGCACTTCGCTACGAAGACGCGTAGCTATCTTTGCAAATTTTGACTGCACTCAATAATACCGTCTTAATAAAGTTTCTGAGTGCAATGAAAATAAAAGGCGAGTTCATTGTTCCTGAAAGCTCTGCACTGCGAAATAACGTTAGTATGTAAATGCAGTTTTTGTTCGTAGCATGTTGATTTAAGTCGCTTTTTATGAGTATAGCTGCTGCATTATTTTACGCTAAACTGAGCTAATGAGATCTTTAGCGGTGATAAAAGTTGGTATTTCTGAAAGGAAACTAGTGATTTCTATTTTAATAAGTAGGTGCTTTGTTGTATATGATAAATACGAATAAATGAATATGAATAGAAGTGGCCATGTCATAAAGAAAGTAATGAAATTTACCTTGTTTTACGATTAAGGGACTGCGTAAACCAAGCGGAAATTTGTCCGCGGACTTTTTGTCGTCATTGTCAAATGAACCATTATCACTAATAGCCTAAAGAACAAAATCGGATAATGACTTCGGCGTCACCTCGCGCTCGAGGTCATTCATACGATTTTGATTTTGTTCTCTAGTCTATAGTGATAGGGTTCATTTGACAATTTAATGACGTCAAAAAGTGTGCAGGCAATTTTCCGCTTGGTATGCCCCGACTCTAACAAAATTACTTGATGATTAATTACATTTGTAAACTTATTTAAATTGTATAATCTAGATTCGCAAAACTGCTTATAACAATTGGAACTTTTGTTTTTTATTATGCTCTCATAAAAAATATTGAGCTAAATTATTGTTCATGAAATACTTTCAAATATTGTATTATATTGTAGTCAATCAATCTTTCTTAAGGTCGTCAGAAAGAAAAAAATCCTGAACAAGTGAATAAATTCTTCGAATTTTTCAAGGTAACTTTCACGAAAGGTGAATAATGAATACCTGATAAGGGTTTTTCATCAAAAAGAATAAACAACAGACGAAACCGTAGTTTCGCTAACAAGATTCCGTCACACGGCTCCTTCACAAACAAATGCTGATGGAAATTTTAATTTTGCTCCGCGGCGCTCAGCTGCGGCGTTCGCTCTAGGAATCGATGGAATATTGCATGATTTTTTATTAAAAAATGAAAAGATTTTTTAACGCAGTTATGTACTGGCAAACTTTTGTATCGAATTAGTTTAATTACCTACCTAAATAGGTACATTTCCAAAAAAAAAATTTCAATTCATAAGGCATAGATACATAAATAAGTGGTACTTTATGTTTGCAATTATTATTTTTTGTGGGTGGTGTGTTGTGTGTGTGTATGTCACATTATCAATTGTCGCATTCATGTATATTTTACTTTAAGCCGAAAGCACATTCCTAGCATAACTAGAGGCTGAATCGGCTATCTACTCCCAGTGCTCCATCTATAATAATAATATCGTGCAACATTTTTCAGTAGGCGGTTTTTCATTTTACTGTAAAATTGTATCATGCCATGATTCATGCGTGGTTTTTTAATCGCAAACGACTATATGTACGTATATCTAAATGTTGGGGGACCCAATTACTATTATATAGGAGCACAATTTCTATCTTATCTATTCCTTAACTTTAATCAGGAAGAAAAACTCACCCCTATAAATGATTTTAGCAACACAACATTTCCCTCTTTGTATTGTCCTGTAATTTAAGTTTTCCTCATTTTTACCACGCCAAAGTAATAACTTCCTCATTGACACCGCAATAAAATTATCCGTCACAAAAAGCTTGCCTTCAAAGCGTTTAATTCATCCCACTAATGAAGACGTTCCAGACTCGTCTAGGCATTCAGCGAAGACAACGCGACGCGACGCAATTTCCGGTTTTTAGTTTCAAAGAGCCGCGCGCCGGGGCGCCTCCACTTCCGGTACCTCTATTTTCGGCAACCTCTGGTTTTCGATCACACTTTTAACACTGATTTCACGCGAGTTTATTGCCGGAAAAATATTAAGGGCGTCTTTCACCCCTTACTGATATTGTTACAGATAATAAGTTGACAGATTAACTTATCTATCAGATAAATCTGCCTAATAATATTTTCGTGTTTCACACCTCCAGTCTCTGATAAAATCAGCCACTTGATCTTGCTGTTAGTTTATCTGACAGATATGGCAATCGGATACCTGTAAAACAAAAACATTTGGCTATCTATCAGATAGGGTATCTGGGACTTTATCAGCAAGCGGTGAAAGAAGCCCTTAGACTTTGTTTTTCCGTACAGTTGGGTTTCAGGAGCATGCGCATTCGAGACGAACCACTATTCTATAGTGATGATGTTAGTATATTAATATGGTGATATATTATACGACATATTGGAGAAGATGGCCTGCCACGTCGAGAGGCCTGAGTGCGAACCCCGGCCGTGCCATAGTTCAATGGGTTTTTCTCGAAACTTACGTACATTTACTAACTCTGTCAAACGGTGAAGGAAATATCGTGAGCACGTTTCGTGCATACGCCGAAGAAGAAATTCTCAGGCGGATGTGTGTACCAACCCACACTGGCGCTGAGGGTGTTTTTTTCGTAGCAAGAATTTATTTGCGTGATAATCAGCAAGCCACATCTACTTTAGAACCTATCAGACAGAACCCCGGCTAATACGTGGTTATAATATAGGCAATTACTATGAGAGTGACATTTTCTTAAAAAAACAAACACTATAAAGAATAAAATAAACTCGGCCTCCAGTGGACGGATTCTGGAGAAGACACCAGGTGCGAGAAGAATGTAGCACCCCAGGATTCTATTTTTTACTCGCCTGCTTCGCTTCGAGCGTTCGATTCTTTTAATTTCTGTATCGGATGTCGAAGGAAAATCAGTAGAATCGACTGTTCGAAGCGAGGCGAGCGATTCTAAAATAGGGCTGCAGATGCTTTATAAGTAAATAACGTTTGATAGCGGGGCCCTCTGTCAAAGGACCAATACCTTGATTAAGGGCCAAATGTCCTGCAGTGGACTGATATAATTATTGATGCTTCGATTTGAGAAATTTGCGGTTTTGTGCTTACTCTAATATCAAGATGTAAGTTTGAGCAAACTGTGAATTAGTATCGTCAACCATTAGTTCCACCCCAGGAAGCACTTTGACAAACACGGATGAGCTCGGAATTGGTTCCGCTGTTTAGTTGCCGGCCGGATTGCTTCCCATGCCGCGCCGCCTGCTTATTTAATACACAACATAATTGGATGTAAGTACATGTAATTTGCAATACATGGCTAACTTAATAAATATTTCTTTAAATGTGTAGTTTCCCGTGGGAAATCTTTCTGTTCTATGGTAAAATATATTGTTATGCCTAAACTAAACTTTACAAATAATAGTAAAGCTTTAAAATGACTTCACTTACAAAATAAATATCAAACAAAAAATATTAATAAACCTTAAAATTGGACTGGAGCTGAACTGAATGCAAAAATTAATCTAATTTTTTAGAATTTTGAAAAGATTTAAAAAAGATAAACGGGATTCTCACCACGATGTGATTTTTAATAACCCTCGTTAAGTATTTGGCTTCAATCTACTTTGGAAAAAGCGAATGCAAGGAAAATATAGATGTTTGATTTCTATCGCACATTTCCATAAAAAGTTCATTAGCTGCTGAGAAAACTTTTACCCAATATTTTTTACCAAATATTTTTCACTTTAAAAAGTCACAAATAAATATTGATAGCGAAAATTGAAAAGGAAGCTACAGAAAATGCGATAAAATATCCCCAAGTACAGTCAAGGGGACATCGGTAATACGAGAAATGATAAAAATTGGAATTATTTGTCTGTTTGTTTTCTATTCCAATCTGGAGGAAATGGATGGCCTGAGGCCATTGTCAAGATTACAGAACAGGGCGTAGGGCATTGACGGGTAACCCCTGTTTTTAATAAATGAAGAGTCGACCCTGAGGCGGCTCGGTTATTTGATATTGAGGGAACAAAGCGATATTTTATATTCTTGCTGAGACAAAGAAATTGATTGTTTACTATTGATAAGTCGTAAGACAGAAACACTACTCTATAATGCTTTACATAGACTGTATTAGGTAATGCTTCAAACAGAAGAAACAAATTGTCTCCACTGTTTTGGCTCAGGCCTACCCTCTCACTACGACGACCCTCTATACGCTATATATAGAGTTATTTGACAAATAGCAAGTTTGGTGAAATTGCGGTTTTGATAAACGCAAATTATTTATTTATTTTGACGAAAACCAATTTGATACTATTAGGCCTAGTATTTAAGACTACAAATCCAAAATAATGTAGGTAGAGTTTTGTAACTGGCTAAATAAAGACTAATGATTTGAAGTTTGTCTAAAAAATGTACCTTTTTAAATGAGTAATTATAATCGTTTCTTCCCTAAATTTTTATGCAAAAATTTCTGGCCTTAGTGAATAAATTAAAATATTATTAATATTTTTTTGTATAAATTGCTCCCCGATAACACTCATCGTTACAGTCGGCAACTAAGTTCATTATCATTTTTGATAATTTTGTAGCGAAAAGTGTTCGAAAGGTAGAACTGCGCTGTAGACCGTATACACGGACCCTTCGCCCGAATGAACTGTATCGAAAATTTCATTAAGCATAAAGTAAATGGCGAAAGCGAATTTCACACTCGAAAAATTTTCAAAAGAATCAACTTGGAATACTCAATATTGCGTTAAAAAGAGAGACCGCGTAATAAAATTGTATTTATTGTGACACCACGTAAACTTTGAACTCTAGTTCTAGGTAAGTACGTCGAATTTGGTAAAGCATTTTACGAACACATGTTTTAGAAACTGGATAAGTGACTGTAAGTTTACATTATGCAACAAAATAATTTGACGCTCCTGACTTAAAATGTGTAAATATCACAGCCAATTTGAAACATTTTTTTTGCCAATTTTAATTTTGCGAGATTTTTTTTATTAGGTATACCTATTTCTTAGCATGCATCTAGAAATCAGTCCATTTTGTATTAAATCTATAAATAAAAATGTTGTGTGTAATATAATGTTGGCTCAAACGCGAAAGTTTGTAAGAATGTTTGGATGTTTGTTACTCTTTCACGCAAAAACTACTAGATTTTGAATTTTATACATCAAAATAACACATAGGCTATAATTCATGAAGATATTAGTGAATTGGCCAATCCAAATATAACCGTGGGCAACAGCTAGTAATAAATACCTATATAAGGTGGTATTTAGTTGGCTTATGTTCACAATTTTCGTGATCATTTCTTTCATAAAACAGAAATTTTCTCGTTGTGAATCCGTTGTGAATCTACTAAGTTCAAGAGAAAATCTTTTCGAACGCAATGAAAGCACTTGCTTGAGCATTGCCAGTTGAACGAAGAGAGTGTACAGAGATACCTCCATATTAATAAAGAGAATGCTATTGGTTATTATGAGATAATTAAGTAACAGTATTACCAAATTTTAAGGTTATAAAAACATAGGTGATGTTGTGGTGTACTGTTTAATTTTGAACGGAATGGTAGAACAACAATCACTTAAATTAAAATTAAACATAAAACCTATATTCAGACGTAATAATCTAAATTATTGTATTATTAAGTTAGATAAAAAATACGCACCTACATACAATAAACTACTACCAGGAGTTTCTTACTTATTAGAGAAAGAAACATTTAATTTTTAATTTTTTAAAGCTTAACAATAAAAATATATAGAAAGTATTATTTTAAACCATTTCGCAAAGATTATAAAATAACGGTACTCATACTCATACTTTTTATTAAAACCATAAGGTACCTATGGAACACTTGGTTACGTCTTAATCTAATAATAGCAGCTGTAAAGGGGCTTTGTCAAAGAAAATGTCACATTAAAATACATGAAATAACAATTGTAAAAATAAATAAGGTTCTAAGTATAAAGTTTAAATCGGTTGTTTTTAAGCTTTACTTGCATTAAAACACTTTTTTCGTCTCTAAAAAACCCTCTAGGGTGTCCAACAATAGTTTTATGAGAACAAACTTCTGTACAACTCTGAAGGCTTATCCCGACATTAGCATTCGGAAAGTTCAAAAAGAAAATGTTCCGGAAAAAGCGTCATGTGTACGCACCTTTTTTATCATATTAGCCGAAGTTTAGACGCGATCAAAAAGAGATTTAGACAAAGTGGATATTAAAGAAACAGACAGTTACCAGGTACGGATGATAACAAACAAGACAAATTATGTTACCAGTGGTAGGTAGTAGTATTCTTTTTTTTTGTTGAATTCGTCTAATGATGCACAGGCAAAAGTCATAGACCATACAGCCAAGTCATATTTTGTTTGTTTTTCTTCAAAAACCGGCGGTTACAGCACGGTCTCCACGAAAGCACAAATAGTGTCATTTGGTGATCCACACTGCAGTTTACGTCCGCATTAAACTAATAGTAGGATTAATGAAGATTTGACAAGGGCCATTTTGGAACGATCTTGTAGAGTTGTTTACATGCTTTTATGTAACGATCAAGCACAATATACACTTTAATAGGCACTTGTTGCATATAAAACTATTACAGATATACACCAAAACCTACAATATAAATTTTTTAGACAATAAAAAAAAAAATTAAATAAAAAGACAAAACCGTCTCCGATAAAATCCCGCCTTTTTTTCTTCTTTTTTTAACGAGGCTTTGGACTATTGATATCCATGCCAGCCTCATAGGGAAACACAAGTCTTTCGGAGCAATCGGTCTTTCAGCTTAGCGTAGTCATGCACAATTCGTGCCTCATCCGAACTTGGGTTGATTATTAATAGATTTCATACATTATCATTACGGTATTGTGATGTTGTGAAATGAAAAACTTTGTACGGAGTTGAGAAAAAATAGAGATATAACATACAAAACGCGAGCGAGGCTGCATATATATTATATTATATCTTTGATATTGACTTGTTATAATTAATATCAGTCCTCTAATATCAAGGCAGAAAACTATTGTACCTAAGACAGAAAAAATACGATTTTATTATATTTACTTGATTTAATTTTCGTTGATGAAACATTTTATATTATATTCAATTGCGTGTAATGGATATTTTTTTGTCTATTCTTTTACGGTTCTTATCTATATAAAAAAATTCAAAGTGTTTATAGAAGGAGTATTTAATATAATAAACATTGTGTAATTATTTTCATAGATTCAGTTTCACAATGAATCTTACAATATCTTAAAACGTAAACTTTCCACTCAGCTTCCTAAATTGTTATGAAATAAATGGAAACGGTTTTAATTTGTTCTCTCAAGATGACTGCCGTGAATAATTATAACTTGAAAAGTTTTCTAAGAATATTATTACACACTGAAGTAAATTACTTGTTTATATTGTCTGGCCTGTTGGCGTAGTCGTAGTAACTCTGTCTACTGCGCCGAAGGTCGTGGGTTCGATTCCCACCCGGGACTAACATTTGTGTGATGAGCATAACTGTTGGATTCTGGGTGTTTGTATGTATTTAAGTATTTATTTAAAAGTATTTATGTATATTTATCAGCTGTTGAGTACCCATTTACAAGGTTCAGCTTAGTTTAGGACTAAACAGCCGTGTGTGAATTTGTCCAAAACATTATTATTATATTCTGTTGTTTATTATTATAAAACTAATATTATAGATGCGAAATTATGGATACCTACTTATTTGTTTCTTCTTTCACTAAATCACCCCTTAAGGTAGTTTTCTCCTTCGTAACTGAAAATCCACCATCTTAATAAGTCAAAAATAATCCTACTTATATTATTATAGGCGAAAGTTTGTAAGGATGTTTGGGAGGATGTTTGTTACTCTTTCACGCTGTAACGGCTGAACGGATTTTGATGAAACTTTGTACAGTGACAGCTCATATCCTGGAAAAACATATACCTATGCTACTTTTTACCGCGGTAAACTGTTCCTGCGGGAAAAACTTATTCCACGCAGGAAAAGCTGCGGGCAAGGGATAATTGATAATAATGAGATAAGGTAGTTACTAATAAGGTAGGTTCGATCCCCGGTTGGGCCATGTACCAATGGTTTTTTTCTCGAAACTTAAGTACATGTACTGACTGCTCTCAAACGGTGAAGGAAAACATCGTGAGGAAACCTGCATACGCAAAAGAAGAAATTCTTAGGGGCATGTGAAGTCCGCCAACCCGCACTGGGCTAGCGTGGTGGACTATAGCCCGCACGCCCTCGTTGAGAGGGTAGGCCTGAGCCCCAGCAGTGGGGAGATTAATAGGCTGTTGATGAAGGTAGTTACCACCTATTTACAACAGAGAATTTGTACCTAACAAGTACCTGTACTGTACCTGTCAAACAAGTACCTACTATAATAGTTTCCCGTAATACACCACTAAACACTTTTCTATTTTTACAGAAATAACATCTAAATTTACTAATATTCTTTCCATATTCCTTGGCCGTGTAGCACGTAATTTGAACTGTCATTTCATGTCACCGGAAGTCGTTAGGCGTCGTCGCAACTACCACTTCCGGGCCTTGACGGGATAATAGCCGCCCGATACAGCCTTCGCAGGCGGTTAGTTTTTAAATAAATAATGGCGATTTAGCGGTGTAGGGTGAAATAAAGTGTTACCGTTTCATTTTTGGACATTCACACATGGAGTTATCGATTTAAATTATCGCCGTGTATAACAGATGAAGGCTTTGATTAATAAAATACTGATAAATAATTAATAGAGTAGGTAAAAACTTCATAAGTAACGCTCGATTCATATTATTAATGTTGTTGCTCAAGAAATTGAGAAGGAAAATTAATAGGTAAGTTTCTAACTTAAAAAAACTAAGAACACTTAAATCTTAACACAAAACAATTTGTATTGCGGCTATTACAATTATTATTATACAGTGGTGGACAGCTAATTAGAAACAGATAGCACGACTAAGTATGTTGTAAATGTAATCAATATTTCTACTGCAATTCATCAGAGATCATGGACTATTTATTTCGTCACAATGTACTACATGTTCTTAGTTTTACAACAAACCACATTTTATGATGATCATTTAATATTTAAAATAAAAAAAGCCTGTACATCTCAACAAATACCAATTTCCTTAGTACTGGCCGCTGGACAACTAATTAGAAACAGAGAATGGTTAATGTTATAAAGTTGAAATTTAAAATAAAATGACTCCTTAGCTCAACATTATAGCTCAGTTAGCTGTATATTAGGAGTTTTGTCGCCGTTTTTAAATTATTTCGCCTAATTTTATTGTTAAAATGGGTAAAAGCAAGAGTTGTGATGCATCGACCAGAAAAATTATAGTGAATTTGCATTGCAATCGAAATTGGACGTACAGAAAGATCGCCAATCATTTGGAGTGTGCCGGGAAGATAGTTTTAATGCCATTGCACATTACAAACATCAAGGGACAACGAACAACGTACCTAGAAATTTACGGCCAAGGAAGACCACGTCTCGTGAGGACAGACTTATGATTCGTTTAGCTAAGGCAGACCCTTTAAAAGGCTCAAATGAAATTCGAAAGGAAGTTTTTTGTCGACATGATCTTTGCAACGTATCTGCAAGGCTAGTCCGCAGGCGGCTGCTAGAAGCAAATTTGTTTGGAAGAGTTGCTAGGAAGGTGCCACATCTTACTAGGGAACATAGGGAAATTCAAACAAAAAAACATTCGCTAGAAAGTATAGCAGTTGAACAGTCCGCCAATGGAAAAAAAAAGTTTTCTGACGAAACTAAGATTAATTTGATAAATTCTGATGGCAAAAGGTACCTACTTCGCCCAATCTATAAGGCATTAAATAACAAGTACACAAAAAAGACAGTTAAACATGGCGGTGGAAATGTTAAAGTATGGGGGTGTTTTTCTGGACACGGGGGGTTGGTCCTGTGAGAATGATTGAAGGCATGTTGGATCAGTTTCAGTACAAAAATATATTGGTGATGACGATTCCATACACTGACAAACATTTACCAGTTACTTGGATATTTCAACAGGATAATGATCCGAAGCACACAGCTAATAGTGTTGAAGCATTTTCTTAGAGATCAATTGGTGTCTGTGTTAGAATGGCTAGTAAATAGTCCGGATCTCAATCCAATTGAGAATTTGTGACACACTGTGAAAGAAAACAATGTCAGATGAACGTATCACCAATATTCATGAACTTTAAGACACTTTTGCAGAAGCTTGGAGATGTATTCCTGTGGAAAGGTGTGGAAAATTAATAGAATCAATGCCACTTCGGTGTAGAGCTGTAATCAAAAACAGCGGTTATCCAACCAAGTACTAATCGTCTGTGGATAAAGCATTTGTATTAACTAACCATATTATTTCTTGTTAATATAAAATTTGTTCATGTTTTGTCTAATACTTTTCTGTTTCTAATTAGTTGTCCACCATGATGTACTGTAAAATGTCGACTTCTTGCATAATGTTTCATAAATTATTCTAACACACAAGTGTAGTTTGGTATTTGAACACCCAGTGAATCAACACGATAAAGAGTGGGTACATTAGATATAATATTAGCCCTCTCTGATATTTAAAACATTATTTATTTGATTTATTTGATTGAAACTAAAAGCTATCACACTGTGTTTCTAATTAGCTGTCCACCACTGTAAGTATTATAGTTAAATAATTTCTTACTTAAAAGAAAATACTAAAAATATATATTTTTATATAATTCGTTTGGTTTCTATACTTACATTGGTTGAAATAAATACATTTCAATAGTACATTTTAGACTTTCGCGCTTTGTATTCATTACATCTTTGTAGCGATTAACAATGACAGCTCGCCTCTCCAGTCAGCTCGTGACCACGGCCAGTGTAACCTGGTCGAAACGTCGGGCAAGGTAAATAAAACTATTTCGTGTGTAAGACCCGTAAATAATTATATAATTATAAATACATTTCATTTCATCAAAAAATTTTTTTGAGATAAATTAGTAGGTAGATGTAAGCATGCATTCTCAAAGGTTAACATTTATCTGCTTAATAAGTTATTTTATTCTATACATTTAGAACACCCTACCTTTGACATTAATATTTTTAACTCATATTATGGTTATACAGCAGAATGTAAATTTAGGAAAACTGCAAGTTTAAATTCGTTGTTAGCGTTTAATTCACTTAGCCAGACCTTTCCCTGGCCGCAGGCGAATGCATGCATAGCTATAAAATGCACACGTCCTTCCTGGATAAGCGAGTGATGAAATTGAATATGAAAGCTACCTTGGCATAGTTTACCCTATTAGGTGAAATTTGTTTAAATAAACGAAGTAATATAAAAGTGCCTAAGTAAATTCGGCCAAGCGGGATAGTCGGCATAACTTTATACTAACATAACTTTACATATACATAACTTAACATAACTTTAGACGGCATAATTTTTTTCGACAAATCTCAGTTTAATGTAAGGATAAAGCGGGGATTGCACCAATTACCTACTGTAGTATTCTCGAAGTCCCCTAGTGTAGCCGAACTATATAGAGTATAGATAATATTAGGGGGTAATGCATCGTACTTTTATTGAATGTACCTCCTGCCAGAGGTAAGCAAGGTCCGGAATTGTAACGCCTCTAAACAGCTGACTCTCCCAGACCTCTCCATGCCTCTCCTCTGTACGCACACAATTATTGCATTAAGATGTCAGTGTATCAGATGACAGTACAAACAGAGGCGTCCCCCCATGGGAGTGTTTAATAAGGGGTCCGCCAGTGATTCATCAATTTTGGAGGGCCACTGTTTGTTGATGTCACCTTTGACTTAGGGGGTTTACCATGACTAAAAAGGAATTTGGCAAACTAAGACACTTCAAGAACATACGTATACGAGTATTTGCCTGTAAAAGGTTAATAGTTTATAAAGGTTCCTTCGAAAGTTTTGGTGTTTCTGGAAATGTGATGCGAGAATGTGAGTTTCAGGGTTATAAAACCATCATCATAATATATCAGCCTGTAGACGTCCACTGCTGGACAAAGGCCTCCCTCAAGGATCTCCACGACGACCAACGATTAAATCAACGATAAAAAAAATATATATAAAAGGTCTATAAAAATTGAATTATTACAGCTTGCAGAAAATGTGTATAGTTTAATATTTATGTTACAACAAAATACATACTTAACTAAAAAAATAATAATAATAATAATAAAATTATATAAGTTTTTCTTTTAGTACCTTTATGTATTGCACAAATAAAACATGAAATGCAAATAATGTACAGAGGAGCACTTATCTTTACAAGAAATCTCTTCCAGCCAAACCCTGTGAAGAAACAAAATTGTTTTTAGTAAGGGAATTCATTATTTATTTGCAATTTTGAGTTGTGTCCAATATTAATTTTTATATACAAAAATAGTTCTTAGATCTGAATGAAAAATACTGCAAATGATCTCAAAATTAAAATAAGAAACCATTTTATAATAACGTTTAGCAGCACGGTACACTAACTTGAAATATAAAATTCCCATCCTGAGTTACTTAGATACATTTAAAAAACCGTTTAAAAAAAAATTATTTCGTGTTCCATTCCGTTCTAATAATAAAACCATTTTAAAATGCAAATGCTCAGCGGAACGCCCTCACATAATATTTTCAAAGAAAACTTCAGTTCTGAAAGCATTCGTGAAACGTTTTACATGAATGGCATTCGATCGGTATTCACGCGATAAACATGGCAAAGAAAACAGTTCCTATTTCATTATGCCCTTTAAGAGTTTACAAGCTTTCAAAGGAATCGTGACTTTGTATAGAATGACGTCGCGAATTAATGATGTATGAAGTCCACCCGCTTATTTGATCAGAGCGATTGCACTTCTTGACTTTAAATTATTATTAAAATGTCTGCTATGTTTTTACAGTATTTTTCTTTGAAAATAAACAACTTAGTACGTAAAAAAAATTAATAGCGTTATTTTATATTCCATAGCAGATTCTGTTCTCTAAATAAAGCTATTGAATTTTCTTTAAACTAAGCTATAAATAAATCCAACCCTGATAAAGTATCTCCGACGTTGTCATCACGTAAAGCTATATAAAGTAACTGAACCGTGTCACTTCCTCATCTCGTTTACAATTTTCAACAGCAGCAAACCACCCCCCCCCCCCCCTCCTGTTTTAATTAGTGATAATCAGAAATTTTCACGGCGTCTTTTATAATTTTAACAAGACAAGAAGAAAATTGGAGGCAAAATTTGACTAATATCTAAAAACTTCTAGTACTATATATAATAACTAGTAGGTATGACAATTTTGTTTTTAATTTTATTTTTTATTGTGGCTTGTGACTTAAAGAAATCAATGCCAGCCTCGTAAGGAAGCACTGTTGACAATTTATTTAAAACAAAATTAACCAACTGAGTGAAAGATTATGCTGTCTTCTAGGCATCCTAGCAACACTGTAATGAGATCAAATTAAATTTACATTTAAACCACTGGTGAACTCCAAATGTGGGAAGAAAGTGTATTGCAGCTAAGGATTTTGAAAGGAAGGTATTTTTAAAGAAAACAAACTAAAACCAATTACGCCGATTGGAAGCACAAAAGAAAAACAAAAAGAAACCAGAATAAACACTTTAAGGGTGTACTCTTGGCATTAAATTGTCATTAAGTTAAAGCCCGGTTGACCGAACGGAAAGAATTACTTAATTAGGTCCCACCGCAACTTAAGGTTTCACGAGAATTGAGATTTATCGTGTTCAGTGAGAACACTCTTTAAATCCACTATAAAGAGAAACAATCTGTCCGCCAGAAAGTAGGTGTCTTGCAGAATGACATTTTGATACCATTTTGTCGGAGTAAAAAAATAAGATAATCAAACAAATATCTGAAATCTTGACTAATGCTTTATCAATGAAACTGAAGACGTGTAAATTTAAGTTTGACTTTTAAATTAAGAGAACTCATAGTCCCATCCTTACGACACACACATACACACGCACACAATACACACAAACACACATTTTATATCATTGCGCAAGGAGCTAGCCATGCTTGATATTCTTGTGAAGAAAATACCATTTAATTTTTCGTAGGTAAACATTTTCGAAAACAATGAAACTACAATTTGACGTACCTGCTAACTGTATAGGTAAATCAATTTAGAGAGTTTACTTTTGGCAATAATAACATTTACGTAGGTATAATTAAAGTAAATTGGGCAGTATTTCCTCGAAGCAAATTATCATAGAAGAGAAACGTTGTCAAATTGATGTTTAATTAACTCATTGCCTGATTTCTGTCGCTTGGAGATCAAAGAACTTTCATACTTCCGGGGTCACGGCACCGCGGGATTTTCACGGCACCCCAAAGCGACAGGGGAATGACTTTAACGAACCATTGGAAATGATTGAAGAAACTTTGTAAATTTGAGGCTGTTTCATAAAAGTGGTGTTTTACTTCAAATTAAATGCCCGTGAAATTTGAAGAAGAATTTAGTTTATTGGTCGTTCTAATTAAACAATTATCAAGTTTGTACTTAGATTCTCTGCTGCCGCTCAAGGAAATCACTAAGGTTTTCTGTGATTAAAATATTACAATATTGAAATGGTTTTCGATTCTTTCATAAGCTTTATTTAGGTAATTTAGTTTCCTATTTAATTGTTTGTTTTAGTTTCTTATTTGTTTGTCTGCCTGTCCTGGAGGAATTCGCGATCGTTTTAGACCACTTTCCGTTATCCGATATCATGCTCAAATTTCGCACTACCTTTGATTCTGAAGACAATATTACAGTGAATTCAATTTTATGTAAAATCAAAAATATTTATTAATATTATTTTCGTTATCATTAATTGTGTGTCATTTTAATTCGGAATGTTCTTCTTTCTTATTTAATTGTTGTCATGATGCTTGAAACTTTGTAAAATAATTTAATTTAATAATTTGCTTGAACTTAGTATGAACTATTTTAGTCCACACAGATGTGCATTATTTATATTTTCTATTAGCCGCGAGATTGCAGCGGACTTGCATACTAATTCAGCTTTGTGATGCATTCAACTTAGGGCAGATGTTGAAAGCACTTTGGTTAAGTTATTAAAATTACAGCGGATAATGTTGAAATCGTTCTTTATTAATCCACCATAGTCCAGGGCATCTTATCTTCTTATGGGGGCAGGAACACGTGGCGACACTTCGACCGTTTTGGGATTTTTTGTGCTGAACCCCTGTCCACAAACGGTCCCCAATCCGTTTCTGGTGGACTTCAATACACTCATTAGAATAGATATTTCTAGATAGACGCCGAAGATTAGAATTTCTTTCAGGTTTCTTCACGATGTGTTGCTTTACGGTTTGCTGACCTTACTAAATTATAAAGTTAAGTTCTCAGAGTATACTTCCAGAAATATTGATTAATTGCTCTGATATCTGATATTTCACAACGTAACGTATATTTCAAAATATACCAATGACAAAAACTTACAATACTTACCTTAAAAGTAGATAAGTACAATAAGGGTATAATATTTCGTTGCTATTAGTATAATTTTAACAGCAAAATATTTTTAACACAAACTGCACTCTGTTAGCTTGTAACCAGTTCGCTCCCTACTTCGAAACTCGGTAATAGTTATCTGAAGTGAAAACCCGTATTTTAAGCTCCAACTGCACTTAGGAGAATGGGTCACTAGGTAGTTTGGCTCACTTGCCACTTTTCTCCTAGATTTACCTTTCCTCTTAAAATGTAGGTAAGATAAAATAATAGTAACTTATTCTTCTGCAACTTCAGTAGGACTGCTGCAGTGAAGCTAGGTTCACTTGCAACTGTAATTCATAGAATTTACGGAGTTTCAAATGAAATGGCATACTAAAACAAACGCTATTCTCCGAAACAAAATATTTACTCATGCAACTATTGATTACTTAGCAATGTTTAAAGAATTTGTGTAATTTTAAAATTCGGTAAAAATTTTAAAGCACCACAAAATTCTAAGAATCAAAACAAAAATTTATAAAATGTCTTTTCATGTTCTTTTCCAAAAATAAGGCACAGAAATCTGATCATTTTCAAATGCATACTTACTGAATACTTTATTAATAAATGTGCAGACATAAATAAATTCGAGGTAAAATTATGAAAAAAAACTAAAAGACAGATCACTCCCTAGCCGGGCTTACGAATAATAAATAGGTACTTAAATATAACTACGTAGAAAGATAACTTCATATTGTCCCTATATAACATAATTGTTAGTAAGTAGATCAAATTATACTCGAAGATTATCCTCAAGAGGGAATAAATTTGTCCAAGAGGTGTCGATACAATGGGCAGTTCTCTCGTATTGTATCGCCGGACAGATCGGTGCGTTCGGGAGATAAATAGTTTCATTACGGCCGGCTTTTGGTCTTCCACGAGGCTTCATGCAGTACACGGAGAAGAATCAGATGCTCCGATGGTTTGAAGATGACATTATACAGAATGGAACGGAAAAGTTCCACCAGCCGATTATTTCTTACATGACTAATAAGTATATCTGAAAAATTCAAACGGACATAGCTACTGGGTGGCCTAATGCTAAAAAGGATCTAAATAAATAAATAAACTCGTTAATACTTTCCCCCCTAAGGGGTTATTTATTTATCTCTAATGGAAAGCCCTATTTATCATCTACATAGTAATAATAAAAACCAATGGTTTGAAATTATTTTTCGCAACTAGTTTTTTTAGAAGACCAGAATTCGATGAACTTCTGTCACGCCGTGTCGGCCCGGCCGGTGGCCATTCCGGAAAAAATGTTCATAACATGGTATACAAACCCACAAAAAGCTTGGTCGAAGTTACTATTTGTCAAAATCTCTGTTTCTCAAAATTACTGTTGGTCAAAGTTGCAAATCCGAATTTCCCACTTTGTAAGCATGTATGATTTCACGTTGTACTAACACTTAAATAAAGGAGAAGAGCTATACCAGACGGAGTCATTATTTTCCCAACAGATGGCAGCACAATCGATTACGGCCGCTCCACGAGCGAGCGGCGCAATTTGCGATTCGCTCACCCATAAAATCTACTGAAATGAATAAAACTATCCGAGAATCGGGCTCTAATAGCTCGATTTTTGTCTCGATTTTCAGCCGAATAGGGATGGAGACTTGAACATTGTCTAAGTTTGTAGTAGCTATTGTTTTTGTAGGTTATAATTTTATTTTAAGTTTATTTTATTAAAAAGTCTTAGAGTTTTTTTTATTATTACTACTATTAGGTCTCACACTCATAAAGATAGGTACTTACTACAAAAGTGGGACCAGGATCAACTTTTGAATTTTTTTATGTTTGTCAGTATAATTGTATCTCCTGGTATCTATAAATAATAAATATGTGAATTGTGTTGATTTTGAGGATTGTAAGGAAAATGCTAGTTGGTTAGTTAGTGTTTGTGATTAAATCATAAAAAAACATTTGTCTTATGTTTCTTCGAGATTTCTATAGTTTTGAATGTTTATTAGATGAATAATTTGAGAAAAGAGCACTGGTCCATCAACATTTTTGTTACATTATTACCAGCTCTGACTTGATGTTAACACAAAATACCGGTCGTGGTCTTTTTATGAAAAATGATCCAGGTTAGATTTTTGCTTATCTTGCATCGATGATGTTGTATCTGTAATTAAGATCAAGTCGAATTTACAATAACCACCTAAAAACCATATTAATAATGATGCAATAATGCATGCGTAAGCATGTCCGCGATACGCACACCGATAAATAATTAAAAACCAATCACGGACACCTCTCAAAAAGCCAACCACTAATACCTGGTATTACCCCTGTGAGCCGATACTGTTGGGTTGGGGAGGCAGTGACAGCGACCATTTAGGAAACTAAGCTTCATTTCAACGACTGTAAATGCTCAATAAGGAACGAGCCACGAAAAATATCCAAGAACTTTAATCGAAATCAAAGCAGTATTAATGTTTCTACAGCCTCGGACAATCTTTACTGAATTTTAAATGATTAGGTTATTTTTATTATTATTAAATCATCTAGAAATCGGTGGTAGACTACAAATTGACATTTTGTACTCAGTGTACTATTATGAAATAAAATATTTTTACTTTGACTTTGTTAACGCGAATTAAGTCGCTTGTGTTGAAATTAATAATAATAATTTTAAATAAATGACATTTATTTATGAGTAGTTTTGCTTAAAATACCTACATATCTCAAGAAACCTACCTCTCGACAAAAATGTAAGTAGGTATTTAGTCGGCCAAGGTGTATTGCGTTGAGTATTTGACAATACGCTTGCAATGGGACCCCACCCTTAATCCTAATTGGATAGAAGGAGCCTGGAGGCGCGCTATAGCTCACACGTAATTGAAACACCGACATTGAATAGCGTCAGTATTAGGTATGTCATACAGATCATTACGACTAAATAATAAGTTAAATCTTTTAGGTTGTGAGTATGGAAACTCACACTTTTGTCACTGCTCTGTGGTCTCGTGGATGTAACAATAAATAATAATATTTAAATAAAATAATATTTAAAAAAACTAATGATCTTCGCTCATGTAACTAAAATACTCCTTTTTATGACCACCTTCTAACTCCATCATCATACGAGCTCGTATTGTCACCAAAATTGCATAAGCTCCAAATCGAAAATGAGATGTAAGATTTTATTAAACTGTAAAGCTAACAAAAAGGTTGTAGTA
The DNA here is from genome assembly GCA_949699065.1 of Metalampra italica. Classification (NCBI taxonomy): domain Eukaryota; kingdom Metazoa; phylum Arthropoda; class Insecta; order Lepidoptera; family Oecophoridae; genus Metalampra; species Metalampra italica. Next base: position 10,523,853 of record OX452971.1, on the reverse strand, counting down.
ATAAAAACAGCCACATTTGCATCTATGTTAGTAATTATTCAGTAGGTAATAGAATACTTTCGGTGCTGAATATACATACATATTAATTTTATTAATTGACTAAAACCTGCACAGAGTCATTACAGAATTTACAGATAATATGTTCAAATCGACACTGTAAACCACAATAGTATAATAAAATAATACCAGAAAATACTAATTAAGTTAAAAAGTTTGACACAAATAACTGAATTTATCAGATAAAGTACAAGTACAAGTACAATGGAAACACTTGAATAGAGAAAATTATATTTGCCCCCATCCCGTCAAAACAAAAGAATTATTTTAATAATTGACATACCCGTCTGCGAACCGACAATCGACCTACTCTATAGAGAATAGAGTTGGAAATGGGATGAGGCTATAATAATTGCGTTGTTTACGAGGAGTTGGTTAAAGTTTAATTGAATCGGGGGCGGGTATTGGTCGGGCCGGGAAGCGAACCGGCACTGATGGAGAATTAACGATTCCGTTACAGGGACTCCCGTTGTTTACAGTCTACGCGATTTCATTATCACTTTCTCCCTAGCAATTTTCATCCGTTGACTATTTGAATGGAAAATTGCTTCCAGTCGCAGGAGTTAGGTTGTTTTGTCCGGTATCGAACTACCGAGCCTTTTAGTCTCATGTTCGGTTCCTTCGAGAAGTGCTGAGACCAAGAATGGCTTAGTTCGGTTTGGGATGGTTCGTTATATAGAGATATTGATCCCTAACTGAGCCTTTCTCAGTCTCAACAGTTCGGTTGTATACAAAGGAACTAAACTGCTGAAATTAAAGAAGACTCAGTATCTATATAGTTCGGTACCTGACATATTAACCGGGGTATCTCATATACAGGCTGTTGATGGAGGACTTTGTAAGTATGAGGAATTTGACCAAAGGATGTTTGCTTCCAAAGCCTAAGAAAACAAAACACATCTAAGTAACCTATCTCATCGGTATGCAAAGTGCGCTATTACCAAATTACTCGGAACTCCTCAACTATTCGATTTAACACAGAATTACATGCAAATTGTATCGCAATCGAGAATCAAGGCGCTCTCAATGATGGATAAAAGCGGTTTAAGCAGGTTTAAGCCGGATTACACCGCTCCGAGGCGTAGGCGTTCATTTATTATGTAAATACGCGACAAATTAAATCCAATGGGAATTTCGTTTGACAAACGTTTAGGTTTTCGAATATATTGCTGTGCTTGTTAGTTTGTTTACGACAGAAATAAATAGGAAAAGAAAATTAAAGCTTTTCCAGCGTCTGTTTCTACAATCATCCAATGTATAAATCAACTTATATTATAGGTATAATAAACTTAATATCAAATATTTACTAAAACAACACTTGTCAATTCAAAAACATTTATGAAATCATAAAGGGCCACATACAAAGGTAGTGTCTGATCATAGAGCCATGTCAAGAACAAGTTTAAACTTCGCTTAACTTTGCTTTAATGGACTGGGGAGTTGTGTCACTGAGCGATTAAGCGGTCTCAAGGCTGTGATGGGGCTGCGAAACTAGTAAAACTCAATTAACTGAAACGATGGGGAATTGGAGACACAGCGGCGAAGGAAGCGATGGCGAAATAGGTCATAGAATTTCTATGATGGATATTTTGACAAGATAATATTAATTCCATTTAACAATAAGCATAAGCTATATAAGTATAAGAGAGTAGTAAGCTACTCGCTACTTCATAACCCGTGGTCACTGACTGTGGGCTTAATCCACAAGTTTAAGGTCGCTCAACGATCTATGGAGAGGTCTATGCTCGGAGTTTCTTTGAAGGACATGACGAGGAGCTCTGACAGAAAACTAAGGTTAGCGATATAGCCGAAAAGATTAGCAAGCTGAAGTGGCAGTGGGCAGGTCATATCACGCCATTGGGGCAGACGAGGTACATGCAGCATGAAGTTTTCGTTTTTGAAAATTCTTAGACACGCATTTCGGCTTTCACACCATTTTTAGATAACCCTTACATAATTTGTGAAAATGTACCCCTCGTACTGCGTTATCTAAATTGACAAATATTTATTTTAATATAAACAAACTAGATGTTTTCCGCGGCTTCGCCCGCGTAGAAAAGTTTTTCCCACGGGATAAAACCTTTTCTTAGTAGACGTCAGAGCATATTATGAGGAACCTTTGTGCAAAATGTCAAGTCTCTAGGCGATGCGTTGATCAGTCCGTTCAGACGCATAGTACCAAAAACTATTATTATATATATATTTATTTATTTATTTATAAAATGTTATTGGATATGACAGGAAGGAACATTATTATGTGCGGGGACTTTAATATCGATGTTTTAACTAATGACAATAAAGCAATACGATTTCATCAATTCCTTCTAAATTACAATCTTAAGTTACAACTCTCAACTATAACACGGCCTATAAGTAAAACTTGTTTAGATAACTTTGCTCTCAGTAAAGGTAAGAAATGTGAATGTGAAGTAATTGATCTAGGTCTTTTAGATCACACGGCTCAATTATTGAAATATCCAGTGAAAGCTTTCACAAACATACCCTACTGGAGTATTAGATGTAGAGATCACTGTAAAGATAATTTGGAAAAATTTGCATCCTATTTGAAAATAATAACATTTAGTGAAATTTACGAAACTGATGATCCAAATGTAAGTTACAATAACTTCATATCGACATTTCTTTTATTATATGAACTCTGTTTTCCGTGGGTAAAGAAGACTATTTATATCAGGAGGCGGCCGAAATGGGTAACAAGGGGGATACGAAAATGTTCTACTAAAAAAAGAGAGCTACTATAGAAATTAAGAACTTCTAATTCCACACATATGAAAAAAGACTTTAAAAATCGTTTAAAACTCTACTCAAGTAGACTAAGGAAGATTATTAAATTCACACAGCGAGCCCAAAATGACCATACAATTAGGACTTCGACATCCAGATCAAAAGCATCGTGGAAGATAATTAATAGAAATAAATTTAACCAGCCTCGAGAAAATATCGCAAAAATCAAAACAGGATTAGACAGTCATGAAACCAATCCCAAAAAAATCGCTTGCCTATTTAATGAATACTACGCTACCCATCTAACTCCTCTGACAAACCAAGATCGAGAATATGCCAAAAAGCCCACTGTTACGTTTAACAACTCTTCATCCTCATTTTTTATGCATCCCGTTATATCGGACGACGTCATTAAAATAATTAAAAAACTAAAAAATACGAAGAGTGTTGGATGCGATGGAATAGCCACTAATGTCGTTAAATTTGTGGCTTCTATAATAGCATCACATCTCAGCCATATAATAAACTTATCCATTAGTGCTGGCGTATTTCCAGACAAATTAAAGCACTCTATCATAAAACCATTATACAAGAAAAAAGGCTCTAAGGATGATATTGCAAACTACAGACCCATAGCCCTTGTCTCAATAATGTCAAAAATTTTCGAAAGGGTTATATTCGTAGCACTGAATACGTTTTTGGAAAAAAATAATTTGCTTGTAAATGAACAAAAGGGATTTAGAACTAATTTGACTACAGATAGAGCTATTTATGATTTTTTACAACTTATTGTTGAGAGTATAGACAATCGAAATGCTATATGCGCTATATTCTAATAGAGCTAGAGCACACTATTCTAATTGATAAACTTGAAAATTACGGCATAAGAGGAAATGTCCTTAATTTATTAAAATCTTATCTGAGTGATAGAACTCAACATACAGAAACTACTAGAATTTGTCTCAAAACAAAATCAGAAAAAAAATACAGTTCTGGAACTTTACATACTAATAGAGGCGTGCCGCAAGGTAGCGTACTAGGGCCATTATTGTTTTTATTATATGTTAACGACTTACCTGTGAATGTTTCATTTCCTATGACTCTCTTTGCTGACGACAGCACCGTAATCGTTAAGTGCACGAACCAATTGACGTATGAAAATAATATAAATGCAGCTCTACAAGAAGTTATAACATGGCTTGACAGGAATAAGCTAAAAATTAATCTGACCAAGACGACAATAACCCATTTCAGCCAAAGAATGCAAAACCAACCAGTTCAAGCACAATATCAAAACGAAACAATTAAAGAATCAACATGCACTAAATTCCTAGGCGTGCACATCGATCAAAAACTGAATTGGAAAAATCACAAGGATGAGCTTATAAAAAAACTTAACTCATACTCATATATTCTTTATCAACTCTCCAAAATCGTTAATCGAGAGACTCTATTAACGGCATATCACGGGTTTGTTTCTTCAAGTTTAAAATACGGCATTATATTTTGGGGTAACTCTTCAGAAATAATCAACGTATTCAGAGCCCAAAAAAGATGCGTCCGTGCAATGTGCAATATTAAACAAATTGATAGTTGTGAACCCTTCTTTAGATCCCTACGACTACTAACGTCAAGCGGGGTGTACATTACCGAGGTCGGGATTTTTGTCAAAAAATATATACATTTATTTTGCCCTTCAACATACAACTCAAAACGTCTAGCCGCACAAAGAATACACGAACTAAAATTACCTAGATGTAACACTGCTCTTAAACGTAAATCTATTTTTTATATGGCTCCTAAAATTTATAACAGAATACCTAATGAGATAAGAGACATAAATATTTTACCAGTGTTTAAGAAAAAATTGCGCCTTTTTTTATTAGAAAAAAGCTACTATAACATAGAGTCGTTCCTGACAGATCCATTGTTAAGTTGACTTTAAAAAAACGTTGTGCCTGGTACCTAATGACCTACTAAGTTTTTAAAAATCTTTATGTTCTGCTTTAATCAAGTTCCTTGTGTAATCTTATATTTGTTATTATATATTCTTGATAACTTTTAAGAATTTGGATTAACTTAACTGTAATGAAATTAATATTAATGTGCATGATCATGTGTGTAATTTTGTAATCTAAAAATAATTTATAATTAGTAATAATTTGCATGATGTAATAACAATACAATATTAATGTCGTACGCCTAATGGGCAAAACATAGAGACACCATTCTAATGTTTTACCATCTTTGTACCCACCTATGTTTACGAATAAACAGTTTGAAGTTTGAAAAGTTTGAAGTTTGAAAACACAAATTACCTTATACGCGGATGACCAGGATTTCATACGAATTCAGTGAGTCAGTCAGTTTCATCTTTTATACGTATATTGAATGAGGTTTTAAATTGAATGACTAAATCGATGAAACGACTCCCTATAAACGCCTATCAACTTACCAATAAATTAAAATTATTGACGGGGACATTGAAACACGAGAACTCAGAGTGTCTTCTGAAACGGCTGGTGGCATAGCAACGTTTGATCTCGAGTCGTGGGGCGTTTTATAAATAGTGTAGTCACTAAATAAGCGAGTTACTCCTTTTTACATTAAAAAGTTTTTTGTATTAACTAAATTGCAATAAAATAAAAATCACGAAATCGCCGTGATAAAAACACATAAAATAGAAATAACAGAGTAATTTTAGTAGAATATTAAATTTATATTAAGTTTACATAAGCAATTCATGATTGAGTTCTAAATATAGCTCTTTTCACCAAACTGTCACAAGATAGGCTTGTATTACTCGTGCATTAATTTAAATAAATACTCACAGTGTAGTATATAAAAGCTCCACTCAGTAAATTCATTACACATTTTGTAGCAAGCTATAGCTACGAAACTGCTACGGCACTGTTACTGCATAGCTATAGCACAGTTAGTTCCCGAGTAAAAAATTATAAATCCAAATACTTACACTATTAATCATTATTTGCTAGTTAAAGTACGGCTCGTTTATATTATTATAGAGGCTGGCATCGATTCACTCTACTACAACATCGATTCAATCGACTACGACATCGATTCACGATTCATTCTACCCGCTACATTATAATATTCCTAGCGTATGATTAAAAACATTTGAGAAAAATAATCTCGTTTGTTCATAAATCGCTTATTTGCTGGCCCCTCTTAAAACTTGATATTACTTTCCCTTGTTTCAATCACAGTTTCTACCACCTTGGTAACTTGGTAACGCATCGATTACTTTCGCAGACGTCTTTGCAAAATGTTGGTGCAGTTAAGTAAAATAATTGGCAAAATTCCATTTGATAAAAGTGGTAAGTCAAGCTCCTAAAATATCATATCAAAATCGTGTCAAACAGACATACAACCCGCCTGATGGTCGATAAAATACTCGTACATACAATTAGAAAAAAACATTTCTTTTCGACTAACTCTAATCGACTGTCGACATAGCCTGTTTTGAGGCAGATAATGACTCCATGCGAAAAAGACTAAGAAAAAATATCCCATAGAACAGACGCTAAAATAATAATCAGAGAGGGACACACATATTACAAAAGTGGTGAGAGTAAGATAGACAGATACAATATCTTCTATCTCTATCTACGTATGCGAATTTTTTGTTAAAGTGTGAAACCATAACTGTCAACGAACGACACAGCCCGACTAAAATAGATAGTGTTTGTTCAGTTTGACCCCGCCATATACGAAGCGTCTTCTCAAATTATTGGGGTAAAAGACTGTTGCTATTTCATGCTATACGCTGAGTGCGGTTCTATGGGATACTAGTTCTATGGAAAAAGACTAACAGCCACAGACTGCAAAACACAACACAGGACAAAAAGAATTGCACTTAGCATCGAATCAATTAGTCAATTACTCCTACCTAACCGAACAAAAGCCAACAATCCGCATTAAGTTTATTAGCCGGAAAATCACTGTTTACGTTTGTCTATGCCCGGTTTTAGGGTTCTGTCGACACAACATTTGGAAATCTGTCTGTGGATCCGTCCGTTCGGATCCTACTATCCTACTTCTATACTAATATTATAAAGGCGAATTTGTAAGGATGTGAGGATGTTTGTTACTCTTTCACGCAAAAACTACCGAACAGATTTTGATAAAACTTGGTACAGTGATAGCTTATTTCCTGAAATAACATATAAGCTACTTTTTAACGCGGAAAAAGTCGCGGGGCGTCCGCTAATACCCCCTAAGTAACAAAACGACTACATAGAGGGCGCTGTTTCACAATATACACGGGATAAACTATGATACGTGGGCGAAGCCGCGGGAAAAAGCTAGTGAAATCTGAAATCACTGACTACTACTCGTATTGCCCTGTTATTTACCGACTTCCAAAAAAGGAGGAGGTTCGGCTGTACATATGTACGTTTTTTTTAATTTTTTTTTTATTGTGTCTATTTTATTTTTGTCTTTGTCACATTGATTTCTGAGTAGGCAGGTTAGGTTGAGGTAGGGATTGCTAGATGTTCCATACATGAAATCCTGAACCCTCTCAGAAACAATGGAAACTGAACCTAGATCTAATCCAGTTAGTGCAGTCTAGTCTGAGGACAAACATACAGAAGTTGCGTTTCATTAGGTTGATGAATGATTGATGGAAGGAACCTGTAACATTGCGTTCGACATCCTACTCTTTGCCGATTTTTTTGGTACGAATCTCATCGTAAATTTTACTATCGGCTCTGCGGACCGACACGCTCGGTCGTAAACTGCACATTTCACGTTTTGTTGGGTTTAAATTTACAACCAGCTGGCTCTGCGCGCAGTAGATTAAGGTGCAACGCGGTGTAGCTGACCGTATGTGTTGCTTTAGCCAGTTGTATGTTTAATGAGAACTTCAAAATTTGATTTTATTCAGATTATGCTGTAAACTTAACCCCGAAAATGTAATACAAGAAATTTTTAATGAATAATCATCATCATATCTGTCTAACGATGTTCACTGCTATGTATTTATACTAGCGGACGCTCCGCGATTTCGTCCGCGTTAAAAAGTATCCTATTAAATCCCCTATTTCCCCCTCCCTCTATTTTCCCTCCTTAAAGTTGAAATTTCCAAAAATGCTAAGAAAGTATTTTTAACCAAACGTGTCTATATTCCACAGCTTTCCAGACATAGTAATTTTGGCTGTGCGTTGATAGATCAATCAATTTTTTAAAAATAGTTTAATATCATTTTATCTCTGCTATACATTACTTTAATTCTTATTCTGTTGTAAAATCTATGAGTCATTGTCGCATGAATGTGTTGATCTTCAACATTTTACTAAAAATATTTTTACAAAGCGTAAAATTCTTTGTTCCTCACCCGAATGTCTTTCCAAGAAATGTCCACTGAAACAAGCATTTTCTAGGACTCGAGAATCACGTCTCACCCCCGCCCTCCTCCGCCCCGGTCATTGCCCCGGCAGCACATCGTAAAATTTATGAGTGTACGGTCACCGGCCCATCAATCCCGTTTAGCATGTAATAGCTGGCCCACTGTGCATTTGTCACTCCGACGCCGTTATTAGTACCGAGGAAGACGTCTGATGTGAAGATATATTGGGGTAGAAGTGACGTCTGTAAACTGTTTTTTTGGGATTAGAAATAGGCAATGAACAACAAAAAAACCGGACAAGTGCGAGTTGGACTTGCACCGTGAGGGTCCCGTACAAACTTAATTTTTAAAAATTACGAAAATCTTTAATAGGTCTTAAACATGGATGATTTGGTTATACGCAAAATTAAGTTTGTTTACGCTTGATTGCTACGGCGTAGCACATTGTTTCGCGTGGTTAATCAACGTCTATCTACTTAATATTCTAAGGATATGAAAGTTTGTTGGTAATAGAAAAAATCCTTTTTTTTGTGATGTAACTACAAATTAATGTTTCCGGATTATTTCCATTACTTGTGCTACAAGACATTGCTTCTTGCCAAATTTCAAGATTCTAGGTGAACGGAAGATTTTGATTACCAAAATACTCACAAATGCGGTAAATACGGCTATATATATATCTTTTCACTACGTTGACTTAGAAGTTCGATTTTTTTCAGGGATCCTAGGGATTTCAAACCTGAGTATTTCATATGAATTTCAACTTCATACCTCCACGCGTTCCTGAGAAAAAGAATCTTGACCTACAGACAGACGGACAACGCAGTGATCCTATAAGGGTTCCTTTTTTCCTTTTGAGGTACGGAACCTTAAAAATAGAGCTATTCGAAATTTAAAAGCACGTAGAAAATAAAAGCTGCATATGTTGCCATTTGGGAGGCGGTAGCCAGACCGACCGGAAGTTGCCAGTTCTAAAGCTGTGCTCTCTTTCATATCCGGTATCTTTCAGGCGAAAATAATGTTTTGAGTAATAGTTTTTAATGTTACCTATTATATCGAACTTGTGTATGCAAGGTATGTTAAACAGAAAGAACATTCCCAACTGCCCGTAAAACAGTTTATACAGTATCGATTAAAGGTTAAATACCTTATTTTAATAAATAAAAATTAATTTAAATTTTTTAAATTTAATTTTAAAAATTCTTACTGTAAATTACTGGGTGGGGCGAACTAATCTATACTAATATATGGCAAAGTAGCTCTCTGTCTTTCTGTCTCTATGTTACCTACCTACCGCCTTAAGCTGTTTCCGCGGCACAAAAAAAAAATCCTCGCAGGCGAAGTCGGGGGAACAAGCTAGTTGTACACAAATGTTCCGTGCTATTACATAAATGTCACAAACGTTACCTAGAATTTTATAAGGCTTAAATATTGAAGCATTTCAATTATTGGTATCACCAAAGTTTATTAATTGGCAGGAAGTTAAATAGAAATGGCGTCTTCTTGCGAAGTTACAATTAAAATGTTTCTCTTCGGTCTCGGTTGGTTTGTTTGTTTGTTTGTTTTTGTTGTGTTACGTTAAATCAACTTGCCAAGAAATACACGAAGGAACGTTAGACTTTACATTGTAGTTCTGATGGTAATACAATACATTATTTATTATTTTAAATGACAGGTAGAGCAATACCATAATCATATCAGCACTTTATGAAGATTTACAGATTAACCATGGAGGAGCTTAATGTTAAATATTTCACGTCATCCAGGAATTACAGCAAGTAAATTATATATAATTATTGTTGAGAAGCTGTTTTCTAAAGATTGCTACTGGAGTGCGACAATACTCGACACGAAATACGACAGTGCGAAATAAGAGTGTGCGATGTACCAAATTATTATTGTACACAATACACAAAATACTTTAATTTTTTTCTGTATTTGTGTGAGAAAATAAATAAATTTGTATTTATTTGTAATAAATACGAATTCGTCAATTTTCACAACTCGTCAACTTCCTAACTCGTCTACTTTCCTAACACGTCTTTGTCCAATTGTTATAATCATAAACCTACCATTTTTCGAACTTACAAAAAATTCTTATGTAAGTACCTACACCCCAAAGCAATCCATCCGTCACAAGTTTCCAACTATTACGATTTACCACCTTAGCCACTAGGCAGTAATATCCAAGTATTTCTACTGGGACATTTTTCTACTAAGGATACTATAAAGGACAGGTGTAGCTGTGAGGTGAGAGGAGTAATGTAGATTGTTCTGGAGATAACTCCGACATTGCGAGCGCTGCTGTGTAGTGGTCGGACATAGTGTCGCTTCATGGCAGTTGCTTTGGTCGAAGCCGAAACATCGGTTATCGTTACTTTGATAACTGAACGGAAACGACGATCGTAAAACCGTGTTTCGTCAAATCCGTGACTGATCAAAACTGACTCTTTACTTACGAGTATCTAATCCTTCAGTTCGTCAACATCGTCAAAGTATGTTTCCTAATCTAGGAAACAGCAAATGGGAGAATTATGAATCCGGGAAAACATCGCAAAGAAATTTGCATACGCCGAAGAATAAATTCTTAGGCGCATATAAAGATCACGACCACTAGGCTAGCGTGACGGAATATTAGCCCTGCGCCCTCGCTGAGAGGGTTAGGCTTGTGGCCCAGACAGTGAGTATAATTTTATTAATAGACTGTTCATTTAATTTTTTCGGTTGAAAATGGTCACAGAACAGAACAGAACAAAATAGAACAGAACAGAACAGAATAGAATAGAATAGAATAGAATAGAATAGAATGGAATGGAATGGAACGGAACGGAACGGAACGGAACGGAACGGAACGGAACGGAACGGAACGGAACGGAACGGAACGGAACGGAACGGAACGGAACGGAACAGAACAGAACAGAACAGAACAGAACAGAACAGAACAGAACAGAACAGAACAGAACAGAACAGAACAGAATAGAATAGAATAGTACCAGAAACGGTGAAAGTATATGGGTAGAGACACGTTGGCGTATGGAAGTTCGGATGAGCATCAGCGCAGCTTAGGTGTTACTACAAAATAAATAATATAATACCAGAAGTGTTACTCCAAATATTCAATAAGTGATTCGCAGTAAAAACCGAAACCGAATGTCAGCTGGAGCTCTATAGCGGTCAGTAATGAACGGCGATAAATCGCGAAGTCGCTAGAGGGCGGTCAGTGGCGGCTGACGTATGGGACGCAATCATGGAAGTTAAGATTTGGGGTGGAACTTTTTACTTTTTCGGCGCACTGCTCAAGATTTCGTATCCGTACGTGTTTTTGGCTTCCCACGTATACCTACTATTGTAATGGTAAAGCGGTCCCTAAACGATCATGCGGCATGACATGCATTACGTGAATTATCATGCTGCATGATGGACCCTCATGCTTGCTATCAATCACATAGTATAGTGAAGCAACGGCTAGCACGTAGTTTGCATGTCATGCACGTCAATCACTACAAATAGGCGATCATGAATGAGTGACAGCACGTAATCCATGTCATGCAGCATGATCGTGTAGGGACCACTTAATAGTTGGGCAAAATTTAATTATATCGACGATTATTAAACGACAAATCAAATTTTTGAAAAAAAAAAAACAATTTAAAATTTTTGCAGTTTTTGTAAAACGTTTTAATTGATTAAATTGCTGCCATACTCTGGTAACAACCGTGACTTATAACAGGTTGTTCTTAGACCAGTCGGTAGTCATGTGAAGTCAAGTGAAGTCTACCAACCCGCACTGGGCTAGCGTGGTGGACTATAGCCCGAACACCCTCGTTGAGAGGGTAGGCTTGAGCCCCAGCAGTGGGGAGATTAATAGGCTGTTGATGAATGTTTGTCATAATTAATTTAATAATTGACTTTATCCTGATGTAATTATTTTGTAATTCTATTTAAAATAGTGTTCGCTTCGCCCGCTTTTATAAGTTTCATAGCCTAAAACCATGCCAAAGGACCAAGCTATCCAACAAAGAAAACCTCATTCCAATCCATTCGAATAACGGCTTGCTATATAACCCAAGGTTCGCGAATGGTTTTCTTTACTTGCGAGTGTATTTCAAAACTTAGTATTTTAAGACGAGACATAAAATACACAGTAAGGGTGCGACCACACGCCAAGATACTAAACTAACAGTTTCAGAAGTAGGTCCATTCTCCACAGGCTGTATAGCTCATAAAGACCACTGTTACCGGACTCATAAACACGATTTTACGGCGTTCATACGAGCAATTTTGTCCCACAAAACGCTGGAAATTACTTCGTTTGTCCAGTTTTATGGGTTCTATAGTGATATGGGAACGGTGCTTTACAGTCTGTGGGTTTTAGAAAACAATAGGTTATTGCCCTGTATTAGTGGAAAAGATAATAAATATATCCAATCCATAGACAATACACAATAATGATAAAAGGCCAGTCTATGGTTCGTACACGTCATTTAAAGTGGCATCAGTAGCGGGCGCGCCGTTAATAGCGGTAAAGCGGCTTACTATTAAAATATACCTACATTCACTTAGAAAAACTTAAAACAACATTTTATAAGATAATCTAAGATAAGCACAGAACCTTAAACCACAGAGTAAGTAATAGCTTAAACTACGACCATACTACGCGTGATCGCAAATCTCATGTAAGTACAGATTAAGTGATTTTTTGCCGCAAATAATGACAACACGCATTTTTGTTAATCCTAAAGCATGCGGTATGATAAATACTTTAAATTCTTTGGGATTATTTCTTAAGTATTTCTCTTAGTAGGTACTTATTAAAAAATAAGTCTGGGTAGCTACTGTAAGTACTTACTAAAAAATAAACATGCATAAAAATTAACAAACATTGCCACGGTTCGAAAATAAATTAATTGGCTTAAATTTTTTAGCGACGCTTTAACCCGCGTATTCACAATCAAAATAATCAGATTTCATAGCCGGTTGGGCCGCGTCAAAATAGCTTTGTCTATGGCAATTCAATTAATTTCAATCCAAATTGGACGGCGTAGGGTGAACTCATTTTAAAAATGGTTTTATCCGATTACTTGGGCTTTTTACGGTTGACGTGTTCTTAATTTTAGAGCGTGTAAAATGTAGATATGACCCGAAGGCTCCAAGCACTATGTACATCGAAATAATAAGCATGTAGTATTAAACGTCGCTTCAACCATTCCTGAGTAAATCTCATCGGTTGTATGGTATGGTTTTCTAATTGATTTTCAACAAAACTGCGTTTTTTTACACGATTAAAAATACTTTCTTCACATCTAGATTATGTTACTCGTTCGAAAGTAAAAATTTAATTTAAAAAGAACATCGCGTTGCCCAACTCAATAAACGCTCAATTTGTCTCGCAAAAATCTTTATTTTCCCAAACGATCGATTTGAAACATTATTTACCCCGACTCTTAAGATCTACCCTAAGCGTCGAGGTGAAAGTAATCGGCGTATCAAAGAGAAATTTGTCAAAAACACGACTCGCCGTGCACTTCCGTCAATTCTCTCCAATTAATAACTTGAAGCTATCCCTTTCTGGCGGGTTTGGTGTTGTATAGTGTTGGTTCGTTCTAGTCCCCTTGTTTGAGAAGCCCCGTTGAGATAGAATATTGCCACTTTGTCGCGCCGCCTCCCGCCGACCGCGTTAGACCGGGGAGCGTAATTACAAATACGGATGCAACACAGACACCCATTAGTAGGTGCCCACAGTCTGTGCTGGTAACGCCCTGTGTACGTTCGCACAACCGTTCATACCCAGCAAAAAATGTCAAAATATTTTATGTACAAATACAACGTAAATTTTTTATCTACCGCCGCTTCATAGATGTTAGCGCTAAGAATTAAATTTATACGTATAATAGTTTGACAAGTGAAATTTTTACAATTATTAAAGATTATGTCATAATCTTTAGACTAACCTGGTTTGTTACGTTTATTGTATCCGTACACGGCGGCATTATAGAGCAGTCTACATCCACATTTATATTTACGCGACCGGGAGAAATCGCAATATTTTCCAACGTTGACTTTTATACGGAAAGTATGGAAATTTTAAAAGTTTTATACAGTGCACAATGGGCTTCAAGTTTCCTGGATAGTGAGTTTTGTCTTCAGTTTCGCATAGACACTTCCATAGGTTTATGAAGCTTTATCTCATAGCTATTAGATCAATATTTTTTCACCATACAAATATTACTGGGAAAAAATATTTTCCGGTATATATATTAAATGAAATCTTTAAAAAATACCTAACAGACCTAAGGACGAATTAGGAAGGAGGAATGTACATTTTGCCAGCTTATAATTATGACAATATAGGTACCACATGATTTATCGAGAGAATAATATATGTACTTACCACATGGTTTAGCGAATTTTATTTATATTTTTGCATTCATATCTGTCTATAGATGTTGTTATATTATTAAAATGAACAATGAACAAAACAAGCTAAAACTGCTAACCAAAACTCTCAGAACAAGTGGTTGGTATAATTACTTACCTTATTTAGGTTCTACAACACATCCTTAATTAATTCGGAGACGAACACAGTTTCCTTGTTTATTAGTATTGTTGAAATTTTAATTACGTGGTATAGCTATATCATCACCAGCCTGTATTAGTCCACTGCTGGACATACTCCTCCCCAAGGCGCGCCACTGAACCCGATCCTCGGTTCTCCGCATTCAGTCACTGATAGCTCCATCTAGCCGGGGGGCGTCCCACACTACGCTGGCCCAGTGGGGTCTCCACTCGAAAACTAGTCTACCCCAGCAGTTATCGGTCTCCGGCAGATGTGACCAGCCCACTGCCACTTCAACGTGCTAACCCTTTGAGCTATGTCGAAGGCTTTGGTTCTCGTTTCGGATCCTATAGTTATTATAGTTAATTCATACTATTTCCAGGTGCATAATTCGACTATTAGTTTCATTGCATGCTACGTAAAGATAAATAAACGGTCACAAAGGTGTGTCCACACTATTAAGGTTACCAATTTATCGCCCGTGACCATCGCACGAAGTTTTAGCTGTAACCCCGTGACGCGTCGTTGTTTTTTATGCCACACTATCACACCAGCAGTTACGGCAAAGCCTTGCAATTTTCCGTGATATCTACGGTTGGTGGTTTAAATAAATACTTTTTCTCAAACATGCTTGGAAATGTAAACATTATTTTGACAACCTTCTTCGAGTTAAATCGACAATGCTGTACTGGTCAAATAATGAGAGCAGGCGGGCAAATAATTCATATCTGTCGTGTAACCATGGCAACCACGGAGGTAAAATAACAAAAGTTTTATTTAAATTTCGAACTGCCTTGCAAATTGAAAGCTGTTTAGTGTAAAAAAACAAATGAACATTTTGGCGCGTGGAAAATTATTGTTGTTTGTCATTGATTATGGAATGTATACGTATGAAATAAAATGGTCTACATAGGTAATAGTTTGAATTTCCGCGCATTTGTTTGAGAAAACTACTATACAAGCCTTGGCCACAACCAGGCATTGATGGACTCACGTATGTGTGCCTCGGCTTCGCCTCGGCCCACATTCACACGGTCATCCATCAATGCCTCTGTTGCGGGCCGCGGCAGTAATGTACTATTGCAGGTGAGTAAAATTGGAAGGCGTGGTGACAAAGACGCGGCCTGCTATGACGAGAGGTCCGAGTTCGATCCCTGGTAGTACCTTGTACCAGTCGACCGCACGTCAGTGGAAACACTTTGACCTTGAGCTGGCCTTCTCTATTACGGAGTTTTAATACCATGAGATACCAGTTTATACTTTTGTTTCCACTGACGTGCGGTCGACCGTACCAATCGTGAAGAAACGATTATATCGTAAGGAAACCTGTGTACCTACGTCGAAAAAGGAATACTGACTTAAACGCAATTGAATGTCCACTAACAGTACGGGGTTAGCGTGGTGGACTATGGCCCGTACGCTCAGAGGGTAGGCCTGTGCTCCAGTTGTGGTGGAAAGGAAATGAAACACCAAAATATTGTAAAATAACGTTTTATTTCGTTCGTCATCATTGAACCAATTATCGATTACATACATTCATTTATTTAAACAGTCACTTATTTTAGACACAGTTTAACATATAACATACAATCACATTCATAATGAATCTGGCACTCAAATAAGTCATACAATTTTATGACAATAATATTTTTTTATCCAACCTACCTAACACCATTCATTCTATAATTTAATTGAATGACTATACACCTTATTATAAGAAATATAAAATAAAACGATATAAGTTAATTTTTTATAAGTTCTATACTTGAAAAAATTAAAAGTAGAAAAAGATTGTTGCCTCGAAGATAAAAAAAATCATATTCCAGTTCAAGCCTTTCTGTCAGCAAATTTTTTCTGAACACCAACGATTTAGCACTGACAAAATATGATTATTAAAATAAACTTACAAGCGTAGCAATATTCAAACAAATACATTTATTAATAACATGCATTACCTATAACATTATACAAGAACATCGATTTCACGTTAACCAGTTAAAAAGTCAAAGACCATTGCCTCTGTTCTCTAAAAAAGGGCTTTATGAAGACTACTCATTCATTGAAAATAGTTCTATTTTGTGTTCAAATGTGTGAAAATATTCAAAGTATGTTGTTTGTATGGTTTAAATTTTAGCGATTTTACAACTTCTAATCAGCTAAATCATCCGAATACAAAATTAATGCTAAACGTCATGAGGAGCCTTTTTTAGTAGAACAGGGGAAATGACACGGTAGAGCTAAAGTTTATAAGCTTAATATATAAATACGAAGTAAGCGCAATCTATTTTGCATTTATGTTTGAAAGTCATGGTCACAATATGCATTTTAATGCCTAAAATTTATACACCCTGTTCAATCCATCATGCGTTTAATACATATACAGATAGCATGTACAAGTATTACTAATTGGTTTAAAAAGCGTATCAGGGCTTATAATACAATCAACAGCAAATCAAATATCAGAATGAATTATTAATAATTATGACGTACATAGTTTTCTAGAAAAAAAAAGAATTAATTATTAATAGAATAAATTATTAATTTTGAATAATAATTATGGCATTTCATGGAACACATTTTTTATGGACATTAACAGACTTGTAGCTTGTAGTTACTTTACTAATTGATCAGACTTGTAACTTGTAAAATAGATAGATAACAGATGTAATAGTTACATATAGTTACAAAACATTCATTTGAAAAGACGGTAGGTACTAAAATAAATTAAGTTTGTAGTTCCAATAAATAAACAAAAACAAATTACTTATCTAATACTACTAAATAAAATTAATAGAAACCTCACATTCAATTACATAGGTAGTTCACAATATCAAATTGTATTTTATTTCTCTATGGTTCATATGAAATATTTGAATATATCTATGTTTTTAGGTATAATTGTGGTATAATAGACAAGTATTTATTCTGTTCACGGATACTCTACGAAAGTGTGGCTTCAAGGAATTTATCTAAAATAATAATTCTAATTAAAATAAAAGTTAGCCTAACCAGAATTTATGTTATTATAAGTTGTGAAAGTATGGTAATATAATAAATATAGGCACCTTGTCAACGTATCGTAATTAGGTACCTATAATTTAAAACAGTAACTTAACAAATTTAAACAATAAATATTAAAAAAAAGAAAAAAAAAACTTAATATAGTACATTTTAGACTTTCGCGCTATGTATTCATAATTATTTAATTATATATGGGTCTTACACACGAACAAGTTTTATTTAAAGGCAAAGGTAAATAAAACTTGTTCGTATGTAAGACCCGTATATAATTATAAACTTAATATATTTTTCTTCTTCCCTCCCGCGAAGTTGTTTGATACAAGTGAAATTTCTCATTTACGACAAGTCTTAAAATAAATATGTATTATCACTTTTAGTTTTACAAATTATAAAGGAAATCGAACTCTTGGTCTCTAAATAAACATACGCTCGTATTCCTTCTGCGAATTCTTTTGTATTAAAACATTTTTCGTCAAGTAGGTTTTACGCAGTTTTTACGTTAAGCATAAGTACAGTTCAAAACAATATAAGTAGGTATTTATCTAATAATACTCTTGTGTTTGCTTAAAAAAATGCAAAATTCGTCGAAGCCACATCGTGAATACAACCATGACTAACTACTGTTTTGGTGTTGATCCTTTTTGCCGGCCTGGACGGACTTTTATGTCCTCAGGAACTCTATTCTAAACATATAATGTACTTATTTATAACACTTACATTAACGTTATTTCAAATAGCTACTATAGCTTCGTAATGAAAAAGTAAATTCCTTTGCATCGATTCGTTTTAATGTACATTTCCCTTAAAACTAATTTGGTTCTACAATTTCATTATCTATGTACAATAACTGAATATTTATTCAATACTTACTATAGGACAAATAATTCACAGATTTTCTTAGACACTGATTTCTTTTACAATAGACATTGAAGATTATAAAAATTATGGTAACTTTTTAGTGACACAAAAAGTCTACAGTTTTTATTACAGTTATTAGTAATAATAACGTATTATGTATACATTAATTTGCTCACGTTTCGTATTATATTAGGGCATTGATATTGCTAGATCACTCATATTTTATATTATAATTGAATATCTACAGAAAATTATTTATGAATTTCAAGCGAATCACTTGCGCACATATTCCTGAATTTTTATTCAGATTAGTTGCTTTATGTTCGACATTCGCGTAAGAATCTCTAATTTCGATTAATTAAACAGCTAGAGAATTCTAAGAATTCACGTGATTATTTTTGAAATTCTTATCATTTGGGTCAGTGTCAGATGTCTATCGCGAACACGATTTTTATATACATTAGGTAGGTATGTTAATCTTATACTTTTTGTAAATAGTATAATATTATCACTTTTTATTAATTTACCTATGTTAATAAAATTATGTCCTTATACCTATTTCTAGATTACGAGTATATTAGCCAATTCTTAATTATACTTTATAATATACAATCAATAATTATACTTTACAATTCTGTATTTTTACAATTATGACGTTGGTATCAAAATGTTGAACAAATAAATAATACTACCATTCGAAATAAATCTTTGGTAGGCACTTTGGTAATGAAGATATAAGAATTTAGTAGAAGCGATTTCAATTCTAAAACAGCACATGCAAGTAAATAAATTTCAGTAGCAGAAATCTAAATACAAATTGAAAATATATATTCGGAGTACTTTTGAAATAGAATAAGTAGCTCGTTATTTCTCTAAATATAGGTGCTAAGTGCTTGTCGAAAATCGTGAAGAGCTGCCAAGACTTGCGGAGCTGTAGGACGAGCTACAGCTGAAGATGTCCAGCACCAAGACATTAGGCCATATCTGTATACAAATAACAGTTTTTTGACAAAATACAATATAAAATTTATACATAAAATAATGTTCTAAAAAAGGTCACATCGACGCGAGGCAGTCTGCCTAAAATGCTGGCGGGGCGTTTTCTTTCTTCTTTATCATGTAATTTGTATACTTTGTTATTGGCTATATTTTATTGTGCTGTAAAGTATTTGTTGAATATAAATAAAATAAAATAATTATACATATACAACTAAACAAAACACTATAAATAATAAAAATATAATTAAGTTAAAAGCTATAAGCTAAAGCTATTTCTGTTAACAAACGTGTTCGGAGTATCGACTTATCGACATACTTTCTTCTTCGCCGACTTTTGCTATCATTAAAAGTTCGAGGGAACAAACTACACAAACTATTGTTGTTGTTACTAAGGCATCAGAGTTAGTCTGCAGTTAAGATAGTATTTCCTTGCCACAGATACAGAAACATTGCAATTCCCGAAATACACTGCAGTTACAGCGTAGCGAGTGCGGTGCGTGGCCACCTTGAATGAAAAAAATTCGCCCGCGCCACCAAAGCGATTCGAACCTTCCTGGTGGCCACAGACATCGGTGAGATGCCTCCCATTCAGTTCCATACATTGCGACGGAGCTGCCACGCAACGCGCCGCATACGTCACGCACGCACGCAGATGCGTTCCAGCCTTTAAACGGTAATACGGGTACCGGTAACGGTTATTACAGGCACACAACGAGGCCAGCCCTTGGCACATAACAATCCTGATGTTACAGAAGTTAATGAGCCACTTAAAAATGTGTGCCTAATTTACCCGACCGCGTAATTACAAATGCGGATGCAATACAGACACCCATAGTCTGTTCTGCAGCGTCTTGTGCACGTCGCACAACCGTTCATACCCAGATGCAATACACATAAAAGGTCTGAATCCTGTGATCCTGTCGCTCGCATCGCTATTGGCGATATTATACTTATTGCCTAGTCTGTAGTGTAATTGGGTTTGTTCGGCGATCGTCTATACTATATATAGACGATCGCCGGGTTTGTTGCGTTTATTGTATCCGTACACAGATCAGTCTCTGTCTGTGCTGCATCAGCATTTGTAATCAGCTATATCAGGATACAACGTCAGTGAAATTATAGTGTTTACTTACAATTCGTCAGGACAGTTGTGCGGCTGAGACGGCCTGTACCCTCCGCTGAGGAAGGCTCCGACATCAGCAGCGTCCAATTCTGCCAATGGTGCAGCACCCAGTGTTGCCAGCTCCCACAGGGTTACTCCTAACGACCACTGTATACAGAATCGAGGCAAGTTTTAGAATAAACATAACGACAAACTTTTAATAATAACATCACCTGTATTTTGTAGAAGGGGCAAATTTTTATGTACCAAACAAGGATTTTCTCCGGTACTATTGGCAAGATTAGTAGATTTTTTGTGAATTATCCTGTCCTAGTTTACTAGGACAGGATAATTCACAAAAAATCTACTACAAATTGTAAAAAGTTGTCAGTCCCCAGTGGATATCTAATTCACGTCCCTTGGCGATTGAGTATATTGACCAAGTCACTAAAATAACGCTGCGATAAAAATCAAACTTTAATAAAAAGATCGTTGTACTTATGCATAATTCAATAACTTAGAATATAGTAGCCTATAGACGTCCAATGTGTGCAAGTGAGAAAGAAGAAAATTATGTCTGTTTTAGGACATTTGAAGTTTATGATTTAATTAAGGTTACCACATCCGAAGCTATAGTGTATTGGTTCTGGAGCAGCGTCTCTGGCGCCATCCACTTGACTGGTCGATTCTCGTTATCACCAAGACAATGGTAATCGTCAGGGAACAGGTCCCGCGACAATCCGTTATCTGTCACCTTCAGTCTCAGTTTCTCATCCACGCTAGAGGAAAAGAGAAGGAAGATTAAGAAAATTGTGAATAAACAAAAGGACACCAGCGTACCTAAATAAAAACAGGGTGAAGGGAAATGAAAGCAGAAGATATCTACGCGTAGCTACGTGATAAAATTTTTGGTCTCTGAAAATTCAGGTCCCTACCTGAAGAGGAAGAGGCACCGAGGAAAGAGGAACTAGAGACCAGAACTAGCAATCAAGAGTTTACTTCTATAGTCGTATAGAGGTCTCTAGTCGCTCTTTCCCCGTTGTCACTCTTACCCCACCTGACTTTACAACTAAGTAAATTGTCTGAAAAAAAATTGTTTCCTTACACGCAGTTCCTTGCAGCGATATCAGCATGCACAAAACGCTGGACATGTAAGTATGACAATCCACACGCCGCCTGCCCACCCAGGTCCACCAGCTCCCGGGTAGCTGGAGCAGCTTGGTGTCCAAGTCTACATGATGTTAGAAACCTGGTTGGAAACAATATGCAATTAATTAAGGAGAGATTATAGAGACGAGGTAAATTATACGCTCGTAGCGGCAACTTATAATTATTGATGAAAATTGCGTCAGTCCAGTGATGTAAAGTTTTGGAAAACTCCGAAATACTTTCTTATGTTTTTGACACGACCTCACTTTTCCAATCGGTGTCATTAACTTAAATTAATTAGCAATACCTACGATACAATATATGTAATAAGATCACGATGACGGTGTCAGTACATTGTATACGAGTACAATCACAGAACACGGAAAAATCTCGCTACGCTCCCGCTCCCTACGTTTATATTTCATACATGTCATATCTACACAGTAAAAGGAGAAAAATGTAAAGAGAATACTTTGAAATGTTACAGCAAATATTTCTTCAATGGATGGCTTGCGTTTTTGTATGCAATAGCAACCGACAACTATAACTGATATCAAGAAAATCGTCTTATTAAGTAGGAAATAGTCACTATGGTGAAGAAAAGCTACATAACAGAGGTAAAACAGTAATAAGAAACAAAATATTAGTGATGTGGTTAAGGTATAAAATGCTCATAATGCAGAAAATACAATTAACTGAGATTAGCCGCCATAGTATATAAACATGTTCTATTTAATAAGGCCTTTTATTAACGTATCACTTATTGTTATTGGTGAGTGGATACCTTAACCTCGCTCGTCATTCCATACTTCAGATTCCATATATAGAAAAATGTTCAGCAACTCTAACCTTTTTAGATTAGAAGAATGAGAAGCACAGCAATAAACTAAGAGTGGTCTTCGTGCCTCCTCAGCACAAGCAGCCATCGGCGTCAGCACATTAGCATGGACCAGACCACACAGCCTTAGACCTTCAGCTACTAACAGCGCTGCTTGCATCGCTGATGCTGCTTCTAGGACAACAGAAAACATGCTTTTATATTTTGTATAGTAAAGGTACCCACCATAGCTGTGACTAATTTCATTCGCCAAATAACAAAGACCGCAATGATGTGATCTGATTTCCAGAGTAAAATATTCAGTGCCAATACAGTTACTCTCTCATAGACTAATAAGAACTGGGCGGGTGGGTGACCTTTGGTATCTAAGTTTATGACCAACAGAGCCCCTTTACGATCTGGCGGGCTGTCTGTTCGTGTCAGACCGTAAAGAAGTATGTCTTACCTGTAACAGTCTTCACTATGACCTCTTCGTAAGTGTCTCCTCTTTTGAACACCCCCTTGTAGACCCTTCCGAAGGTGCCTTCGTGGACGAGGATTTCCAGACGGATGTTGGAGCGAGAGGTGGTCAGGTGGCGCAGCTGCTCGGCAGGATCCGTGATGCGATCCTTGGCGACTGTTTGCTAACATATACAATCGAGTCACAATGTGACGTGGACATAATATAATCGAATTGTTATAGACAAATATACCACTCGTCTATTACAAAATTAGAATTTTCTGCTGTTCCTACGGGTATTAAACAAGGATATGACAATCACAAATATAACATCCAGACCAGAGATTTGTACAAAGTGGTCTGTCCCCAGATGGGAATCGAGTCCACGACCTCTGGCGCTTGAGTCTAACGACCTAGCACCATTATTATGTTGGATAACAAAAAAAACTTAATAAAATAATGTAGTCATTTAACTAGTACACTGTAATGAAATTTTATTGATACGAAACCATAAACGATGTTATAAGGTAGGTATATATTTCATTATCCCTTAGAGTGTTAAAAAACCCGTTCGGGTCTCAAATGTAGTTCAAATACTAAACTTTATGTAGTCTAGATAGAATTCTTTTTTCAAAAACCAAAATATGACGACAGCCACATTCTAACGATTATGGTTTCATCAATCTATGCTGTAATGGATGAGTCACAAATTTCCAGATTTTATAAAGAAACGGGGACTTCCGGACTCTATTTTATAGTAGGTACTCGTATTAAAACAACTCTTTTGTTGCACTCGGGTAATCGCCTACTTACTTGCCACGCCTCTGCAATAGTATTATGAAACGACTTGTCGAGAAATATAAAACACGTCAATAACTTATCTATCTTTTATCTTCTTGTAAAATTGTCTCCCGTTTCCAATTTGTCGAGAACCCAACCGGGTACTTATACTACTGTCTCCAGCGTCCACCTCGTCTCTAAAACAGTTAGCAGGTGCGCAAGCACATAATTGCATTTAACCGTCCGAGAGCCGTCCAACGATATCGTTAATCGAATTTAATCGTATCTAGCTCTATCGGTTCTTTTATATTTACTTTTACGATAAAATGGTATCTATAGTAAAAAGGTGTCAGAACATTGAAATTAATGCGGTATTTTATATGTTATCTTGTTGTCTTCCCAATTTTAGGTGCTAAAAGTTAAATTACAAAGTAACAGATTACAATACTAAAACCTTCGATCACCATTAGTATATGGTGATCGAAGACTAAAACAATAAAAACTGAGTGCATGTGGGGTGTGTGTGTGTAAGAGAGTGAGTGAGTGCGTGTATGTGTATATGGGTGTGTGTTGTGCGTATGGGTAGTGCCTAAATATGTATGAATATGCAATGTAGAAGTTTCAGTTGTACCTAGTTAGTTAAAATAATATAGCTTGTAACAACGATTGTTACGAGCATGAAGTCATATCAAATATCACTCAAAGACATAAAGAAAGGGTAGGTTCGACATCGACATCGATAAACAAAGCAACATACTCGCACAGGGCCTCACCCCATTTGAATATTATTATCTTCGAAACTTGTAGGTAAATGAGAAGCTGACAAAGTTAGGAGTCGACAGCAACCTTGTTTGTAGTTCAGTGAAGGGTGTAAAGCAAGCAGATATCTAGTCAGGGGAGAGATTGGGGGTCAATAAATGTTCTACCGCCGAACTATAAAACATGCAACAGCATGCACAATTTTAAACTAGGTAAGTACCTACTTTTATTTAGGCATTAAAATTTAAAGCTTCGTAAAATTATTTTCGAACTCTTTTCCGGTGGATAAACCCGGAAGTGTGCAGGGAATCACACAATTATATTTAGCTTTAATCTCTAATAGCTATGGAGAAATCAATGAAATTCTGTGAATTACGTAATTGACCGAGCGAGCGAAGCGAGCGAAGCGTCTACGTTTCGAGACTGGCCAAAAATGCTCTTGTCCGGCTGTCTGTCTGTCTGTCTGTCTGTCTGTCTGTAATTCTCTACAGGTCGCATTTTTCAACCGATTTTGACGAAAATTTGGCATATGTATAAATTAATTAAACCTACAAAATGAGTAGAATAAAATTTTGAAAAACATTTTTTTTAGAGTACCTACCATACTCGCAAAGTGGGAGTGAACTTTTTTTTTCTTGTGAATCCCATAGTGTGGGATATCGTTGGATAGGTCTTTCAAAAATATTGCTGGTGTGTGAATACCATTTTTTCGATTTAGGGATCCGTTGGCGAAATATTAAGCTTTAAAGCGGTAATTTTTGTTAGAGTCACGTGTCCCCCCCCCCCTGCCAGCTAAACGGTTGCTTCTGGAAATGTGAAAAAATTCATGACAGTAGCATATATAACGTAGTTACAAGGAAAACTATTACCGCTAAGTAGGTTCTATTAGTTTTTGAGTAATAGTGGATCGACTTAAGAAAGTTGAAAAAATAAATTATGTTCATAGAACTGCATACGTAAAATGGAAAATTATTTTTTTCCGCGTGATATCCATGGTGTGGGGTATCGTTGGATGGGTCTTTCAAAAATATCGCGGGTGTGTGATAAACATTTTTCGATTCAGGGATCCGTTTGCGAAATATTAAGCTTTAAAGTGCTAATTTTTGTCACTTTAGTAGGTACTTTTTCTGTTTCCAAAGTTGACTTTTGTTGGTTTCTTTTAGGTTTGGTTTATAAGGGCTGGCGAGGTCTACTGTTCTCACGGAACTACTAGTAAAAGTATTTATTACAGTTATTTTCTAAGTTATTACTTAACATAATTGACCGAGCGAGCGAAGCGAGCGAAGCGTCTACGTTTCGAGACTGGCCAAAAATGCTCTTGTCCGGCTGTCTGTCTGTCTGTCTGTCTGTAATTCTCTACAGGTCGCATTTTT
The DNA here is from genome assembly GCA_949699065.1 of Metalampra italica. Lineage (NCBI taxonomy): Eukaryota > Metazoa > Arthropoda > Insecta > Lepidoptera > Oecophoridae > Metalampra > Metalampra italica. Next base: position 10,497,806 of record OX452971.1, on the reverse strand, counting down.
CAACCGATTTTGACGAAAATTTGGCATATGTATAAATTAATTAAACCTACAAAATGAGTAGAATAAAATTTTGAAAAACATTTTTTTTAGAGTACCTACCATACTCGCAAAGGGGGAGTGAACTTTTTTTTTCTTGTGAATCCCATAGTGTGGGATATCGTTGGATAGGTCTTTCAAAAATATTGCTGGTGTGTGAATACCATTTTTTCGATTTAGGGATCCGTTGGCGAAATATTAAGCTTTAAAGCGGTAATTTTTGTTAGAGTCACGTGTCCCCCCCCCTGCCAGCTAAACGGTTGCTTCTGGAAATGTGAAAAAATTCATGGCAGTAGCATATATAACGTAGTTACAAGGAAAACTATTACGGCTAAGTAGGTTCTATTAGTTTTTGAGTAATAGTGGATCGACTTAAGAAAGTTGAAAAAATAAATTATGTTCATAGAACTGCATACGTAAAATGGAAAATTATTTTTTTCCGCGTGATATCCATGGTGTGGGGTATCGTTGAATGGGTCTTTCAAAAATATCGCGGGTGTGTGATAAACATTTTTCGATTCAGGGATCCGTTTGCGAAATATTAAGCTTTAAAGTGCTAATTTTTGACACTTTAGTAGGTACTTTTTCTGTTTCCAAAGTTGACTTTTGTTGGTTTCTTTTAGGTTTGGTTTATAAGGGCTGGCGAGGTCTACTGTTCTCACGGAACTACTAGTAATATTTTCCCTGCAGAGAATTTTCAAAACAGCAGCAAGAAACCAAATTAAAATTTTCTGAATGAAATATAACTGTAACGGACGTTACACCGAAGCGTAACGGACATTACAAAAATACCAAAGTGTGCCAATTACTCCCCGTAAACCCTAATCGTGACGTCAGTGCATCGAGATAACGGGTTCTACTTAAGAGAGTAAATAACAAGTGAAGAAGACGCCTATTTACACTTTCTTTAATTACCTACTAATAAATTACTAAACACTTCAAGATCTAAGAATGGACTCCCGCGTCCCTACCTAACTCCGCACCTGCAAATGAAGGTTCTTCAAAGTGTCACCACGATTCAGTGAGCTTTAGATGTTAATAATTTTCATAGGAAAGACAACTTTGTTCACTTGAAATGTCACAATAGTGAACAATCTTTAAAACATGAAATGTTAAGTTAATGTTAGGAAAATTCAAATAATAATTATATCACATTATTTAACTAACAAGATAAATACGACACCTAACCAAGTAAATAAACGGAAGGGTCGAACCGCAATTAATTTGGTATTGGTACCAGATTTTTTACACAGGTAATTAACGTTTTTGGTACTAATGCCTCGAAACCCTACAATTTCTGGACTCCCAATTAGTTAATTTAAAAATTCTAACTCCGATTAGAACAAACCAAAAATATGTCAAGTTCGCTCATTTTTAACGAGTTTTGCGTCTATACATCGAAATAGTATTTTAGACAGAACCATATTGCCCCTATTTTGCATCTCAAGTCCTCGTTAGCACCTCCCCCTCACCTCACCTTACCTTACCGAGGGACAGTAATTCATATTTCCTTAAGACTTCCAACGGCGCGAGAAATTTACGGACAAAGGGGGTTGCAAATTAAAAACCCTGTTCTCTGCCGTACCCAATATCGCAGATATACAAAATATGACTGGAAGAGTTGAAATTAATTTATTAGTTAACCTTATATGCAAGCTTTAAATAAAAGTAACTTATTTCTTACCCATATTAGAAATGTAACGGCGATTGAATTTTGTGTTAACCCCACTTGTCGGTAGGCCTTCCCTCCTATTAACCACTAAAACGTCCGGGCTACTATAGTCACCCAAAACTTTATAGCGTCAATGTTAATTAGGGCGACTAGGGCAGTCCGACCGATTTCTTTCGGTTGTTATATTGAATTTTTTGAGTTACGCGCATCGTAATGTGATAGTATTAGGCTAGCAATAGGTAGAGAACTCAGAAGAACCCTACAGTACTGTTAGTACCTACGTCAAAGTTAGAAGTCTAGCAGTTAATCTGATTAAGTGACAGTAAAATGGTTATTTTTCTTCATGAATTATAACACCTTACTCCTGAACTATATATTAATTCAGATTTCAAATTTAACACCTAAATCATAGTCAAAATATTCCCGCCGTGTCAGTAGTACTACTAAGAAGTACTACTGGTAGTACAAATGACACACCTTTGTATCACTAGTAACCAGTAGTACTTGTGACCAAGCGGCACTTCCAGCATAACTTTACTTCTGTCTCAAAATTCTTTGAACCCAACAAGATCGCTAATTGCATTACGTTTGTATCATCTGGAGGGGGAGACGTAACTCTTTTCAAACTGGATCCTTGATGAGGTAAAGGGCTCATTATGCCTTTACGAACATACCTTTAAGAACATACCTTTGCGGAAAAGAAAAATAAGCAAGTTTAAACATTAAAATCTCTCGCTTTCATCGGGTTTTAGACAGACAAAAGCGTGAGTATCAAATAGTTTGTACAGACAAATATTTATATAAACAATACATAATTATAAAAGACAGACAATTATACAAAGGGTTGAGCGTCTAAGAAATATTTTCCATCTCACCCGCTGTGGAGATAATTTTCACATGCGCCTAAGAATTTATTCTTCGGCGTATGCAGGTTTCCTCACTTGTTTTCCTACACCGTTTGAGAGCAGCCAGTAAATGTTCCTAAGTTTCAAGAAGAAACCTAATGGTAAATGGCCCAGCTACGGATCGAACTGACGCACCTTGTAAGTTACAAATTGTAAGTACCATTATTATGTATGTGGTTGACCAACTTTCATAGTAACTGAAACAAATGAACAACTAAAACAATGACATAAACATGTTTTGTAGTACGGATTACAGACCTGGGATTGCTTAGCCGAAGATCAGCGGGAATCGGTTAAATGTGGGTTAATTTATCTGCGGTAGTGACTGAATGTTAAAATGTCCTGGTGCAAGTATTATGATACAGCGACAAGCTCAAAGCAAGTATGTTGCCATTTGGTAGAAAATAAACCTCCGTTCTTGTCAACAATAGACTGATATACTAATATTACTATAATATATTCCATATTTCATAACGATAAGAGTAAAATAATAAAATTGAGCAGGAAAGTTGATCAGAAATCTCATGAGTGTTTCTGTCTCGAGATGAAAATAAGAAATACCAGGCACAAAGACCTATTGCATTGATTTTGATTTTGAAAAAAAGCCTTCTAACGAACCTTCTGTGCATTGTATAGATATTTTTATATGCGGAGAAAACAAATTGTTAGGCCAAGGCAGGCAGGCGTACTTTACCTACGTTGAAAACATTTGCAGGTTCATTACAGGGGTATTTGATGCATACCTAGCTGAAGCCAGTTAGTAGAAAGTCAACAACACTTTGTTTCTTGTTGCAACATTCACCGCCTGATCTCGTTGCTTGCACCACAGAAAAAGGCAACAAATAGGAGTACCTAGTAAACTAAATCTACTGCGACAACAAACTAATTTATAGAACGTAGAGCAACACAGCGGAATGTTCGGTGCCAAATGTTTTAGTGTCATTCGCCTAAAACTAGAACTGTGTATGTGGGATTTAGTTGAACGTTGTTTTTCGCTTATTTATTGGTTTTGTTGCCACGCACAGTACATACTGTGTTTATGCTGAGTTTACACTGGTTACTGCGCTTTCACATGTCGAATGCTAACGGAAATAAAGCTTATCTTTGTGAGTGAGACCCACAACGTCCTATAAGTGTAGTTTTAAGTCTTGAGTGTAATGACCAACTTAGCTCACTTGTATCAATAATCAATGTCCGGAATTTTCATAGATGTTTTTTTATGATGACGAAGTTATTAAATTTTAATTCTAATTAACGTTTATGGAACATAAAACCTTTCGATACTTACCTATACTAATATAAAATAAATTAACCAATTTAAAACCTAAATGTTACTTATTCTATCGTGTAAGTAAAATGTTCTATTCGATAGGTATAGAATATAGGGTTCTGAACAGAATCACCTACTCTACAAACCTACAAAATTTCATTCATTTTGGAGAGTCCGTTTTTGCTACTGGGTGAAATGCAGAATAGATGTACAGTAACGAAACTGAAATTGTTACGAAACTGAGAAATTTATCAGTTTCGTTACGATTTCAGTTTCGTTACGGTACATCTAGTCTGCATTTGACTCTTGTTAGTCGTAAACTTACCTGTGAAACGTGAGTGAGATTGGAAGCAGCATAGTAGGACACCCTGGACTCCGGCTTGGCGTACACGTGCTCACCGATGTGTGTAGTCGCATACGGCGATGGAGACCTTCGGCTCCCTAAGAAAAAAAACATAACACTCTTAATAATATATATAATAAAAATAATAATAAGGCAAAGATACGCAGCCTCTTAAAGCGAAACGTCACTTTCTTTCGATGTGAAATAACCGGTGGTTTGGTTTGATAACCAACTTTGCCAATCGCGGTATTACCAAATCCAAACCATAACCAAAAACGTTATGCTGCATCCACACCTTTGGCAAATCTTTACAAACGCAAGCCAAAACCCCGCTCCACACGTTTGCGTTGTGGATGCAGCAAATTGTTTTTGGTTATGGTTTGGATTTGGTAATATCGTTCAGAATTAGCACAAGTTTCCCCGGAACGAACCGATTCCAGTTGGAATCTTTCAGGTAGGTAAGCAAGTTACGAACGTGTAAATCCTTGTTCCAGCTACATTCTTAACCAGTTATCTCGCTGGAGTCAAATATTCCGCATAGATAACAAGCTACCTACATTGACTGATTAAGAGGTTGGATGCGGAGGGCGGAAGACCGGGTGTGGTAGCGTTCATTGGGTTAGGCCTATGTCCAGCCGTGGCCGTTGAAGGGGTGAAATGATGATGATGCTGACTTACCGAAAGGGAACTTGTGTAAACTGGCTATAGTGGCATAGGAGCCAGTGGAGCTGGGCGGCCGACCGAGGGTGTCCAGACGTAGCAGCACGTTCTGATGACTGCCGTACGCGGCCGTCGTGTACGATGTACTGGGAACAAGGAACAAGTATTTCTATATCTTATCTTTACTTCTTAGGTGGCCAGGAATACCAGGCGACACTTTGACCCTATGGGATCGGTTGTGCCAAACCCCTGTCCGCCAACGGTGCCCTAATCCGTTCTTTGGTGGACTTCACATACGACTTAGAATATAAATTCTAATCTTTGGCGTATGCAGGTTTCCTCACGATGTTTTCATCCACCGAAAAATCTGTGGTATTATAATAAACCACACTTAAGTTCCGAAAAACTCATTGGTACGGGCCAGGATCGAACCCACGACCTCGTGAACGTGAGGCCAGTGCACAATCAACTAGGCTAGCGCATGGTTATAAGTATATTGTATTGTATTGCATTATATTGTATACTATTGGGATACGTACGTACGATCCACTACCTACTAATTTAACTATTTTTACAATGCACAATGCTATGGATTTTGTGAAAAGCAGTAAATAAAATAAAATGTTTAAATAAAAGAAGGATAAATAAAATATTAGTTCCTTCTATAAGATTTTTGGTGAGTATAATATGATTTTCTCCCAACGAGTTTCGAGAGGAGGGTAGTACTCAAATCTAATTCGATTGTTAGACGATGAACACAGCCGTTTGAGCAGAAAAACAAATAATTTGGGAACCGGATTTCATGCCCAAACTTTTTGATTGAGTTTGAGTTAATTCTGATAAATTCATCTGAAGCAAAAAATGAGTAAGTACCTATTTTTCCGGCTGATTAATTATATTTCATTTCATGTAAGAATATATTTTATTTTAGAGAACATTATCATCATCAACAGCCTATTAATCTCCCCACTGCTGGGGCTCAGGCCTACCCTCTTAACGAGGGCGTTCGGGCTATTGTCCACCACGTTAGCCCAGTGCTGGTTGGTGGACTTCACATGCTCCTAAGAATTTCTTCTTTGGCGTATGCAGGTTTCCTCACGATGTTTTCCTTCACCGTTTGAGAGCAGTCAGTAAATGTACTTAAGTTTCGAGAAAAAACCCGTTGGTACATGGCCCAGCTGGGGATCGAACTCCGGACCTTTCGATATGATAGGCCGCGTCTTATCCCCTACGCCACTGACGCGAACATTATATTCAATACAATTCAACTAACGACTAATAAGGTATATAAACTAACTTACTATAAACTAAATATATTATATAATTTGAGGCTACTAACGACCAGAGGGCTGGTCACTGGGCATTATCTCACTCAGAGGATCAGCCTTACCATTCAGCGAGGTAATGCCGCCAGCCCTCTGAGCACGCTCCCAGGCGGTGGGGCGCCTCGAGGGGGTATTTTGTTTATAATTTATTTGTAGTTTAGTTTTAGTTTAGTTTTTTATTAAGTTATTATTAATTTACTGTTGTTGAATATGGTGAAAATGAAATCTATACTAATAATAAAGAGGTAAAGTTTGTTTGGATGTATGTTATCTTAGATAATTTTATCGGTTACAACAAAGCTATAAAATAGATGTATCATGTCAGTAGATGTGTAAAGTAATTAGAGTGGCTTTATAACATAAATTATATATACGCATTATAATTATGTATTTTTCGCTGTCACTAATTATTAATCGTACTTATACGATCTTATTATTTATTAATTAATGTAGGTATAAATAGGTACAATATAATAAAATAAAACTAAATTATATTAATATACAACTACCTACAAACTGAAATAAATTAAACTAAAAACAAACAAAATTCCTACTTAAAAAAAGTGTAAAAAATACTAGTACTTATACTAATTATCACTGCAGAATGTAAATGCAGTAAGATAGGAGCACGAAGCATCGCGATGCGGACATCTATCACTTGCTTTCCGTCACATCAATAGGTACTCATCATTTACTTCCTAATAATAATACAGTTTTTTAATAATATTACCTTACTAATGCATTTCCTTCCAAAAGGACCCGGAATATTTCAGACATTACTGACAAAGCCACACGTAATTCCGTGAAACCTTAAAATTAAAATGTACAGTCCGTACGACACGATTCCCTAAACATTTTTATGTAAACGTTCGATATTAATTTTTCAGAAAATTTCTACCAGTTATTTCGTTTTGATAAAACCCTAAAAAAATATTCATTTCATCAGCTCTTGTTTCAAAAATAAATTTTCTCAGAGCTCCGTTCATAATTAACTCGAATGAAGTTCAAAAGTGGGATGATTTCGTTTCAAACTCTCAACAATTTTCACCTACTTACTTTGTTTTAGACAAGTGACGGGTATTATAAATTATAATAAAGGGTTTTGCGTTATTTTTTATGTTAAATTATTTTCAAAAAAGACCCCTAATAATGTACATCCCAAGAAGATTAGAATCTCTTGTCGCGCGCGCGCTCACTAGCGGCAATTTTTTTTGATTCAAGGTACATCCGAAATGACATTCCTTACGGATATTCAGAAACAGGGTCAGATTTTCATACAGTCGAGGTCACTTTGAAGCCATGGTTCTCCATGAAAGATTGATCCGGGCATGATCTGTCATCGAGAGAGTAGACTGTTTGATCGCTATAGATATCCAACTGAGAGCCGTCAGGAAGCAGCATCGTCATGATTCCGTAAGTTTTCATACATTTTTATGCCATTTTGCGGGTTTTTTTTCATCATGACGATGCTGCCACCTACTACAAATAACAAAATACATCCCTGTAGTTCGATATTGAATGCCTCTGTAACTCATATTTTGTTACAGTCTGTATGATATACAGGGTGGATTTTTGAACAAAAATCCACCATTGAGTCCTTCTTTTCACTACGTATCAGCACAACGATGTTTTATCGTTTAGAGCATCAGACAGAGGTGTTAATATTAATATTCTTTATTCGTATTGTATATCATACACAGTCAAAATTTAAAATATAAGTTATCACTTACTGTCGGCGATCGTCGATACTATTAGTGATCGAAGCTTACTGTATAGAATCGTGGTGCCTAGCTTTGCTCCCTCGCCGGTACAACGTGCCAGCCGTCGCCGCCGCCGCCAGCAGCGCCAGCGCGGCCGCCGCGCACCCGCCCGCCGCGAACAGTATACCATCCGATCTTCTGGACGCGTCGCCGGCCAGCCTCGCCGTTTCGTTGTGCGCCACTATTGTTGATAGACCTGTCAAAACAGCTTTGGTTACCAAAAATCGAACCAAATTAACGAATTTCGCACAATTGACAATCTCTTGTCAAGATAAAGATGGGATCTATCCTATCTAATCAAAGTCAAAGTCAAAACTATTTTATTGCATGTAAGTACACTGGGTACATATAAACAACGTCAATTTTTTATCTACCACCGCTTCCAAGGTGTTAGGTCTCTAGATCTCTAGAATCTTTATTATATCAAGCCGCTTAATTCTACTCCTCATTAACATCAATCATCAATGATGATTCATCATAAACTATTTATTAGGGATAGAAACAATTTGTTTAGTTACAAAAGTTATAATATAATAAATTATTTCAACAACATTGCGTAAGTATTTTTTATAAATAACTAGCTTTTGTCCTGCGGCTTCGCCCGTAGCTATTCAATTTCCATACGGAAACAGATTTCACATGAGAAAATTTATATATCCAAGCGGACAGTACCACCTATCCAACAGTGAGAGAATTTCTGAAATCTATTTAGTAGTTACAGAGATTACTTCTTGTTTAGTGGATTGCCTTTCAGCAATTAAACATATATAAATTCTTGAAAAATTTCGTTAAAATATAAATCTTGGACGCACACTCGGCGACGGTTGTAATATGAATTGCTAATTGTAGTATGACATTCGAGTGATGCGTTTGCCGCGCGATCCGTCCGTTCGGTCGATCGCCCTCTGCGCCCCGCGCAGCCCCCTCTCTCGTCATAGTGTTGTGGGTGTTTATAAAGAAGGCTTATGCCTTAACGTGAGAGAGCGTCAGTGGCCTCGGGGATTATACGCGACCTATGATATCGAAAGGTCCGAGGTTCGATCCCCGGTTGGGCCATGTACCAATGGGTTTTTTCTCGAAACTTAAGTACATGTACTGACTGCTCTCAAACGGTGAAGGAAAACAAATCGTGAGGAAACCTGCATACGCCGAAGAAGAAATTCTTAGGCGCATGTGAAGTTCACCAACCCGCACTGGGCTAGCGTGGTGGACTATAGCCCGCACTCCCTCGTTGAGAGGGTAGGCCTGAGCCCCAGCAGTGGGGAGATTAATAGGCTGTTGATGATGATGATATGCCTTAACACTTCTAATTCAAACACAAACAGTACCTCTTTAGTATTAGTATAGGTAGAGAAAGTACGAAATTTAAGCGCAGAAGATATTTATAACATTGGCCTTTCTTGAGTTACAACAACATTTTCGCGATTCATTTTAAAATATACTTCACTCTTCACTTACGCTTTATTTTAAAATACACTTCCCGTCCAACGTAAGTGCATTTGCTTCCATGAGTCAGCAGCAAGAATATGCTTTCAAAGAATTTGTTCAAACAAATTCTCTCTCCGCGAACCTAATGATATTAGATGAATCCCACTAAATGAAATATTAGGGGTAATACAAAAACTTTCTGCGAACGGCAACGGGAGGGGAGAATGATGGTGTAATAACAATATACCGGGACAGGTACGCACTCAGGATGCACCGTTTTATTAAATACCATCTTCTTCCGTCCTCGAAACGTTTTGTGAAGGATATGAGCACTTTGAGATTTTAAATTAGAAATAACGAAGCGTGCCGTGCTTCTTAGGAAATTGTAGCACGTTACGATTAAGTTTACTTTTTGTAATTTGTAAGTGCCGCTAAAAAGGATACCCTTAGCATTTTTATCCATCTATCGGTCTGTCTGTCCGTCAGATAACTTAGCTGTAGATAAGCAATTGTTTTTATAAATATTTCGGAAAAAAATATAAAAATCGGAACAAGCACATTGTATGTGATGTACTCTTCACTGGCTTCCTGTTATATGCGTAGCATTTGTAGCATGTGCGTAGCACCGATACTCGGCGACAAAGTCACTACTATGGCGACGAACGTAATTTAAAAATGAATTCTATCATAAATAATTAATAACACTCCAATCATTTATGAAAATGTAAATGAGAAATTAAATCACTTCTGAGGAAGTAATTATCGGGGCCTATAACCTCAAACAATGAAATGGAAAAGTTAATAATGAACTGAAGGAAATTGAAATACTCTCAGAATACTGGAGTAAAATTTTACATAGGACTACATTTTCATTATCTATAAAGGAAATTGGCAGATGATCAAAAATAAACTAATAAAAATCCGTACCTATCAATTATCAACCAACGACAAAACGCAAGATAGGTAATCTAATACCTACTTAGATACTCGTACTAGGTCAGCGGGTGGACTATTATGTAATTATTCACTATTTGCCAATAGGTTCTGCCCAATAACTGAACGTATCAATTTAATATACATACAGGGATATGATGAAAAAAAGGCTATAGGTATAATCTCAATATACGTAGGTAGGTACTAGAAATGATCACCACAGTTTCACGATTGCCCTCGGACATCTTTTTATCAAGCAAAGGAAGCATAGAAGACATGTCACATCAGATATTAAACATACGTCACAACTTACAAGATACCAACAAGCTAAATAAATATAAAAGAAAAATACAAAACGATTCTAAAAAGTAACAAGAAATTTGCAAGTCAAACAAAAGTACAATAGAACAATCGATACTTCCTTGTAAACACATTATAATGAGGGGAGAGCAGTCCCCTACGTCTTCATCCCTTGGTAAATATCCTGTTGCGTCTGCGGAACCGTCTACATGCTAATAAAGAGAGCGACGAAGTGATTTGTGGAGTAAACTTGTGTTCGCTCGGGTGTGAGGGAATCGGTTTTATTGTTTTACACCGCGTCGAGGTGAAGTGACGTGAATGGATTTTATTGAAAAAATTTGGAATTTAACAAATACGATTGGAAAGTAAAGGAACTAACTAAACTGATCTCGGATCCGGTTTATGTAGTAATCCATTTAATTACACACTAGCCAATTCATTGCAATTAAAATGTCTAACAATAAGCTAAATCGTTGAAAGCTACGCTTATCAAGAAGGCAGGTTAGCCGCTTTAGTTGACATGAACCCACAAACCAATTAGAATTGATTTCTGAGTACAAAGACCAAAGAATATGAAAGAAAAAGTAAAAACACATTTGAATAACATAATACCTAAATCATAACATATCGCGACAAGGCTTCTGGTAATCTTATTAATTTAAATAAAGAAATTGAAATAGTTATACGTAAAATAGATACAAATTCATCGGGTATAAAGTACACCATTAATATAAGAACAGGGGCGTCATCGTCGGGGCAAAATTTATCGTTATTACTATTGCTTCAGATAGAGAAAGTGTTTGCGGGAGAAGTTGGCTGTATTATTGCCTTTATATGTTTTTAGTGCACCAATTGCTCGTTGCGAAATGATTTGTTGGAAGAGGAACGGAATGGTGTAACTTTAGCAATTTTAAATTGCACTTGGGTGGATTATAGTCTTTACTTTGCAGTTTTATTTAGCTGAAATTTTTTCATGCATATTCACGGATAATCAGTGCCAAAAGCGTACTGAAGTTCCTAACGGATGCAAAGCAGTATAATAGCACTTAACAATAGATACGTAAGGCGACGATTTTAATATATCTGTAATGGTCGCAGTACTAGGTATGCCTTGAAAGAGCCCCATCATAAATAACAAGGAGGTTGGAAATTTATGCCACCGACCGCCGCGGCGGTGCCCGTGCACGCGTATTCTATGCTCTATGATAAATAATATATAGGTATGACGGTTCCTTAAAATCGGTTGTCTAAACCCTATATCTATAAAAATAACTGAAAGCCAGACAATTTATTGTGCAGTTACAAAAAGCCTGACAATTAATTGTGCAGACATATATTAACATCAAATGATTAGAGACGATAAAAAGTTATTTCTATGTACAGTCGACCGCACGTCAGTGGAAACACTTTGACCTTGAGCTGGCCTAGCCTATTAGAGTTTCAATACTATGAGATACCAGTTTTTACTGCATACTTTTTGTACAGTCTACCGCACATCAGTGGAAACACTTTGACCTTGAGCTGGCCTAGCCTATTAGGGAGTTTTAATACTACGCGAGACCAGTTTTATACTGGTTTTGTTACCACTGATGTGCGGTCGACCGTACCTACTACGCGATATTATTCCATCAACAAAATAGCAGAAAAAGGATACGCGACCTACATACGACAGGCACAACGTGCAGGTCGGACAGGTTTGATTGATTAAAAATAGGCCAGCGTTTGTGATTTATGATCTCGAAGACATGTTCCATAAGGAAGCAGCTCATAAGTATAATGGATTCGCTGAAGTGGTGAGGTGCGAACTCACACTAAATGTACGCGTTGGATGAAAAGGGTAACATCTGTTTTATAATCATGTTTTGTGTTATACTCGTAAAAAAGTAGGTTTGGAAGACGCAGTAACGATAATATCAAAGCAAACACTTTAAAGTAAAAAAAAATTGAAAAAGATGTCTCTATTGACAGAGTTAAGCTAAGTCGGTACAATTAAAGTCGCTAAATTAATTTGCTGGGGATATCGGTATAACAGAATCAACTCGAAAAATAGTATATGCTATAAGTTACCTGTAAAACAAATAAGTAATGTTTTCACGACATTGAAGAAACACACTTTGCATTCAAAGATTTTTAAAATATCTCCAAAAGTAAATGTAACCACCACTGCAAGAAATGGATATCAAAGTCGCAACAATACTCACCTTTCAAGCAGATTTTATTCCTCTTGAACAACAACCGGACGTCTTTATGCGCGCGATCTGGTGCAGATATGTTCAACTGCATCGTGACGAGGATCTCCGCACTCCTAGCACCAGTGCACGGTAGACGGACCCTGGATATAAAAATATTAATGAAATACTTGTAATAGAACATGAAATGATACTTATTATAATTGGTTCATTACAAACTCAAGAGAATAACTACATTACATAATATCTTTACTTTACAATCAAGAAAATTACTTGATTGTAATGTAAAGATATTATGTAATGTACTTACACACTAAAAGAAAAAGCTATTCTCTTGAGTTTGTAATGAACCAATTATAATATGTATCATTATTATTGTTCGGTTTTACTTAAAGCTGACGTCATCCCTAGGCTATATTTACCCTTACTACAGACTTTAGTTGTATACACTTTCGAAGAGGTGTAGTATCCTTAGTTACTGCTGGATTAGTTTCAAAGACTATCCTAGGATTGCCGAGTCTAGCGCTATTACTTTTTATGGCCTCTATCGGTATGGGCGATGCAATAGGAACTATGTCAATCGTGGTGGTACCTCTGCTACCATAATTTCACGTCATCCCATAATTTCTACTGGCACACCGATTACCTTGGAAAAACGAGGCAATTAAAAGCCAGAAGGTTCGCAAACTGTCCTAGTGATATTTATTTGTTCATTCCAGAGCAAATGTTTTATGTGAAAATGAAAATTACATTGAGGTGTTTGGACATCATAAAAGAGAGGAGAGAATGATTTCTTTCAGTGCGTTAGGTACGGTATACATATACATTTCAATTATAAACTATGTATGTATACCTAACTAAAATGTATAAGCATGAATGCTTTGAATTTTGTTATTTATAAGAAACCCTCAAATAAAAAATCATTTCCTGGTCCTTATTTTAAGAGACCCAGGTTTCACAATATGACAGCAACCATTTCCTTCACGAATATCTAATTTGCACGAAGTGGTTATAGAGAGAGATTTTCGACTCCTGCTGACGTTATGAGGATAAAGGATAAACCTGATGGAGGAGGTGTTTACAGTATAGAAACAATCTTAAAGACTATGTTTACCTAAAAGTCTGCAATGTTGTGGGGACGAACCCTCTCTCGGATATATTGACCTGCGGCGGCAGCATGGCGCCTCGGCTGTCGTAGTCGATACCCATCACGTACGGTAACTGTAACAAGCCAATGACGTCAAACCATTGGAAGTCATGATCGCAGTTGGAAACCCATTAATATCATTGGAGGTTTATTACACTACAAGCCGATGCCCCGCGACTTCATCCGCGATATAAAGTATACTAGGTATTTATATGTTATTCAAATTTTTTACCCCGTTGTTCTAATCATGCCAGTTTTTTATTAGTTTTAAAGTTTGTCAATAGATGGCGTTAGGTGTATTTTACACCCCGCTCTCATTTGGTTCTTCGCAACATATAGAAGAGGCGTGAAAATTATCCTCCAGTTTTTACCTCTTTGTTATTATTGGTATCTATTATTCATGGGGTAAGAGCAGTGCGGAATACGCGGATAATTGGCGTTTTTAGAAAAATGATTTGAAAGGTCATTTGCTAAACGTAAAAATTGATAATGGTGGTCTTTTTAACGATGATCACGTAAAATAAATATGAGCCTTCTACTCAGCGGTAGGGTAATGTATGCCTTCTGATTGTTTTCTTATGTAGTTACAGTCTAGGCGTTCTGCCCGGCATCATCAGTCTGATCAAGTTCAAGTTCAAGTTATTTATTCGCTAACAATATTACATTGTATTCGAATGTTTTACAAAATACAATTTCAAAATATACAAAACACAATACTATACTATGATTAATTAAATTATTATCCTAATTATTAAAATTATAAGTTAAATGCAGCCAAATTAAATGTGATATGCAATGAATGTCAAGACACAATGTTTGATCGTGTGAGATGCAAACTTCAAGAGTGCTGATACTGACCGGTCTCCTCCCAAGAGCCTGCCACATAAACTCCAAGTCAGCGATGTGCGCAGGCACAGGCACTATGAAGCTGGTTGCGTATGAGTTGACTACGCCTTCTCTGACATAGTACAGTTCTGCGTCTAGACCTGTAACAAGGATTTAAATGTTTATCTAGTGGAAAGTAGACTTAGGGCTTCCTTCACCGCTTGCTGATAAAGCCCCAGATACCTATCTGCAGATTATCTAACACATAGCCAATTTATTTTGTTTTACAGGTATCCGATTGCCTTACTTATCTGTCAGATAAACTTACAGCAAGATCAAGTGGCATTTATTTTTTTATCAGACAGATATTTTATTAGAGACTTGAGGTGTGAAACACGAAAATAATCTGATAGATTTATCTGATAGATAAGTTTTTCTGACAGCTTACTATCTGTAACGATATCAGCAAGCGGTGAAAGAGGCCTTTATCTACGCAAATATATAGAGCGAATGTGATTGATAATAGAAGCCGGGAACGACCTAGATTGACATACGAGGATTAGATACAGCGGGTGCTCATAGACAGACACGTAAAGAGCACTCGCGTCCCGCGGGGAGAATGTGTAACGAGAATGATGAGACTGCGCTAGACGAAAGAGTGTGTCAGGCATGATTCTTGAAGCTACGTTTACTCTGCCAACCCTGTAAGGGACATAGCTTAAATAAAAGATGTATGTATCAAGTACAAAAACAGAGGTATCCCGATTACAACCCGTTGATAGTTCCCGAGCAATATTCGCACTGAGAACTAGGCTTAGAGCCATAATAATATTATTAATCTCAGATTAAATATTAATCTCAGATTTGTGATAGAGATGACGTGGTAACGTTAATCGAATGCCGATTACGCCGTACCCAATACACGTTCCATTCCAGTACACAAACATAACGATAATGGGACTTATTTAAAAACGTATCTTATTTACTTGCAAAATATTATTTCTTATGTTGATTTCTTTAAAGATATATGAATAGATAGCTACTTTACAAGAATTACCTTTTAGATTGGCAAGTGTTACGTAATAAATGTAATTTATTTCAAAAGGCCGAACTATAACGAAGTTATCGCCTTCCGAATGCATTAAGAACTTTACTGCTCAATATTTCAAATGCATCCGTAGAAAAAAAACGCATTATTCTAATTTATTCAATACGAACGAGTGCATCGAAAACGGATGGTCCCCCAATTGCAAGTTTTTTTCCCGGGGGGCGCCATGTCAAATTATCTAACTAACTTTATTTTCTTATTTGCTTAGCCGAAAGAAGTAGAGTGCGTACAATTGTATTTTAGGACACGTATTTATTTATTCATTTATTTTAGCCCCCTTTATACTACAAGCATACACTATGCTACAAGTATACCAACCTGAATACCAATATTAAAATCGTTATTTTTCTTATTTTTAAATTGTGTCATATGGTTTCATTATACATTATTCAATTGAACAAATATTACAGTAGAATATTTATTAGAACTATTATTTAACATTAAAAGTAAAATTATCAAAATATGTAAATTAAAATAAAGTAGGTTAGGTAAATATGCCAATTATTTATATTTTGGTAAGTAGTACGTACCTATAGGTACAACAAATTCAATTTTGTGAAAAAAAAAGTATTTGGAATTGAATAATCATGTTTAATATATTATTATGAATAAAAAATAAATTACCATAATTACCATTAAAATAATTAGTAAGATTTACCTACCTGCAATAAAAAAATATAAAAAAATTAGTTTTTAAGTTTTTTTGATTTGGGGACCCACCATTGTGGGGAAACTACAATATTTCCATAATGCCAACTTCCATTTTCACCTCACCACTACAATAATTAATATTTGTACTGAGATGAGTGTGCAAAATATTACTTTAATTATCATGTAGATAAATTACTATGTACACAGAACTCCGAAATTATAGATTTTAAAAAGCCATTAAAAACTAAAAAGCTTCATCAAATATGTACTCCCCAATCCCAAATGAAAATTACCAAAAAGCTAAAAAACAAAATGGCCGATCGCCCAATCAGCATTCATTTGGAACCGTCAAAGCGGACGAGACGGTTAAACAGACTGAATATGAAGTGCCACTTTACACAATTGATGAATCACTACCCCTACTTTGAACACCCTGTAGCAGACACCCCATAAGCGTTACCCCGCAGCTACTTTGGGCGTTAATGCGTCCCTCCGTTTACACCTACTTTGAACATCCTATATTTGCGTTGCATTTACTATATTATTTGTACTGTATAGAAATATATACATACTTAACAGTATTCTACTAATACTTTCGCATTTTTAAATATTACTATAAATAAATACTATGAAGTATCTGTAGTCTGCCTGTCTGCTTCACTAATCTCTTTTATCCCAAGGTCTACTGGAAGAAAATTCTTACTGAGTTAAGTACGCCTTTGTACATCGTATTAATAAGATGTACAAAGATATTATTATGTCTGTACTAATCGCATTGTGTTAAACGCTTTTAATTATAAAAAATAGACGTAGGTATGTATTCTTCCGAACTATAATCAGTTTAGTATAGTACATAGACAAAGACATGCATCACAATTTCATAAATCACCTCCACGTTAAGTAGGTATTTAATTGTAATTGATGCAATACTCGACAAACAAAGCAATACCAACATAATACCCGCCAATGCATTACTCATGTATTGTACATTGCATTATACCTACCATACTTTTGCCTTATACACTTAGTCATTCCATATTTCCTTTGAAACAGGCACGAACGCCTATAATAATTAAAATACACTAATAACAGACAATACGTGCGGAGCCTTCAGGCGATCTCTTTGTATAATTACTCAAAGGCTCTAATGCAAACCCTGTTCAGGGAGGATACTTACTGTATGCAGTTCTCTGAACTGCAAATGAGGCAGTCCTTTTCTTTAAGTAAATGATAAATTATAGAGGGCTTTGACAAGCTATTTATAAAAGTGCAAGAAAGTGTCGTTAAAATATTGAAGTATAAATAATTATCTATTTGAAAAATAGGACTCTATTCTATTAAAAGTAGTACTTCAGTGGGTTTACAATTATAACATAAAATATAACCTTTCGATTAATTTTCTTAGTCTAACGCTTTTGGCATTTTAATGGTTTTTATTCAGTTATTAAACAGGGATTAAAATCTTCATTGTAAGGTATGCGCACTCAAACAGGGATATGGTTTGAATGGTAATAGAACTGATCTAAGACTTTCAAGCCGAGTTTAGGCAGTTGACGTGGGCCGTTGCATGCAGCAACCAATGACAAAAGAAACTCCTTACTGCGTAAGGAGGACAGGGCATGCCTACTAAAAAGCGTGTATACTTAAACAATAGGAAAACATAAAACGGCCGACAATTGGCCCGGTACTACACTGTTTTATTGAACAGTTTGACATGTTTCTTTGGTCCATATCGCAATTATAGCAATTACAGTCCAGTAAATCTCACGATTCCCACTAAATTACACGAAAACACTGTAATTCACTGTAAACAGCATCAAATACAATATGGCGAAACGTCACGGTCAACAAATTAATATGTGTTTATATGTTGACTAGGGCATCTCCTTTAGTTTCTTTAATCATTGGCAGCAACACAAAGGTTGCAGTTACCACGGGCGGCAGTGACCACTTCGCTGTCACACCGCGTCAATCCCCAAAAAAACAATTGGGAAATCCAAAGAATTCGTATCATTGCAAACTACCGTCTCAACAGTAGGTATCAAGTGAACATAGAACCACGTAATGCGCTCGTAAATACAGTCCGGCAGCCAACGGCGCTACGCACTCCAGTTTCAGCGTTTAATGAACCATTACGGCCTAAACTGCCGAACGATACGGCCCTGTTCGGCCTATAATTTGAACCATTTCGGCCCAACTACTGCGGCCGAGCGGAATTTTCACGGCATTTTAAAGTTAATGTGATTAGATTATCCAGTTTTGAAGGTAATTTGAATCTACTTAATGGTGTTACGAACTTTAATTTGGGAATTCGGAAACCCAGTGTTTGGCGGGGTTGACACTTTAAAATAATTGAGAGATATAACAGACAAGTAAACCATAACAAACACGTCAAGGAACCAAAAAAGTGTAAAAACTAATAAATTTTCACGACATTTTAAAGTTAATGTGATTAGATTATCCAGTTTTGAAGGTAATTTGAATCTACTTAATGGTGTTACGAACTTTAATTTGGGGGATTCGGAAACCCAGTGTTTGGCGGGGTTGAAACTTTAGAATAATTGAGAGAATAAGCAGAAAAGTAAACTATAACAGACACGTCAAGGAACCAAAAAAGTGTACAAGTGTGTAAAATTAAAAATTAACTATTTGATCAGTGTCACGCTTGATGAGAGATTTTATTTAATGACAGCTTGGCCTTAAATGGTTTTTTGAACCTACGGAACTCATCCTTATGAAAAACCATGTCTTCCCAGCAAAACGAATGTAGCATAAATGATGAAAATTAACTGCCCACCTAACTCACCCAGCGATGAATATGTAAGTATTTTATGCGTATTCATAAGAGTCATCATAAAGTTTCCTCTTTGTCGCGACACCTCGGGAAGTTCCTCTAGAGATAAAGCTTTTATTACCTCGCCGGTTTATTTATACTAAGAAAGTTCCGCGCACATTTATTAAAATGGCGATAAAGGTTTATTTATTGTCTACTTGGTTGACTGTGATCACGCGAGCGACAAATGTTTGGGCGAATTCACGATTGTTAGCATTTTGTGGTTTGGAGTAATGTTAGACTTGTTCAATGTTAAGGGTGTTACTTTAATTTACGACCTCTGCTGTCTGCGAGTCATTAAATTAGATACCGAGTGGAAGTTGCATGAAATATGGCTTTAATGTCAACACAGTCTACTACGTTACACATGTAATGTAATGTTACAGCACAGAAACGTCCCAGAATGTTCATAGCACACCCTGTCCAAGGCCCTTCGCTGATCAATGAAGTCGAAACATTTCATTTAGCAAGTTTATTTCAGGAGTATAGGTACCTACCTACATGATGTTTGCAATTTAAGCACTCAACCTTAACTTTCTATTTGGGGTCAACTTACTGTATTTTTACTGACTGGTGCAACGTTGTGACGTAGTCTTCTAAAGTATTCCCTAGGTATTCACTTCTGATCTATTCACTTCAGGAATTGGTCATCACCTCTGTGTATCATCATCATCAACAGCCTATTTACATGTCCCCACTGCTGGGGCTCAGGCCTACCCTCTCAACGAGGGTGTTCGGGCTATAGTCCACCACGCATTTTCTAAGAATTTTCTTCTTCGGCGTATGCAGGTTTCCTCACGATGTTTTTCTTCACCGTTTGAGAGCAGTCAGTAAATGTACTTAAGTTTCGAGAAAAAACCCATTGGTACATGGCCCAGCTGGGGATCGAACTCCGGACCTTTCGATATGATAGGTCGCATGTTATTCCCGACGCCACTGACGCTCTGTGTATAGTTACATCTTATCATATTATTTGACCGAAATTTTTTGTGTCATCGATATTTTCTCTCTTTGTTGTTTGTGTAGCAAGATCTACTATGTCTATCGGTCTGAAAGTATATAGAATTCCCTTCTTTTTGGACCTATTTTCCTAATCAAACTTATGGTTGGTTATGGTTTTATCGCAAAGGGTGAGGGACTCGCGAAATTCTGAATAGTTGGAGGCAAAAATACACTCGACCAACAAAATTTATGCCGCCTTTTCGAAGTTTCGTTATCGCTACCATAAATTTGAGTTTGTTCGTAGCCTCATTTTCACATGGAGAGAAATTTCGCTGCTTATTCGAAAATGTCTTGTTATTTCATAAAATACAAAATGCCTTGGAACTGCCGGTTGGTTTTAACTTTGTGTAAAATTTTGTATAAACAGCAAAATTTGTTTGGACGTGAACTCTCTTGGACAATGTATTTTAGATGGATTACATTTTAATTTTTAAACACCTAATTATGTAAAATGGATGCTTTAATTTTTTAGAGTAAAACGTTAAAATTTTTGTGCATTCTCATGCACGACTGTAATTAATGGGTTCAATAATTTTCATATTTTCACTAATTGTCTGATAAGTGACGTAAATAGTCTCTTCGGGTACAGCTGTAAGTTGATCTGACAGCTCATTCTTACTAAATAAACTTGTAGTCGGTTTATTACAAAGAGTTTGGAATACTTAGGTAGCCGCCGGCCGCGCATTTTGTGCTCTGTGGTTTATTGTTTATTTATTTAAACTTCGTTGCACATGTATTGTACAAGAGGCGAACTTAATGCCGGAGGCATTCTCTACCAGTTAACCTTTGGGTCGTGCTGATAGATTGTGGTAGTAATAGTAGGTTTGAAAAGTTTTGTTTTACAAAAACCCTGTTTAAAGACGACCCTAATATCTGTAGAAACAAGATAGCCTTTTTTGCATAGACACTTCATTAACCCACAAACGGGTTCGTTAAAATTTGTGTTTTTAAATTATCACCCTTTTTCTTAAAACAGTCTCTTTGATAAATTTAGCCATCATTAACGCGAAAATTGAGTTACCGTTATAGTTACAGGTTCTTGACGTTTTAACGTTGTATAGTAGGTTTGTAGAGGAACCATGCGTACTTTTTCCACTTTCAAAGTTTTATTGTATTTATTATTATTATGTTTACATTATTTCATTCTTAGATAGGCCTACCAAAGAGTAGGTATCTAATCCAACATGAACCTGTCTGAAACCACATAAACTGTCCTAAAAAAAACAATCTAAATCTCTCACTATATCATTTTTGTTGACGAGTTAGGAAAGTGAACGAATTAGGAAAGTAAACGAGTTAGGAAGTGGACTAGTCAGGAAAGTGAAAGAGTTAGGAAGTGGACGAATTAGAAAAGTGAAAGTGGACGAATTCAAACTTTCAAACTGAAGGGTTATATCTAGTAGTGTGTTTGGTAGAAAACTGAGCCTTTTTGAGTTTCAAAGGACTAATTACCTGGTTTCTCCCAAACACCACAGAAATATATACTCTCTTTTCGATATATCGTACAATTTCCGCTTCATTCACACCCACTCAGCACATTATTCCAAGTGAAACGCTACAAAATTGAAATTAAAGTCACGGCGCGTTTCTAAGGCCGTACTACCCGTACTACAAGGCGTACCAACAGCGCCCTGGCCACATTAAATTGCTTCGTCTGCGCCGCACAAAGCGTCCGTGGGAAGGCCCGCGTGTTCGCGACAAGCCAGCCATTAGTCAAATCTTGTGACCGAACAAAAACTGAGTAGCGTCGCCTTAAGTGACTACCTACAATAAAATAAGTTTGGAGTAATCTGTTAGTTTTTATTGTTTTTAGAGAAATCCAAATGATTCAGCGATTCGTCTACACATGCATGACGGTATAATATCTGCTGCTTGATATCTACGAACATAATGGGGTAAGCTGCATTTGGTACAGCGGCAGAGTTTTACGTGATACTTATTTGTTCTTGCGCTCGTAATGAAAACTAATTAATATAATAATTCCTCAGTAAACGTCTCCACTCCTGGTCCTCTACTCTCTGTATCCAGCCGCTTCCACCCATCTTCTTCAGGTCGTCGGTCCACCTGCGCGTATCGGTCGCGGTCTTCACCCAAACTCGTCTGCCCCAACGCCCGTCAGTTCTGCGACAGACTTGGCCTACTGCCATTTTAGTTTACCAATCCTTTCAGCTTAGTTCTCTGTCGGGTTCCCTCATTATCCTGTCCTATAAAGAAGCTCCAAGAGTAGCTGCTCTCTTCATATCTCGCTGAGTGATTATAAGCTTGTGGTTCAGGCCAACTGTCAGTGGGCATGTTTCATGACTGTAGTTTCGGTTGATATGTTTGGTATGATATGCAGAAAGGATCGACGTGCGTAGGCACGTCATAATAATATTTACCTCTGATCTTCTCATATCAATAGCTGGGCATCGTCTTTTCCCTAAACACAACAATATTAATTTTCGACAAAATTAAGTTATGGCCCCTCCTTATTAAAGATTGCAGGATATCCCGGAAAATCGTCATCGCGTTATAATGTAATATCGGCACAGTGTCGGAATTCCGTCTCATTTCCTCATAAAGGTCGCTAACGTCCCGGCTGAGGGACAACAATGACGTTATTTCAGGGTTAAGTGACTACCGAACGCACGGAGGCTTTCCGCAACAAGTGGCCGAGAATAATGCTTTCGGGAAAATAAAATATTATGATTGCAGGAGAATATTCGAAGTGGAATCATAAACAGATCTGTACTTACTTAACTACAGACGGCA
Organism: Metalampra italica; assembly: GCA_949699065.1. Classification (NCBI taxonomy): domain Eukaryota; kingdom Metazoa; phylum Arthropoda; class Insecta; order Lepidoptera; family Oecophoridae; genus Metalampra; species Metalampra italica. The sequence continues at coordinate 10,474,668 of OX452971.1, read as the reverse complement.
AAATAAAGACTCTAATTTTATTAATAAGTGATGACTAATATCCGTGTGTGTATGTGTGTGTGTTTGTTTGTTTATTTGTGTGGGTGTATAAGTGTGCGTGTGTGTATTAATAACTCTATTACAAACCATATGAGTAGGTACTTAACATTTGCGAAGACTAGGATTTCGTGTATATGACACTGTCGCACAGTTTTCTGTATCCAGGGGGGAATCACACCCACAACCAGTGTCCGAAGCAAACACATGAACCATAAAATCAATAAGGCTGCCTAAAACAATGAATCGCCCAATAAAAATCCCTAGGAGTGAATGTTGCAGTGCCAGTATCAACAAGTGGGCGAAGAAACTTTATGTTACATAAATAATTTCCGAACCTGCCCTCGCTTACGATTGCCTTGCGAGTCAAATGTAACTTTGACAAAACATTATGTTTGATGGAGTTCATTTCTCCGTAAAGTTTCGTAACAAATATCTGTTTTAATGGGAAGGAAATGTCTATTTTAGCAAAGAGGTGTCAGAACCTACTTATTCTATCCTCAATACTTTATTGATGTTTTATGTTTACAGGCAGTGTTCAAGACATACAGACGTTACGTTTTCATGTTTACTAGACTGCCGTCCACAAGCTAAAATGCCGTTAACCGACATTTGGCGGTTTTTTACCTTTTAATGTCAAGCGGATCAGAAAAAAATGCTGAATCGAACAATTTTACCCATATTTCTCTATCTTCTTTAGTTTTTGAGATATAAAAAATAAGAATGCCGTTAAGTCACTGATATTTGCATGAATACAATGCTAGAACACAGTTAATTGAAATTGTTAAGCTAGAGTGCAGTTAAGAAGTCTAAGGGATTCTTTCACCGCTTGCTGATAAAGTACCAGATACCCTATCTACAGATTATCTGACAGATAAGGCAATCGGTTACCTGTGAAACAAAAAAAATTGGGTATCAAACTAACAGCAAGATCAAGCTGCTGTTATTTTTTATCTGTCAGATATTTTAATAGAGACTAGAGATGTGCAACATGAAAATATTATCAGACAGATTTATCTGATAGATTTATCTGTCAACTTACTATCTGTAACAATATCAGCAAGTGGTGAAAGAAGCCCTAAAAGACGTATTTATTTACCTTTTGTATAGGTACTTACTCTTATTTATTTAGAATCTTGATTTTTCTAACAATTAAAATTTCAAACACCCACCATCAATTTGTTTTTAAATTGCTTACTTATTAGATCTTTTAAATTATTTAAAAGACCGCTGTACGAATGTACAGAATATATATGACGAATTCATATAGAGCGATATGATTATGTATATTGACTTTGGCAGCATCATCAACAGCCTATTAATCTCCCCACTGCTGGGGCTCTGGCCTACCGTATCAACGAGGGCGTTCGGGCTATAGTCCACCACGCTAGCCCAGTGCGGGTTAGTGGACTTCACATGCGCCTAAGAATTTCTTCTTCGGCGTATGCAGGTTTCCTCACGATGTTTTCCTTCGCCGTTTGAGAGCAGTCACTTAAGTTTCTAGAAAAAACCCATTGGTACATGGTGCAGCCGGGGATCGAACTTCGGACCTTTCGATATGATAGGCCGCGTCTTATCCCAGAGGCCACTGACGCTCCTGACTTTGGCATAAGGCAGAATAAAAGAAGTAAGTATTGAACAGAAGCCCGTTAAAAGGAAGTGAACGTACTTTCTTTATATCAATAACAGTCCCAGATGCGTTTTAGCGGGTTTTGATACCTACAGTACTTTCTGATGGTTTACATATTAAAGGTAAAAGATGACCGACTTGATTTTTTGCACTTCCGTAATAGTAATTCAAAACACGTAGCAGGTATTTGTAAACAAGCAATAACTCCATCACGCACGAGCACTTCGGGACAAACTTGAGGTGCAGCTTACACGCGTCGACGCGCGGGCCGCGAAACGTAAACAGTTTTACGGTTCGTTAATTATAGATACACTTTGTAGTTGTATAGGATTTTGTTTTTATGAAAAGCCGCACTTAACAAGTAACATTAATTTTAATTCTTAACTATTATTAGTGTGTTTAGATGTCATTGTGTGCGTTATAAACAATTAATGCGTTATAAAAAAAAACTGTCCACGAACGGTGCTCCAATCCGTTCTTTGGTGGACTTCACATACGCCTTAGAATGGAGATTCTATTCTTTGGCGTATGCAGGTTTCCTGACAATGTTTTCATTCACCGAAAAACCTATGGTATTATAATAAACTGTATTTAAGTTTATAAAATAAACATACATATTGTTTCATAGAAATAAGCTTAACCATTTGTATAATTCTCTGTTCTTTTGTATTGTTTTTATTTTCTATGTGTACAATAAAGTATTAAATAAATAAATAAATAAATTGTGTTACTCGTAGCTACGTGAATATACAATGTTTAAAATATGCGATGTAAATACGTATTTTGTAAATACCGCCTATTACATAAGGTTAAAGTATTAATTATGGCGCAAACGTACAATTTTCAGGGTTCCACGGCCTGTAATTGCCCGGGTAGGGTTGACAAACAGTTCCGTACACACCAGATGCTTCTCACGGTCCGGGACTGTTTATAGAAATGGAGAACATTGATTTACGGTTCGGGGAATTCCGGGAAAACAATTCGATTTAGATATATTTACTTATTGTTTATTTACTTCGCCGCTGTATCTTGGAGAGGCTTTATGCAATAAATTACCTTATTTTCGGGAAACACATTTGACAAAACAAACTCTAGACTAAGTGTCTTCCTACTGAAGTATTGTCATTCTACTGAAGATTATATTTACGCCTTTTTCATACCTAATAATAATAGTAAGTTAATATCTAAACAGTTTAATAGGAGTTATATAAAGCTCATTTCGTCAATACAATAATTACTTTTTTTAAAATTAAACCAATGTCCCCACCAAAAGGTATAAAATAAGATACCTAAATGTAAAAATTGATACATAAATCCAGTTCGCTGTATAGATCTTAGTGTCCGACCGAAACAGGATTTTCAGCCGAATCCGAAACCGTAACCGAACCTTCGGCCTCGATCTCAGTTTCGGCGAAACCGAAACCGAATATTCGGACTATTACTTACTCTGTGTATTCGGTCGGTCACTAATAAATTTGTATCTTTTTACATTCGGAACAATAAATAATAATACCGTTGCCAAAAACAAAGTCAAAGAGAAAAGCCAAAAACCTACTTTTTATTCACGCACAGTGTATCAGAATAATAAATCGCGGACAAAAACAAAACGCAGCGATAGCTCGTAATGTCCAATCGAACGAGTCCCGGTGGCAAAAGCAAATCCCGACCAAAAATGATAACCGTTGAAATAAACGCTTGTATTTTATGAAGTCGGTTCATTTTGACCAATTCGTGTGGATTACGGTCCATTTGGGGATTATTATCGGATTGTCACGCCGATTGTAATTTTTTACAAGCTTTTATTACATTTGCAAGTTTAGTCAAATCTGGCAAGCGAGATTTGAACCGCTTCCTGGTGTCCGAAAGATCTGAAATTTGGTATACCTACGTAACGTCGGTGACAATGCAATAATAATTATGGTACCATGAAGCTGGTCTGATGATGCATAGGAACTACGCAACGAAACAAGATGGCGCCGTGTTTGGGCTCATTAGATTGGTCTCAATGAGTCTCAAGACAGAAGTTGATGACGAGGACTCTCCAAGAACTTAACGTAAAATCTTCAAATTTATGATATTGATGAGTGGTTGGCTGATAGATGGTGATCAAGGTTTATTGTTTTATTTCTTGTGCTTTTTATGAAAGCTTATTTTTAAAATACTTTTCATCACACTTGCTCGTTATGTGGATTATTATATGCATGCATACAGAAACACAATGGTCTATATACACCCGCGGGAGTAATGAAAATCAGTACAATATTATACCCCTAGGGACTATAATGTGTAGTTTTAAAAAATGGCGTTCACTCGAAGGCAAAGAACTTTATAGCAAACAGGTATGACATTCCACACTAAGGAGATTTTAAATCAAACATGGTTTTTTATGTCTTCGAAACTTCTACAAATGGTAATTTAAGCATTTACGCTTTAAGAGTCGATGGTATGTCAGCTCAAATTCAAATTTCCCCCCCGCATGCCTCTCCCACCGCCGCCGTCAGCGCACCTATCTCACTCGCACTATTTATGTAGGGTAAGCTACACAATATTGACCGTCCAAGATGGTTCTTAATAAAAAAAACACTATGTATTAATAATTTATTTACAGTCAATGTCAACATACTTTATAGCATAGGAGTACCACATCACCAAGTAACATTAATATCAGGCGTCTTTGTCATTCAAAGAATCGTCTATTTTATAATAACAAATTGTTACATAATGTGATTTTTAAACTTTGTGTGCTTCATATTCAAGATAGATATATATATCTCCTGGTAGTTTGTACGATAGTGATACCCTCATCATCCATCCGGACATCACCAGCAGGCGGCTGTGGTTTTACAGCGGGTTTACTTAAACAATATATTCTCAAATCTATATTGACTGGATACGGTTAGTATATTTATTTCTTTAAACTTTTCTCTTAATGACTACAACGCAGATTATAGATCGAGCTAATACCTAGCTCTCTTTCGCAAAATAAAAATGGTCACTATATCTGCTGCTCGACCCCACAGTAAGATGCCTTATGCCATGTTACTGTGGCAGTAGCTGAAATATACTAATTTTGCGATAGCAATATCAGTAATTGTCAAATTTTTCTAACGGCATAGGCGGCCGAACTTAGTATGCCAGCTAGTGAAGCTATGTGGGGCCCCCATTGAAAAGATGAATCTATAGTTATACCAAGGAACACAATACTTTTAATAAATTCTAGTCTATATGTACCTAAAGTCATATTATTTTCTACATGTCTTACATTTGGTAAGCAAAATTTAATACATTTAGGCCGGTTTTCCTGTCACGCGTGTTTGCGCCCGCGTCCTGGTCCGCAACTTTTCCCGCTGGAAAAATATTTAATTTTGATGAAACTGATTTTATTGAGAGAGAACAATCATATATGGACGAGTGTTGTTGCCTTGCCTTACGACACAGTCAAAGTCAAAGTCAAAAATATTTTATTGCATGTAAGTACACTGGGTACATTTATACAACGTCAATTTTTTTTATCTACCACCGCCTAGAAGTCTACCTATCAGCCGTGTTATGTTATTAGTACTCATAAATTGGATAATCCCGAAATCGAAATGTTGCTTCAGAACTTACTTTTCCATGTTGTTATATATGTTAACATCTGTTTTATTCGGAGCATTCTCCTTGTCAGAGCCATGGTTATTTTCGGATGCCCCTGATCGTCGTAATCTAATTTGAGAAAGATAAGTACATTTATGATTACGTATAATAATTTAACCCGATTTGAATTTTCTTTACCAAATAAATTATACTCACTTTAGTGCTTTACTCAAGTTTTTGCCTTTTTTTTTACGCCAACCAAGTCTTTTCTTTTTTTTGTTACCTTGGTTTCCCATTTTAAAAAATTCGTTATTATACTAAACGGTCGGGAAATTATTAAGAAAGATATTGGAAAATAAATATTATCTTCAGAAAATTTCTTTTGTAGTCTTCTGTCTACACGTCGTCGTCTATTTTTGTTCTGTCAAGTCAAACAACCAAGTATCGAAACAAATTACAAACAAACATCCAGTCATTTTTCAGTCAAGGAGACTGTACTCCAAAAAACACTAGGATAGCAACAAAGATGCTACCCTATTTCAAAATATAATTTGAATAAATGACGTGTGACGGGAGTGACAGCTGGATGGCGGCGAGCGACACGTGTTCCCCGTGCCACTGGCAGAGCGGGACTGACGCGGGGTAGGGAGATGCCATGCGGCTCAAGTTGGGCTGGCTCAAAAACGCTTAGATTTAGGTTTTTCCTTTTTTTGCCGAAAGTTATGTGTATTTTGTAAATTCAAATGTTATGTGATCTGCATATTAGTAAGTACAGTTAGTACTCAAAATATGGTGATTGTACGTAGCTTTATTACATAAAAGTAGCGAAAATAAATTCTTAAAATGGTTAACTTTGGAATTTTTTTTAATTGAGAAAATTTTAACGAACTGTGTTTTCGAAATCGTGAATAACTAGTAAAAGTCTTCTACTTTACTGCATATTTATTACAAAATGAATGATACAGTATTGTTGAAATAGCGACGGATCATCCGACCCGCTGTGAGATATCATAGCCCCTTAATTAAATGCATTATTTTGCAATTATTTCAGTGAATTTTATTTTGAAATTCGATAAAAATTGGCTGTATGGGCTTTCGCATTTGGGAGTTTCTAAATGCATTTTTTATCATTATCTGTGGCAGTGTGGACCACAGAATGGCACTGATTGTGCCTTGGAGGCCGTGCAGTAACATAATACTAACTACAACCACAACCCACAATGTAACACCTCAAACGTCAACCCCTAACCCGCCGCGGTGTTACTAATGTCCCATCATTTAGTTGGCATCGGGTAACATTTTAATTGGACGAGATTTTGCTCCTGTAATTTTTCACTTTTCGCTTCGAGAACCCGTAGTAATACATCACGCGTGGATGACGAATGGGGTGCGTATTCGATACAAATTGGTCGAACTTCGAGTTAGTATATTAATGTGTCATAGGATCGTATGTTATGTCATGTGAGGCGACTTTTTGGGTATGATTTATAATGATTGGAACGTTTTTCGTGTGATAAACGGGTGGGTTTTTTATTCAATTCTTTTGTTGCGTTTATTTTAGCATAAGTTAGGTAGATGGTAGATATTTACTTCTATCTATTATGCTAAAAATGATCTGGAAATGTATTTTATAGATGTAATTATTATTAAGTAAGTACTCTGGCTCCGGCCAGAAAATAATTTGATATTTAATATTTTTTGTTTTATGTTTATCCTAATTTATCTTCTGCTTCCTGAGGTTCCAGCAGAAATTGCCATTTCCGAATGTAGAAAAATAAAACTTCTGCCTAAAACCGCAATTGCCCGGCTCAGTTTCTACCTACAATTAAACCAGAGAAAATTTACAAAACCTTCATTTAAAAACCGCATAAATAACTTTATTAATTTATTAACATTTGCCAATAAAATAAATAAAAACAAACCTGTTTATTTAAATAAGAGTAGGTAGGTAATAGTGAATGGCTACATAAAAATCCGCTGCCTAACAATAAACCCAACTTAGAGGGTTCCGGTTAATTTTATTGATATTATCCTTAACTTAAGGCTTTAGGGGACCAGAAAGGCCGTAATACGTTAAGGGGCTATGATATCTCACAGCGGGTCGGATGATCCGTCGCTATTTTAACAATACTGTATCATTCATTTTGTAATAAATATGCAGTAAAGTAGAAGACTTTTACTAGTTATTCACGATTTCGAAAACACAGTTCGTTAAAATTTTCTCAATTAAAAAAAATTCCAAAGTTAACCATTTTAAGAATTTATTTTCGCTACTTTTATGTAATAAAGCTACGTACAATCACCATATTTTGAGTACTAACTGTACTTACTAATATGCAGATCACATAACATTTGAATTTACAAAATACACATAACTTTCGGCAAAAAAAGGAAAAACCTAAATCTAAGCGTTTTTGAGCCAGCCCAACTTGAGCCGCATGGCATCTCCCTACCCCGCGTCAGTCCCGCTCTGCCAGTGGCACGGGGAACACGTGTCGCTCGCCGCCATCCAGCTGTCACTCCCGTCACACGTCATTTATTCAAATTATATTTTGAAATAGGGTAGCATCTTTGTTGCTATCCTAGTGTTTTTTGGAGTACAGTCTCCTTGACTGAAAAATGACTGGATGTTTGTTTGTAATTTGTTTCGATACTTGGTTGTTTGACTTGACAGAACAAAAATAGACGACGACGTGTAGACAGAAGACTACAAAAGAAATTTTCTGAAGATAATATTTATTTTCCAATATCTTTCTTAATAATTTCCCGACCGTTTAGTATAATAACGAATTTTTTAAAATGGGAAACCAAGGTAACAAAAAAAAGAAAAGACTTGGTTGGCGTAAAAAAAAAGGCATGCATGTTGCCAGAGTTATGCGATCCTAGACATGTTCGAAATATGCCAATTCGAGAGTTAGGCGAGGTGTGACGACAAGTCCGCCCTCAATCTACTGAATAAAAAAATTAAACCGCCGAAAAAAGAAAGGAACTGAAAAGTAAAAATAAAAAGCCGGCAAGTGCGAGTCGGACTCGCCCACGGAGGTTTCCGTTCCGTCAGCCACACTAATATAAGCTATCACTGTACCAAGTTTCATTAAAATTAAATATTTTTCCCGCGGGAAAAGTTTACCGCGGTAAATAGTTGCCTATATGTTATCCCAGGATATAAGCTATGACTGTACCAAGTTTCATCAAAATTAAATATTTTTCCAGCGGGAAAAGTTGCGGACCAGGACGCGGGCGCAAACACGCGTGACAGGAAAACCGGCCTAAATGTATTAAATTTTGCTTACCAAATGTAAGACATGTAGAAAATAATATGACTTTAGGTACATATAGACTAGAATTTATTAAAAGTATTGTGTTCCTTGGTATAACTATAGATTCATCTTTTCAATGGGGGCCCCACATAGCTTCACTAGCTGGCATACTAAGTTCGGCCGCCTATGCCGTTAGAAAAATTTGACAATTACTGATATTGCTATCGCTAAATTAGTATATTTCAGCTACTGCCACAGTAACATGGCTTAAGGCATCTTACTGTGGGGTCGAGCAGCAGATATAGTGACCATTTTTATTTTGCGAAAGAGAGCTAGGTATTAGCTCGATCTATAATCTGCGTTGTAGTCATTAAGAGAAAAGTTTAAAGAAATAAATATACTAACCGTATCCAGTCAATATAGATTTGAGAATATTTTGTTTAAGTAAACCCGCTGTAAAACCACAGCCGCCTGCTGGTGATGTCCGGATGGATGATGAGGGTTTCACTATCGTACAAACTACCAGGAGATATATATATCTATCTTGAATATGAAGCACACAAAGTTTAAAAATCACATTATGTAACAATTTGTTATTATAAAATAGACGATTCTTTGAATGACAAAGACGCCTGATATTAATGTTACTTGGTGATGTGGTACTCCTATGCTATAAAGTATGTTGACATTGACTGTAAATAAATTATTAATACATAGTGTTTTTTTTATTAAGAACCATCTTGGACGGTCAATATTGTGTAGCTTACCCTACATAAATAGTGCGAGTGAGATAGGTGCGCTGACGGCGGCGGTGGGAGAGGCATGCGGGGGGGAAATTTGAATTTGAGCTGACATACCATCGACTCTTAATACACGCATCGTTACTGTTCGACGACCTCAACAAGTGGTTCACTTCCTGTGCTAATGTGGGAAAATGTTTAGGGAAAACGCTATTTTGATATTACCCTATACTTCTTTATCATTCTTCATCTACCTACAGTGGTGGACAGCTAATTAGAAACAGATAGCACGACTAAGTATGTTGTAAATGTAATCAATATTTCTACTGCAATTCATCAGAGATCATGGACTATTTATTTCGTCACAATGTACTACATGTTCTTAGTTTTACAACAAACCACATTTTATGATGATCATTTAATATTTAAAATAAAAAAAGCCTGTACATCTCAACAAATACCAATTTCCTTAGTACTGGCCGCTGGACAACTAATTAGAAACAGAGAATGGTTAATGTTATAAAGTTGAAATTTAAAATAAAATGACTCCTTAGCTCAACATTATAGCTCAGTTAGCTGTATATTAGGAGTTTTGTCGCCGTTTTTAAATTATTTCGCCTAATTTTATTGTTAAAATGGGTAAAAGCAAGAGTTGTGATGCATCGACCAGAAAAATTATAGTGAATTTGCATTGCAATCGAAATTGGACGTACAGAAAGATCGCCAATCATTTGGAGTGTGCCGGGAAGATAGTTTTAATGCCATTGCACATTACAAACATCAAGGGACAACGAACAACGTACCTAGAAATTTACGGCCAAGGAAGACCACGTCTCGTGAGGACAGACTTATGATTCGTTTAGCTAAGGCAGACCCTTTAAAAGGCTCAAATGAAATTCGAAAGGAAGTTTTTTGTCGACATGATCTTTGCAACGTATCTGCAAGGCTAGTCCGCAGGCGGCTGCTAGAAGCAAATTTGTTTGGAAGAGTTGCTAGGAAGGTGCCACATCTTACTAGGGAACATAGGGAAATTCAAACAAAAAAACATTCGCTAGAAAGTATAGCAGTTGAACAGTCCGCCAATGGAAAAAAAAAGTTTTCTGACGAAACTAAGATTAATTTGATAAATTCTGATGGCAAAAGGTACCTACTTCGCCCAATCTATAAGGCATTAAATAACAAGTACACAAAAAAGACAGTTAAACATGGCGGTGGAAATGTTAAAGTATGGGGGTGTTTTTCTGGACACGGGGGGTTGGTCCTGTGAGAATGATTGAAGGCATGTTGGATCAGTTTCAGTACAAAAATATATTGGTGATGACGATTCCATACACTGACAAACATTTACCAGTTACTTGGATATTTCAACAGGATAATGATCCGAAGCACACAGCTAATAGTGTTGAAGCATTTTCTTAGAGATCAATTGGTGTCTGTGTTAGAATGGCTAGTAAATAGTCCGGATCTCAATCCAATTGAGAATTTGTGACACACTGTGAAAGAAAACAATGTCAGATGAACGTATCACCAATATTCATGAACTTTAAGACACTTTTGCAGAAGCTTGGAGATGTATTCCTGTGGAAAGGTGTGGAAAATTAATAGAATCAATGCCACTTCGGTGTAGAGCTGTAATCAAAAACAGCGGTTATCCAACCAAGTACTAATCGTCTGTGGATAAAGCATTTGTATTAACTAACCATATTATTTCTTGTTAATATAAAATTTGTTCATGTTTTGTCTAATACTTTTCTGTTTCTAATTAGTTGTCCACCATGATGTACTGTAAAATGTCGACTTCTTGCATAATGTTTCATAAATTATTCTAACACACAAGTGTAGTTTGGTATTTGAACACCCAGCGAATCAACACGATAAAGAGTGGGTACATTAGATATAATATTAGCCCTCTCTGATATTTAAAACATTATTTATTTGATTTATTTGATTGAAACTAAAAGCTATCACACTGTGTTTCTAATTAGCTGTCCACCACTGTATATTTTAAATTTATTATTTATGAATAATAATAATTATTCACACAGTAGGTACTCGTATATTAATAAAATAACATTTAAAAATAACATATCATAATTTTATTTATTGGATGTACCATAATAATATCATTGAATACTGTATTTGTATTGTCTTCAAAACCAAAGGTGGGTGCCAAATTTGAGCATATTGCGAAGATATTGCGAAGTGGTTGAAAAATCAATCGCAACGCAAGATTGCTCCCGGACAGGTAAATAGGAAACCAAGTTAATTAATAGCTCGTAAAAATAAAAATATACCGCAGAAAATACTACAATCGCTTCCATATCTGCACATATTGGTTTAAAATTGATTTTATTTTCTTTATTTATGAAGTTTTTCCTAAAAATCAATCGCAAGATTGCTCCCGGACAGAAAATAGGAAACCAAGTTAATCAATAGCTCGAAAAAATAAAAATATACCGCAGAAAATACCACAATCGCTTCCGTATCTGCACAAATAGGTTTAAAATTGTTTTTTTTTCTTTATTTATTTAAGAAAGGTTTTTTCTAAAAGAAAGTCTCCCTCAAGTATTTGCCTACTTATATTTATCTACAAATCAAAATTATTAAAAACTACGTACGCCTCATACCTACCGTACTAATTTGTACAATTCATGAAAAAAAAAACAATTTGCAATTGATGAAACCTAAATAAAAGTACCTATCCAATTAACCTACCCACTGTGCTGGGGCAAGTCGCCTGGTAAGTAGTTGGCACCCCACGCTGCCGCCGCGCGATAAGACTCCGTCCAAATTGATGTTTGAACTGTCATTAATTCCCCAGCCCGACAGATGTCGCCCCAGTCTATTATTTTTGACACATACGACTGTCATTTGTCGATAAAAATGATTTATTTATGTGGCGGTCCTTAATCGAATAAAGGATTGAGTTTGTTGAACTTTATTAGTAATGCTGCTGGGTTTTATTGTGGTTTTGTTAATTGACACTTAATAATTATCTTTATCATTTTTTTTAAGAACTGGAATTGAAATTGCCAACGCTTGATTTTTTTCCAAAATGTTTTTTTATTGCTACGGGGGCAACTAGCAGGCGAACCTCCTGATGTTAAGAGGTCACCGCCGCCTATGTTTTCCCAAAAGAAGAGATCGTATAGTTATGTTGCATTTTTGTAGATGGAGTAAGCCCATATAAAGTGGGAGTTTCCACCTTGTAAAATTTTATCGTTAAAATATTTTGGATATAACAATTCCAAAACTCAGTTTCTCGTCGGAATCATCCAAACAAAAAACCTAAGACTTTTTCCCACAATAAACATGAAACGAATAGACACGTTACGACAATAAAGCAGGGTGCATCACATTAAGATGGTGACTGGAAAATAAAAATAACATAAATGCAGAAGTGTCTGCACCATTCCGTCATGCACTAACCATTATTTTTATTTCCATAAAATGCATTTATCTTCTGACAGGTTGGTTTATGACTCAATCCGATGGCGGCATACGTAATTCCGTATGCATTGCACGATGGCAAGTTTCTTTTATCTCTAATAAGATCCCAATTCCGATAGTCTGATGTCGTGTGCTCCCTAAAGTAATAAACTAGAAGTAGTTGGTACTAGATAGTTTATTTCCATTATCTCCTCCGTCGCGGTATCTCTGAAAATTTGAAATAACTTTTCCTAAGTTAACAAAAGGCATAGGTATTATAGTTTCATTGTTCCTCTTTCTTCTGGTCCGTTTTTAAGCTTATGGCTTGAGAACCACTAAACACATTTTTGCTGTTTTTTCTGTATTCAGTTTAGCTCCATCATTTATGGAGTTTCTACTAGTCAATACTTTCGTTTCATATTTTTCATTATGTAGCATTAGTGACCCTACAAAGACTCTTTTATTAGGATTAAAGTTCTGGTAGTTGTTCAGACCCAGAGAAATTTTTTGACATAGTTAAGTAATCATTGAGTTTTTGTGTCCTATGACCTAAGTAGGTACTTTTTCTAGGACCAAATCTATGTATACTATTAACCATTGGTTCTTTAAAAGGACCTTGCCTGCGCCTTACGAAGCTAATAAGGTTGAATTTTGACTATGTTTAATCACGAGATCCTCATCCCTTGACGGCGATTGTTTACCGTAATATAAATCAAAGTTTCCAATTTTAATATCGTATGTAGCCCGAACGAAGCAACTACCGTAGTAAAGTAGTTATAGGCAATGAATAGAATACCTATAAAGAATAATCCTTACTTATTATTAAATATCACAATTGTCAAAATTCGTATCGTACCGTACGCGACATCGGAGACGCGTACAATTGCGCACACGAAATACGTCGAATTTGTAGAACAAATATAAATGGTTGAGGGTAGATCAGGGGTAGATAATTACATTTTTTGATCTTCGGGAATAGGGGATGACTGACGTCACAGCAGCGGAGGCAAGGTCTTTGTATCGGACGTGTTTTGATAGTGTCAGAGATATGAGGAGGCGTGTAAACAAAGTTCGTATGTTTTGTTTGGAACAAAGTTGGAGGTATACGATATGTTTTAGGAAGTATGGAACATTGTTTTGTTTCACTCAATGAAATAGAAATTTAATAAATTAATTTATGGTGAAGCATTCATTGTATAAAACGATTGTATAATAGTTTTGATAGTGGATAAATTCATCCGTCGAGCTGTGGGCTGACTTGACTAAGGAGACCTCGGAAGATATAAATGTGAAAGTTCAATGACATTTATAAATGTATTCGAGACCTAGACACATTTAAAAAGTGTCTATCCATAGTGGTATTAGATTTTTCTATTGACGAATTTCTCAACGATTTGAAATGAGAAATTTTATAAATTGAGTGCATGACATAAATCATTGTAATTGTATTTTAGATTTAAAATAAATCAACGCACTTACATCGTCATCTACTTACAAGTACAAGTATGATTTTTTACCAAACTCTTAAAAATGGTGTTTGAAAATTTGCATAAAGGCTTTATTTAAGCCTCAGGCAAAGAGCAGAAGAGGGCGATTGCCCTTGAAGAAGGGAGTTGACGTTGTAAGATTGGTCAAAAATTTACGCAACCGCCTTAGGCCAGACCTTTTTCAAGGGTTTATGGTTTTTCAAATAGGTGCCTACTTGATATACTTATTATGATAAGTAGAAGAGCTAACGTATTCAATTAATATTACAAATAACAAGATGAAAATATTCATCGTGATGGTTATAAACCTACTGCACAGAAGTTGGCACCATTCAACACAATGCTTACACTTTTGAAAAATGAGCTTTTTAAGGAGTCGATAAAAATAAAAATAACATATATTTAGCACATTTGGTCAATATAAACATGAAGTAAACAGGTTAAATGAAAAATATTTTATTGGTTAGGCTTAGTTTAAGATATTGAAAATTTAAGGAACTTATTTAGTTTTGAGTAGGTAATTTAAGAAAATATTTATGTTTGACCCTCACTATATTGTCTACGACCCTTGTCTTCTGGTTTTGGACGAAGGGAACAACAAGCGTAGCTGCGATGTTGGCCGTATTGATTGAAGAAACAGACACCTGTATCAAGTTACAATATTATCAGATACTTACCTAATAACTTCATAACTTCAGCTTGACTGATGAGAACGTTGAGGTGGGCGGTTGCCCATGGCAACGCGAGCCACACCGCCCAGGCGATAACAAGTCTTTTAGACGCCACCCCCATTGTTATCAGTGATAATAAATTATCAGTTATCACACGCACTTCTCAATCCTTCAGTTTCACTTTTGAATACATTTTAATTGTCTTTTGTTGTTACGAAAAGTTTTCTTATGTTGTATCCATGTTTTGTTTATTTAACTGCTAGAAGACAGAAATTATTAATTAAAATTTAATTTAATTAGGTAATCAACTTTTAAGTAATTTATTTTCAAAATAACCTACTTCAAAATACCTCGAAATCTTTAAGTAAATACAAGAACATAACATAAAAATATGTTAAAGTTACATACGAGTAAGATCTATCTTAATGTGAAATTTGGACACACGGGAAATTTTCGAATTTCAGCGTCGATCGCCCGGAAGCGAGCTCGTGAACCCAGCGGGACGCGCCCGCCCGCGATTCCGCGCCGCACTGACGACTGCCGTTCAAAACGCTACGCGCCAACAAGTTAGTTACCGACATGCGCACTCGTCCTTCCCCGAAGAACGTACACTTTTCCACCCAATCCGTTGACGTTTTTCTTCAGAACCGTCTCAAAACTACAACCGAGACCCAGAAATGTATAGCAAAGTACATTGAAGTTGGAAATCAAAATGTGTTTAAATTTTAAAAGCCTTTCATTGGGAGAGACGGGTGTTTTAAAGGGAATTAATTGAGTTTGTCTCTAGAGAGAGGCGTTTCCGCTTTGCATTAGGCCCGTTCGGGGAGTACTAATGAAATTACGACGTCTTTTGTAGAATATCTGTAGCTTAGAGTGTTAAGAACAGGTACCAATAACAACCTACCTGCAAAGCAATGTTAGCCATAAAATACTGACATCGTATATTTCTTTTAAAATACCGAAATAAAGAAAATATACCTAACTGAACGGTCGAATTTTCTTACCTCATCCTACCTTGGAACCACTACCCGGTACAGGGTTGTAAGGATTTTTAGACACGAGCAATTTTTTATTTTATTGGAAAATCAACAACATAAATACAGAAATAACATACAACTAGAATTCATCATCATCATCATATCAGCCTGCAGACGTCCACTGCTGGACAAAGGCCTCCCCCAAGGATCTCCACGACGACCAGTCCCGCGCTAACCTCATCCAGCCGGGTCCCGCGACCTTCACCAGATCGTCTAGAAACTAGAATTATACATTTGTAAACCAATGACAGACTTTCCTGCACCACAGAAGCTGCCTGCACTTAAACATAGTAGGTTAGGTACCTACTCCTACATAACTTACGGTAGCCGTACTGAATTACATATTATTATACTTACTTATACAATGAATGTTAAATGTAAAGTAAGTTAATTAAAGCAAAAGAGAAAGAGGGGATGAAAATAATAAAAAGAAAAAAAGAGAGTTACAAACTGGGCTGATGATATCTAGTGCATAATATGTAATTAGTATAATAGATAAATTAGATACTTAAAATATTCAAATAATACAAGTTATACGATGCCAGTTACGAAAATAAATTAATTTATAAATTTAAATTACAGAATTAATAGAAACAGATACAAAATGATACGAGATTTACGAGTAAGTTAATAATATTTTATAATATAGAAATATCTTTGATTTTCTTTATTATTACCGTGTGTTCGTCGACGATGCTAAGTAAACCGTCTCAGAGCCGGTGTACTTCTCCGTTGCTTGGAACGCTTTAATCCATCAAAACAGAAAGGTCTATGAAGCACATGCTGTTACAGAGATTAGCCGCCAGTGGCGAATGTATAAGTAATCGGATTGCGCACCGCAGTGGCACTGATGGATGAAGTGGGTTAATAAACGAATACATTGCTTCGCTGGTACTTACTACTGTCCACTTAACATTTGAAGTTTTCTTGTAAAATACGACTGCAATAAGGAGATCCGATGATAATCAAAGGTCTACTCAATGTGTGGAAGTGAGAAAAAAACATATTTTGGCAGTGTCAAGTGGTCGCAAGTAAGAAAGAGAATACGAATACAAGGCCATTGTAACCTATTTAAAATGTCAGGTCGTAATAGGGGGATATAATGGTATTTTGTCACTTTGACAAATCAAAAATTGCCACACGCCATTGAGCTCTGTAATCGTCTAACGCTAGTATATTCTAAGTTTATGGGTAACACTATGGCCACTGTTAGTGGCCGAAATAATTAGCCAGCTGAATTTATGTAACTAGTTGCCTTTCCATTTAAATTGTAAAAAAATCAATGTTAGGGCAATGTTTGTGTCAGGTACATTAGCTAACACGAAGTCTTCATCATCAGACTATCAGTCAGTATACAGAGCATATTGCAGCTGCACCGTCAGTAGCCGAGATCGACGAATGCATGAAAATGTCTGAGTAATCATACTAAAACAGTCATAAATGGATCCTGTCTGTCTTCGGACCGCCTATAAAACCCAAGTGGATAGCCAGTAGCGAAAATAGTCAAGACTTGACGTGGCGACCTGATGCGCGATGTAGCGGAAGATGAAATGCTATCGATAAACGTAAGACATCCTTAGAAAGTTTCTGGTGAAATGTTCCTTTGGGTGGGTTTTATCTGGCAGCTTTTTGATTTTCAAAGTTTCTGGTGAATTGTTCCGTGGGTTTAACGCACACGCTTAATTTTTTTATGATGCCGTTTTTTTATGTGGCAGCTTTTTGATTGTCACGTTGCTTTGAACCGTTTTCGTGTAATATTCAACGGGTCCTATTTTAAAGGTTAATATTTTTAAATTTAAGTATTCCACAGTACAATTTCTCCTTTACATTTGCAAAACTATATTTCATATTAAATACTGTTCGTTTTAAATTCAAAATTCGTACGGTTCGCAATATGTATTTATTATCGTTCGCATTTTACGTTATGTATGAAAGACGTCTACATTCGTTCTGAAATGCACTCTGGCGTAATATTCTGGAAACTCGCGCGGGCATGAAAGTATGCGGGGCTGGCGCAAACTTTCCCTCATGAAATATGCTTCTATGAGTTTTGTGCCTATTTTTTGTACGATCGTCTATTCAATGATCAAGTTGTTCGAGAGTGAGTTTTCACACGCGCTGGATAATGTTCTAGTTCCTTTTGTTAAATGAGTTTCTGCTTTTTATTACAATTGGACCTAAGTACTTGTATACGTATGCGGTGAAAAAAATTTTTTTTTCGGCAGTTTGGTCGTTTGTATGAGAAGGCTAATCTTCTTGTTGCAGAGAATAATTGTTCTGCTTTTTTATTATTTTTAAATTTGATAATTTCGTAAGCAAAATCTACAGAAATTAAGAATTTGTAAACTCAGTAAGTACTTACCTGCAATATACAGTAAGTATACCAACATTTAAAATACAGAAAACAAGAAATCGTGCCCAAAACAGAAAGATCTGCAAACAATTTGCCAATACAAGACCTTTTATCGTCCTTTATAAAACCGATGTTTCCTGAGATTTCTGGGACACCCTGTACAAATACAATCGAAGCACGAGTGACTCGTAGTCTTCATGTCTATTTTTCCAAAGGTTTACTTTACTTACAAGCTGGAGGCAAAGGGAATATTTGTACAGTCTCTACAAACATTTAGCGATCTCTTACCATATTGAACGGGTTGTGAGTGATGATTTATGATAATCTCGAAGGATACAAGGGCTTGCTTCGATATAGATAGGATTATCCATCACTAGTTCTGTTAACCAGAGTTATATTTGGGTTATCCTAGTTTTGGTTAATATTATTGCAAGGATATCTGCATGTCCGATGCATTAGTAAAATAATATTATTGCTTGAAAATGTTCATGTTCGATGCATACGAAATCATCTTTTACCGTAATGTCATTAAAAGTTTTCACCCTCTCTTTGTCTGACAAAAATAAATAAAATCTTAATCTTGTCTTGTTTTAATAGAAATAAAAAAATATTATGTTTACAGATAAATACCTTATCTATCAATTATCATTATCAGCCTGCACTAGTCCACAGCTAGACATGGGCCTCCCCCAAGGTGCACCACTGAATCCGATTTTTGGTTCTCCGGCACAGATTTCCGAAATCTGTGATTCTCCGCATCCAGCCACTGCCAGCCGCCTTACGCAGATCTTCGCTCCCTCTAGCATACCTACTAGAAGTAACTAACTACATCCATTTAGATGATTGTTTACTAAGAAATTGATCTGTTATAACAACTTTAAGTTATTCCACTTCCTCAATATTGTATTGAATCAGTATGCAATGGGGATTTGTAAAATATTATCCGGATTCGCTGAAACAGCAATCCAAATACATTATCTCATGTTTCCGAAGCCCGCGGCAAACATTGGACGTGGAAGCCCATCTCTTGTTGCCCGGATTTCTTGTTACCTACCCGGGTATCTTCTGGCCCGTCTCGAGTTTCCCGGACGATCCGCGAGTACCCGGGTGAAAACAAACAGTTATCCGTGAGCTGAATATAAATGATACGATATTGGAGATGTAAAAAATTGAATTGATTACATTATTAAAACGGTTTTCAGTCTACAGAAAATGGTTCCATTATGACAAATATCAAACAATAAGTACATTGGATTTTTTTGACGGGTATAGCTGCAGTTAACTACTTTATATAGTGTAAAAACTTAAATGCCATTTTACCGAAATTTTATAGATAAATCTTTGACTGTATTTTACTTACACTTCTTTTTACCCTTTAGTATAATTAATTATATAAGAAATATGTGAGACATAATGTGCCTATCTAGGTGTATGTTCGACTCCAATAGAACCACTCAATCCTACCAGTGTAATTTTCATAGACGATTTTGTACATAGCTTACCTCTTACAATAACGTCACGTACGATCTGTAACTGGTAAATAATGATTGCAATGCACGAAAACTGGTTGAAAATGATGATGTTATCCGTTTGAATATGCCGTTTGAATGCAATTATGGCACAAAATGCAATCTAAATTAGGAAACCGCTAGCGTGGCTCTGACAGGAGCTCAACGCTGAGGCTAAGTCTATTTCGTTCGTATGATGTTAGCAAATAAACTACTAGGGTTCTCGCCTTTGTGTGCATGTTATGTTCTTTTTATCTCTCTAGATAGATCATGATATTACTTTTCAGTGTTTTACTTATCACTGATTGTTGTTTGTGGTTATCTTTTGTAAGGTATACCTACTTTGACCTTAAAATAAGGTGATCATTGCTTCGTAATGTCTTTGTTGGCAGTTGGCACGGACTGTAGTCCAGACTTGCGGCTGTTGTTTGATCTTCACTTACCAGTTTAATTTTAAGTCTATTCCTTATAATTATTTTGTTAAATCCAAATCTATATTTTAGATGTCTAATCTCCGTAACATTATTTTCAGTAACTTATTTTCAGTAAGTTTTCCGTAACATTATCATCAGAAAACTTTAGGTTGGTACACGGTAATCTAAAGTGTCCTGCTATAGTTTGTCTATTATATTCTGTCACTTATTGATTTTAGTATTAATATTGAAGTTTAGTCCGTCAAACCCCAGTCTAGGACTAAATAAGATCTAAGTACAGTATAAGTTTCTATTCACGTTTCAAACAGAAACTTCATTTCTCAGCAGCATGTTGCATTGTTTTGCTTCTTAACCGGTCGCCACGGTACAGAGTTGAAGTTTGTTAAACTTCATCTGGAGTTCAGTTGAAGTTCGGTTAATCTGGCTCGTGCAGCAGTCGTGTCGAACCGCACAATACTTCCAGAGTTTGTATCGACAGACTTGATATTTCAATGAACTAGTGATGATAGCAATCTTAACTACAACATAGTTTCAACAAATTAGGTTTTCTAAAATATAGCATTTATTTATCTTTATTATATTTATTATATTTATCCTTATTATATTTATCTTTATTATTATTATATTTATCCTTGCAAATTGTTTGCATGTTTGTTACTAAACGCAAAAATTACGGAACAGATTTTGATGAAACTTTACAGTAATATAGATTATAAGTACATCAGAATAACACATAGGCTTTAAATACCTCGGCAAAAGCTGTTTCTGCGGGGTTTTTTTTGTCAAGAAACAGCTAGTTGAACTATATAAAAGTAGAACGGAAGTGGTCAACACAACCAAGCTTCTAGAACACCCCTACACGTGGACTACAATGAAGTAGTAATGCGACACATTCTCCTGTACATATTTTACTCTTTAGCGGGTAGTTATAAAGTCGTAAACCTAGAAACGTGCAATCCCTGGGGTTCCATGTTGAACCCAGTTGAACTACTTTGGTGTAAGTGAAGCATTGCAAGCAAATGTTTGAGATAGAGACTAAGTAGAGTCACGTAGAGTATAACATAGTTTCTAAGAATTATGCAGGCATGTACCTATATAGTTTCAATTCTACAAATTCACATCTATTTCCCATTGAACTGAGAACAAATAATCATAATAGTTCTACAAGTTCCAGTGATAGAATAGATAGTTCAATAAATATGGGAAGTTATATATTTGTATTTGTATGCAGTATACAGGGAGTAGAGAGTCAGTGGCCTCGGGGATAAGACGCGACCTGTCATATCGAAAGGTCCGAGGTTCGATCCCCGGCTAGGCCATGTACCAATGGGTTTTTTCTCGAAACTTAAGTACATGTACTGACTGCTCTCAAACGGTGAAGGAAAACATCGTGAGGAAACCTGCATACGCCGAAGAAGAAATTCTTAGGCGCATGTGAAGTCCACCGACCCGCACTGGGCTGGCGTGGTGGACTATAGCCCGCACGCCCTCGTTGAGAGGGTAGGCCTGAGCCCCAGCAGTGGGGAGATAAATAGGCTGTTGATGATGATACAGGGATTGGTTGACGGTACAGATCTCTTAACCAATCCTCCGCAGTTTATAAATAATACTATACATTATATAATTATTTACGGGTCTTACACACGAAATAGGTAAATAAAACTATTTCGTGTGTAAGACCCGTAAATAATTATTAATTATGAATACAAAGCGCGAAAGTCTAAAATGTACTAATACTATACTTAACTTACATTACGTAGAGGGAAATACTAATACAAATTACTTCTTCTATCTGTTTTCCTGATGTGGCTGGAAAAACCGAACTTAGAGATGAAGCAGTACGGCAGTCTACTGACGTTTTAAGTGCTGGTATTACGACGGTGTAGCTTCTAGGTTGCTGACGACGCCAACTCTACCTCTCGTGAGTTACACCACAGGTCAAGGCATTGAATCAAACGGTTGACAGTCATGCGAATGGTCACTGCCGTGGCATGCTGATCACACATTAAGCCCTAAGCTGCCTGGGTTCCCGGATGGCCTTTGTGCCTTATCGCTATTTTTGTGCCTTATAGGTGAACCTACATAGTTTTATGTGGGTAGAGCTATAATTATAGTAGAAATTATTGATGAAGTTATGTGCTAAAGATGCGTATTCTTTTGTTACAGTTTGAATGGTGGGAGAGCAATTGTAATCACAGGCATACGAGGCATTCTCACAGAATCCTCAGATGAAACCAAAAGAGGAACGCTACGAGGAGGAAGAGGAACATAACGTCCTCGTT
The DNA here is from genome assembly GCA_949699065.1 of Metalampra italica. Classification (NCBI taxonomy): domain Eukaryota; kingdom Metazoa; phylum Arthropoda; class Insecta; order Lepidoptera; family Oecophoridae; genus Metalampra; species Metalampra italica. The sequence goes on along the minus strand of OX452971.1, from coordinate 10,452,225 downwards.
GAGAGGGTAGGCCGGAGTCCCAAAGGGGACATAATGATAGGCTTTTGAATTGATTTTTTTGAGAAGAGGAAAATGTTACTTAATTACTGAAAATGACCTTACAAACCCAAGTAAGGCCTTTGTCCAGCAGTGGACGTCTACAGGCTGATATGATGATGATGATGAAACCCAAGTAAATAGTAGCATTACGTGCAAACAAAAAGGTGCAAAGGTTTGGCTCAGTGCAGCACGGAATCAACGAAAAAACCAACCGTGTCTTGTAAAACACAGAACGATGAGCACAGAAAGTGCATCGACGCTTTCAACTGGGTGCAATCATTTTAGTTTAGACTCGGTCGGGTGGAAAACTTCAAGGATTGTGAAAGTTTCTGTTGCGTTTCGTATTAGCTGGAATGGAATACTGATTGCGTTTTGTTTGCTCCAACAGTCACAAACCGCTCTTCCTATCATGGAAACTTATACGTATCTACTAGTTTAGAAATGACAGCCTCAAGCGCAAGAGGCCATAGGTTCAACTCTCATTAGGGACAGAGAAGTTTATGTAATTTGTAGAAGTTGCAACGGGTCTGGGTGCCATTCATTTATAATTTCTAATTACGAGTGCAAATACACGTGAATACACGTGCAATGCAAGCTACACGTGTAATGTTTGTGTAAGCCGTCGGTCGTTCCGCGGTACTATTTTTGTAGATTCATATTTAGAAAGTACATACCAATCTTACTCTTTTTGGTTTCATCTAAGCCTAGCGGTGTAAAGCGTACACTACCCTACTTTCACGTGGAATTTTAAAACGCGCTACAAAGGAAAAGGGGACTAAGTGGCCGGAATAGAGAGCAACTCCCCTTTGTTATGTGCCAAGCGACGCCATTCCCCTTTTGTCCTCTAATTGGAAACTACGCCAATTGGCCTGTAAGGGAAGATACTATCCTTTACCTTTTGAAGTGCTTAATGTATCTTTGGCGGTGTTATTTTATATTTATTCATCGTATGCCATTTATAGGTACTTAATTATCTATACTACTATTCATATTCCCGTATTCATATAACAATATTAGTTCAATACTAATAATAAAGTTGAAGACAAACATGTTTGTTCTTTGAACGCGCTAATCTCTGAAACTACCAGTCGGATTTGATAAATTCTTTTTGCATTTGATAGCCCAATTCTTTAGGAAGGTAGGCTATTAAACATCATGCTACGACGAGCCGTGGTAGCCTAGTTGGTTGTGCACTCGCCTCACGTTCATGAGGTCGTGGGTTCGATCCTGGCCCGTACCAATGAGTTTTTCGAAAACTTAAGTACGGTTTATTATAATACCACAGGTTTTTCGGTGAAGGAAAACATCGTGAGGAAACCTGCATACGCCAAAGACTGGTATTTAACTATTCTAAGGCGTATGTGAAGTTCACCAAAAACGGATTGGGGCACCGTTTGGCGGACAGGGGTTTGGCACAACAGATCCCATAGGGTCGAAGTGTCGCCAGGTATTCCTGGCCCCCTCAGAAGATAAGATAAGATAAGATCATGCTACGACCCTGAGCCGAAAAATAGAAAAGTCAGAAATAACTTATAAACGCAGGCGAGCCCGCGGAAAATAAGCTAAGATTACTAAATTATCTTTAGCAGCTTATCTTTAGGTAGTTCTAAGATTTTCAAAAACTTTTGAAGCACATAATTTGAGTTTTCAAAAATTTCTTTTAATAAACAAACTTCAGACTTTCTCCTTCCTATTTGAAAATCACGGACTTTCTAACTCGAAGAAGAGAAATAGATTGTAGAACCGTGAATTTAAAATACCGGGAACATTTTAAAATTCAAACATGACAGCGGGGAAAATTTCCACTTTTAAAGTTTCCCGTATGTATTCATGGTATTCAGCTCAACGGTGCAGAAAAGTGAAACTATTCTGAGCACTGTCCTCGTTTTTGTTCAAGTTACAAGCGAAGGAAGATGAGGTGAGGTGTAGAGGACTCCAAACGCATTGCCTCCCTACTTAAATCTTCCTTAAATTCAAATGATTTAGAATCAATATCATGTTTAAAATAATTTAACTCTATATAACTCTACATAAACTTTTGATACTAACTTTTTTTATATATAATTAAGTATTTCTGTTTATATTAGTGTGTATAGTTTATTTAGTATTTAACGACTGTAATAAAGTATTTAACTCTTCGTGGCAATTTATCAAAACGGAATTCGATGTGATAAATATAAAACCAATAATGAACTAATATGATCGTTTCAAATCTTTTGAATGTAACATATTTGTTTGATTCCTCATATTTCGTCACAGTTGCATTCGGTGATGATGATGAATGTTGATCAATGATCAATCAACCTATCAGTCTGTCAATTTATCAACAATTTATGAACTGATATATTGATCGTCGTAAGAAGCCCGTTTATTCTAAATCTTTTGAATGCAACATATTTGTTTGATTTCTCATATTTCGTCACAGTTGCATACGGTGACGATGATGGTGTTAAATGATGATCACTGATCTATCAACAATGATCAATGGTCCACGTGGAAACTGCTATGGTTTGATGGTAAATCTATAAGACAGAACTAGTGTATCTTCATTTTCTTTGGAATGTACCTGTAAACACATCGTAATATTTATATCAGAGAGTATGTAAATAATATAGTTTTATCTCCTTTCAAGTAGGAACTGTAATACCCACTCTTCAGGTTATTTTATGACCATAGCACATTGGGTATCTCGACAGAAGTACCTACAACGTCTCAACGTCTAATTACGGTTTCTAACTAAATCGTCACGACCATAATATCAACTAATTTTATGGCGCTCTGAAAGAGTTCGACCTAATGTAAGGTATCTTGTATCTTGTACCAAAAGGCTGGAAGAATGTCGAACGGCACGAGCAAATATTCCATCGGATATGTTGTTTGATCGTCGAGACATGTGTTTACCGACAAATATGGGATAGGAAAGGTTTTATATGGCTATGAGATAGCAGAGTTTTCTTATAGTGATGCATGATTTAGATGTTATGATGTCACTTCCATGATCTCATTCAAGTAATGTTTAAATGATGGAATCGAATGGGCCTAGTTCACGACATGGTCAGTCAGTACATCAACGGTCGCTGTATGGAAAACGTTCCATCGACAGTTATTAGTACATCATATCGATGGTACACTATATCGACGGTACACTATATCGACGATACACCATATCGACGTTACACTATATCGACGATACACCATATCGACGTTACACCATATCGACGTTACACCATATCGACGTTACACCATATCGACAGTATACCATATCGACAGTACACAATATCGATGATAGTCTATTCCCACATTTGGATGACAAAATTCTAAAATCAGACAACTGACTCCAGTTTTGTTTATGGTAAAAAAACTCCCGGGCTGCAACCGCAGCCTCTTGGCCTACATACGACTGTGATTGCGGGGCTTGGCACTCGTTCAACAGCCGACGACACGGGCGCAGTACGAAGCCTAAATATATTCACCAAATAGGCTTAGAGGTTGAAATTTTCATGGAAGATAATATGGAAAAAATCTACATAAGAGGTTAAGCTTATGAGTATTTTTGAGGCACTTTTTTCATAAGTAATCATAATTAAGTAGATGTAGATAGCAAAAGTCCATTATAATATTATAGACCTACCTATCTACTAGAAAGGTCCGAGTATTTTAGCGGTTTGGCAGGAAGTCAACTCGGTCCAAACTCAATTTGGGTTAGAACAGTTTCAAGTTTACTTAGAACTTCACGGCGTGAGAATATTACACGTTTGCGTCCGTACTTTTATCATCTCGGGAGTATGAACTTTCCGTCCAAGCTATTATTTTCGCAGATGCTGAGTGGTTGCCAAGGATATTCCCTTCTCTACTATGATTAAACAGCTTAATTTATACACGTATGAACTTTTATCCTATTATATACATATATTAATAATACATAATATAATACTAGCTGTTGCCCGCAACTTCACCCGCGTAATAATAAGTTTGTTTACAGTTTATTGCGGTAAAAAGTAGCCTGTCCTGCCCCGGGATTCGATGTATTTCCACACCAAATTTCAAAATCAAAATCCGTTCAGCGCTTTAGGTGTGAATAGGTAACAGACAGACAGTCAGAGATACTTTCCTTTTCATAATATTAGTATAATTAGGAATATAAATATTTTAAGAAATGGGAAAATAACAATCTTCGAGACACATTCTTGTTATAGTTATCCAAAGTCCTATCTTACTATTTCGAAATAGTATCTGAACTATTGCGAACATCTACAAAGTAGATATGATATACTGCAATGAAGCATAAAACAGTTACCGATGCAGCAAATGATGACAAAGCAAGGCTATAAGGGCAATATTTTTAATTTTCTTCACGGGAATAGTCCTAAACAAGATGGATTAAGTTGGACTGGTCACTGAGCTTGACTAACAAGCCTCAGACCGTCAAATTGGCTGTTACTGACAGGACGTGTTTATCTAACTCTGAAATGTTAAAATAAATTTTTAATGAGAAAATTAATGTCGTTGGACATGAACATAAACTTCTAAAATATCTACCTTGAGAAAGTTTTCATAAGCATCAGGCGCACCAAAAATTTTCATTTAAGGCATAATTAAAAAACAATCTTGCAACAAGATGGCGGAATAGGTCGGAAGGACGAACACGGACATCAATGGCGCGGGGAAAAAGCTTTGACATTCGAGGAAGTGGACTTTCCGGGAAATAGACGTAACGGACCAAGTGGACATTCCGGGCATAGGACCAAACGGACCTGAGGGGATTTAAACACCAAGTTTAACTTAATAAGCATTTTTAACCATTTTTTGTGGTCTTAGAGTACCTATAGGTAAGTGGTACTAAAACACTTTGCATTGTATTAGTTAAATTTGCATCCGATTAAGAATTGTTTTTACATAATTTAGACAAGTACCTAATAAAAAAATCAATTCCGTTTCAAGAACAATCTTTGCGGTAATTTAAGAAACTGGTCATTTCTAGAAGTGGCCATTTTCAGAAGTGGACAATACAGAGAATTTATCATTTCTACATTTTTGTGGTCAATTCTAATTGTGGTCCTAAATCGCCGAAAGTATTGTATGTGTTTAAAAAATCTAAAGTGAAGTAACATCCTGTATGTAGGCGCGTTGCAACCCTATACTTTATGAACCTTTCATAATGTTCTGTCCCCAGTGGGTTGGATGCAATTTGAAACCCATCAATATTGCCTCTAATGGACAAACTTTCTGCCTTGCATCGCAATTACACTAATGTGATTACCAGCTTTCTTTGTACTGATCTTACACACGGACCCTTAAAACCAGAGAACTTGATTACCTGACATAGACCTTGCGTGATCTACAAAACCGGAAAAAAGTAATAGTTGGCTGCATAGTGTCGAGAATCACATTTTTTATTTATTTTATAATTTATTGTAAAGATACAAGGAAACAATACAAGGATAAGAAAATTATACAAAAGGTATAGCTTATCCCTAAAGAAATCTCTTCAAGTTAATCAATAAAGATAAATGAATAAAAAAATAAATAAAAAAGTAGAGGCAGTAGTCGTGCGCACTAGATTTTAAATAAACATACAACATAAATAATACAGACACGATAATTTGTATAAAATAAACATACATACTAACCATTCTAATAACAATGGAAAACGAATCGTATCGTAATTTTTCCCGTTATGATCTCACGAATTTAATATTAAGTACCTAAAATGTTTGTCACACTCCACAGCAGTGTGTCACAGTAGAATAAAGCACAGCCCTTTTGTGGTTGCAGGTTCAGTCTCACGTGAATCCACGTGACACTACTCGACTAAATTAGAAAGTTTGTTTCATAGTTTAAAGTTAATCATGGAAGTGCGTTTTGAATTTGGTCGGCTGAAATAAAGATTGATGAGTCTTGAGCTGAATTAGAATAATGGTGAAATAATTAGACGTGAAATATAATTAAAGTTTAACTTTTTAATAGGTTGCACTGAAAATAATTGTATAACTAAATTAGATTAATGAGATTCGCGGGACTACCAAGGAGTAACTTTTTGTGATGAATAAGACATTGAAGCTTTACAATGCCATAATATGGTGCGAGCCGTAATAGCCTAGTTGGGAGTGCACTTGCCTCACGTTTAGAGGCAAATGGGCTCGTACCTTGCCTTGACCCGGGCCAATGAGTTTTCGTCTACGATTTATTATAATACCGCAGGCTTTTCGGTCCAGGAAAAAATCGTGACAAAACCTATACGCCAATGATTACAATGTCCATTTCTAAGGAATATAGTTATGTTAAGTCCACCAAAAAATGGACGGAACGGGGCACAGGCGGAACAGGGGTTTGGCACAACAGATCCTTGAGGGTCGAAGTATCGCGAGGCCCCTGGTCTCTAAGAAGATAAGGGGTCGAAAAAGGTGAAAACACAACCACGTGGTTTATGAACACGCCATACATTACGGTTCAAAGTGAAGAGCATATAATGTCACGCTTCACCATAACGACAGTGTGAACGAGAGTGCGGAAACTCCATACTTGCGCTTGCGCAGTGTTCACCTACACACTAGCACATAAGCGCGTCGCCAATTATGGCCAATTACTCCTTCCGCGCGCTTATCTCTGTGTGCTAGTGTACGTGAACACTGCGCTTGTGTGCGTGCGCTTCAGAGCGCAAGTATTCTCGTTCACTCTGATCACGATCCGAGCGAATTTATATGTGTATTTGAATAGAGTTAACCCCTTTCCTGTTCGCGATGAGGCGATGATTGATTTCTGTTTGCCGAGGGGGTGGTGGGTGCAATTTAATATCTTATTGTTAATCGCGAGGCGGCGGTGTGGTGTTGACTCAGACGTTCGTTTGTTTTGGCTCCGTTGTTAATTATTATAAAGCGTTTTCCGTTATTGTTGCGGGTTCGATGATTGACATTTGAAATTGGCAACGTAGTTTCTACTTGGTGTTAGACGTAACTGCGAGCTTAAAGCGTAAAGTTCATTTTATTTTATAGGTATTATCAACCGAATCGCTTAAAGCAGGATAGTGAATAGTAGACGCGATTCTGAAACGACAAAGTTAAAATTTGACAGCACAAATTTCGTCTCTGTCGCGCGGTATTATGAAGTTATGGATGGCGCTAGTGATAGTGCTGTCAAACTTTAAAGCGTAACACACACAGCGCGGCGGCGTTGCGAAAGCGTTGCGGCGGCGAATCTGCGGAAAGCGAATAAAAAGCGGAGCCCTTCAGATAGGAATACCGCTAGCGGCGGCGGCGCGGCGGCGGTTTGTATGAAGAACACTCCGCACCGCGCCGCGCCCGCGCCGCTCTGTGTAGGGGTTCTCATACACTACAAAGGAACACAACGCGCCGCCGCCGCTCCGCAACGCCTGTCTGCGCTAATCTGTTAAATCAAAACGTCAAATCTGTGCGCGCGGTTTTGTAGCTTTTGCCGTCGCACCGCCGTCGCGCCGCACCGCCGCCGCGCCGCTTTGATGTAAAGGGCTTCATACTATTTCGAACATTACAGAAAAAAACCGCAACGCTTTCGCAACGCCGCCGCCCTGTCTGTGTTCCGCTTAAACGTGTGTCTTCAGAGCCGAGCCTAATCGGTATAGGATTTAAACACAACTACTTACCAAGTTTCATCAAAATCCGTTCAGCCGTTCTTCAGTTATAAGTGGTCTAACTAACACGACTTTGTTTTATATATTTAAGATTTGCATTTAATAATGTAGCTGCGTCATTGCACTGACGATATTCGAGCACGATATACTAAGACTTAACAAATAATTTAAACTGCTTAACTCGTATGCAAACTCACTAGAGCTCCTTACCGAAGTTCTTCCACATTTAGTAATTACGAGTAGTTAAGAACTCGAGACGCCCCGGTAGTTGGGGAATTACCGACACTTAGGGCTTCTTTCACCACTTCCTGATATTGTTACAGATAGTAATCTTAGAGATAAACTAATCTATCAGATAAATCTATGTGATAGACTACATAAAATATATAAGATATAGGCAATCAGATACCTGTGAAACCCAAAAAATAGGCTATCTGTCAGATAACCTGCAGATAGGGTATCTGAGACTTTATCAGCCAGTGGTGAAAGAAGCCCTTAGGGCCTCTTACACCGGTATCTGGGACTTTATCAGCAAGCGGTGTAAGAGGCCCTAAGGGCTTCTTTCACCACTGGCTGTTAAAGTCCCAGATACCCTATCTGCAGGTTATCTGACAGATAGCCTGTTTTTTTGGTTTCACAGGTATCTGATTGAAAGAAAGAAAGAAAGAAAAATAATTTATTCGACAATCACAACAAATAGATTAGTAAAATTAATTAATTTATTAACCTGACATAAAATCAGGTGGTAGACGATGCTGTGATCGTGAAAAGGTCCCCAGCTCAGCATAGTGCTGCACCCATTGCTATGCATTGCCTAAATCTTATATATTTTATATAGTCTATCACACAGATTTATCTGATAGATTAGTTTATCACTAAGATTACTATCTGTAACAATATCAGGAAGTGGTGAAAGAAGCCCTTAGTGAATTTATCCATAGGCAAATTTAAGTATAAGCTTTCTAAGTAAAACTTTAAGTTCTTTTAAATGGGATGACGCAAAAAGTTTTCGGTTAAAGTGTAGCAGTGTGTTTTTAGGAAGTAAGTGAAGCAATTTATGGAGAGAGAGGATGGATACGGTCGATAGGGCTGGGCCGGATGATGGAACCCAATCAACGGACTATTCAATGATGAATGACATAGGTATCGTGTTATTTCCATAGCATCGAGATCATCAACTATATACTTAATTCCCGCGGGAAAAACTTTTCTAGGCGGGCGAAGCCGCGGGAGACAGCTAGTGCAAAATAAACGTGATACGGCGCCGCATGGCTTAGACAGTAGGCTAGAGGCAGTAGGTTCGATTCTGATTTAAAGGCAAACATTTGAAATTTGACAACACTAAAATTAGCTTCATCATCAAATCATCTTTTTAAAGTAAGTTTTGGCTTGGTTACGAGATGATTGATGATGATGATTTTTGGTGCTGTCCAATTTTAACTTTGTACCTTCACAATATTGTATGGATATCAGTCAATTTGAAATAAATCTTAAATATAATAATACACAATAATAAGGGATTCTATATTAAACTAAAACTTAAAAACGAAGGAAACACCGGTTTAAACGTAGTCTGATAATAATTTGGCAAAACCGCATGTTTCAACGGTTTACCTCACTGCATGTTCTCCTGCCCAGTCCATGCAGTCGGATGCGGTTTGGTCTGCTTCGAGCGGGGAATCTCATGTGCACCGGTACACTGTTAAAATGAGCTGTTACTCAGAGTTTACTTACTTACGTTAGTAATTTTGCGTTCAAAATCAAAAGCACATCCCATTTTTATAATTTTTTAAGTAATAGTTTCCCCCATAACTTTCGGCAACTGGTTACGAAACGTGGTTGCGAATATGGCCGGAAGGGACAAGAGACATGAATACTGTTATTTATAACTAGCGTTTGCCCGCGGCTTCGCCGTCGTGGGCTAACATTTTCCCGCGGGAACAGTTCACCGCAGTAATAAGTAGCCTATATGTTATTCATGGATATAAGCTATCACTGTACCAAGTTTTATCAAAATCCGGTCAGTATAGTCAGTATAGAAAGGGTAACAAACATCCATCCTCACAAACATCCTCACAAACTTTCGCCTTTATAATATTAGTAGGATGAAAATGGATCCCTCAGCAAAGCCACGTTCAAAATATTTGTGTAAAATGTATAGGTTATGAATGTATAGGTATTGTACTTGTTGCCTGCAAATTGAAATAAAGTAATAATTTTGATAATCAGATCCAACTCGATTTCCATACGATTGCCTGCCTTCAAAGGGGCCGAATAAAGTTTTGCGTTTCGAAATGAATCGTTGAAACAAAATGCAATGCGATGTGAGACCGCTAGGCGTGGGGAAGCAAGCGCTTAAGCGATTTAAGCCAAAGGATTTTACGGCCGACAGATTTCAGCGATCCACGCCTGCGGACAGGCTGACTGTTTCGCTTATCGCGTATCGTGATAGACATTCGCAGTGTTTACCATGCACTCTGCTTGTAGTATTAAAATATTTTAGACCAATTCATTTAGACCCATGACAAACGCCATCCCCCGTACTTCCTAATGACGTTTCCATAAATAGGTACTAATAGTCCCCGCGGAGTTTAATGGCGGCTGTGTGAAGTTGGCTGATTTCTGCGCAATGACTAATTTAAGGTGTCAAAGCGGGTTCACTAGAGACGCTCATTCAATTTCAAGAAATGGTTCATTGATTCATGAATCAAACTTTTAAGTTTTTGGACATCTCTATGCAGTACACTATCTCGCTTACGCACCACATAGACTATAAACACTGTCAGCGACGTGCAAACAATTTGTCACTATATTCATGCAGCCGTCAAGAAATTCCGTGGGGACTATACTTTATGCGCGTAAGTATGCGCGTAACCTACTAGTTCCCTTATTTTGTTTCGACTATTTTAGGAAGGATCGAATTTAGCGGGCGCCCACCAAAAAGATCTTCATGATTTTATGTGTTATAACAGTGTCATATACACGGTTCATGGCAATAGCAATAAAATACGTATTACATGCCCTGTCGTCGCCTGCGGACAGCGCGGACTGTTCGGCCGAAATTGCGAAACCGCGTGCGGTGGCTCGCCGACGCGTCCGCACTCGTGTTGGTGCCAATATTATGGCCACGAATATAGAGCTGCTAGAAAGAATAGGTACCTAGCCTATCTCAACTCATCTCATCTCGTGTCATCTTATCTTAAAGGAGACTAGATTAGTTTGGCGACACTGCGATCCTATGGGATCCATTGTGTCAGCCCCTGTGTTTATCTGTTGCTCCCCTCCCCAAGAGTTTCCAAATGTTATTATGCCGCTAAGTGGTAGGAGCCTGCTGCAGTCCTCGAGATCAGGATAGGCGGTAATTAGGGCGAATGAGTCGCCTTGCAGCTATTGCCTTGCATTCGCACAGCATGAGACCCAGTCTATCCATGTTTTGGAGGAGTAAGGAACAACGCACATCAACAACTTTGTTTGCCTCTCTAACAGAATAATATTTTAACTATAATATGGGAGACATGGGGATTCCCCTTAGCTCTAATAACAAATCACAAACCATTACGTACTTAATTACGTCTTTTATCTTTCAGGACATCACTCGGAGTCTGGCCACGGAGAAAGAACGGAAAAGCCTGGATCATTGTTCTTTTTAAATTTTCAACAGTCTGGTTTTCACCTGGAAGTGTCTATATGAGGTAAGATGCAGATATATTGGCTCGTTAAGGCGGACAAGGTAAATTATGCCTTTTACTTTCCATCTATCCTAAACACTTCGCTTATGCTACATATTTTAACAATTTACATTTCGTAATCAGTTTGTACATCAAGATCCCATCCCTTAAAAAAGAAAGAAGAAATAAAGAAAGAAAAATAATTTATTCGACAATCACAACAAATATATTAGTAAAATTAATTAATTGATTAACCTGACATAAAATCAGGTGGTATACGATGCTGTGATCGTGAAAAGGTCCCCAGCTCAGCATAGTGCTGCACCCAGGAGGCGCAGCGCTGGTTTTCTGCTGGGGGCCTTAGCTAGTGTGTGTGTGTGTGTGTGTTTGTGTGTGTGTGTGTGCGTTCAAAAGAAAGTAGACATACCTAATTATATTATAATAATAATAATTTATAGTTGTAATAATTAAAGGTACATAAACTAAAACATTATCTTGTAGAAGGTCACTTCCAGCTAAAGATTATATCCTGGTCTTATTGTATGCTAAAGACAGAGTGAGAGGAGATATTTTGCATAAGGGTTCGGAGACTTCCTTTTGACGATTACTTGCTTCAATTGCTAACTTCGTTTTCATCTATACATACCTACGTTAACTACGTTACTTACGTTACTTCTATAAGTATAAGGTTAGAATAAGGATGAATATTCTTCTTTGTAGTAGGAGTTGAGGCTAGAAGGGAAACGGGGTGAAGGCAGTCCACTATCCACTAATGGCTGCTTTAGGAAAAATAAAAGAAAGGTAATTAAACATTATGCCTATAGAGATAGGATCTCCCACCAAAGAGATCTTATCTCAATGATTATGCCAGCATAAATAGCTGAACGAAAGGCTCTTAATAAGTTTTAATGACATTTTATTTTATTTCGACGTCTATGATTATGAAATCGTGTTAAAAAAGTTTTAGAAAAATCGCTCTTCAAGCGGTTTTAAAACTTGTTCGGCCACTTTATGTTCTCTTTTTTGAGTTTCGTTATTTAGCGTACTTCGTCAGAAGCTATTCTGACTAGAAAACTGCTTGCCTGATCACTGAGGTGTGTGCACTGTGAACAGTCACCATCAGGAGAATCGCTCGTCTCACTTCGAGCGGTCGATTCTACAGATTTTTGTATGGGATATTGAGGGAAAATTAGTAAAATCGACCGCTATAAGCGTGGCGAGCGATTCAAAAATTGGGCTCCAGATCTCATCCAAATTGCTTCCTAGCGGCGATCAAAGCTCTCAAGGTGACCTCGAATGTATAAAAATGGCCCTTTGGCCGTTATACATAATATTATACTCTTCACGTTTATACTCCTAAATTTACAGAGAAAACTACAGTTGTTCAATCGAATGGAAAAATACGTCCGCAACACTTCACCGACGCCGAGCACCTTGACAGGCGGTAAAAAAACACCACCCCTTGTACTGAACCCTCAGCCCTCACCCCGACAGTTGATGGCGCGTTTATACTCTGTAACACGAGCTAACTGAATCAAACTGTCATTCTGGCCGCATTACGTAGCAACAGAGGTGGAAAGGTTTATAGGGATAAGATGATCTTATACAACTTAAAACAATGTAAATATATGGTCTGCCTTAGTTTTTTAAAATTTATCTACTATCCTTATCTATCAAATAGATTTTTGTTTGATTTTAGATTCATTTGTAGACTGATATTATGGTGAATCGGTGATAACAATAATTTACCAGTATTAATACCTCTTCATTAATTTTCCAGACATACTACAAATCTGAAAAAGCCAGCCAAACATACGATAATTTCAGTTAGACCAAAGTTTTTTTTGATATTTTTTTGTTTATAAATATAAATGGACTTAGAATCATTGTTTCTTAGTAAAAAAAGTTAAAAATGTACTTTTCCTCGAAAGAAAATAATTATTTTCAAACTCAAATAAACCAAGAAAAATTACCGTACTGTATTTCGCGAGCTATTTCAGATTAGGACCAAAATGAGTGATATCCTTTTTTGAATCTTATCCACATTAAGTTTCTCGTATCTGGTGTTCACTTTTCGCTTAATATCATCTCTTGCAGACGAACAAGGGTGCACCTTGCGAGGTCTCGCTCGCCCCCTCTCTGCGCAAGCGAAATCACTTCTACTGTGAAAATATACCTTCAATTTTATAATTGCATTTTTTCTTTGAACATTAAAATGGAACTGAAATTTATCGCAAAAAAGTAACCCTGTTATTTTGGAGATTTATTATTTTACTTTGCACTATTACCTGTTTACGTCGTTAAGCCATGTGATATTTTAGAAATACCTTAAGTCAGTGATTTAAAAAATATATAATTAAGCACCAGTTACGATATATCCCACAGCTGGCCAATCTTTTAACTAAGTACAATTTTACTTCAATAAGAGTTCTCGTGGCTAGTATCTTTACAGCTACTCGACGGTGTACAAAAATCATAAATTTTCACAATCTATATACAGTAACCTCAAAGCTTTCTACAACAACGATCGAAGATAAGAAACTTTTTACTTTTGCCAATAAACTAATGCAACGCCTGATGGAAGATCCTCCGTGTCTAAGGTCGAGTCCAGACCGTTCCACTGCATCAGTCTTGTCGACAGACACCTCATCAATCACTGGCCACAGCTACAAGTGCCACGTTTACATCAGTTCTTCCTTATTTATAAGGAAAAACTATACCAGGCTTAGACGAAATAAAAGACAAAGAAACAGTACTTACTTTTTACTTTGTCCAAACATTTATTATTATTATATTATACTTAAGATAGGTAAAGTTCTCATCATCATTAACCTATCAGCCCTCCGACGTCAGCTTTCACCAACAAACGCTAGGTCCTCGGCCCTCCGCGTTCATCTTTAGGTCGTCTGTCCACCTGCCGGGGGGTTTCTGCATCTGAATCACCATTGCCCATATCGCTATTAAACACTACTTCCCAGCTACATAATTTCCGTCACATCTTCCAGGCATTTTCCACTAACCCAAAATAGTAATTTTTCATTGCATCCCTTACATCTGCTGTTATAAATACCAGAGAATAGACCTTTTTCCTCAAACTCTTCTTTCGTACTTGTGATTATTATTGTCTGTCTGTTATCTCTATGAAGCTAGGATCTCTTTAATGCCCCCCCCCCCCTCCTTAGCTAAATTCGAACCTTCCTGGTTATCGGCCTCTTCGATGGTGCCATTAGAATGCGTCATCGACATAATATATATCAGACAGCTGATCGTTGAGTCACCCAATTTCATACCTCTTTCACTATTAGTAGAGATAGTAAAGTAGATAATTATTATGCTTGCTAATATTTCCTTTCCTTGGAATTGAAACTTCATAATATCATTTGAACATTACATAATTCACATGAAAATTTATATTAAAAGCGAATCGACGTCAGAAGGTTTCAGTAACTGAATCTGAAAAGGCTTCTCGTTAAAGGAATATCGTCCACTGAGGTTAAACCTCAAAATCCCAGAAAACATGGCATCAAATTTAATCTTATTACCATTACTCCAACCTTTGACCAGCATCATACGAATGATGACATTTACTCTCGACGACAAATTGCTTTAAAAGTTACACACTTTTTCTTTAAAAATTGAGAAAAAGTTTAATTTATGTGAAATACTTTCATATACAAAACGAAACGGGGCAACGCTTGACCTAAATTAACCCCACTTTAAAATTTCAACACCCCCCCCCCCCCCATTTCAGTCCAAATGAAAAATGAAAATAAAAATATTATTCAAATAATTTCATAAGCAATAAAAGTGGGAATATTTAATTTTCATCATTACGAAACACCACCTGATTCGACGCATAATCACAGATTACATAATAGTTGTCATAATGCCAAATACGCAAAAGCCCAACTATAAAACTGGAATTCCGCCACACTGTTAGATCATAAATTTAGGTATAATTTACTTCTGAGGTATAACTTTACGTGTTAGACAGACAGATGGACGAAGTCGCACCATAATTTTCACCATTTGGGTGCGTAACCCTAAAATAGTCAGTAAGTCGTGTCGTGAAGTGATCGTATCGTATGAAGTGACAACACTTCAGTGTTTCAGGAGCAATTTAAAATACATAAATCTCCTCGGCACAGTCGGTCCGCTAACTGGTATCCCCGGAGTTTTAACTTTCCGTTTTATGAATAAGTAATCGCTTGCTATGAGACGGCTTGGCGTTATAGTTACTGGATGAGGACAATCAAGATTGTCTTTGTTTTAAGTATGATTGTTTGCTTGTTTTATTTCTTCGTGGAACTCAGGTAGCTTGAAAAATGGTTTGCTAGATTAATTTTCTTTAGTATAGCCTTTCAAATAAACGCATACTATTAAGTAAAAATAATGAGGATTTTATACTTTGAAAAGTAATAAAACTACATTGATAGATGACACATGAAATGACGATAGGAAATGGACGAATTAAGAAAGTGGACAAGGTAGGAAAGTAGAGCAATTGCTCCTAAAGGGATTATTACCTTCGTAATTGTAATAGTACCGATCTGTCTTTATTCCTTTTCCTACCTCATACCTCACCCTTTTTAGTTGTGACTCTTCCAATCTAGTAGAATCCGGTACTTTCCTTTTTAACTGTTTGTTGGTCCGTCTGGACTGAAATGAGAGTGTATGAGATTAGTTTGCGAACAGACTAACCAGTAGTCCAACCTAACTTCAACCTGATGAAGTAAAACAAATCAGCGCCAAAAGCGAACTGATGCAAAGCTCAACACTGAACTATAGTAAGGGCGGCGATCACAATAGATCAGCAATGGTCGCAGTGATACAAGACTGGATAAGCCTTGAAAGAGCCCCACCACACAAACAGTTAAAAACCCGTAAAATAAAATAAAAAATTCTGATGTCTTTAAAATCGGAATCTAAACTTAAACAAACAATCTGTAAAAATTCACTCAAAGTCTACTAAAAGCTTCATTTGAATAAGTACACAAATGCGTATTTACTTAGAGTAAATAATAAAATACTTTTAAAAAAAGAAGTTGGCTGGCGTCTATCTCGTCCCCATCCGTCACGCCATGTCAACAGTCGTGTGAAACAGCCCCTATTTTACATTTAATTGCATTTCTTTGTCGATCTCCCTGTTAATCTGGATGCACCCTTATCCGCTGTCAACTGCCACTTAAGTCTGACCTCCCTCGCTCCCCGGATCTCCTGTTGCTGAAGTATAACAAGGGGAGTTTGGTATGATATGATAGGGGTCTTCATAAGTGGGCTCAGTCTAGACTTGTTTGATATTGGAGGAAAAGTGTGTGTTGACGCAATATTTGCGAAGGCACTCAGCCTGATAACGTATGCTTAGGATTTATTTCTTAGATTGAATTCGATATGGTCCTGAACGCGTCATTGATGTAGATATACATTGAGTGCTGTAGTGGATTGGTGCAATAGACGATAGCGAAATGCTTAAAAGCCGCGTTCATGAAGGTAACGATGAAAATTATGGTGAAAATTACGATGTCAAAAGGGTGTGTCGTGTTTACTCTGAATGTACCTATACCTCTATAAACAACTCTATTGTTAATAATACTATTTCTGATAGTAATGGCAGGAAGGCGGAAAGTACAAATGTTGTTTTAATTGAGCGGCGGTGGCGCTATGAATATTCATTATGGTTGTTCTGTTGCTATTGTTATTCGTAATAGACACCTGAAACTATCAATAGTGATAAATACTCGTGTAGGTTTTGTCTTTGAGAATATTAAAAAAGGGAAAATGTAGGAGTGAAGATTTATTATAAACTTAGCTACTTAAATACTAGAGAGTATAGACACACAAAAATCCCATTGGCGTATTATAACGATTTTGGTTGTCAAGGTGACCAGATGTTTATGTTTAATTGCAACAGTGTGGCCCATTATCTGTCATTGAAAAACAGGTTAGATACATTAAGTTTTCTCCATAGAGGTAGTATACACTTGCTCTGAGGTTTTCTCACTCGCACACATTGAACGTCTATGGTATTCTAAGTTTATGCTATTTAATTACCTTTTCTCAAACATGCTTGGAAATGTGAACATTATTTTGACAACCTTCTTCGAGTTAAATCGTCATTGCTGTACTGGTCAAATAAATGAGAGCAGACGGGCAAATAATTTGAATGAAAATCCATTTATGTAGTGCCTAGCGGTCAAATAATGACCATATTAATTCTTAACATGTCATGTGACCATGGCAACCACGGAGGTAAAATAACAACAGTTTTTTTAAATTTCGAATTGCCTTGCAAATTGCAAGCAGTTTAGTGTAAAAAACAAATGAACATTTTGGCGCGTGGAAATTTATTGTTGTTCGTCATTGATTTTGGAATGTAAATGTATGAAATAAAATGGTGTACATAGGTAATAGTTTAAATTTCCGCGCATTTTTTTGAGAAAACTACTATACAAGTCTTGGCCACAACCAGGTATTGATGGACTCAACCGCCTCGGCCCACATGCACACGTTCATCCATCAATGCCTCTACTGTTGCGGGCCGCGGCAGTAATGCACTAATTATCAGTGATCGGATCTCGGATGCAATGTCGCGGGATTTAAGTACGTTACCTTAACATGGATATAACTTGTAATCCCGCGAGTCTTACCTACGTGTTACCTACCTTTTTAGGACTCTCTCAAGGGAATCAAAACTCATAGAAAAAAGATCTTAGATATAAATGTGAAGTGATATAATGTTAAAGCATTATTTTTATTTTACATCAGTAATGTAAATGTAAAATACATAATGCTTTTATTACCCAACGTAGGTAAAGTATGTTTTAAAAGTATAATTATGTAAAATGAATTACCTATTATAGATAGTGAACATTTTAATTTTGTTTCTTTAATTATTATGAATAACCCATTTCCCAAAACCCCGGGAAAGCCCGAGTCACATCCATGTTAAGCATAACGTTTGAGGTCATTCACCCCAAATTGCATCCGAGATCCGACCACTGCTAATTATTATAGAGGTACGAACGTGGACTGAACTCAATATACTTCCTCTAAATGTTGGAAACGGATAGAAATGCTCAATTCAAAACCTAAAAAGTATTTTAAAAGCACCATAAACCTGTTAAAAACTGCTCCCGACGTGGCCATGCATTATAAAGGCTGCATAACATCGCTCAACCGTGACGTCATTCGTCGCCTATCTCCCTTGTCCACGCTATGGAGCCCCCCATGCGTTTATCCGATTACAACTTAAAGTGACTCTAGAAAAAATGTTTTAGGTATGACATTTGTTGGGGTGAATTTTCATACGTAAAGTTTGAATTTTAAAAATACCACAGTCTTTCAATAAAGTAACATTAGTAATAAAGTCAATCTATACCAATATAATAAAACTAAGGAGTTTGTTTTTTGGTTTTTATTTGAATGCGTTAATCTCTGGATGAAGCCACCAGTCGGATTAAAGAAATTCATTGTGCATTTGATAGCAAAATTCTTGAGGAAAGTTATATACGCTATAGGCTATAACATTAACGAGCCTTAGAAGCCGAACAGAAAGAATAATAGTCAGTATTATCTCATACAACGCGGGTGAGGCTGCGGGAAATAATCCCAAAATTGAAATCAAATTATTTTCGAGTAACTAATACAAATTGAGTCTACAATTTATGCCAGACACACGGCCTGCGGTGGCGGTCTATCGCAGGCCGCAGCCTCAATTCAATGGCCGCGCGTGTTGAAGTCTCGCATACAATTGCAAGGGAAGGCAACAAGCCGCCACCGCCACCGCAGGCCGCTTTGGGATACGCTTAATAAAGTTATATTTTGAAAACAATTGAGAAAATTGGTAGATACTTAACATGCTGACGATAAATTACGTCATTTATAGGCATAGTTTGATGTCAAATTAAAGTAATTTACGTATGAATATTTAGCAGTGAAAATTACTTACAACGGGAAAGTCTGTCAAATAATAAGTATACCATAGTCATTTATTCCACGTAAATAAGTCTTATCACAGAAGTGGAACAATGTTCTTGCATAATAAATACAACGTTTAACTTTTTATTATTATAACACTTCAGCATTAAACTGGAAAATATCACAGTTACACAATTTGTACATCATGTTTTATATTTATATATTGTATTTATATATTGTACACATAAGTTTAATAAATAATAATAATGTTTGGACAAAATTACACACGGCTGTTTAGTCCCAAACTAAGCCGAAGCTTGTAAATGGGTGCTCAACAACTGATAAACATACATACTTTTAAATAAATACACCCCGAATCCGAAAACCAACAGATATGCTCATCTGACACATGTTGGTCCCGGATGGGAATCGAACCCACGACCACTGGCGCAGTAGGCATCAGGGTCACTACCAACTACGCCAAGAGGCCAATCAATATATAAATTGAATAATGTTATATTCGAAATATACAACTTCGTACGCTTATTATATAAAAAATACTTAACATGCTGAATAGGACTCGCGCCGTGAGGGTTCCATACAAACTTAATTAAAGGAAAAATCGAAAATCGTTAATTCGAAATAATAAAAGTTAAGTTAATATCACATAGGTACTGACTTACATGGATGATTTGTAGTAATATAAAGAAAAAATTAAGTTCGTTTGGAGAATTTTTTTTTTGTGATTTAAGTAGAATTCTACGATATTGGATTATCGTACCTAAGTCTACACCGGAAACTAAATGTAGGTCAACTTAATAATGAAATAACTCTAATATAATTATGCAATCGATGGCAGGCAATCAAATCAAATTATTTAATTACATCCTTAATTGCTTTAAAACCGACATGTAAGAAAGAGCCTTTTACATTTTAGATATCTAAGGTATAAATAAGTATAAGAATTTGGTCAGATAATTGATAATTTTAATTTGTTTGTCGAGGGTTTTATTTAGTAATTGTATGATTCAATAGGATAATTATATATTTTTTAATTCATCTGTTACCCATTTTATTTTTTTGATAAATCATTTTACGTTTTTTTTTCTGATTCTACTCAAATTTTTCATTATTTAAAATGCTCGATACCGAAAATCCATATAACAGTTCTCACTGAAAGCCTCATCAAATTCATTCCACCGTCCATCCGTCAATGAAGGCAATCATCGGCCATTGACCTCGGGGGGCGACTGATCAATATTTTCGGCATTTCGTACAATTTGACAGTCACCATCGGTTATGGGTCATGCATGCCTGTTATTATAAGGCGTTAATGGTGTTTGGTTACGTGCGGGTTGGATAGCACGTGGTATTTAGTTTAGGCTCGTTATTTTTCGAATGGCAACACTAACCGCTGAGAACCGTTTCTTGGTAGGTGAGTAAAAAAACATAATATAACATTGTTTTTGAATAAATAAAATGTAATGCTGCGTGCAATAATCAAGACACTGGTTTTCCAATCGCAATACCTACTAGATGAGTTAAATAGATAAATATCACATAACAGACAAAATATGTCTCGATATGCTACGGCGTAGCACTCGTAGCAATAGTGCTCGCTACGCATGTCCCACATTGTCCCTAAAAAGCATATGCTTTTCGACTCCTAGTATATAGCTAGGATAATTAATATAAATTTATCCGTATTTATTGTAATTTATTATAAGTATTATTTGTAAGTATTTATTCTTTCAGTCATAACTAGCACGCTTCGAGTTCTTGCTTTAATACCAAATCAATTAATTATGTATTGTTTTTATCAAGTTTTCTGCATTAATTACATTTAATATGTTGGGGAATTTAGAGGAGCAGCCTGGGAATGAAGAAAAGCTGCAATTGGCCACTACTAGCAATATACAATTTCACATTCTGACATTTCTTCATTTAATTGTCTCTAGACTTCACATAGTCGTTCGTTTGAATCTCTGGCTAAAAACAAATTACAAATCTGTTTCACTAAAACACTCTAAAACTAACATTTACGTGTGAGACACATTTTTTGAAATTTCAACGACATCGATTTTTAAGTGTGTGTACTTACAAGGGCAATGAAAAACCTAAACACTTTTGACGGTCAAATACTCCTTACACATTCGGCCTCGAGGCTTGAGGGGCTAGAGGGGCCTTTGTGAAGGAAATTGCATTCTGGAGGCCCCCTCTCGACCCCCCGACTTTGGAATACGGAAACTGTAAAGAGCATCACGGAAACTGTGAATTCTTTACAAAATTATAGTACTTATCAAAACAGTCTTAGTTCAATAGAAATGGTATCCATTTCATACATACATATATAAATATCTTCACACTATGTCACTAACGGGGTAGGCTGCGAACATGAATTTACTCAATTTATTCGTTTATCCGAGCGTCAGTGGCGTCGGGGATAAGACGCGGCCTATCATATCGAAAGGTCCATAGTTCGATCCCCGGCTGGGCCATGTACCAATGGGATTTTTCTCGAAACTTAAGTACATTTACTGACTGCTCTCAAACGGTGAAGGAAAAAATCGTGAGAAAACCTGCATACGCCGAAGAAGAAATTCTTAGGCGCATGTGAAGTCCACGAACCCGCACTGGGCTAGCGTGGTGGACTATAGCCCGAACGCCCTCGTGAGAGGGTAGGCCTGAGCCCCAGCAGTGGGGACATACGAATAGGCTGTTGATTTGACTCGTATATCCAAAGTTTGGTTTGGTTCCTTCTTGTTTGATGCCTGTCAGGGACATAGCGTGAAAATGTGTAAGTATGTATGTATGATGTATGTATAGGTATGTATGTTTGTTACATTTTCAACTCACAAGTATTGGTAAATGCATAGGGTCGCTAGAGGTATTTATATCTTAGGCATAACGAATTTTATTAACTACTAAACGTTAATTTAATTTTGTCATTCATTTTCAATTTAAAGTTCCTTCTTTTCGTAGTCACCAGGAAAACTATATGTATAACTAGACTAGATACATGTTGGTGCGTAAATAAGCAAATAGGGACCAATTGTGCATTGTACCGCACTTGATTCCCAATTTCAGAGCTCGAAGTTTGTATACTACCTGCATTATTAATCCAACCCATACATGGTTAACTTTATTCAAATAATCATAATTATTATGTAGGTTTAAGTGGTACCCAGGGACTCTTTAACATAACTTTTTTTTACAAAAAAATGAGACGGCTGGTACAGTACTATGTAGATGGTAATTTATTAGAGAAGGAAGGAGTTCACTTACAAAATATTCAAGTTGCTATTCTTATATCATTAATTTGAGAAGATATGAATAAGTCAAAATTAAAATCTTTTATTGCATTATGAGTACATTTGGTAGGTACTTACATTTATACACATAATTTTTTATTACCATCGCTTCCTAGGTAAAGATTTACGGCTTCTTTCACCACTTCCTGATATTGTTACAGATAGTAATCTTAGAGATAAACTAAGCTATTAGATAAACCTGTCTGATAGATTATATAAAATATATAATAAATAACATATAATATATAGGCAATAAGATACCTGTGAAACAAAAAAAATGCTATCTGTCAATAACCTACAGATAGGTTATCTGGGACTTTATCAGCAAGTGGTGAAAGAAGCCCTTAGGATAGTATTAATAACTTAGCAGAAACACTTGCCACTTTTATTAGTTTATTTAGTTACAAATTAAAGTGTTATATAGGGGGTTTCAAATAAGGACGACCTGAAAGTGAACCAGGTAATATCCAATATTTATTTATAAGAAAGATCCTATACGTACACGCAATAAATCCATCAATATTTATTGCAAATCACCAGCTTATTGATAGAGATATAACCCAAGAGCAGTCTCCTGGAAAAATGGGTATAATTCACTTCACAATGAAAATATGTAAAAGGAGAAAATATGGTGGGGATTTAGAAATACAATTTTCTACACATTGAGCTCCCAAGAAGCGATCAAACGGTTTATTTCGAAGGATTTGGTTTGACAGCGACATTTCGATTCGAAATAAAATTGATTTCGCGGAATAAAGTTGTGACAAAGACAGTGGCTTTCGTTGTGAGAAGTGTTCGGTACAGATTCGTAGGTAGGTACTTGTACTTTGTATTTTGATCTTCTGAAACGGAATGTGAAAAGTTTTTATTTTTTCCGTTCGATCGTTTATCCTCCTGAGTCCTGGGAGAAGTGAACGAATATATATTTTTTTGTTTTATATCTTGTTCTATTTTTAATTTTTAGTCCTCTAAAGAAGTGAACGCTGAGTGAAGGTCAAAAAATACTTTTTGTTTTTGTTTTAGTGAACTAGGAACCAGAAAATTTTAGATGTGTTTTATTTTTAATGTTTATATCCTCAAGCGAGGCCGTGGGGTTCCAGGAGTTTACGTAATTAATTGACCCACTTTTTACACTAGACGAGTTCTTATCCAACATTTTCCCTAAGAAATGTCCCAAAGTTATGTAGGTACTTATGTGTTACACGTAAGTCAGTAATCATATTATTCAAGCACACTAGAGAGCGTCAGTGGCGTAGGGGATAAGACGCGGCCTATCATATCGAAAGGTCCGGAGTTCGATCCCCAGCTGGGCCATGTACCAATGGGTTTTTTCTCGAAACTTAAGTACATTTACTGACTGCTCTCAAACGGTGAAGGAAAACATCGTGAGGAAACCTGCATACGCCGAAGAAGAAATTCTTAGGCGCATGTGAAGTCCACCAACCCGCACTGGGCTAGCGTGGTGGACTATAGCCCGAACGCCCTCGTTAAGAGGGTAGGCCTGAGCCCCAGCAGTGGGGACATTAATAGGCTGTTGACGAAGCACACTAATAATATAATGCAATGTGTTTCTTTGTGTAATTTCTGATGTAAGTAGGAACATTATTTCAAGGCGTTGACATTTAGTATGTACGCTCAATTGCGTTGCTGTTTTAATTGCAGGTTAAAAATCTAGTTCCTTAAAGAACAACATTGTGGTATAGACTTACCAAGTTATCTGTGAACTAAAGGGTGGCTCAGCCATAGTTCCATGCCCGTCATTCTATTTAATTTAATAAATTAATCTTAAGTGGTCCCTAAACGATCATGCTTGCATGACATGCAACGTTTACGTGAATGTCATGCTGCATGATGGCCAATCACGCTTGCTATCAATCAATACAGTGAAGGAACGGCCAGCACGTAGTTTGCATGTCATGCACGTCAATCACTACAGCTAGACGGTCATGCATGAGTGACAGCACGTATTGCATGACATGCCGCATGATCGTTTAGGGAGCCCATTACACAGCATTACAGAATATATATATTTGTGCTGGGGGCCGAATGACATTCTGCGTAGTTCCTGATTCTGCCACTTCACATGTAACTTGGTATATCTTTATCCCACGAAACGGTAGAGTTATTGTCTAGACTAATTTTTTTTATAGATTCATAGCTACGCAAGTAATGGGTAATGTCAATGTTAACATGAAATGTTAGTTTGTGTTAGGTGTTTTGTCAGCTAAATTTCAGGTACGTCGACACCACGTCAATATGCAACTGCGAAACATGTTGTCGGGTGCAAAACTCATGTCGTAAGCGGTAAACAGACACTTTCGTCGAATCAGAACCATAACCAATTGACAGAACAGACTGTACCAACAAAAGAGTATAAATTATAGAGGCTCTTACAGGGAAATATCTGTAATGGGCGCCCTAAACGATCATGCGGCATTACATGCATTACGTGCTGTCACTCATGCATGACCGTATACTTGTAGTGATTGACGTGCATGACATGCAAACTACGTGCTGGCCGTTGCTTCACTGTACTGATTGATAGCAAGCATGATGGTACATCATGCAGCATGGTTGCATGTCATGCAAGCATGATCGTTTAGGGACCACATAAGTATCATTCACTGTATAAACCATAGAGTTTATGAAAAATTACATAAAATTTAAGGCTGTTACCACAGAATATATAATAGTATACAAGTCTGTAACGTTGCACCGGCTGCGTAGCGTATGCGGCGCGTGGCAGCAGAACGGATACGTCTGTAATTATTGTCGTGCGGTGGGTATTCCACTTCAAATTTTTGCAGTAAATGTGTTACTTCGGACCATAATATATCGGAAAAGTTGTATGTAGCCGGTACCAAAAGTCCCTTTGCGTCGAGGATGGCCACCGTGTGGTTTTAGTGGGTGCGAGCACAGATTAGATAATAGTCTGGTGCGAGTCCAACGTATTTTTTTTGCTACGGGGGCAACAAGCAGGCGGGCCTGCTGATGTTAAGAGGTCCCCGTCACATCACCCGGCCTTCCCCCCAGAAGGTCAGGTGTGCATAATGCAACGTAAAAAAAAGTATTTAGGGAAGGAGGGCAACTGTAGAAGTAGAAGAGGTGGGCTAGGGGTGGGGAGCCGAGGAAATAGGGAAACAGAAAAATTGTTTCACGTAAAAACTATACCTATCAATTTTTTTTCATCGTTTTTTTTTTCTTTCTCGCTAACATCTTGTCATTGACACCATCTAGCAGTGCAGTATTCGTAGGTGAGTGTTTGGTAAATATTTTGCTACACGAGGAACGCAATGTGGCCTTTGGTGAGGCCAATTGGCTGCCGTGCAATTAGTTCGGTGTTTGTCGCTGTGTAGTACACAAAAGCCTGAATAAGTGCACCAGGGAAATCGTAGTAAAGCATAACTCATTTTATATTATGACGTATAAACAATGAGTTCTATCATCATCTTCTGTCTATGATTTATTATTTGTCATCATCGTTATAGTATGTTCTTTGTTAGAAGACTAAGATTCCTGAATAAAATATAAAATAAAAATAAAATTCTTCATCCAATCATATAAACAAAACAGTATTAACCAAGGAGATTCGAACCTCTTTTGTCGCGCGCGCGCTCCCTGTGGAGATCGTATCTTGCAAATTTAGTATGGGAAACGATGAAAAATTCCGTGTCAAAATCAGGGGGGATGCGGACAAATGAAGCGGATTAGCGGGAGGAAGTTGCTCATACAAATTTATATGGAGTTTGAAAATGAGAATGTGTGAGTGAGTATCAATTTCGATATACATTTGGCACGATTTTGGCACCCCCTAAAATGATTTTGTTACTTATCCATATGGGAGTTCCTTTTTTTTTAAATTCATGGTATTAACAGTAATAAATTCAAAGTCTAAATATTTTATTGCATTGAGTAGGTACACTAGGTACTGACTCAATAAGCGAGTTATTATGAAAATAGGTACTCAGTGTCCTAAAAGTTCATAAAATTCAATTTCCCGGTAAAGTTATCTCATATTAACGCTGTCTCGCTAAACTTTAGGTGACTGCATTCCCTCCCACACTACAAAGTACATACTACTACATGATGAGAAATTAAGCTGCAGCCGCACTAACGCGGTAAGCAGCACAATTATTTTCGACCATCCATTCCGCTAAGCAGCTTAATTGATAAGTTATTGAAAATTTTTTAAAGTATAAAAATTTAAAAATTTAAGTATAAAATAATATATATAAGTTAAAAAGTATAAAAAATAAAAAAAATATTACGTAAAGAGTTAGAACTTAGGACCCGCTATAAAAATACGTGTGTGAATTATTTTTCAGTACTCTATAACATCATAGATATTAGAATGGATTAAAATTTTGAAAGCGGCTAAAGCAACAATTATGTTGGATAGTGAGGATATCAATTAGTACCTATAACCTACACATATAAAAAATTATATCTCTATAAATATAATAAATATTATCTTTTTGTATTATATAATGATAAAATGGAGCTACATAAATGCATATAAGAAATAGAAATAAGAAATATCATTAACTTAAATTTAAATAACTTATTAAACTTAAATTCTGGTAAGTAATTAGTAACGCGAACTCGTCTTCTACAGATAAACCTATCTAGGTTTCCGCTAGAGGACTGTTGCAATTTATGTATTACCTATTAAATAATCAATAAAATAAATTAATTCGTAGCGGACCTTGGGTGCCTTTCCTTGTAAGTAGAATACGCGAAGTTGAATATACATATATTATTGTGAAGCTAAGACGTTTATTTATAGTAAAGAAAAAATGCCACATCCGCCTCTGGTAAATACCTATATAGTTTCTCAGAGCAACGTCCCTCATACCCGCTGGACAAGTTCTAGTGTATTATTTATCAAACTTTGTGTATTAGTCGTCGCTGGGATGCAGGGTATTCGCGCGGTGTTTGTAGTAATTTGTTAATATAAATATATATTAACAAATTGACATAATATAAGATATATATTTCATTTTATTATATATATTATAGACTTATATCATTTTATTGTATTTAATTGTATCAGGCGTTACTTTGTGGAAATCCATTATATAACAATATTGTGGTTATTAATTTGCTTTTCCCGCGAATAAACTTTATGTTGTTTATATATAGTAAGTAATACAGAAATTAAATTACAATTCAAATAATAAGTAAAAATAAATTTTACAAGACTGGGCTTCTTACACCAGTTGCTGATAAAGTCCCAGATACCCTATATGAAGGTTATCTACCAGATACCCGTTTTTTTCGGTTTCACAGGTATCTGATTGTCTTATCTGTCCGATAAACCGCCTTATAAACTTACAGCCAGATCAAGGGGCTGTTATTTCTTTATCTGTCGGATATGGATTGTTTTTTTTCGAATTTAACGCGGTAATACTTCAGTTTTGTGTTAACTTTTTATGATATATGGATTTATCACTGTTTCATTTATAAATAGTACATTACTGCCGCGGCCCGCAACAGAGGCATTGATGGATGAGCGTGTGAATGTAGGCCGAGGCGAAGCCGAGGCACACATACGTGAGTCCATCAATGCCTGGTTGGGGTCAAGGCTTGTATAATGCTATTCTCAAATAATGCGCGGAAATCCAAAAAATATCAAGTTTTATTAAAATTGTGAACCCTCTGAACTGAACGATCACGAGTTAGGGTTGTCACAATACTATCGGCAAATCAAAATACTTTTGGCCATATCTCCGGAACGGCTAGTGCTAGAACCATGTTCGTGTACTCAAATGAAAGGGCTCGACGAGATCTATCTGAATATAATATTTTAAAAAAACACCCTGTATATTCATATAAAATTGTATATTCAGGGTGTTTTTATTTTATATTATATTCAACTAGATCTCGACGAGACCTTTCATTTGAGTACAAACACGAGGGGTCTAGCACTAGCCGTTCGGGAGATATGGCCAAATGAAAAAAAAAACACTCTTTTGGCCATATCTCCGGAACGGCTGGTGCTAGACCCTTGTTCATGGTACTCAAATGAAAGGGCTCGATGAGATCTATCTGAATATAATATAAAAATAAACACCATGTATATATAATTTTTTTATTAAACAATTTCCGCGCATTATTTGAGAAAAGTGCTATACAAGCCTGCAATCAATGTAATTTCATGGCTCATTCGAAATTGAAATAAAATTTTTGCTATGTTACCTCCGTGGTTGCCATGGTTACACGACAGATATGAATTAATATGGTCATTATTTGACCGCTAGGCACGACAGATATGGATTTTCATTCAAATTATTTGCCCGCCTGCTCTCATTTATTTGACCAGTACAGCATTGACAATTTAACTCGAAGAAGGTTGTCAAAATAATGTTCACATTTCCATGCATGTTTGAGAAAAAATAATAAACGTTGAACCACAGACGATGAGAACAGAAGTCTGCTTCGCTTCGTTATACGCAATAAACGTGGTTACTTTTTATTTTATTTTAAAGGATAAATTACAAAAAACGGACTCATAAATGTGTTTTCTGTATTTTATACATAAATACATAATTTATTGGTATTTATGAATACTTTTTTTAAATAAAATTTAAGTTATTAATTTATAAATATTGTTTTATGTTGGTTTAGGATGGTCTTTTAATAAAAATCAGTAGAACCGGAAAATCACATTTACTCGTTGGCGGCCATTCAGTACAAGAGAAGTTTTTCTCCCAGTGTTGCCAGCACTGTATATTCAAATATTACTAAATGTTACACGCCCTTCCTTAAAAGAAAATTATTTTAATTTTTACATACTCTACATAGACAATAGGCTGTATACGTTAGTTACCTTTGCCTTTAAAACAAACAATTGTTTGACATTGACAGTCGATTGACATGACATCTAAACATACATAATTTATGTTGGTTTAGGATGGTCTTTTAATAAAAATCAGTAGAACCGGAAAATCACATTTACTCGTTGGCGGCCATTCAGTACAAGAGAAGTTTTTCTCCCAGTGTTGCCAGCACTGTATATTCAAATATTACTAAATGTTACAAATATGATACTTTTCGATGCTCAAAAATGCTTAAATAGAAACGCAACAATGAATTGAACTGAAGAATGAACTGAATGAACGGAATGTTCCGACTCCCCGGTAAATCGCTGACAGTTTAGCTGCCCGATATTTTAACAGAGACTTGAGTGGTGAAAACGGAAAATATTATCCGACAGCTTTATCCGATAGATTACGTTATCTGTCCGTTTTCTATCTGTAACAATATCAGCAACTGGTGTAAGAAGCCCTGAATATATAAATAATATCATGCAAATTACTATTCTAAACAAAATGTTTTGGTCAAAATTTACTAATTTATAGATTACAAAATAATAATAATACTAGCGAACTCGAGAAAAAGCGGCGCAAAAAAAATCCACAACACACCTCTTAAAATAAAGTTTTTATAACAAATTGTTTGTGAAGACTGGCGAGGCTGAAGTGACATTAATACCAGGCATCTTTGTCATTCAAACAATCGTATATTTTATAGGCTGAAGTAACATTATAACCAGGCATCTTTGTCATCAAACAATTGTCTAATATAAATAACGTTTCGTAAAAAGTTATTCTCAGTCCAGTACATAAGAATTAGGCTTTGGTCTTGTGATGGTTTGTACGCTTTATGCCAGAAAAGCACAATAAATTAACTTTTAAAGCTGGACAATAAACCGATGGTAATTAAAGATGCAAGGCAAGTATCAGGTACTCATATACCTAAATAGTTTACATATACGAGGTATATTTTCCATGAAATTGGAGACGTGGGTTACTTCTTAAAGTCGTGAGAAAGCGTCGTCATATATTGGAATTTTAAAAACAATAAGATGAAAATGAGTCTCGAACGAACGCGACGATTTCTTGCTAGAAAGATCGTGTTCTCTGCAAAAAATATTCGATTTCACTTAGCGATTCCGACCAATTTTATGAGGCCTGTTTACACCTCCATCTCCAGTCTGAACCAGGGCCTCGTCAAATTTGTCACCGATCACCCGAGGAGATTTCGTTGGAAAAATATGAAGATGAAACTTGGCTCCAGTCTCGCCTTGTTTCGTTTTTCTTGAGCCTACTGCGAAGAAAATTGTTTGAGACGGCAATGTTTTTGAACAGACATCTTGTTACAGCGTGGTTGCGATAAAATGAAAGACAACTATAAGGCTTTCGCTAGCGATTTCACTGGCATTGAAGATTCTATACCAAGCATACCTTTAATTATTTATAGAGACCGATACTCATTGTAAGTAAAAAGTCCGAATCCCAATTAAAATTAGCCTGGTTAATAAAGTTACAACTACTGAATATCTAATGTATGTTGCCCGTAGAAACTAACAATTCCTCTTATTATACTCTATGGTGGTATTCATTGGGGAAAGCTTATGTCCAGCAGTGGACTGAGCGGTTCAATTAGTAGATATAATAGTCTAAAAATCAACCATTCACTATGATTACCTGATATGGCCGAAATATGTCGGACAATGCAACAATTTAGAACTTAGAAAGGAATTTTTACTCCAGTTTTAACAAAAATTCTCCAAACAGCAAGACGATTTGGCCTTTATTTACTTGTTTCAAATTGGCCGTGGGTACTTTTACTATTTTTTTATTAGGTATAGGTGGCTAAACCAGGATGAGAAAAACTTTGTTAATGGCAATAATAGGTAAATTAGATATTAATTTATTCTATTAAAAAACTAAAACAAGAGGTGTTTAAAAATTAACGTTAATATTAAATTATTATGTGTTAGTGAAGTGTTCAATTGTGCAACGCGAATTATTGTCTGCATTCAAATTAGCGGTTAAAACATGTGGTTTAATCAAACGTACACTGGAATATTGTGTCTCATTATTTGGAATTTGTATTAGCAGAAAGCAAAATTCGATTTTTCGTTGCTTATTGCATATTTGTATTACTTTTATTAATTTGTTCTAGGAACCCCGTAATAGGGTTGCATAAATAACGCGACACACAAATGTATTTTTTATAGTTTATAATTTATAGACCATTAGTAATTTAAACATTAATTTGTTGGTTATGGCAAAAATTTATATTCCCTTAGACTTAGGAAGGACTGAGGTCATGAAAAGCTACTGTAGCTATTTTTGACTTAATAAGACATTTTGACTTAAATCCAAGAAAAAAAACTTGATAAGTATGTAATGGTACTCAAATTTAATGTATTCACCTACTTAATAGAGTATCTGTCATTGTCATCTAGAATACCATACCTCTTACCTCAGCCTTTTACCCATTGACATATATAATCTCTTTTACCTCAAATCACGCTAAACTGTCTGCAGTAAAAAAAACTGCGCCAAATTTCTGCTTAACTCCTCAGTCCTCACAAAACTGTAGGGGGTTGTAACAACTCTCAAGATCTCTTGAACGGCTGCTGATTTTGATCGCCTTGGGGTCTGAAGATCACTCTATAGATATATCCTGGGGTTGTGAGAGGGTTTAGTGTAAATAAAACATTAAACATTTATAATAAGTTTAGCTTACAAAAAGTTTCGAATTTTTTTATAGATAATAGAAGATATTTCCTGACAAAATACGCAGCAAACCTGTAGTTTATAAAAAAAGGGTGTGTAATAGTGTGTATCTAATAACTCGTAAAACCTTCACTACACCGTAACCATCAGTTTATGTTTATGAAAGTCGTTACTAAATTGATAGTTAACGGCTTTGGCTAACGGAGGATAAAAATTGTAAGTCAGCATTATTTTCAATATGATTTATTTGTATTGACACCCTAAAATTTCATAGGGTGATATTTATGTCGTATTTTTTAAAATCCTCCCACAAGGTGGACCTGGTTATTGACCACCTGACCTTGGTTACCTGACCTTGGTGGTTATCTGGTGAAGGTCGCGGGACCCAGCTGGATGAGGTTAGCGCAGGACCGGTCGTCGTGGAGATCCTTGGGGGAGGCCTTTGTCCAGCAGTGGACGTCTACAGGCTGATATGATGATGATTTTTTAAAAATCTGTTACTTTACCTGTGTCGCTATATTTTGTTTTGTAACAATAGATCAGCGATTGCGAAATAGATTGCGAAGCTTAAGTGGCAGTGGGCTGGGCACAACGCTCGTAGAACTGACGGCCGTTGGGGCAGAAAGGTTCTCGAGTGGCGACCACGTAGCGGAAGACGCAGTGTATATAGGCAGGCCTCCCACGAGGTGGACCGACGATCTGGTGAAGGTCGGGACCCAGCTGGATGAGGTTAGCGCAGGACCGGTCGTCGTGGAGATCCTTGGGGGAGGCCTTTGTCTAACAGTGGGCGTCTGCAGGCTGATATGATGATGATGATGAGATCAGACAGGTCAGTAGTACCACCGGTAGCAGCACGAATAAGTAGTGGGATAAACTCACATAATCAATAAATAAAATGAAACCTTATTTTGTCCAAAATAGTTACCTACGTGGGTACAAGTATTTATCAGTATTTACGTAAACGAAAGTAAATTGAGATAGAAGAGATCATTGGATCATATGGCGCCAAGTGTCTCGCCACTGTAAAGGCAGTTTCACACTCATGAAATTTTATGACAAAATAAAGTAAAAAATAGAATTCTGATTTTATAATGTAAGTAGGTATAAGCAGCCACTGTTAGAACTGTCACTTCCCCACTCGGTCTCCTCCTCTACCCACCATTTTAATGCAATGTTAATTTATTTATTTATTTTCATTACTCATACTCTGAAAGTAGGTCTGAACTTGCCTGAGGAGCGGGTTGAAAGTAATACATCTCAGCCCTAGGGAGAATCGCTTTCAACTGACAGCTGTCAAATTATATATAAAAGAACTAGTACTGTTTTGACATTTCTATTGGACCATGTTCCAACAGTCTATACAGCCACTCAATTACAGCGCGATGTAAAATTGAAATAACATAAAGTTATGTAATAATTAAAGAATATATTTTTTTAAATGACTTTATTATTATTACTACTGTCAACTATTTCTTTAAAATAACATAGATTTAGGCAAAATATTTACCATTTTTTCAATGATGGAAATGAAAAATAATGGCAGAATAGCTGGCCGGCCACAGAAAAAAAAACAAAATAGACGGGAAAGCGGCAATCTGATCTTCATTTGTTTTTTCGAGTTGTAGAGTTTTGTTTATACTTCCGTATAGCAGAGATTTGTATTAACACTCATTTTATGTATTTGTTTTTACTTTCAGTGTATTCTTAATGAAAAGCACAGTGTTTCCCTCGGGTTCAAGACTTATTTAGAGGTCCCTCGAATTATTGGCGCCCTCGCTACGCGTCGGGTGCAAAACCCCGTCTCTGGACTTAAATAAGTTACTTTCACACCTAGGTTAACAATGTACTATAGTTAAGTTACTATTTTTGCTTACAGTGTCGAGTTGGCTTGTCTGTAATAGTTTTATTATATAAATAAAATAAATTGTTTTGTAGCACAACTGGTACAACCGATTGAGCTGAAAAGAAAAACGAAGAGTCTAAACATAGTGACGGCATTTTACCAGGCATGTATTTACACGAGTTTGTATATAGTAACTATGTTCGGTCAGACCCATAGTTTTCCTTAATCTCAGCTCAATCGGCCCGGTAGCTATAGTGTGATCCAGGATACAGACGGACAAAAACCTCGCTACTCGTATCAGTGTATCAATTTTGCCGGATCCGTAAAAAGCTTCCATCTTTAAATATCCTTAGTTCATGAGGATGTAAACTTATAGAATTGTTTTCCCATCACATTTGAAGTAAATTAGTAATCGGTTTACTTTAAATCTTTGATCCTTTTTTGTTGCTCGCACCAATTTATTGTGTTCATAGCTTTATCCTGTCAGCGGGTGGTCCTTTTCCATTAGTCTCCATTCAGTTTTGTCATTATGTTGTTTACCACTCACTTCCATTCACTTGTTGATGCCATCAGTGACATTTTGTCTTTGATGTGTCCTATTCTTTGTTTATTCTTAGTAAGTGCTACGTCACATAATGTAGCTTAGTATCTACTAGAATAAAGATGACATAACAAGTTACTTGTTATGTTGAAGATATTACAAACCTTGAAGTTTTCCTCAAATATTATTAATTAATCGTACGGCGTTCACTTAAAAAATAGGTAAAATTAGCCCATTCATTCTATTCTGGAGCCAGACGGCCGCGTCAGGTGTGAGCTCAATCAGGTCGGCAGGAGATCCAGGGTAGGCACGCAGCGGGCAGCGTTGGATGATGTGTTCCACCGTCTGGTCCTCCTCACCGCAGTCGCACAGGGCCGAATCTCTCCATCCCCACTTGTGCTTGAAGTTGTTGCAGCGGCCGAGTCCAGTTCTCAGTCGGTTGAGCCGGCAAATCAATTACTCAAACAAACATCGTCTTCATAGCTATCAGCCGGAAGGATTCCATTGTTGGACAAAATCCCCAAAGATCCTCACAAGTTAGTTCCCGCGGCTTTGACCAGGTCTTCGGTCCATCATGTGGAAGATCGGTACGTCTTCCGGTGCGTGGTCCACTCGAGAACGTTTCTGCTCCAACGGCCGTCGGTTCTGCTTTGTGACATGTCCGCTTGGGAGTTCTTCGAGCAATGTCGACTACTATTCTCCTGCGGATCTCCTCGTTCCAAACAAACACACATTTTGTTAAACCAACCCTATATCTCTCTTTTTGCGCCTACCACTAATTTATCTGCATGGCCCAAAGGTCAGCTGGTAGAGAATGCCATTGGCATTAAGTTCACCTTTTGTACAAATTAGTGCAATAAAGTTTTAAATAAAAATATAAAATAAATCCTATCCTATCCTACTAATATTATAAATGCGAAAGTTTGTAAGGATGTGAGTGAGGATGTTTGTTACTCTTTCACGCAAAAACTACCGAACAGATTTTCATGAAACTTGGTACAGTGATAGCTTATATCCTGGAATAACATATAGGCTATTTTTTAACGCGGACAAAGTCGCGGGGTGTCCGCTAATACCCCCTAAGTAACAAAACGCCTACATAGAGGGCGCTGTTTCACATTGTACACGGGAAAAACTTTTCTACGCGGGCGAAGCCGCGGGAAAAAGCTAGTATTTAATAATTGCTTCCTACTAACGCTAGGGTAACGCGGTAGACATTTTCACAGTTTCAAACAGGGTTGCTAGTTGTACAAAGTGAACTCTTTCAGTTTCGTAACAGTTTACTGCACGTTACAGGCGAACCTTTGAGTACACCGTGCGTGTAACACAGCGGAAAGCTATGCAAAATTGTGTAACTAAGCACGACCTTCGCGCAAGAAATTCGTTTTGCATTGTTCAAGCGAAACTGCGGGGTTTATCCGAGAAGTACCATTTTTTAGTTCCATTTGTAACTATCACCATCATATCAGCCTGTAGACGTCTACTGCTGGACAAAGTCCTCCCCCAGGAATCTCCACGACGACCGGTCCCGCGCTAACCTCATCCAGCTGGGTGCCACGACCTTCACCAGATCGTCGGTCCACCTTGTGGGAGGCCTGGCTACGCTGCGTCTTCCGATACGTGGTCGCCACTCGAGAACCTTTCTGTCCCAACGGCCGTCAGTTCTACGAGTGATGTGCCCAGCCCACTACCACTTTATTGCCATTTTTGTAACTATATTGGGACAGATATGACAAACCTATTTTTTAAGGTATCCCAGCTGTACCTACCATATAAAAGTCCATACATACTAGTCGAAATGTAAGGCTTTTCTTCAAAAAAATGTCAATGTCGATCTAAATTCAATACCGCAATAAATCAAGCGTCATATCATTAGATATTCGCTCCCCCGTCGGCCGTGTACGGACCGGAGCTACGAAACCAGTATCGTACAAAAAATATTTTTTCTCGGGGGCATCCCACACTACGCTTGCCCAGTCGTGGTCTCCACTCGAGAACTCGTCTACCCCAACGATTACCGATATACTTGCTGACGATATTCGCGATACTTGGCGCTCTGATCCTCCTGCCAGGGATATAGTGTGAAGATGACATGTATGCATGTACTATTGACAAACACAGGCCTTTATCCTTAGACTAGCCGATGCCCCGCGACTTCATCCGCGTTGTAAAGTATACTATTTATATATTATTTAAAAAAAACCTTTCTAACCATGCGAGTTTCTTAGTTTTAAAGTTTGTCAATGCATTAGGTGTATTTCACACCCCTATATCATTTGGTTCTTCGCAACATATTTATGATAAGCGTGCAGATTATCTACCAGTTTTTACCTCTTTATTATTATTATCCTTATTTAAATATAGCAATCACTAAACGCAAATGAAACAACTCCGCAGACAGACACGGCACGCAAATAATGAAAGTTCGACACCGCGTTTTCGAACGGCCCCCGTCAGATAAGGCGAAGTATTTGCCTACTTACCGAACTACAGAGTGCAATAGGAAGTTCTATGCGAGAAAGAATGAATGAATGAAATATTTATTTGACGCAAAAAAATGACTATCGGTATCAAAAATTGCTCGCTGGTCTGAATGGCTACAGAACTTTAATCCTATTGAAAGGACCGGGATTCTTAGGACAATAATTAACAGTGCAGTATAGCGGTTTCCTTATCATCACATGTCCATTTAGCCGGGGGGCGTCCCACACTACGCTTGCCAAGATGTGATCTCCACTCGAGAACTCGTCTACCTCAGCGGTTATCGGTTCTCCGGCAGATGTGACCAGCCCACTGCCACTGCGTTAATATCAGTCGAGTGTTTTTCGTCAAATTTTATATTTTCAGTAGCACAAAAAAACTCCTACGAATTTAACTAATACAACGGAATAGAAGATAGAACCCTCCCCTTAAGGTAGCCGCCGCCGTGTTTCTGTTGGAGACTGGCTAATTAAACTTGGCAACACACGGCAGCGTGCGGCTTCACTTTGTCACACACTGTTTGACTACCCCACCTCGGTTGCTACGCGTTGGTATTGCGCTGATTTTCAGTTGACGTAAGGGGGGGGGGAGGGGTACAGCAACATCAAGTGTTATAATGTCTGTATTTTGACACCTATCTAACGCTTTTAGAATTGAAACCAACACTTCAAAGCTATCTACCTTCACATGATGTAAATTCATTAAATCGTCAATTCTGAGGACACTTATAGAATAAACCTATGTTCCAAATGTCAGCTTTCTAGACTTGGCAGTTTTGGCTGTGCGTTGATAGATCAATCAGTAAGGAAAAACAATATTATATAAGTTTAGATTATTTATAGGTAAGTATGTAGGTAGTTATTTTTATTTCATTTTTATTTTATTAAAAAAGAAGGAATCTGACAAACTCTCTTTTCTGATACCTACTTCAAACACATTGAATCGAGTTCGTGTTACATAGGTGGCACTTATGTAACATGTTGTAGGATCAATAATGAGATTATTTCAAAATTTCCTTGCCCCTATCTCCCCTTCGCATTTGAGAAATTTAAGAGGATTTGTCAGGTTCCGAGGCGTCCGGCCGACTACAGAAATTACGCGCACCCTCGTTATGGGAGCTCTGCGAGTGACAACCATCCTGTATAGCGATGTTTGCTTTTGTTCAAAAAATGTTTTGCACCTCTGGTTGAGTTGAGATTAGGAGGTATAGGTACATCAGCTTATTTTAGAGGCTCTAACAAAAATAATGTGTATTTATTAGAGAGCTTTTTCAGTTTTCTGTGGTATTTATAATGGACGTTATGGTTTTTTCTATTGGTTCAACTCAAAAAGAACATTAGAAATTTTGATAAGTATATATATTCATTATAATATATTCAATAAGTATATTATATTGCCTATAAGTCGCTGCTATAAGTAGACAAACAAAACAAGCCCCAATTACATCCAAAATGATATCATGATCCGATATTGATCATGACTGATGCTTATGTTAAACTTACCTACACAAATTAAACAAAGTTACCCAACTTTTAATGTGCGCTTAGGGTAATTAATTGTTTTTAGGGTTCCGAACCTCAAAAGAGGAAAAAAGGAACCCTTATAGGATCACTCGGTTGTCCGTCCGTCTGTCCGTCTGTCAAGACCATTTTTCTCAGGAACGCGTGGAGGTATCAAGTTGAAATTAATATCAAATACTCAGGTCTGCAGTCCCTTGGTGTCGTGAAAAAATCAGACTTCTAAGTCATCGCAGTTAAAAGATATTGCTGATTTCGCCGCATTTTTTAGTATCTTGGTAACCAAAACCTATGGGGTTCTTCCCGTTCACCTAGAATCTTGAAATTGGGCAAGAAGCAAGGTCATATAGCATAAGTGAAGGAAAAAATCCGAAAACCGTAAATTTGTATTTACATCACAAAAATTTCTTTGTACAAAAGTACCAACAAACTTAACTTTGCGTATGAGCAAGCTACCGTTATAAATTAGTACAACGTAAACACCAACAAACTTAACTTTGCGTATGAGCAAGCTACCGTTATAAATTAGTACAATGACGTAAAAAATTGTTGAAAGAAGTCCCTTTCGTCTAGAAATTTCATCATTACAGATCTATATTAAATAATTTCGTAAGGTTTTACAAATTATACTAAAGGTTTAGCTAAGTCTGGAAATAAAATCACTTTAAAAATGAATAACATTTCACCATTATCGTAAAAACTGAGCGTAAACACGTGATTTAGCATTTGACATGACAGGACTTGTTTGACTTGTTATTGGTCAATTTATTTCTGCTTATTTTTAAAATTCATATTGGCGCATTCTTTTTGTCGTGCGAGTTCGAAATTTAAAAAGAAAGGTTTTGAATCTAAAAAGGTCGCCACGATGTCTAACCAATACTGCTATAGAATGCATGACTTATATGTTACCATTAATATTAGTACTAACACTACAAGAACTGACACAATTATGGATAATGTTTTTTCCAATTTTAGTATACAATTCGGCACTTTTCATTTTTTTTGTCACCATTTACAAATCTGGGTCAAATTTAATAAATAGGTATACTTAGAGAACTTTGATTTCCAAGAAAAATCTTCGAGACTTCCCGAGAGCTAACACCTATGTACAGGGTGGAAATTTCAGACGCCACATGGAGGGAAGTTATTCTGTAGATTAACCTTTTCGATCGGTGTCATAAAGATAAATAGCATGTATTTTTTCCACATTATTGTCCGATTCGATTCCCGACTCAGACTCGTGGGTTCTTTAAAATGTTTGAATGCAGTTTTACTTAATTTTGAAAATAAAAGAATGTTTCCTTTTAGTAAAATTTGGAATCAATTATATTTAGGGTACCTACTTTGCCTCCAGGTGGCGTCTGAAATTTCCATCCTGTATATTGGAAGCAGTGGTAGATACAATATAACGTGTATAACTTACTCATAATGCAATAAAATAATTTGACATTGACTCGATTCCCGGGAACGACGAACTAATTTATATAGGTACAGTCGACCGCACGTCAGTGGTAACACATTGACATTGAGCTGGCCTAGCCTATTAGGGAGTTTCAATACTAGGAGAGACCAGTTTATACTGGTTTTGTTTCTACTGACGTGCGGTCGACCGTACCTACAAGTTTGTACGGAACCCTCGGTGCGCGAGCCAGACTCGCACTTGTCCGGTTTTTTTTAAAGACTTAACATGATGTTTTAAGGAATGATTATAGTAAGTATAATAGGTAGTAAATATTAGGTTCGATTCTGAAGTCCACACACTAAACTAAAATTATTAAACGTATTATTATTATACTGTGTTGATTATAATGTTTTCATCACACTTGCTCGTTAAGGGTCTGATTATATGCGTACCTAAAGAAACACAATGGCCTATATATATACCCGCGGGAGAATAATGAAAATCAGTACAATATTATTACCCCTAGGGACTGTAATGTGTAGCTGGCTGTACTGAACTGGTTTATTAAATTAATTAAGTTAAAAATTAAGTTAAATTGAGTGGTTAACTTGACTTATCTCGACTAAAATCGACTAAAATCGACTGTAATCGACTGTACTCGACTGTACTCGACTGTATCCGACTGTATCCGACTGTACTCGACTGTACTCGACTTTACTCGATTTGACTCGACTTGAGTTAAACTGAGTTAACTTGAGTTATATTAAGGTAATTAAATTTAACTAAATTTAACTCAATTTAACTTAACTAAATTAATTTAATAAACTTATATAATATCAGCAAAGTCAAAGAAAATAAATTTGTTCCCTTGTGTCGTAGGTATTTATTTCCTCGCAAATGTGATGAAAAACATTGTGTGCATCACGGGCAGTAAGGGTATTACAAACTCGAGTCATTAAAATCCCTCCGCCTTCGGCGGCGTCGGGCTTCTAACAGACTCTTGTTAGTAATATCCACTGCCCTTATTGCACAATGTACTATTATCTTGTTATAGGTGATACATAACTATTTATCTACTTATATTGCTCCCATATTTTTTATCTCCTATCGTTATTATCTTATTGTAATGTTTTTTCTCTTAAACTTTATTAAATGTTTTACTTTATTAAGCGTGTTAATCTGTATGTTTCCTACATAAATAAAAATAAATATATAGATGCTTACTTTCAAAATACAGAAGTCGACAACATTTTCCGTTTTTTTAGTGAACAACCTTGAAATTGAGTGTCATAAAATCAAATTTCACAAAAGAAACCGGCAATATCGCGCACTTTACTCCTCTTCGCCTACAGATACTTGTGTACTTTATTTCTTGTTCAAGCGACAAGTGCTAGCGATTTGCTTGGATGTTGCAGAAATAAATAGATGTTAAAATAAAATTTTAATTATTGGTTGGGTAAATGCGTCCGTCGGGCAAATGCGACAAAATGAAATTTACTCATTGAAAATACTATCCATTTTTCAACAGATTTTTACAGATACATCTATAAAAATGTATCTGTAAAAATCAGTTGAAAGATACCAGGATTATCGACTATCTATAGATCAGTTGAAAAATGGATAAGTGTTTTTGTTCATGAATTTTTAGCTAGATGTACTGAGTAATTTCCACATTTATTTCATTTTATCTGCCAAGGACGCATTTACCCAAGTAAGACCTTCTCAACCTATCTGTCTTATATAATAGGAAATATTTTTGGCTATAGGTTTTTGTTAAAAACAATAACGAAAAATTTTGCTACACACATTATTTTAAACAATTGCCACGCACACTTGTCTATGTAACTCAATCATAAAACAAACTGATAAAGGAAGCGGTTCCCATTTTATTTAGTTCTTAGAACTGTGACGTACGTCACGTACGTAAGAAATTCAATATATTTTCTGTATAATTCTATGATAAAAGAAGAACACAAAAACTAAATGGAGATTACCCGATTAAGTCCTATTACTTGTACCACCACGCGACTCTCAGCGGCCCTTTTTCCCGGATCAACCGCGAATCGGGCGGGTAACTCGATCATATTGTAACATGATTACCTCGAGTACTTCGGCTCGGATGCTTTTACCCATAATGGTCTAAAAAACTGTGTGCTCGGTTTGTACTGCGCTGAGGGTTGACAAATTCTATTTTTATTGATTTTCATAAAAGCACTGCGCTTTCACCGCTTGTGATTGTCTACTGTATTTCCTGCAAAAGGATCAATAGAGGTCAAAAGTCAAAATTAATAAATTTTATTGCATATAT
The DNA here is from genome assembly GCA_949699065.1 of Metalampra italica. Lineage (NCBI taxonomy): Eukaryota > Metazoa > Arthropoda > Insecta > Lepidoptera > Oecophoridae > Metalampra > Metalampra italica. Next base: position 10,410,062 of record OX452971.1, on the reverse strand, counting down.
ACCTACTTACTTTTTTTTCGCGACTATATATCTTATATCTATTTAACTTCCTCTGTTCTTAGTACCTACGGTACTGGCGTCAAGAAAGTAAAAGGTGGTTACCAATTTTCAGCAACATGCCATGCATATTAAAGTCAATCGCCATATGTTTTCAAATTAAATAACATAAATTTTTAATAGCTTTTTGGGTAAATAAACTTATCAAACAAGCCATGTTTATTTAGTTTAAGCTGTCCTGTGTAAACGAGCAATAATACGCATTACGACATAATTTACGCAACCGATACCAAATCATATTTCATAATTATCAGTGATAAATTATACCTGTCAATATATTAATATTAATTGTTTGTTAGTGCGAACTTGTTTGTTTTATCTGCAATTACAAACTGTTTGAATACGTTACAATTGGAAATATCATAAATATAAAACATTTGAAATTGTAATATGTCAAAAAAACTGATTCTTTATGCACAGCTTTATGAATAACTAATCTGTAATCACCAAAAAAAATACTTTCTGTTTAAATGATAAACTGGATCTGATTAAATGTAGATATAGGTATAACGACTTTTAAAGTAGGTACCCTAAACTAAACATAAATTTTTTAGCAAATCTAATCTATCAAATTAATGTTTGCTTCATTGAAAAAGGTCGATCATTAGGTCGTAGGACATTTATAGCTAAAAGAGATTTAAACAAAACAAAATTATATGTAGGTACCTAAGTTTATCATATTGATTTTTTAAAGAAAACTTGTCTTTTTGTGGGTCTAAGTTTGTTTTGAGTATAGGTCCTTGTTAATTTTATTACCTACCATTAAATTCTAATGAAACATCAGTACTTCATTCTGAAACTTATTAAAATTCAATGAAGTCTGTAATAAAATCTGTTGGATATAAATGAATAAATATTTTCCGTTGTCATTCGCATTTCATTATAATTTCTGCCGTTGAACTAATTAAGTTGCTTGATTGAAATACCACCGTGTTGCAGGAAGGTTACATCATTTTTTGTTTGAAATTAATTAATCAATTTCTTTATGTATATTAATAATATAGATATTATATAACCAGTGGTCTTATAATCTCAGTTTGAAAGATCTAATTGTGCATTTGTTACACGCATTCAATGAAGACATTTGATTCATCAGGATTTGTGAATAAATTAGGTACATAAGTGCTTTCCTATTATTTCCGAAACTGTAACAAAACAAAATGAGAGCCATCAGTAAACGTTAAACTAAAAACGTTGGTGCAAGAGGCGGAAGTGGAAACCGGATGCAGCAGTCTGCACAGGGGCGCTGCACGCGTCTCGCCGAGATATTCAGCACTTCCGGTCTGGTGTGCGAGCGGGACGGCAGAGGAAATGAATACGTTGCCGATTGAAAGATTCTATTGAATATCGAATGTTTTAGAAAATCAAGAATGTCTTGGCTTCAATAAGCCACACTTGGGCGGGCGGTGGAATCAGCGGCGGTGGTGATAGTTATGTACGAGTATGATCCTAATATAATAAAGGAGAAATGTTTGTTTGAACGCGAACGTTTGTTAACGCGCTAATGCGCGCTAACGTAGAGCTGTTCATTGGGGAAGTCCTATGTCCAGCTGAGCAGTGGACAATGAAGGGCTGATAGACCCTTATTGCTGTAACCTCTCGAAATACCGGCTCTAACAAAGTGCGGCGTCTCCTGGATCGTTCTGTCACTGCATCTAAAATAAATATAATATCATCTCCGAAGGTGTATTTTCCTCAAGATATTACGAGCTAGATTGAACGTCCAGCGCAGCGCCGGCAGTAATAAAGGTGCAACGTGACACTAGCCCGGGCGAGTGTCAAGTGAAAATGATATTTCTGATAATATCACTAGGAAAATATTCCACACCTGGTAAAGTTTGCTAAAGAAGTTGCTAGGGGTACCGTTGTAATGTAACCAAGCTTTTTGGCCGTCTGGCTGTCTGTCAACCACGTAACTCTTAACTTCTGGACCGAAGTTATTCTCTTAAAGTAAAACAAATGGCCCGCAATTTATGAAAGTTTCAGGAAAATTTACAGGCACACCAAAAAGACCAGGCTTGGGAATTTTAGCCTCAAAAAATATGTTATCAAAACATTTTAAAGCAATCTGCAACTCCCAAACAAACAAGTAAATATATAAAAAGACCTAATAACCTATGTTGTAGACATAAGCATAGTCGAACATAAATATAGGTACCAATTATACTAGAAAGCGTCAGTGGCGTCGTGGGGAAGAAGAGGCCTTTCATGTCTAGAGGTCCGAGTTCGATCCCCGATCGGGCATGTACCAATGGGTTTTTCTTACTGACTGCGAAGGTGTGAACTCTAACAGTGAAGGAAAACATCGTTAGGAAATCTGCATACGCCGAAGAATAAATTCTTAGGCGCATTTGAATTCCTCCAACCCGCACTGGGCTAGCGTGGTGGAGTATGGCATAGGACCATAGCCCATACGCCCTCGTTGAGAGGGTAGACCTGAGCCCCAGGAGTAGAGACATCTTAATAGGCTGTTGATATAGTACACTAGAAACCTGTCTATATTTACTTATATAGGATCTATGGACAGCTTTGTAGTTTAAATTAGCGTAGATCGAATAGTCGAGAGATCAAGTAATAAACGCCGACTAACAAGCTCTGAACTACCCTCGTCAATCGCGCATGGTTTTGACAGCAAGTACCCGCAAACTGAGAACTTAGAAGTTGAAGAGAACTGCTTAGTTTAATATACTGGGGAATTTATGATTACTCAGTTCCTTTAGACCATCATACGTTACTTGATAACTAGACAGGCATACGCCCCCCTTTACGTGCGTCAAATTTTGAGTCAAAATTACCATGATACTATTGTGAAACGGTCGCTAGTGTTGCCATTCATAAGAAAAAATCTTTCAAATATGTCTTTTTCTTTCCCCAAACGCCATTGCCATACTTCTTATATGTCTAAATCCTTCTATATTTACGCACATAACACCGCAACAATAGGCATGTGAAATTCCATCAAATACCAAATATAATACCCGATCCAAAAAAAATGGGACCAAAATAAAACTCCCATAAGTAGCAAACAAACTATTTATTATCTGTAATCCGAGCGAACAATGCGATATATCCGCATTGCACAATCCTGAGCCTCTCACAAACCCTTTGTTCACGCAAAAAAAAAGAAAAAGGAGAAAATATCTCAAACCGCGTTTACAGCAACGCTCCCGTCATTCAATATCCACTGATATCTCATTTTGCCGCGCGAATAGAGGCGAACAGAATGGATACCGATTTTGAGACCCTTCACAAGCGGTACAAGTTATAGGAACGTAAATAAACTAGTGGTTCTGTGAGAACAGTAGACCTCGCCAGCCCATATAAACCAAACCTAAAAGAAACGAACAGAAGTCAACTTTGCAGTTGGAGATAGTGACAAAATTAGCACTATAAAGCTTAATATTTCGCAAACGAATCCCTGAATCGAAAAATGTTTTTTACACACCCGCGATATTTTTGAAAGACCTATCCAACGATACCCCACACCATGGAATTCACGCGAAAAAAAATCATTCCCATTTTTCGTATGCAGTTCTATGAACATAATTTACTTTTTCGACTTTCTTAAGTTAATCGACTATTACTCAAAAAATAATAGAACCTTCTTATCTGTTATAGTTTTCCTTTTAACTTCGTTATATATGCTACTGCCGTGAATTTTTTCACATTTCCAGAAGCAACCGTTTAGCTGGCAGGGGGGGGGGGGACACGTGACTCTAACAAAAATTACCGCTTTAAAGCTTAATATTTCGCCAACGGATCCCTAAATCGAAAAAATGGTATTCACACACCAGCAATATTTTTGAAAGACCTATCCAACGATATCCCACACTATGGGATCCACAAGAAAAAAAAGGTCACTCCCACTTTGCGAGTATGGTAGGTACTCTAAAAAAATGATTTTCAAAATTTTATTCTACTCATTTTGTCGGTTTAATTAATTTATACCTATGCCAAATTTTGGTCAAAATCGGTTGAAAAATGCGACCTGTAGAGAATTACAGACAGAAAGACAGAAGGACAGACGGACATTAGCATTTTTGGCCAATCTCGAAACTTAGACGCTTCGCTCGCTCGGTCAATTACTGAAGTACTTATAGTCCTCGTGGAGTTTAATGGCGGCTGTGTGAAGTTGGTTGATTTCGGCGCAATGACTAATGTTAGGTGTCAAAGGGGCAGGTGTGCGGGGAGAAAGAAATGGTTAATTGATTTGATCAACCGAATCAAACTTTCAAGTTTTTGAACATCTCTATGCTATCTCGCTTACGCACACATAGACTATAACTACTGTCAGCGATGTGCAAACAATTTGTGACTAAATTAATTCAGCCGTCATGAAATTCCGTGGCGACTGGACCCATTAACATGAAGAATTGCTTGGAAATTATTGGAAAATTATGAATTTTTTAGTTCAATTTTATTTTCCGATATATTTTTTATACACCGTTTTGTTTTCTCTCCGTTCACTCGTGAATCGCAACGGCCCATGATCTCGCCAGGGGCTGCGGACTTTCAGCTCAGCACCGAACATTGAATTTTGTATCGCGACACATTTTTGTAAAAATATTACCCTGGAAACACGTCTTACAATTTCGATTATGTATATAGAGACTAACATAATACGATTTTGATTATAAGCGGCGATGTTTGAAGAACATGAGATCTGAAGTTGCAACTTTGTGACAATGTAATTTGTAAACAACGTAGATAATTTTAAAAGATACCTACTGACAAGTTATGTCGCTTCACATCGTCAAAGAGAAAAATTGACAATGTTATGTAATCACCACAAAAGTCCTCCAATTTGATCGAAACGTGTCTCAAAAGACGCAGAAAATTTTGCTGATTTCAAAAATAAATATATAAAATCAATTCTGCTAAAATTGTCGCTTGAGAAAATCTCTTATTTTCCTCTAAAATAAAAAGCAGTTTAAAACATTTCCTGCCCCTGTTTCCTTCTCCCAGCGATATACCTATCGAAATGCAAATATTGTGACGTAAACCCCTTTGAAATCTGATATGCTACGTATATCCCGAGGAAAACTAAGCGAAACTGTGTATAATTGATTTAGCCTCGGCCGCCCGCCCCGCCCGCGCCGGCGAAAACGAAAGTAATGTTATTATACACGAGCTTTTAGCTTGTCGGGGCGCTGCATAATTCTATTAAATCACTGAAAACGGCGGATGACTAAAATATACAGACAAGCGGTTTTTATATACACACGGTTAGGTTTATCTTGTCGGTACAAACTGACTTTGCAGTATCGTCTTCACCTGTGAGGTCGCGATACTCTGAATAATTGGATTGAGTAGTCTCTAATTAACAAGCTTAGGCTCTGTCTTGGACTTCAAGAGAGGAACTGAGAACGCAAACTTAACTAGCTGTAGACTGCGCCTTCACCCGAGTAGAAAAGTTTTTTCCCTGGGATCAGCTTTTCCCGAGGTATCTATAGCCTACGTGTTATTCCGATGTACGTACCTAATACGTAGGTAATCTATATTACTGTAAAGTTTCATCAAAATCTGTTCCATAGTTTTTGCATGAAAGAGATAAAATTATCTTAACTCACAAACATCCTTACAAACTTTCGCGTTTATAATATCAGTGTACGATGGCAGGTTTAGGTTTTGAAAGACTTTAATCTACACTCAAATCTACAAAATAGTTCTAATTCTGAGTATTGAAACAACAAAGTTTTTATTGCTTTGCATTTAAGTAAATTTTGATGAACCCATAGATTTTAATTTAACTCCGTAAATTACTTGTTTGAGTAAGCACCTACCTAGGTACTTATTCAATAGACTGTGGACGACCCAGCCGGCGTAATTAGCATCCTATATGTCTGAGAGATATTTGAATAACGTAGGGCGGCCTATTGTAAGGCAGGGTACTCATGCGCGATCATTTTATCAACGTGGTATGTAAAATTAACAAAGAAGGTAATTTTTGTGACGATAAAGTCGTATTTTGGCGTATAAACATTGAAGGGTACGTTTTAAACTTATTTGTTTTACAATGGACTATGTCTAGGAGTGAACGCTGATGATGATGATGATTCAATTGGCCTTAAATTTATGGTTTGGCCATTTGCTTTCTTGGTCATATGCGTCGAAAATCCTGTCTGTATAAAAAATACTTAGGTACTGAAAAGCTTTTAGCTTTTATACCTTTGGAAAACTTTAAAATTTCCAAAAGTAGTTTATTGAAAGTTGTATGGTATCCCAATTATGAGCATCGTTTCACACTATTACTTCTTCTGTGGTTTCACTAGTCACTCACATATATTTTTATATCTTGTAATATTCTGTTCAATTTAATTATAATTACCTACACTTAATTTATTATTTATTTTATTTATACTTAATTTATGTACTCATACTTAAATGAAACGGTATTTCCCACAGTGTGTGCTCATCCTAAGGCCAGCACGCAGCGTGTAGGACGGGTTGGCGTGTTAACGCTCCCGTGGACACGTTAATTGAAAGTGGATTGGAGGTGACAGTGTAGAACGGGCTTTTTGATTTTTTTTGTCCTTTATAAGGCTGGCTTGTGTGTAGGCTTGGTTTTAGATTTCATTGTTTGACTCGAATTTATTTTTAATTATTTTGTTATAAAAAAAGCTTTGGGTGTTCTTTTTTATCAATGAATGATGTATTTTTATTTATTTATTTATCTGACAGACCGTAGAATTTTTTTATAATACTTCACAAAAAGTAGTAGGTATTAGGTATTAATTAGTACACATTATCTGCCCTATCACGCATTTTCTCTGTCACTAGTAGGCTGGCAGCGTAGACATGGTATCTTCTATATCTCACGTTTTTTATGTTTTGTTTTTATTATGTCTCTTTTTAACTGAGTTAAATACTTTTTTTACTTGCACACTGTATCATTGGTTCGATTCCCAATGGCGACCATCAACTTTGTAATTTGTACAAGTTGGTCCTAGTGTTATAATTGTAAATTATTTATTTAAGTGAACATTATATACTTGTATCGGTCTCTCATAGTGTGAAGTAACTTCAGAAGTGGACATCGGAGAGGAAAACACAGTTTCGGATGAGATGGACATACAAACAGAAAGTTTTTCCTTGTTTGGACCATTAACTTTACGGCTTCAATAAATCTTTGAGACAATGTGGCGCTGGTTTTTTCTTTGTAAGTTGTAGCATTACTATTATAATCCTCTGTGATTGGAGTGTAGGTTAATAATAATTTTGGTGTAGATATTGTATGGAGAAAGTCATGTTATTCCATATAACGTAAGGAATATATTTAAAAATTTTTACTGGAAAGTGCATAAGTTCATGGCAAAATTTCTAGACAAGATCATTCTATAGTTTCTACATCATATAAACAGTTAAATTCTTCGATGTAGATTAAATACAGAGATAACAGTTTTATACAATATATTATTGAAAAAAATAAATATACACAAAATACATGTTTCCTGAAAAATAAGCCAGGAAGTTAGGCTACCTCAATAATATGAGTAGGTACCTAGCCAACTTTTAACGCGAAAGAAGTCGAACGTTCGTTAGTCTGTACGCAAGTGCCTATATAATATTTAGTTTATTTACAAACCTAAGTATTTGCCCCATCGTCATGATTATCCAAAGTCAAATGTACCGTCGAAAAATAAACAAGTCCAAAATTGAGAAGGTATTTCCGGTCGTAGAGTTCCGTCCCTTCCGGTCGGCGTCATTTTCCATATCGTGCGCTTCTAATTTTGTTGGAAATTTGTTTGTGTTGCCGCCTGATTGACTCCCGTTTTGCTCTGATAGATGTTTATGTTATGGAAACACTAACAAAACAATAACACTACTTAGTGGAATTTCTAATTGGCCAGAGAAAGCTGATGGGTTGCCACTTGCCAGTTTATCAAGAAGTTTCAAATTTCTTTGGTCGCGCGTGCGCTCCCTGTGGAGATCACATCTTGCATATTTAGTATCGAAACCTATGATGCCATTTACCGGGGGGGTGCGGACAAAGGAAGCGGATTAGCGGGAGGAAGTTGCTAGTACAAATTTATATGGAGTTTAAAAATGAGAATGTGTGAGTGAGTCATAATTTTGTGATGAGTTTGACACGATTTTGACACCCATAGAATGCTTTTATTACTCATCAATATGGGAGTGGCAAAATTTTTTGATTCATGCAGTTTATGATGAAATTTTTAAAAAATTGTCTGATAAAATTTTACTTCATAATTTTTATCTTAAGAATTAAATGCACCTATTGTCCGTTCACAATCTTTCGTTAGTTTACAATCTCGCTAGAATTATTATAAACTAACGGTGTTTAAATTGTTACGGCGACTTTATACATGGTGTGGACACAATTAATTTTAAACCCTATTGCTTAGAGAAATTGGATGTCGTTTTTTAAACTAAAGTATAGGTTGTAGAGCCTAGCTGCTCTTTGAGGTCATTTTAAAAACTAAAGACACCCAAATTTTGAGTTCAGCCAGTACCTATTTTATTAAGAGTGCGCTACGAAACCACGTTTTCAGATAATTAATATAACCAAGAGTCTGGCGGAATGTCCACCTAAATGAAGCAGTTAACCCACTGACCCCAGTCAGCAGTTAGTCGCTATGACAGATGTTTTCACGGCAAAAATTACCACAAGACACGCGAAACGGCCATAAATTTAACCCCCTCGCACTAACAACGGTCACTTTGACCATAGAGAAAAAACAACACCCGGAAAAGGGAAAACAAGATCCCGCGTAAAAGTTTTTGTGGGAAACCTTTTTTTAGTCTACGGCTTGGGTGACGTCACGTTAAAAGATGACCTTGCGTGACCAAATAAAATGAAATTTGACATAAATACTTTAGATTACCTACTTATATTAAATTAACACTTATAAGGGTCAGGCACACAGTTATTGGTTTTATATTTAACGTGTGAAAACCAAGTTGATTTAACCGGCTCGCTCGGAAAGTGCCACATGTTTAAAAACCCCTTGTCCTTTTTTTTGTGTGCTATCGTATTCTTTTTAAGGCGCTTGTATTAAGGGCAAACAGAAGAAATATAGAAAAAAAGAGAATATAGAATAAAATAAAAAGAGAGAGCCGCCATTAGAGCGTCTGTATCCAAAGGGTTAAATGTCGGTCGGTCAAAATATGTCAAATTTTATTTTTCAATGTTATACGGACTTTTTGGCAGAATCTCGTTAGAGTGGTAGCCTCTTTTATATGTTGTACAGTTTTCCTAACCTAAAATGTATATAGAGGGAGTTGTATACACTATCTAGTGATAGATAACCAAGGATAGGTATACCAATTTTGTCCGACTGTTGTCTAAAGATATAAAACTGATTTTATTTGACGGCCCCCACAACATTGTGCGTTTTTCCTCTATTGAAAAAAAAAAGATATTGCCTATCCCAGCGAGGGGCGGAATGCAGCACGATTGCAACTTACAGATATTTTGTGTCGGGTAGTATTTTGATTTTTTTCACTTGACTTGACGCAGGGGATGTGATGGTATGGCTCCAGTATCAGGTGACAAGCGATGAACATAAGTATAAAAATTGTTCTGTGAAATCTCCTAAAATTTTTGAAATATTTATTTAGATATGTTCTACATAAATAAATCAATAAATTTAAGTACCTACCTAATGTACTTGTTTATTTATGTATTGTATGTATTTATTAAATGTATTTTATTTTCCTGAATTAAATTAAATGTAAAAAAGTAAATGTATTTTCCTGAATTTCCAGATTTTTCTCATCATTGCCAAGGAGTTCTACTAATAAACGCGAAAGTTTGTAAGGTTGTTTGAATGTATTACATGTTTGCTACTCTTTTACGTAAAAAATACCGAACAGATTTTGATGAAACTTTACCGTAACACACTCTATAGTATAGATTATAATGTCAGAATAACACATACAAGACGTAGGCTATAGATACCTCGGGAAAAACTGTTACCGCGGGAAAAACTTTTATATAGCTATAGATTTACATAATTAAGTGCCAAATATCAACGGACAAAAAGCTTTAAGCGTATGAGAGACACACGCGGCCTGCGGTGGCGGCCTGTTGTATTTCCTATGCAATGTAAGTATATGAGATTCCGATACGCGCGGCCTGCGTTTGCATATTGAGGCTGCGGCCTGCGGTAGGCCGCCACCGCAGACCGCGTGTGTCTGGGATACGTTTTATTTAGGTATCAGTCAACTTTCACTGACTGGTCAGATATAGTCCAACAAAACTTTTTTTTTAACTCCGAAGTATTTCGTAAATTGCACCGTCTGTAAAGGGTGGCTTTCATAGCGTAAAGGAAATAGCAGAAATTTTATGTTACATTCGTCGTCCAATAAATACCTTGTTAGCTATCGGCCCTTTCCATGCTTATCTGGGGAAAATGGAATATATTTTGGGTTTCGGAATTGGTTGAGCCATTCAAATGTAAACACAATAAACCATTTGAAATTCATACTTGACTTCTTGCAGTCTTAAAGCAACATTGATTCCCCCTACCGAAGTAAAAAGACCGGTATCGATGTGAATGTTAGATTAGGTATTTTTCAGTATCCTAAAAACAAAATTGGAAACAAAGGATTGACGAACCTACAAGAAAAGAAAAATAAGAATTGGCTTCAGCCTTAAAGTAATCAAATTAATAAAAGTGATATAATTATGACTTGGCTATATGGTCTGACGACTTTCGCCTATCCATCATTGGACGAAATCAACAGCAAAAAAAGTCTACCTATAGATTAATTATTTTACAAATTGAAAATTCAAATAAAACAAAAGAAACCGACTCGCGCGCGATTGTCACTTTTTAATTTTTTTCTTTTTTCTTTTTAAAAATAATGTAAGTAGGTACCCACAGAAAAAGCGAGTGGCCAATATCATTTTGCGAACTTTATTAAAAATACTTTTTATGTTTTGGCATTATTATGTAGGTTACACTGATGATGTTATCAAAAGTAACATAAAATGAACATTAGATTTTCATACTATTTTATATCCGCATAGGTAATTGTATGAAGTACTTACCTAATGACATAATTCTTATGCCTCCTTTCAAAAAAGTAAGAAGGCAGGTTAGGTAAGGTAGTTTAAAAGACTGTAACTTATAACCTCAGCTTAAAACATAGCTTCTTTATTCCGTTAAAGTTACAGGAACATTAACACTTATTAATGAATGACGTCCAATATTAATCAAACTTGCGATAAGTTACTTTTTTGCGACTATGTTGCTATAAACAATGTACGTAACATATACAACATCCATTCTGCAGAGAATTCCGTATACAAAATGGCCTATTACAGGACCTCAGCTGTAAAATATTTCCGTGTGTTTTGTACCCAAAACTGGCGCGCCCTATTCACCCGTGACCCAATCGGGTGACCGTAAATCTACGTCAAGGTCGTACGTGAACGCGTTACCGCCCGTGATGCATAGCCCGATACATGGGCATGCGCGTGATTTGTGTGTAAACGGCCATAAGGCATAGAGCTGGGAAGCAAAGAGCTACCACCTAGAAAGGCTTGAGAGCTGCCTTGGTAAGATTGTCTCTGAGAGACTGGATGCAATAACATTGTAACGGCAACTGAAAAGCTCGACCAAGAAACTCTAAGCTGAGCTCAAAAACGCTGACGCAAAGATACGCTTTCGGCCGCCATCGCAACTGTGGTTCACAACCAGTTGTCTACGAGGATTTTTAGTATTTCATGGCAACCAGTTGTGATAGAAGATTTTTTTTCTTATTGTGAAACACAGTTGCGGTGGCGGCCGAAAGCAAAGATACCATATTAATTGTGACATGAACACTATGATACAAGAAATAAATCAGTAAACCCGTTCACGGGGTAATTTTCATGGGATATCTTGATTACCTATGCTGTACACATTAAAATAGATATACTTATATATCTTTAGACGATTATTTGAATGACAAAGATGCCTGGTATTAAGTAGTTCAGCCTCGCACAATATTTTCCAACAATCGTACACAAACTATACTTATTATATTAAAAGATGTGCTGCGCCGCTTCTTCTGCAGATAAAAGCTACATGAAAAAATCCGTTAGAGAAAAAGATAGAGAAATTTGACTTTTTTAATGCAGGTACCCAGTGTACTCTCCGATAAAATATTTTGACTTTGAATCTGAGAGATTTTGTTGTCCATAAACGAGTATTTTAACTTCAAAGGACTGTCCAATCTATTTTGATTCAGAGTGATATTCTGTAGTTCTTTGTAGGGTATTCTCAGGGCAGCGAAACGTCGTAAAATAATATGATTCTATATTTCACCTTCCTCAACGCGGGTCCATCCAGAAATTGATTTTGACACTCACTGCGTCCCTGAGGGCGATCCGTGTTATTTTGTACCTTTATCAATTGATAGTATGATACCTATCTTTATTTCTACTTAAGTACTTGTATTGGCATAATGGTAAAAAAAGATCTTTAAGAAATCCCATAAAGCGACAAGACCCTCATAATTGTATTTACATAGGTAGGTACACTGTACTACTTACGTCTTTAATTTATTTTTCATCACACTTGCTCGTTAGGGGTCTGATTATATGCGTACCTTAAGAAACACAATGGCCTATAAATACCCGCGGGAGAATAATGAAAATCAGTACAATATTATACCCCTAGGGCTGTAATGTGTAGCTGGCTGTACTGAACTGGTTTATTAAATTAATAAAGTTAACAATTAAGTTAAATTGAGTAGCTAACTTGACTTATCTCGACTAAAATCGACTAAACTCGGCTGTACTCGACTGTACTCGCCTGTACTCGACTGTACTCGCCTGTACTCGACTGTACTCGCCTGTACTCGACTGTACTCGACTGTACTCGACTGTACTCGCCTGTACTCGCCTGTACTCGCCTGTACTCGACTGTACTCGACTTTACTCGACTTGAGTTAACTTGAGTTATATTAAGGTAATTAAATTTAACTTAATTTAACTAAATTAATTTAATAAACTTAAATAATATCAGCCAAGTCAAAGAAAATAAATTTGTTCCCTTGAGTCGTAGGTATTTATTTCCTCGCAAATGTGATGAAAAACATTGTGTGCATCACGGGCAGTTAGTAGGATATTACTAACGAGAATCTGTTAGAAGCCCGACGCCGAAGGCGGAGGGATTTTAATGACTCGGGTTTGTAATACTCATTGCACTTATTGCACAATGTACTATTATTCGTGATACCTATCTCTACTAGAAAACTAAAGTCACTCTGTGAGGACAAAATGTATTGATGTTAGTTTACCCAACAAAATACAAAACGCAACTCCCCATAAATGCAATTTGTAAAAATTATGGATCGCAATGTGCGTCTGACTGAACAACTTTACAATAGGTACTAGGTATAGAATACCTATTGTAAAGGGTTTCTCTAGTAGGTACTCTAGTAAGTACTTACTTACTTACCTATGTATTACTAACTAGCTGTTGCCCGCGGCTTTGTCCGCGTGGAATAAGTTTTCCCGCGTGAACAGTAAAGTTTACCGCGGTAAAAAGTAGCTTTAAAGTTATTTCAGGATTGCAATCAATCACTGTACTAAGTATCATCAAAACCCGTTCAGTCGTTACAGCGTGAAAGAGTAACATACATCCATCCTCAAAAACATTTACAAACTTTTTAGATAGGTAGGAACCTACCTAAATAGTTTATAAATCATGAAACTAAAACTTTTTGATGGGCGCCCGCGCCCGGCGATCGTCAATAGTATTAATGATCGCAGCCCGCGCCCTATAGTTAGGTAGGTCCATAAGTTAGTATACTAGCTATAGAGTGTGCGCATCGCTCATTGCCCATTGTGCCAAGTGTAAGCAGGTGTTCTATGGACGCTTCAATATCGTTTTTTTCTAGATCGTTTATTTCCGTGAATCGTGTTTACAGCTTGGCACTGCACATTTTACCATGATTACTCCAAATCTTAATAAATACCGGCGCGAGCAACAATCAGCGCTCCTGAAGTTTTGTGACTAGTAGCGTCGCTCCGAAAATTTCGAGACTGTTCAGACCCGTGCTTACAGTTCAAACTTGCTAACGCGCGCTCTATGTATACTAACAACTCTCTGGGTAGGTCCTATACTATATTATACTCCGTGTTCTTTTTTTCCTTCATGTGTCAGTCAAACTCAGTGTTTTGAAATTGGAAAGTATCCTACCTATACAAACTATATAAAGATGTAAATAGAATCTATTTGGATCGACAAAGGCTATGTTTACAATGACCCTGTGTTTACGCAGTGGGCGACTTCTTAGCACGCCCACACGTGGGTATTCTGGAAGTTATTTTCATGTAGGTAGGTGCCTACTTTAGTTAGGTACTTAAAAATGTATTCTTTTAAAATTAGAAACGGCTACAATGATTTGACTTAGACTTAAAATAATAGACTTCGAAGTATAACAAATTAAATACATACATACATAAATACAACATACCCTTGAATACCCTTACGCTTCGTAGGGTAAAAATAGTCGAAACAAATCAAGTCTTAAAAAAAGCATTTTACTGCCATCTAGACTTTTATACACAATGCCATACATTCAGCGCCATCTACATTTTTATTGTATTATCAACTGCTATTAACGTTTCTAGCAAGTGTCATTTCGATCCTTTTGTCAAATTATGAATTTTATTTCTGAACGCGTCAGTGATGCCAGTGCAAATTTAAATATCCGCCTAATAATGCATTCAAAATTATATACCAAAATTACATATATCCCGGAGAGTAGAATGACGCTTGAGAATGAGCGAATATCAGGCTATTTAGGTACCTAGTTACTTACTTAAATTTCGTTGCTAATGTTTAGCAATAGATGGCGTAGCATTGATCTGAAATGTCACTGTCAATTAGTGACTCGAAAACTGGAAGGACGAGCGAGACGTCAAATTCTAACAGTTGAATTGTTGGGCTTTGATTTTTATGCTTTGCGAACATGTTTTGCCAAAATTCAAATTTACCAACTTATTTAAAAATAAAAATCTGTCAATTATTGGTAGAGTGCCTACTGAAAAAGAAAGCAACATTTCCTCAAAATAAACGAAATTGCTAGAAACTGCCGAATAACTTTTACCTGGCAACCCAATCTGTCAATGCGAATGACGTGTGTGCGCGAATGAGTTTGGTTGGTTGGTTGGCGGTATCGATCGATAGATAGCAAGCAAGTTTCAAAAATAAAATAAAACACTTGTCGCTTCAGACATAAATTCGTGCTCAAACAACACGGTAGTGCTAATCAGGTACCGCTAATTAATAACATTTGTGTTACGCGGACTACAACGCGGGGAATATTTCATGTGAAATACCAGTGTTTTGTGTCTAGATAACATGATGAATATATTGATTTTTCCGCTATTTGTCACACTTGCGGCATGTGTATTTGCCAACGAAGTTGATATTTACGATCTTTTGATGCCAAATGTTTATCCACACAGGGTAAGTGGCCACATAAATCATAAACATTACCCTATTTTACTTGCGCAGTTTAGGGTAAAAATTGCATATAATAAAATTGTTATCGGTAGTTTCATTATCTAGTAAGTATCTAGGTATTGGCGAAACTGGGAACCCTTTTCCAATAAAAATAGCCGAGTTTTCTTTAAAACAATTCATTAAATAAACACTCCCAATTTGGGTTTTTTCCAACTTGTCCCTTGTCATTGAATATTTTAAGTACACAATTAATTCAGATTCCGATTTATATTTCGTAACATTCGCTTTTTCTCAGCCATAACACCTAGAAAGTGGCGTCGAAGATAGAAAAAATACATTGTATAAATGTACCCAGTGTACCTACTCATTTCTGCATTAAAATATTTTGACTTTGTTACATTACTTGACTAACATTGGTAGGTACGTACTTATTCTATCTAAATACAGTATTTAGCAAATTCACTAAACTAGGTTAATTACTTGATGTACCTATCAAATCTAATCGACAGCTTATTACATAAGTCCCCACTGTTGGGCTCAGGCCCCTCTCAACAAGGGCGTATGGGACTATTGATATGTAAATTAAATTAATTCTAAAATAATTTAATATGGTTACAACATAAATCAATACGCAACCTTTATGCAAATTAGAAACATCTGCTCAAGGTCTATAAACAAGCTCTAGAAAGTAGTTTTAGTAGGCATAGGACTCCCCCATTCTTTTCCAGTAATAATTTTGATCATAGATAGTGATTTCAGTTTGAAATAGTTACCAGGGTGGCAACAGCCATAAATGCCATAGACTGTCATTGATTCCAATATGGGGAATAACTGTCCAATACGCTTATCGTGGATTGTTTCATGGTTCCATGAATAAAAGGATGCATAACACCAGCGGAGCTACAATCCTTTGTAGGTACTTGATGGTAATAACCACATTGTGACCTCTTCAGTGTTATCAATGGGAGTTTAATTAAGTAGATAAGTGTTGTAATAAAACTGAGCTGAGTGGGTGTTATGTGGGCTGTGCTATTGACTGAAGTATTGATTTAGCTTCATCCACGGGAAATAAACCTTCCTTTGAATGTTACTGAGAAATGGGTCTTAATCTAAACATCTTCCAGTGTCCAGTATAGCTGGCAGTCTTGGGGAATAGAAGGACCTTCAAATCAACAGCCTATAAACCACAAAGAAATAGCAAGTGACCCTCGAGACCTGGGTTTGCAACGCGTCAATTTTGAATAAATACTTTTTAGTTTGACACTGATGGTAAGTCCGTCAGTGCTATTTGAATAGTATGTAACTAAGACATGTATTTTTATTTGTTTCAGGATGAGCTCTACCTCTGTACTCCGATTAGAATATCACCACGCACTAACTACTACATAGGTTTGTATTGAATATCAAAGCAGAGATGTACTAGAGTGTAAGGTCAACTCGGCATAGACCGGCATACTTTATTTTAAAATAATAATATATTCAAATGAATAAAACAAATCTTTGGTAAGGTCTAGACTTGACTGATCTTTAGCATTCCATTCCATGTGACATTATCAAGATCAATTTTGTGCTATATGAATTTGCATTATCATAGAACATCTTTCAAATACAAATGCATTTATAAATCTCGACGTGTATATTGGAAGCAAGATACTTAACTGATACATGTTGCTTAATCTGCGCTCTTAACTTCCCCAAATGGATTCTAATTGAAATACACCATGTATGGTTATAAATGCTTCATACAGCATAATTATACTTTCGTGAAGAACGGTTTTCGTTACTGTAATAATTATATCTTTAATTATTATAACACTATTATTTCAGTTGGCTTCGAACCCAATGCTACGATGCACACTGCCCACCATATGCTGCTCTATGGATGCTCCGAACCAGGCTCTAATGACCATGTATGGTAAGTTATTTGATAATTAAGAAGATATAGTAAACATTGGACTCTTGAGGGTCAAAGAGTCAAACAATAGATAAGGGGAATTTCTGCTCTTATAATTTTATGAGTAGCATTTCTATTCATGCTAATATCGAAATTCCAATTACGCATGAAAACAGACATAAACAATCTTGTAAGAAATATCACAGAAAATATTAATGATGTGAAATTTTAATTGTTTCTGTTACTTACTACTACCAACTTACACCTGCTGAAGATCTAGAAATTAAATTTTTGATGTTACAGGACCTGTGGTGAGATGCAGAGCAATGAAATCGACCCTATGTACAGCAGGGCCAGCCCTTGCCGCTCCGGATCCCAGGTATGACTATAACATCATCATAGCCTGTGGCCGTCCAGTGCTGGACGTATCCTGCTGCTTCCGGCCACGTTAAGTCATCCCTCCACCTGATGTTATGACGGCGGGGCGTCCCACGCTGCGGATACCGGCTATCGGTCTTCACTCGAGAACTCACCAGCCCCAACAGGCGTCGGTTTTGTTGCAGACCCACTGAGTATTCTTATTCTTAGTCAAGGGCATAAAATAGCGATCCCTGCACTGACGCCATGAAAGAGGGAGTTTTGTGCAAATCTCCCTGGGCTGTCAGTCTAGCCATCACAACTCCTTATAGTAGTGGAGCAGGGCTTCTGGCACACGGCAGCACTGTTGCAGGTTGCTCGTTGCCGAGAGGTCAGGATCTATTGTCAGTCCCGTGTCGGATCTCTTCGGATCAGCACGTGCTCCACTGTCTCGCTCTCCTGCAGACAGCCCCTATACGGGACTGTGTGATGCCTTGTGCATGTGTTTGTTTAGGTTGCAGATCCACTGAGTATAATAAATATTCATTTCTCAGATCGTTTACGCGTGGGCCCGAGACGCGCCAAGTTTGCACCTGCCAAAAGGCGTCGGCTTTCTCATCGGCAAGGATTCCCCCATCAAATACCTGGTACTGCAAGTGCACTACATGTCTAAATTCCCAGGTAAAGATATGTTTTTTTTTTTGCAAAATGAAGTGGCAAACGACACGTCTGATGATGACTTTATTAACCGGTTATCGTTCAGAAATATACACTGAATACTTATATTAGCGGCCAACGAAGTATTGGAAATTAGAAATTTAATTTTTACTTTTCCTACAAATCGCACATTTTCGGAACGTCATTTTATACGCGAAGTTGAATTTATTTATTATTTATTTATTTTTATTTATTTATTTATGAAAACAGTTACAGTATCATTACAGACGTGTCCAATTCGAAACTGTAAGCAAAAACATAATGTAGTTTAAATTAAATAAATAGACACACTAATTAATAAATTACAATTATACATATTCATATTCTTATATATATAGCCTCATCTTCATTTAAATAATTTTTATCTTATCTCGCGGCTACTTATGGAATGGAGAGCAACTCGTGTAAATTCCGTCAGGGAACAATTGAGTATATCAAACCCTTCCCGAGACAGAGCATTCAGTTGTCTGAGCGCGCGCGACACCGGCGCGGCCGCGACCGCGTTGGTGCGCGCGGCGGGCATTTCTCAAACAAAATATACAATGGTACTTGCTCAATTGCTAAGAGCCAACATTTCGATGTCATTAACCGAAAAGTTGGGTGTTTGCGTCAGGCCTAATCTTTTTTTGTGCTAACAATAATATAATTAGCGCCATGAATGAATCCCACATTGTGATCTTGATCTGACATCGCATTGTTATTGCATTGTTTTCTCATTGCGCATTAGCTGGATAATATCAATATATTTATTTTGCAAGTATATTTATAAACACGCTAGAATAGATTATGTTTTGTAACTTCTGTCTACTAATAGATTAGCACACTTGATGAATATGTATTGTTAATAGTCGAACAATCGTAAGAATGTAAACATGGCTTATGATTTCAGAGGGTGTTACCGATAATTCCGGCGTCTTTCTCAAGTATACCAAAGAACAGTAAGTACTTACCACCAAATGTATTTTAACTTTAATGGTTATCCATGTAGAAATTTAAGAGGAACAGGAGTATTTCTTGCCATATTTTTAAAATAATATATTAAGAAAAAGTGCATCGAATTAGACCCTGTACTCTTAAAAAACTTTGAAGTTAAGTTTATTTAGATAAAAAATATAAAGTATGCCAATATTTGACAATATTTTGATCATTATCATCAGCCTGCACTAGTCCGCTGCCTCCCCCCCAAAGCGCGCCACTGAACCCGATCTTCGGTTCTCCGCATCCAGTCAAGTCCAGCCGCATTACGCAGATCGTCCCTCCGTCTAGCAGGGGGCGGCCCACACTACGCTTGGCCAGTCGTGGTCTCCACTCGACTGTGCATATATCTAGACAAAAATATTCAGATTAACTCTTTAGCATCTCTTTAAATTTCCACATCAATACTAAATAATAAATAATTAAGGCCTTCTCAATTGGTGAAGGAAAACATCGTGAGGAAACCTGCATACGCCGAAGAAGAAATTCTTAGGCTCATGTGAAGTCCACCAACCCGCACTGGGCTAGCGTGGTGGACTATAGCCCGAACGCCCTCGTCGAGATGGTAGGCCTGAGCCCCAGCAGTGGCGACATATTAATAGGCTGTTGGTTTGATTTTTTTTTACTTTCTTCCAGCATGCCTCGACAAGCCGGCGTTATACTGCTGGGTACCGGAGGCTCCATCGGAGCCAACCGCGTGGAGCACATGGAGACCGCGTGTACCATCAACGAGCACAAAGTCATCCATCCCTTCGCGTTCCGCACCCACACACACGCACTTGGTAAGTTATATCCAGCATTGATCAAGTATAACCGCATCTATAGAGCACTTTTCATCATCATCATCATCCTCAGCTTGCACTAGTCCACTGCTGGACATAGGCGCGCCACTGAACCCGGGTTTTCCGCAGTCACTGCCAGCCGCCTTACGCAGATCATCGCCCCATCTAGCCGGGGGGCGTCTCACTACGCTTCATCGACAACTCGTCTACCCCTGACACTATCGGTTCTCCGACAGATGTGGCCAGCCAACTATGTCGATATTTTAGTCGAAAGTCAACATATTTTATTGCATATGAGTACACTGGGTACATTTTTACGTCAATCTGTTTATCTACCATCGCTTCCTAGGTGTTATGGTAGTTCTAGCGCGGATCACCTCGTTTCGGATTCTGTCTCCCAGAGATACTCGAATTTCCACCATTCGCTCCGACGATTAACAACGCCAGCAGCGCCTTAAGCCGAGGTCCGTGCCTTATGGGTCTCCCCATCATGGATCCCCCCCCATCATGGGTCTCCCCGTCATGGATCCCCCCCCCTCCCCCCCCCCCCCTCCCCCCCCCACCCAACTTTTGAGCTGCAGGCTCTCTGCGCCAGCCAGAGCTGGGCACACTTGGAGCTCGCTCATCTCTCCGGCGAAGCTGTAATGGCCGTCGAGGTCAACAGCACAGAGTCAGTTAAAAAACCAGAAAAGTACCAATAAAAGCTCCATTTTGACTCTTTTATATGCTATACATTCCTTTTAAATATAGGTACACAATATAAATTCTAGGTAAGGCAGTGTCCGGCTACGTAGTCCGGCAGTCTGAGACCGGTGACGTTTGGCAGCTGGTCGGCAAGAAGAACCCGCAGTTGCCGCAGATGTTCTACCCAGTGGCCGATGAGACCCCCATCCGCCGTGGCGACGTGTTGGCCGCCAGGTGCACCATGAATAACACCAACGACCACATTGTTAATATCGGGTATGTCCACAGATCTATACTAAACCACAGAATAAGTAATAGTTGACTAAACTGATGATGTGGAAGCTCTAGGGTTGTAATTTTAAAAATCCAAGTACACCAGATTTTAAGTCAGATATGCTTTCAAACAAACAAAAAACGGTTCAAATGGGACCAGTAGTTTTAGCGTGATGCGGTTTCAAACAGACGGAAAGTGTTTTGGGGTCAGATAAGCCTAAATAACGTATTCCAATAGTTTTTTTTAAATCCCTTCAATGTACAGAAATACTCCCGTTACAATTTTATAATAGTATAGATAGATGGGAAAGTAACTCTGTCTCTTTGTTACCTTTTCACTTTTCAATTTGATGTGGTGTTGAGAGACACATCGAAGCCTGGGGCAAGGCATAGGCTACTTTTTACCGCGATAAACTGTTCCCGCGGGAAAAAACTTACTCAACGCGGCCAACAGCTAGTTTATAATAAAAGAATTAAGTAGTGCCAGTTAAGTTTTTTAAAGTAAGTTTTGGCTTGGTTACTAGACCTTTTAAGCCTTATCTCATTTATAATAAAAAGTCATATTTCTTAAAGCAGCGGTTACAGCACGACACGCAACAAAAATAGGGCACAACTTGAACTAGTTGGCGATTTACTATACTGTTTATTTAATACATCCTCACTAAAGTGAATGGCTTTAATAGAGATTTACAACAGACAATTTTGGAGCGAAAGTCGGTACACAGTTTTATTTTAGTTTCCCTCACAACCGACCGGTCTACCGTCTGTCGCGCCATTTTGAAAAACTGCACCAAAAATGGCGGCACAGGAAGTAGTCGAGTCAATAGACTATCTTTTATATGTAATATTTATAACAAAGTATTAGGTACTTATAATTTTTTTTATTGAACATATAATTATGTAAAATACTAACAGTCACATCTCCTTCGTTTTCAGGGCAACAAACAAAGACGAGATGTGCAACTTCTACCTCATGTATTGGGTCGAGAACGACACCCCCCTAAAGCAGAAATATTGCTTCTCCGCCGGCCCCCCCTACTACTACTGGTCGCGGGCCCCCCAAAGCTTCAACCGCGTACCTGACAGGGAAGCCAGCACGCTGTAAGATGTACTTATACGATTTATTGTACGGACCACCTAACCTACTACACTAGATCATTGTTTCTGTATTTCGGTATCTGGGGACCGTAAGGAAAGGAGAGAGATAAAAGGGGCTTGTCACCTTAGCCTGTTTTGCGCCTTAATATCTTAAGGCGCAAAACGTATAAGATATTGAAGGGGGCGCTGCATGTCCGCCCGACGTCCCTTCTGTCTTGTGCCCGATGGATTACAAAAGTTGATGGGTAATTTATTTATTTTATACACAAAATTCACCCAGAGTTTGTTTAATTATTTAGGGATCCGTCAAAACGGATGTATGGTATGTATACCGATGTTTTTTTGTCCGTCCGAGCTGGACCGATTGAGCTGAAATTTTGATCATTCATGTAGTATTGCTTGGCATTAATGGGAAATTTATGAATATTTCATGTGATTGTGAACGACGTAAGCTTTGCCGATTTCGTTCAATATTTTGTTGAAATCATGTTTGTTACAAAACCAACAGTGCAGATGGCACGTCTCTTTAGTTATTTGATAATCTAGCAATCGAAAATAACTGACATCTATACTGTGGACATTTTCTTTCGCGAAATTTCTTTTTATTAAAATATAATAGGTATGAATAATATAGAAAACGTATTGTAGGAGAAAGGTGGTCTGTCGTCAAGAGTGCAAAAGGCCTGAAAATGTTCCTTATTCGTGAAACCCATAGACATTCCGGTTAAGATTTTATGTACTTTATCTTATCGATGTGTTTTCGTACATTATGAGAGATAATATTTAATGTGGTCTTACCAAAGGTCCTATGAATATGCGCCAATGTAACTTGTATGAAGAAATATCCCATGACATGATTTTAAGCACAGCGAAGGTATCTTAGGGTTGTCAGGGTTCACTTCATTTTAATTTTATATAATTTTCTTGATCTGATGTGCCGATCTGAACTTTGAACATTCCATTTCGTTAGTTGTTCGAAAATATTCTGAGAAGGATGCTTTACAAATCTGAAATCTTAATTAATATTATATTAAATGTTAGATATAAGAAAACTGTATGTTAAATGTTAATTGTAATAATATATCAATTTTGGTACACTTCTAGTCAAAATCAGTATGAAAGATTTAAACTTACTACTATGTGTAATTTAAAGAAACCAATATATTTATGTATAAGTTTAATTTATGGCAATTTGTCAAAATATTTCTATCAATTTAACTATGAAGATAAGAAAATATGGAAATAATCGATCTGAATTATTAAACTATGGCATAAATTATTACTCCCAAAACAAGTTTATATTGGGAGAAGAAATGTGCTCAAAACCCATACTTTATTTGATATAAAACTAATATCACTAATTTAATACATACCTACATGAAAAAAACTTTCAAATTTAGTTATTTTGCATAATAATATCAAAAGGTGTAAATAATGCCAAAGCATGCTATATTAAGCAGCTATGTCCACACACATTAGATTCGTATCTGCATACTGGTCTTTTCGATTTTTCAGCGTAAGCCAAAAAGGCTGTATAAAGCATAATGGCATAACTAACTTATATTACGAGGAATGCCAACAATGTTTTGTCAACCGACCTTTAGGACTCATACGAAAGCGCTACAAGTGTGGAGATAGCTTTTTAAATAGCTTATTGTTGACTACAATAGTCAAACCGGCTGACCGCTCTGGGGAATACGAGAAAAATGTGTCAACGTATAAAATATTGCAATTGGCAAAAAGTTGAGAAAATATAGAGGCATATAAATATGTCCAACATTTGACAAACATACGTTCAGCACAAAATGGTTGGTATCTTATTGTCCCAGACGACAGTTGGTTTGATTCTTTTTGCGACGAAAAAAGAGGGGTTATAGTTTTAATTTTGACATCACAAATATTTTACAAGTGGTATATAAAGTTTATTTTTCTAAGTTTAAACTCGTATGTGGATATTTATTACTATATGACTCGAGCTTGCAAACTGGACTCCGATGTGTAAATAACATAGGCTAATATTTCATTTAACTTATTCAGATACTTTTGACAGTAATTGTTTACTTTTTATGTTATCTATCAACAGTCTCTGAATGATAGTATAAATTGTTTTAAGTTTTCTGACGTTTATCTAGCTAGATCTATCTATGTGTTGTTTTTACATAGATCTACTAAATAGTGTTTTACCATCATATATAATTTAACTCAAATAAATATAGTATGGAAAGAAGTTACAGGTAGACTAAAACTCCACTGCTGGACTTATAGGTAATAATTTATTGTGATTTATGCACATTCCATTGTTATAGATATTTTTTATAAAGCAGTCTCTACCGAAAAGACAGTAGCCGGGTAATGGAACCGCAAGTTTAGACTTGTTTTTTTATTAATTGCTTTTAAGTAATTATTACGACAAATGTTTTTAAATTGAATACCTACCTACCAGTTCCTTGCTTGTGTTTAATATTTTACTAGTATTTTTGAATTTTTTTTTGTAAGTAAATTAAGTACTTCATTATTTTAAAAAATAGAATATTGCACAAAATTATTTGATTTGTGTTAATTTAGTTAAATGACATTTTCATTGTATTTTAAATAATAACTATCACAGAATTATAGTTTTTAATATTTAATTGCAGTAATGCTACGGAACATACTAATTATTTATTTAATTTTAGATCTGTGTTTGAAAATGAGCTTCATTGCACATGCTACAAGTGCTATCATCATGAGGTACCTGCTTCAAATTGAAGTTTGACTGTCAAGTATACAATGTACGTAGCAAAGTAATTTCTATCTTATAATTTTTATTAACATTTTAAGTAGTAAAATCAAAATATCTACAATAAAATTATATTTTATCGCGTGTCAAACACTGCAAGAATCCCTCATAAAATGAATGGGATATGTATTTTAATATTATATTGATCTGTGCAAATCAATTATATTGTCAAAATTAATTTAAAGATTAAAAAAAACCATTATGTTATAGATGGTTTATATATATTTCCTACATAAATCATTTTACATTCCTTGATACTGTGTCCGGGAAGTGGTGAAAATTCATGCTTTTAATGTTAAATAGGTGTTAGTTACCTATTCTGTGGTTACGGTGATTTCGAAAGATGTTATAGACATGATATTGACGTTTATTATTATCAAATACCTAATTGTATTGATTTAAAATCTGAGAGAGTAGCCTCTAAGCCAACGAGGAAACCTAACAAACTTTGAAAGAATGCTAGATCGGAATTTAGTGCAGTGTGAAACTAAAAATGAAATATTGCAAAATATCAACACTCCCCGGACTGAAAGCATAAATCTCACTATATGTGTGACAACCTCAGTATATGTTTAATATTAGATGGAAATGTATAGCTATGGAGAAGTGGAAAAATAAAATATTACGTATATTTTAATATTATCTTTTATTTTAGGAATCCAACACAATAGGCAACTTTAAAACACTAAAATTAATGAAATATAAATAATACATGTTTTTTTATCATGGATAAACGTGTATTTTTTATGAGCGAATAAAATTAAACTACGAAATACGACAATCCGCCATGATAATTATTATGTTGAATATCAATCACAGGAAATTACGTCACGTTTGATTAAACAAACGTCAAACGAATACGACAACTTGTTTGTCGGTCAACCGTGACATCACAAATTCACAAGCGACGCCATGACACCGGAAGCATTTTGGTGTGAATTTTAAACTTGAAAATTAAAATGTCTTTTTTTTTCTACTAAACCTTTATTTTTTTCAGAAATGTTATATTCGTTGTAAATAGTATTAATTTTCAAACATTATACTCAACCTTTTTTTTTAAATCTGTCATCATGCCTCCCTGCAACCACAAAGGGGCCGTCCATTAATCACGTGATCTTTTTTTAAGCATTTTTTAACCCCCCCCTCCCCCTTGGTGATACATGGTGAGGTTTAAAACTACCCCCCCACCCAACATCACGTGCATTTTTAATATCTACAAAAAATCTTAAAATTTTTAGAATATTTTAGAATATTATCTTAAATACAGGTATAAAGTATAATCTTATTTTATTCTGAAATTAAGATAAAAATGTCTAGACAGAAAGGTTGCAGGTTGTTTTTGATAAAAACATATATTGTACCTACTTAGCAACGCTGAGTCAAGGTCACACTACACGCCGCTTTTCGATTAAAAAATCGCGCGTTTGAAAAAATAATGAAAAAGTAAATACACGTGATATCTTACTACACCCCCCCCCCCCCCCCCCCCTACCCCCTTGTGACATTTCGTGATTTTTGTCAAACCCCTGCCCCCCAAACAACTACTTTATTACTACTACCTAGCACCACCATCTGGACACCTATTTCTTCTGCATAAGTCCTGGCTACGACGATTTTGGTTCCGATGCCTTTGGCAAAAATCGGAGTCCAAAATTTTATTGTAGCCAGGTCTTCATAATATAAAGTAGACCTCGGTTCCAAACAGTAAGTCCTTAGCGCCATCTGTGTGATTTTTACTGAAGTTAGCCCGGAAAATGGCTCATTGGCGGAATTTGTGCCTAAAACACAAACGGCCATATATTTCATTTAAAAAAGCAAGACCAGCAACAAACTGTTCATCGCTGCAGATCATCCGCTGGATGTGCACTAGTGAATGGTGTGGCCATATCCACCACAATCAATTAATCAACAGCCTATTAACATATCCCCACTGCTGGGGCTCAGGCCTACCCTCTCAACGAGGGCGTTCAGGCTATAGTCCACCACGCCAGCCCAGTCCGGTTTGGTATATCCACCCACCACGCTGGGCCAGTGTTTTCTCTATGCGCAGTTTTCCTCACGATTGTTTTTTTATCTAATATTTTGGAGACGGACAATAATTCGTATACCATGATATGATATACGACGCGCCCCCATCCGATACCCCCATCATCGCAACCCAGAGGACTATACCTCTGGGTTGCGATGATGGGGGTATCGGATGGGGGGCGCGTCGCACGTTTTGTCTCCCGCAGCGCGTCCCCCGCCACGCCTGCGTCTGTTCGTGGGGCAATGTTGCGGCATACACTTGTTTGATATGTCTAGTATAGAGATATAATTATATATCAAATCAAATCAACATGTCTCCACTGCTTGGGCTCAGGCGTACCCTCTCAACGAGGGCGTTCGGGCTATAATCCACCACGCTAGTCCAGTGCGGGTTGGTGGACTTCACATTCTTCTTCGGCGTATGCAGGTTACCTCACGATGTTTTCCTTCACATTGGTACATGGCCCGCCGGGGATCGAACGTCTTATCCCCGACGCCACTGACGCTTAAGACATGTATACTTAGATACATTACTGTTATATACGTAACAGAATAGGTACACTAAGTGACCGGCAGATTAAGTATTATGTATTAGTTGCATAAACGCATACGTTCACACACGCGTAAACCATACCATACTATAGGCATGTGTTACGACACAGAAGCCTCACAATTACTTGCACGTAAGGTACAAGAACAGTTACGTGACGATAACGTACAGGTATGGAGAAATTGAATTAACATCAAACCCTATTATAGGCTGTGAGAATTTACTCTTCTCCTCAAAAACCACTGAATGTATTCAAATTGAATTTACTTTGCTGGATAGATTGGTTATTTAATTTGTAAGGATGCGCAGGAAATTTTTAAACTCAAAAACCCAGGAATGTTCGAATTACTAGACCGCGAGCACCCACCAAAGAGATCTATCTCTATGCAAAAACCTGACTGCCAGACTGCCAGTATTAAACTTTAGGTTCAATTTCTTTGGCCAGTATATACTGTCAACATACCATCAACTTATGAACTATGATTAACGCTGGATTAACTTCATACCTAACACGCCCCTGCGTCCAAGTTGAAGAAACTAACAACTAAGTAACTGAATTAAGTTACGTTCTTCATTGATCGCCAAAATCAATCAAGGATGGGTCTAATTATATTATAAAATTAACTCTAAAGTCTAACTTACACGGGAATTAAAGCTTTCGGACCCGAACTCTCCGAAACGAATGAAACTTTGTAGGAATATAGAGCTGGTGATTCTATAATCCCATTCTATATACCGATCAGCATACTTCTAAGTTTGTATAAAAAACATATAAAACCTCATTGACGTAAACACTGTCTTGAAATCTGACCGGTGTCAGTACTGTGTGTGTGGCTGTCTGGTTAAATGACAAAATTAACTAAAGGAGATGCCATATTCAACAATAAACATACTAGTTTAATTTGTTGAGGGGTATTTATATTCGATTCGCCATATTGTGTTTGATGCTGTTTACAGTGAAATACAGGTGTTTTCGTGTAATTTAGTGGGAATCGTGGGATGTACTGGACTTTAATTGCCATAATTGCGATATCGACCAATAAGAAACATAATTATATTCTTTATTGCACAAAAAAAAACATGTCAAAGTGTTCAATAAAACAGTGTAATGCCAGGCCAAATTGCCGGCCATTATATGATTTCCCAATGTAAAAGTATACACGCTTTTATGTACATACGCCCTGTATTTCTTTTGTCATTGGTCTGGCCGTCCCGCTCTAGAAGGTAGTTGGTACCTATACAATTTCCTTGGACCCGCAATCATACTGGCCAGTTGACTTTTTGAAATGTTTTCTTTTATTTTATTGAAATTTAAAAACGATGCTTTGTTCCAATTCTTGTTCAATTGTTTCTACTGCTCAATTACTTCTTTAGTATTTCTAGAGTTTTTTCAAAGGCGGCAACCTTTTTCAGGGTCGCTGTCAAACGATGTTTTAAATCGCCTCACTTGTGTCTCCGTTCCGGTCATGAAGCTAAAAACTTTTTGGTAGGCGCTCATAGCTATTTTTTTTCTTCATGGTTCCGGTAGCGCGTACGGGAGACCCGGACGGGTACATTCTGAAACCAACGCAAGTTGTTTATCCCGTCAACTGGTAAAATGTTTCACAAAACAGGCTCGGAGCGAGTGACGCAGCCGACGCGCGTGCTCCTCACGCATGACGCCGCGTGACGTCATACCTTCCACCCCGTTCGGATCACCCCTACCCACAGTTGGGTGGCGTGAAACAGGATAAAGAATTCCATGTAAATATAATGTAGTGAGGTAACTAAGCAATAGGAATGGTATTTGATAAACAAAGCAAATCGGATATAATAAGTATTCCCATTCTTACAAGCAATGCTGCTAAGCTATGTGAATGGTAGTTGATAAGTATACAAGGCAATCTAAGTAAAGACAAATTTGTCTTCCGTAAAATTAAACATGTGCAAAAAAGCATATTATATGTTATATGACTACCTAAATGATAAAATTCCATGGAGTGCCTGATGGCTCAACATAGATAAATATTGTAATGAACAAGCTATATGTATGAAAGCAGAGCCCTGTGCTGTTGGGTTTGTTGCTGTTTCTTTCCATCGGCGACGTACAGGTGGAAACAGAGCAGTTTTAGTTTTAGACAGAATTGACGTCAAAAAGAGAATAATGTATTCCAATTTTGAATAAACGAATTTTGACTTTGACTAATCGGATAGCCGATAATCGTATACCCGTTTTAATGTAAAACTTACCATGGTATTTGATAAGGAAAATCGGATGGAATACGTATTCCCATTCTTACAAGCAAATGTTATACACAAGTACAAACCGGCATACAAACTTTGAATTCAAATAGGTACCTCTAGAATGGAAAGGCCGACGCTACAATAAATAATTAAACTTTATAATACGTGTAACAGAACACGAAAATTGAAATCTAATAAATGCCCGCCCAGAAGGCACCTTCCCAGGGGATGAGTTTACCTATGATTAATAGGTTTTAATAATTTAGTTCTAACATATTACTTACCTACTATAATAATAAAAAATTAACTCGCCTCACCTCGGCCTCGCTTGACATAAAAATTAAAAATAAAACATAACATAAAACATAAAAAAAATCTTGAAATAATTGTATTTTTTGGCGTTCACTCCCTTGAGGACAAAAAATTAAAAATAAAACAAACAGTAAAACTACTGCCTCTTTCATTATTTATCTCAACCGCGGGGTTAGCTGGAAGAGATTTCATAGAAATAAGCTTGATCCTTTGTATAATTTTCTGTTCTTTTGAATTGTTTTATTTTATTTCTATGTGTACAATAAAGTATTAAATTAAATTAATTAAATGAAAAAAAAAATCGTTCCCTTCTCCCAGGACAGGAGGATAGTGCGCTGCGTCGCTGCCGGGCACGCGCCACCCCCCGATCAGCTGCGAGGTCAAGGTTTCCCGGGTCAATGCTGGGGGGCTCCCCCCGGAGGCGATGGGAGGGGAGGGGCGCAGGGCGCCGCGTGGGCGTCTCCATGGCAACCAGCCCACGCCCGCCCACGGGCTCCCAGGTACTCAATCAATTTGTCCGCTGAGAGCAGTTTTCTTTGAGCGTAATGAACTGTGTGGAAATTGCACCTCTATTAGTATTAATTACTTACGATTGTTTGGGGTTTAGGGATTTTGTGTTTGGTGTTTTGTAGCAATTTAGCTTGAATTATTTTAGACAATTGTAAGAATATAACAACTTTTATTTATATGATTGTAGGTTGGAGAACGCACGCATTAAACGCTAGGTACTTACACGTACTTACTTGTCGCATAGTCCCACAGCTGGACATAGACCTTCTCTTGTGCGGGTTGCCTCTAAAAGCAACGCTTCAGGATTAGTATATTGACTATATTATACTCTATAGCATTTAAATGTCTTAAACGATACCTAAACGATCATGCTTGCATGACATGCGTTACGTTTACGCGATTGTCATGCTGCATGATGGACCATCAATCAGTACAGTGAAGCAACGGCCAGCACGTAGTTTGCATGTCATGCACGTCAATCACTACATCTAGACGGTCA
Source organism: Metalampra italica (assembly GCA_949699065.1). NCBI lineage: Eukaryota > Metazoa > Arthropoda > Insecta > Lepidoptera > Oecophoridae > Metalampra > Metalampra italica. The sequence continues at coordinate 10,378,893 of OX452971.1, read as the reverse complement.
TGCACGAGTGACAGCACTCCCGCTTATAGTAATCTATGATTGCATGTCATGCAGATTGATGGTGTAGGGACCACTTCAGTTTGAATTAAAATAATTAATCATTCAAAATTGTCAAGAGATGGCGCTGCAACCATATCTCGAATTATTCGTTTTTGTAATGTGTAAATACTAGAGTGGGTACTTCATGTTATAAATTAACCTACTTAGGATAACACTGTTAGTAACCTGCATTCTAAAAAAATCCGGTGGTTACTGAAACGTAAATTGTCATAACTGTTCTATAGAACGAATAACAAGTACGACGTCCCAGTTCCATAGAACAAATGGAACCCACCGCCTATTTCCACGCGCACAAAGCCGCGGGCAAAAGCTATTAAAATAAAGGTAGAAGCAACATACGACGTCATAATTGCCTATAGGTACATTATACACATGGTGGGTGGTCAGGCTGTCGGCTCCTCACGCGCATTGAGCACCATCCAGTAGATACGCAATGACCCGCGTGAGCCTGCGTCACGCCTCACAGCCTGCACGGCCGATGCAAAAGAATTACCTATCTACCTACTTTATATATTTAAAATATAGCACCTCCAGTACTACAACGTCATAACTGCCATTTGGTAAATTTTACTGGAGAGCGTTTTAAAGGATTTACTGTATAATGTCCAATCTGAAAAATGTCCAATTGAAAAACCTCCAATCTAAAAAACGACCAGTCTGAAAAATGTTAATTCTGTTTAGACTAAGTTCTAGCATTGATAACTCGATTAGGTACTTACTTATCTTTTAGAATGTCAAAATGCTCCCAGCCCAGCCCAGAGTGTGGCTGTCAGTTTTTGTTTTTCCTTGGTTTTTCCAAATATGAAAGAAAGAAAGAAAAATAATTTATTCGACAATCACAACAAATATATTAGTAAAATTAATTAATTGATTAACCTGACATAAAATCAGGTGGTAGACGATGCTGTGATCGCGAAAAGGTCCCCAGCTCAGCATAGTGCTGCACCCAGGAGGCGCAGCGCTGGTTTTCTGCTGGGGGCTTCCCTATCTAGACTTTAGTTAGGGGAATTTTGACAATTCTGACGTTGTAGTTGTAATACTGGAGTTGCGATACCACTAGCCTGCGGCTTCGCCCGCGTAGATAAGTTTTTTTGTAAGTTTCATCAAAATCTGTTCCGTAGTTTTTGCGTGAAATAGTAAACAAAGATCGAAACACATATAAATTCTCAAACATCCTTACAAACTTTCGTCTTTATAATATTAGTAAGAAGGACTAGGAAGGATGGGGCGCCAGTGGCGTAGTGGCGAAGACGCGACCTGTCTCCTGAAGTCCGAGTTCGATCGCCGGTCGCGCCGGGCTCCGGACGTGTTTGTAACAGTTTCGTAACCAGTTACAAACTATATTCCTAGAATAGAAGAATTATATTCCTACCGAGTTGCGAAACTAGGAGTTTTTTTTTGGTAAGATGGAAGACTATAATGATGACTGTAACCGAGTGGCATACGAAGAATTAAATAGAGTTTTTCTCGAAACTTAAGTACATTTACTGACGCTTTGAATGTTTTTATTTCAGGGAAACAACTAATTACATAAGTACAATATAATATTAATCTAAATAAATATAGGATAACAATAAAAAACTTATTATATAAAACTAAAACTAAACTTAAATATAAATTATAAATAAAAAACCCCCTCGAGGCTCCCCACCGCTGGGAGCGTGCCCAGAAGGCTGGCGGCATTACCCCGCTGGATTGTGAGGCTGATCCTCTGAGCGAGGTAATGCCCAGCCCTCCGGTCGTTGGCAGCCTCGACCAGACGCTTCGCCATCTCTCGAAAGAGACGGTGAGCTCCCGGTCCCCACGGTCCGAGCGTCTCGACCCCAAACGGCTCAAATATGTAGTCACTGCTTAGCACAGCATATTTGCGCCGTTTGAGGTCCTCAGCAGTACCGGCCGCAGAACCGGCCTTGACCGCGGAAGCTGGAAGATGGGACGGTGCCACGGTGTCTACGCAAGTAGCATCCCAAACTAGGGACCGTCCCACCTTCCAGGGAACGAGAGTCATGCCGTCCGGCCTCTTGCCGTCGTCGCGGGCCAGGCCGTTCGGTTCAAGAACAGCCGGTGCGCCGGCGGTGGCAAGGGCCCGACGGATGACGTCGTTCAATCCCGCGTGTCTCGGTATGCGGCCGGCACTCCTGCTGCAGGAGAGACCGTGGTGACCGAGCTGGCCGACGGCGTTGCCGCAGCGGCAGCGGTGAGGGGCGCCGACCGGGGCTCCTAGGCGGAGGCAGGTGGCAATGCGGAATGTGGTGCGATCCAACAGAGTGCCGATACTGGTCGATGGCAAAGCTTGTAGCCATTGACCTGACTCCCATTCGCCCACAGCAAGGAGACGAGCACGGTCTGCAGAACTGGTAGACGTGTCAAGAAGATTTTTCCGCACCAGTCTGCAGAGCGGCTCGTCCCACAGCTTCTGTGAGGAGGTATTGAGGGGCAGATCCGTGTTCGGGCAGGCCATTGACCAAGCACTTCTAGCCTCAGCCAGATATGACACCTCAAAGGTGTTAAAAGAGGAAGCGAGGATCTTATTAACGAGAGGCCGCGCGCCATGGGCTGAGGATAAGAAGGCTGGTAAGGAAACACTTGAAATTTTGCGGATACCCAAGCCTCCGTGTCTAATTGGCAAAGAAACTTGAGTCCATGTTCGAAACTCAAATTTTATGTTCAAAACCAAGGCCAGAGTTTGTTGTATAATATTGTCAAACTTTGTTAAAAGGTCAGGGAATTTCCAAAGTTGACAGCAACGTAGGTAGTAAGTAAATTTAGGGACGAAAAGACAGTACCTGATGATAAAATAAGCCATATGGGTATTAATTTTGAGCAATCGATCCGAAACTTCTGTGAAATTTTGAATTTTGTCGTTAACAAACTCTGACAGAGATTCGTCTAGGACAGGGGCTCCTAGAAGGCGAAGCGAATACTTATCTACTAAGCTAATGTTAGGGGCTAGTGATTTAAATTTTTCTAAAACTGACTCCCTTAAGGGGCACGATTCTGAAATAAATATTTCACATTTACTGAAATTTAGTTCAAGGCCAATTGTGAACAGTTCATCGATGAGGAGTTGTAAGTCTGCGAGGACGGTGTTCGCTTCGCCACGCAGCGTTCCGTCATCCAGGTACCACACATTGAATTTGGAATTTAGACGCTCGATGATCGGATGTATAGCCAGACTAAAGATGGCCGGCCCGAGAGGGTCGCCTTGTTGACAACCGACTGTAGAAGATAAAAGATGGTCCTTATAAATTAAATTCGATGGTGAGCTGTAACATTGCCAGACGAAACTGTATATGGAGGGAATCTTTGATCTGACTTGTGTTAAAAGAGCACCCCTATCCAATGAATTGAAAGCATTCTTAATGTCTACCTTCAAAATAACCTCTCCACCCTGGTTGTCGAGAAAAGTTCGGAGGGAGTGGACAGCGGCTTCACACCCACCCCTAGAGCCGAACCCGAGTTGATTCGGCTGGAAGAGGCCAGATAAGCAGTCCATGGTAGACCTACAGCACATCTTGGCGACAAGACGGCGGTAGGTTGTACCTACTGCAATTGGTCTGATGCCACCATCCTTCTTCTTAAGGGCGCAAAGATTGGCCCCATATAAAACGTCAGTAATTCAATTCAATTCAATTCAATTTATTTAAATAAACTTATTGTAACATTACAGATTGAATAATGTCACCGTTAACGCTGCCCGCGAGCATCAGGTTAGCCAGGTCAGTTAAGGCATCAAGCAGCGACTCACCAGCTTCCCCAGAGCCTATGCTAATTAAATCTTTAAGGTGCTGTGGTGTAAGGCCATCCAAGCCGCCGGCGGAGCCACTGTTAAAAGAAAAGACGGCACCGCGGACAGTGTCAGCAGTAACGGTGAGAGCAGAGGCGGAGTCCGAAAAATTTGGAGCATCAGGGAGCGAGAGGTTCGTTGAAGGTAGTGGATGCTTGCTGCGGAGTGCGGATAGGGTGTCAGGAGTATCGGGGGCGATGGCGTCGTTGGAAAACAGGAGGCGGGCGGCACCCTTTATGTCGCCATCGCTTATTTTGCTTTCTATGACTTTAAAAATATTATTTCTGTTAATTGCGTTATGGTTATAGGTAGAGTTCATGTCCTGAAATAATAAATAATTTGAAGCAGTAAAGGAAAACATTGTGAGCAAACCTGCATAAGAAGGAATTCTTAGGCGCATGTGAAGTCCACCAACCCGCACTGGGCTAGCGCGGTGAACTATACTATAAGCCCGTAAGCGCTTGTTAAGAGTTATTTTTTGTTTGTTTTTGATGACGGAAATACACTAGCATAGGTGAATGACTCTAGATCTGATAAAAGTCCAAGATTAGAAATCGGAAGATACAGACAATTCCCTGACGTATAATATGTGAGAGATAAACAAACTATATAAGAGACTAATTTATAGAAATATCTTCGCCCGCGTAGAAAAGTTTTTCTCGTATACATTGTGAACAGCGCCATCTATGTATGCGTTTTATTACTTAGCGGACGCCCCGCGACTTTATCCGCGTTAAAAGGTATCCTATATGTATTCCAGGATATAAACTATCACTGTACCGAGTTTCATGAAAATCTGTTCGGTAGTTTTTGCGTGAAAGAGTAACAAACATACATCACATCCTTATAAACTTTCGCCTTTATAATATTAGTATGATATCATGATGGATCAATACATCACTAATTGGCTACTTAACCCTTTATAAGGCCCCAGTTATACAGATATGCTACGTGAAAGTTAAATACACTACCATGTTTGTAATGCATTGGGGAACACATCTACGGCAAAAAAAAAAAACTTTAAGAAAAAAATATGACGTGGTCATTAGATGCACTCAGCCTGTTAGTGCACTTGAGTTTTCAGATGATCTGTTTCCAATACACCTATTCATTGACATTGAATGAATGAGGAAAGAAAGCCTGATATATTCGCTATATAATACCATTATAGTTAAATAAAAAAAGAGTATGGTCTTCTCCGTAAATGTTTATTAAATAAGTGGTATCCAAATCGCCTCTGCCTTAAAAAGGGTTAAATAAACTCTGACTACCGCTGCCTGATGGGCGTAGAAATTTAATAGGGGTAATGCTAACTATCTCTCAAACACACTATGAATTCTTTATCTTTAAAATGGTTATGACCATTGCTAATGTTAACTACCATAAAGTTAACAGCAGGGCACGAAATTATTCAGAAATTTAAGAGATCACTTAAACATTATGCGCTTTGTCAAATGCTATTTCCTTCCTCACGATGTTTTCCTTCACTAAATTCCATAGCATTTTATAGAACCGTACGAGTAGGTATTTAAGTTCCGAGAAAATCATTGATACGGGCCGGGATTTGAAAACATTGACCACCTCCTCAACCTCGACAATTATATCAATGTCTATGGGAATAATCACATAGGTAATTTATCCGTATGTGATATTACACGTGTATTAGATAAAGAAACTATTCGTCAAGAAATTGCCACTTAATAATTCAACGTGAGACGTCGCTTACGCTATTAAGTGGCCAATTTGTTTATTTTCATATTTTATAGGTTGTTAATCACTAAATTGTAGACAGGAACCGAAACGGACAATCTGATTTCTTATTATTACAGAAGACTCAACTATCCTTAGGAATTGATGACTGACTAACCTCACAGATTAATTTTAATTACGTAGGTACGTACCTACTACAATATTTATTGTCATTCTCTTATTGTCCGGATCAGACCTCTGCAACTTAAGGTCTCCTAATATGAAGTAAAGGCATAGGTTAGATTACCTACGTGAAAGTTCAAAATTTCAAGTCCTTTGCGGTTTTACAGTAGGTTAAATCTACTATTTTGTATTCTGTGGTTAAATATTAATTATGTAGGTACTTAGATATAAGTATCCCAGAAAATTGTGATATTGCATTGTGAATGCAGCTTGAAACGACGCTATAAACGCCGATAACGAGACGCAACATTCGGCAAACAAACGCCGCCGCCCGGTGTCTGTTGCCACGTGGTTGTCACGCACCACACACGCCACGCAGCCGGTGCGAGCGAGCATTATATTACACATACATTACAATACAACGAAGCTGCCACGCGTCGCACATGCCACGCATACACGCACGCAGGTGCGTTTCGGCAATTTTATTGCAACGTGAGATATTAATTATTTATTAAATTTTTTATCTGATTAAGCTATTACTTGATCACACGAGATGAGATTCGCCGAATCTGCCAAGACGATTTGCACGCTTTAAAATCGCGGAGACAAAAATGTGTTGAATTGTGAATTCAATTTCAGAATAACAAAATAAACATGTAAGTATTTTGCTTTGCGCATCAATCAAAGGTTGTGATACTACGTAGTTACGTTTCAAGGTTGCTTTTAACTTCGCCGTAGCCAGAGCACCTTCCCTACATAATACACTTTTATTGGACTTGATATTTCCAATTTTCTTTAATTCATTATTATTTTATTAATTCCTTCCGTGAGGAGTGACTTCCCATCCGCCCTTAACCTGTCACCCGCCAATTAAATATTACAATACCTAAGTATTGCATTTTACAATCATGTATTTGATTAAATACCTATCTAGGTATTGTTTGGTATATTTCGTTTTTTAAACATTTAATAGGTGCTTAATTATTTTATATTGTCTATTTTGTTCTAAGTAATATTGTGATTTCCTGTTAATTTTGATTAAAATAATGATTTGATGACAATAACACCGACCGCGACCCACTCCATTCAAAACATCGAAAGCGACAAATATGAAATAGGTACGCATATTATATTTATTTAGGAGTATTTACGTTTAGGGTGAAATTAAATGTTTCCTGTGTGTAGCCTCGTATTAGTAATACTATGGGATCCTCAGGTATGAACCTCCTCTATAAAGACGACTTACTTGACACTAACTCTCCTACTTACTCATTCATGGTAGTGTATTATTCACGTTTCAATAGGCTGCACTTAAGTGCAGTAAGTGGAGTCAAGAGGGTCAGGTGCGCCGGCGCCGCCCGCCGCCCGCCAGCAGCACCGGCGCCTTTGAGGCCGATAAACCCAGATTACCAGTAAATACGAGCTGTGTGAGTCAAACCCATTACAGTTTATGAGAGTAGTAACTTGTGCATACTTAGTAATTTAAGTTAGACTTTTTTTACCTATTCGAGTTTAAATCCGCTACATAGCGGTTTATGTCTTTTAATCTCAATATTCCTGGCACATACTAGGAATATATCCAGGAGCGCCCCACACGTTTGTTGACTGGAATACCCTTTGTTAATTTTTTTTGCTTAGCTGAAATGTGAAATTTCCATTTTGTTTTGTTTTCTAATTCTAGCTTCACCAAACTGGGAAAACCTGTAAATGGCTTTTTGTTAAATGTATGTTGCATAATTTTATAAGCAGTTGGTTTTCTAAAAAAAAAAAAAAAAGCATTATTGTATTGTTTAACTGTTTTTTTGTATGTAATTGTGTGCTAAGTTTTTATGTATTACAATACTGCAATTTTGTATTTTTGAATGATGAAATTTTGATATATATAAAAAAAAAAATTTTGGTTTTAAGCTGAGATGATCTTAATGTAATTGTAACTATTTGACGACAACTTTATCGCCTTGGATGTAATCTGTAATGATAATGTTTGTAAATAAAAATATACAATACAATATACAATATACAATACAATACAATACTATTGTTTGTTGTTACCTAATTTTATTGTATTGTTTGTGGTTACGGCTCATCTATTCAACCGATCTTCGTAAAATTGTGCATACAGACATAACCTGGGACACTGAAGATGAAAAGATGCTATTTTTATTGTGGAAAGTACTGTTGTCGTGGGAGATAAAAATGTATTAATTATATAGGTATGGGGTTCTTGCCAATAAGCCATCTATCTCTCCAAATGTCATATAAACAAAAGTGTTTATTCTTACAATTATACCTGTAGATATTTTGTTACAATAATTATTGTATATACAGTATAGAATGACACGAATAGGTTTTCTTCTTGTTTACTGAATTGTAATAAAATATGGCGTAGGAGTTTGCTACGTCGTAGGTACGTAGTTCGTAGCATGTGAAGATTTAGATGGGCATCCAATCCTCATCATCATCAGCCATTACTAGTCCACTGCTGGACATAGGCCTCCCCCAAGTCTTCAAGGACATAAGTCTCCGCCACTGAACCCAATCCTCGGTTCTCCGCATCCAGTCACTGCCAGCCGCCTTACGCAGGTCGTCGCTCCATATCACCATAATGAGTTTGTTGGTTTGTTCGATCCAACCCGTTTGTCTTTTACTAAAGTTGCTATGCCGTTTAATGCGACAATTATTACAAAGGTTTATAAATAGCCAGATATCCCAGAAGTGCTCAAATAAAGGCATTGTTAGGTTGAAAAAATTCATTATTTTCGATGTCGAAGAACAAAAGTTTTTTCGTTTGAGGAGCAGAATCAATAGGTACGGTCGACCGCACGTCAGTGGAAACAAAACCAGTATAGACTGGCCTCTTGTAGTACTGAAACTCCCTAATAGCTCAAAGTCAAAGTGTTTCCACAGACGTGAGGTCGACTGTACCTGCTATGTATAAGTCCGACCCTTGTAGACATGCTGTATACGTAGTATTTGTACTATTTCTTCCAAATATTTCGCGCTGTACCTATACTTGTTAAGAACTGGTAACGAGTGGGTTTCACTCCCCTTTCAGACAATCTGACCTTCCTGCCTCGTCAATAACATCCTAATTTGCGTAACAAGGTTGAGCATGCTTTCTACCTTGTAGAGAACCTATTATATTATGAAGTCTTACCCTGAAAGGGCTCTTGAGAGCGTGTGTGGGCGCCGTCGCTTAAATTCATTTATGCTCCTATCAAATGGAGTATTGAGTTACTCATGTATGATTCGACTACTGTTCGTGTTTAAAATGTTGATTTGGGCTTAGGGTGTAATGATCCCGTATGAGGTAGGTATACTAAGTGTTGCCCCCGGCATTGCCCACTTGGAATTAGTTTTCTTTCGAGAACATCCACAGCTACCCAGTTTATAAATATTAATATTGTAAATTGTACATTAGCCAATAACATATTTCTAATTTAATTACTTACTGAAAACTATTAGATGCAGTTACTACCTACATAGTTTTATTTAAGTTTAAGTAAATAAAATAAAGTTTCCTCGAAGAAAAGCTCCTTTCTTTCCAGCCTGTAATAAGTAATATGGAGATCGCTGGTAAGATAAAAACGAACAATAAAGTTCAATGTACATGTCAGTCATTGTTAATGTTTGTAAAAGGGATTTGAAGGGAAAAAACATACTATACCTACTCGGTATATATACCTACCTAATCCTACCTAATGATAATATCACAATGTCACAATTTCAAATAATGTATAAACAAAATGATAAAGGGTGGGTAACCTACTTTGCACATACTTTGTAATATATCAGACTGATAAATCAAAGAAACCAAGGTTTATGATTGAACCGGGCGGCCGCATTGTAGAAATTTCCCTGTCAATTTAATATGAAAATTATGTGTCATTAGCCGATTGAACTCCGTCTTGTATTCGTTTGCTGGTGACAGTCGAACTATTTAAAATTCAACGACTTAAACTTATGTTAGTTCGATTCGTATTTAGTATTAAATGTTGGAAGTATGCAGGAGAGTGTGCAATGCATTCAACTAAAGGCTGTTTATTATTTGAAATTGCGATCAGGCAATGGAAATGATGACATGACCAGGCCCTTAGAATTAGTCCTGTCCGCCAAAGTTGTGAGACTCGAAGATGACGGTCCTCATGAAAAAACAGAATTAAAATCATACCATTCGTCGATACGCTAGGATAGCAACTAGGAAAAATAGGTTAATAAAATTAGCAAGTATTAGGAGTAGCCTCATTATTTTAGGAGAGGCCTAATCCAGTCGTGATTCAGGCTGACCTTTATAGGTTATTGATAAGACGCTAACAACTTTTTTTAACGTAAATGAAAAACAACCTATTATCTTAATCCCCTACTCAAATTAACCATAAGCTCAATTTACAGACTATAATTAGTTATAATCTTACAAAAAAAGAGTTTCAACAACCCAATCCAAAAGAGCTACCTATCGACTTGTACCCAGAAGGTTTATATGCGGATTTAGAATTTATTTTTGGGGGTCGCTATTGAGACTTGGAAGTGTCTAAAAAAAGTCCTAACTGGTATTACTAGGTCGAAGGTAAAGGAATAAAATTACATCGTGAGGAAACGTGAAGGAATTCTAAGGCGTATGTGAAGTCCACCAATCCGCACTGGGCTAGGGTGGACTAAATCACTCGTTGAGACGACATAATGTCCCCAGACATACAGAATGCACCATAAAAAGACTAGGGCTAAGACCATAAAAAAATCTTAAAAATTAATCTGCTTATCAACAGCTACCGTCTGTCCGCTAAGGTAAGGTAACAATACTAAGCTAAGGTTGGTAACCTAATAAAAACAAAAAAAATAGCCAGAAATTCAGAAACCTATGTACTTAGTGGAATTGTTGCAGGTGAAATCGAATCGATGTTTACCTGTATAACAAACTGTACATAGTGTTTTTTATGGGGGGAGGTCTCCTAGGACCTCCCTGGATCCGGCCTTGGTTTTAGAGGCTTAGTTGCGTAGCTACCGCGACCGTGGGCGGATGCACCCCCCTAACCTCTCCCCCCTGTTTCCCGGGACTCGGGATGAAGCCACTTGTTGATCGAGAGCTCGGCAAATTAGCGGGAACCAGTAAACAACAAATATCTACGTACATTTTTGCAAAAACAACAGATTAAATCCTGATAAGTACAAGATTTTCGGATTAGTTTTTTTTAGCAGCGCTTGCTAATGACTTGGTTCGAGATTTTTCTGTATTTTCTAGGAACTGTTTAGTTTACCTTCTCAAATGTTTTCACAGAAACAACACAAATCGATACGGAATTTACAATTTAGCACGATTTTTAGTGCAGATAACAGTTTGTATGTACAAATATTAAACCATTTGATAATGTCTTATTTAGTGTTGTTGAGGATATTTGTGGTTTATATTTTTGCTATTTTACACTCAGTGTGGATCTAATACCTATCAACCTGCTTAAAAAATATTTGACAAAAAGTTTCAGAACTCGCTAGTAATTTAGGTAGGTCCTGCCATTGATGAAATCAAAGGAAGAAGATAGCGTACTCTCTTACACATGCACACAAACCAATATTAGCTGAAATCAAAATTGCAGTTGTACAATTTACCCATACATTTTATACGTACATTATTTACGATAAAAAAAACAGTAATACAATAACGAGCGAATGCAAATGGCGTGCAATCAAGCCGTCGCGTCGTCGCACAATAATAATAAACCATTCAGATCGGACATTACGTATGAAGCTAAAATCTATAAAAATTTGTTGGAAATGTTTTTTAATAAATGTGGCTGCAGGGAAGTTAGGTGACATATATACAACATACGAGAAAAACAAAAGTATTAGTAACTACCATTATTATTATTTATTATGTACTTGGTTTTGTCGTATTATTTTCAGTAAATAAGTAACGTATCTTTCTGTTTTGATTTTATCTGAAGGTAATTACAGACAGACTATAAATCCTAGCAAAACTGTCTAAACAAGCTACCGACATCGTCAAATATTCGAATGGGCGACTACGCGACTCTACCAGTATACCTCGAACGGATATTGGACCAACCAATGGATCGATAGCGAAGTTAGAATCAACACGTCCTGCGGCCGGCAACTGTGACCTTGTGTATTGAATATTTTAGTGAATCTTAAGTACCGTGGCAGGAACATCAAGTCTTCTAATGCCAACCTCACCTAGGTGACAGAGGTCACAATTTTTGTTGTATGAATTGTATAATATTTTTATTTATTTATTTTTATTTTATTTTATTTATTATCACAAAATCCACAGCACTTAGAAAATAATAGTTATTAAAGGTTACATTGCTCATACTGCCAATAATAAGGATTTACAATATGCTAATTTTACTCTCAATATACATATTATCATAGACAGTCTGTACGTTTATGAATGTGTGTGCGTGTGTGTGTGCATGTATATGTGTGAGTGTTTGTGGTGATGTTATACGTATGTTATTTAAGATTATAATATATTATATATTTATTTTATTACATATTTTATTAGATATTCGTGCAAAGGATCATTCGTATTGGTAGTATATTCTTTAACTCTGATATAGTAATTCTGTTACATGTTTCCTAAAAGTGTTTTTTCCACAGTTAAATAAATCCACGCTTGCAAATGATTTATTATAAGCCGACTGCATGCGGCAAATAATTGAGTTTTGTGCATAATTAGTATTGAATTGAGTCGATCATAACCGAAATTACTTCACAATCGACGTTTTAAAATGGTATTCTGACTTCCCTTCAAAGCCTACGTTGGTACATTTAGTTATTGTGTTAGACCTAATTCCATTCAAGTTCCAGTGTAAGTACTAAAAACTATACTACGTTTTCTTCTGAATCACCCCCAATGGTCCGGCGGCCTTTATTCTCTACCATTAAAGGTACTGGCAGATGCATTTCAATTTTCTCACTGATAATCTGCCACATAATTTTCCTGTATTTTTCTATGTACTTATTGTGTATATTCCTTGTATGTTATAAATAAAGTGTATTCAATTCAGTCAAACTGTATACGCACAACCAGTCGTATATCAACACGTCTCTGGGCGGGGAATCCCTCGCTCGCCATTGGTCAGCGCCAGAAACAACAGCCGTATATGGAATGCGCTTACGCATATCATGTTACGTTGTATATCCTCGATCAATTTAACCGTATATTAAAGCTTCCTGGCAATATCGTATAGGTGGGTATACGGTTCGGTTCATCATCAGCCTGCACTAGTCCACTGCTGGACATAGGCCTCCCTAAGACGGGTCACTGAACCTGATCTTCAGTTCTCCGCATCCAGCCAGCCGCCTCACGCAGATCGTCGCTCCATCTAGCCGGGGGGCGTTCCACACTAAGCTTGCCCAGGCATGGTCTCCACTCGAGAACTCGTCTACCCCAGCGATTACGGTCAAGTTAGACTTTAAGAACCCTAAGCAAAGCACAGAAGACATAATAGTGTTAGGTACTACCGTAAAGAAGCGTCAGTTCCGAACAATGCTAACCTGCCAAATGTGTTCAGCGCATGCGAAATTGAGCTCTATAAGCAAGAGCCCCCATCATAATGAGCGTTCGGGCGCTTATAAAATTTCGGTGCCGTTTTTCAATAATAACAAACGCTCCGTCAATGTAAACCAGTCGACTGCAACGGAAGCAATAGTGATTATCGGTTCGGCTTTACGCCAAATAACGTAAACTTGACTCTTGGTTTACGTCGGACAGCGTAAAAGTTTACGCGGAGTCGATGGCTTGGGTGGTTTCGGATATGGGTAGCATCGCGGGTAGAAAGTAGAAACTATGTATTGAAATAATCTGTGCTACGGAGTAGAATTAAATTTCTGACTGACTTTTCAGTCAGGAATTTATTCTGACAAAAAAAAAAATTATATTAAATATGTATTTCAAAATAATATACCTATAGGTAATCCAATAATAAATATAGAATACATAAAAGACTTTAGCCTCCAACCCATCTGTCTGTTTGCCGAATACTCCAGAGCCGCTGAGCAGTTTTTGATACAATTTTTACGATTTATGTACGGTCTTTCGAGAAAGGATTTTGTGTATAAATCATCAACCAGTGACGCCAGGAAGCCAGGCTCGACTAAGCATTTTAGTGAAACAAATCGACGAGGGATAATTACTATAGAATGACGGGGTAGAATCTTCCGGTTTTGGGGTAAATTAATAATGAATAATTAACCTTAACATACCTACCTACCTTACCTTATACCTACTTGTATAAGTAGTTTATGAGTCAAGTCACTGTACCGCACGCTGCTGAGAAAAAACAAATGCACCGCGGCTGCCGTGTAAACAAACACGCGCGGGCGCAGAATCACAATGAAAAGTGGCAGATATGACAATAGGTATAAAGTATGTTAGGTATATGTGTCCATAGAGAGCGTCAGTGGCCTCGGGGATAAGACGCGACCTATCATATCGAAAGGTCCGAGGCTCGATACCCGGCTGGGCCATGTACCAATGGGTTTTTTCTCGAAACCTAATTACATGTACTGACTGCTCTCAAACGGTGAAGGAAAACATCGTGAGGAAACCTGCATACGCCGAAGAAGAAATTCTTAGGCGCATGTGAAGTCCACCAACCCGCACTGGGCTAGCGTGGTGGACTATAGCCCGCACGCCCCCGTTGAGGGGGTAGGCCTGAGCCCCAGCAGTGGGGAGATTAATAGGCTGTTGATGATGATGTGTCCATTGCTGCAATTAATTATAAGGTAAGATAGGGATACGAACGGGGAATAGGAAGGACAATAATTATGGACATGTCTACTATGGTAAATTTTACTATTATGGAAAATTTTCGCTTTTCCTGGTTTGGCAATAGAAACTACATATATTATTTTTCCCGGATGCTCTCTATCGTTAAAGTCACTCGGACAAATTCGACCACGTTTTCTAACTAGTCCACTTTCACATACCGACCCTGTTCAGGCAAAACGTCGTAAGCGACAAAATATCATAATAAATATAATATCCATATTTGCGTTGGTTAACGCAAATATGGATTTGAGAGTCCAAGCGTGAAATTAATTTTGTGTGTCGCTTATATGATATTTTGTCTGAACACGTCATCGTAATAATAATCTAGACAAAAAGTAACATTTTGTGATTTTAAAATTTTTTAGATAATTTTGAGTACTTAATGATTTTGAAAATCAGTCAGTCTTTACATTTTCGGGTTGCTTATTAATCTTCCTTGAGCTAGATAGAGTCCGACTGAAACGAGTTTCAGGAAGTAGGCAGAAAATCATGCGAACATTAAACAGTGAATTGCCATGGCGAGTTGTCATAATCTTTGTCGAAACGTGAGCCAAACTCTCGTGGAGGGCGGGCGGCGGCGGAGGGGGGCGACGCGCCCCGTATATGGCCTGCGCTGGCGCAGCTACCGTACAGTCGCGCGCAAAACACCACAATTTGTGTTTACTAGTTTTACATACAGGTTGTCTTTATTTTGAAAATAAATCTGATTGATAATCTGCGGTGTCATGATGAAACAGTATCAGATGCGTGCTGCCCCGATTATTTAATAGATTTTTCAAAACTGTGACACATATTTGCAGAGTAAATCCAGTGATTAAATGCGGAGAGGAATTGTGCTAAAACTAGACCATTTAAAAGTTGCTTTTTCCTTCTTCACAGCTTACACACACACAAATTACGTCACACGTTAAATGGGGAGGGAGGGGTCGACATCGTATGACAAGGGGCGTCATAATAAGCTTCGTGACGTCACATCTATTTATCGTTAAGTTGATTTAGTTGTATGTTGTTTTAATACAATAGAAAAATTGCAAAATATTTGACGTCACAACTCCTGTGACCAGGAGGCCCCTCTCCAAAAATCATGAAATTCGTGGTATATAATTTATGGATATCCCCCCCCCCATAAAACTGTACACCCTGTATGACTGTTCAAGGAACTTTCTGAACGACTGTACTCTGGGGCGCCGGCTGTTGTCGGGTGCGCACGCGACGTCGCCCCGCCCACCGGCCTTTGTGTGCGTGCGACGTGACGCCATCCAGTCTCACACACTCGCACGCCGCCCGCCGCTCTCCCCCACTGCCCGCCGCCGCCACCCGCCCGCCGCCGCTGCCGCAGCGCCGCGCTCTTGGCAGATCCAGCTGAAATGAAAACCGACACGTTCGGAAAACAAATAAGGTCGTTCTGAGAAGTGTCCGGGCAGATTTCCTTGCAGTGTTAGAAACGTCGTTATTGAATAATTTGTTATGAGTAATGCGAAACAGAGTTTAAATTCAAAGAAGTCATAGGTACTCATAGTCATTAAACCTCCTCGTAGTGCAATAAAAATATAATTATTATAACGCATATCGAGGTTTCCAGATTCGTGGTCCGTTATTCGGTAAATTATCAAAAATTTCGTTCGTACATTTCCTGAAAGTTTTCGGATCGTTATAAAAAAGTAAGATTCAAAAAACATTTTTTCTCAATTTGTCAATGTTGTTACCTACTAAGAATACAAGGGCACTTTTGATTTTCACTCATGCCTTATTGGACCACAACCGCTGTCTAAACTCACTTACGGCTGTCTCCCTGCGCCATAATAAAGCTACAAACTAAATTTCCAACCTAATTCATTAGACGAACTCCACAGTTCTAGTAGGAAGACGACTACAGTATGTAGGTCGAGTAACTGGCTCCATGCCAGCCAGTTAGTCACCCGGTGTGTGGCCAATGCGTGACGGTATTGCTAAAGGTTACGTCCGATATACTTGTTTTTTTTTCAGAATCTCTCACCCATAATTTTGAGGGTAACGCTTATTTTATTAGTTGTATCTATCTTCATGTGTGTGTGGGTGAGTGTGGTCATTTGGGAATAAACCTCCCGTAGTTTGGGCGAGGCGTAGACCTTAGGGGAGCTTATTAACTGGGGTCAGGTGGGGTAAGAGTGCCTCTTAGACCAGACCAAAGCAGACTAGACGAATATAGAGATTAACTCTGGTTTGTTAGTTCTGGTCTTCTAGTTCTTCTTTCCCCTATGTGTTGTTGATGGAATGAAGTTTTAAAAACGAGGTGTAAAAACATTTTTCCGAAACAGCCTACAAATGCCCGTTAGTTTGAACGATGTTTTTGTATGTTAATGGCATAGAAAAGCCAACATTATAGAAATCGTATAAGTATGCCGTTAAATTAGTCATTCGTTATCATCAAAAGTCGGCTGAAATATTGTTTCCAGCCGACTTTTGATGTTGTGACTGCTAGTTTTGCTCATTTTTAACTAGCAGTCAAGACATCAAAAGTCGACTTTTGTGTCGACTTTAGTGCCGATGATAACGAATGACTAATTTAACGGCATACTTACGATTTCTTTAATGTTGACTTTTCTATTTATGTATACTTCTCTGTCCATTTATAATATTTGAAAGTCATCATCAGTCTATAGTTCATTTCTGGGACAACTCTCAGGGCAATTTTAAACGTAGCTCTCTCCATAGCCCAAGTCTACCCCCCAGTAAGTTAGAATTTTGTGAAGATAAGGCTAGTGATTTGCAATGTTTCAGCTGATGATTTCAACTTTCAATTACATCCAAATTCTCGACTGCTTTATAAGGTAGGTACACAACAGGTTGGGAAATAATATAACTTGGGGATTATCTAAATATTGTTACTTTAAAAGCAAACTGAAGTTTAGAAGGTTAACAATCATTGAGAACGAAAAAGGATGAGTTAGGAGGAGATTATTGGGGGGTCCTCCCCATTGAAATTAAACTTATTCCAAAGTCAGTATTAAACTAGATTGTGGTATTATTGATTGAAAAATAGAAACAGAAACTGTTCTACATCGCTTCAAAAAAGACACTTGCCAAACTCATAATTCTCCATACAATAATTCTGTCAAAGAGCTGAGGTGTGAAGATTTGCACCTGATTTACGATATAATGTATAATCTGAAAAATGTACAAGGATCATCCTCGAAGTGAATCATATCCAAAATGCCCAAATTAAATAATCCCCAAACTGAATTATTATTATGATCCAAACTTAATAATGCCCAAACAGAAAATGTGTTCATCTTGCATAAGAGAAGAAAAATCAATTGATTTAACAGAAAAAATATATTTTCGTCTGTCTTTCATTGATGAAGGTCGCGGGGCCCAGCTGGATGAAGTGGGCGCGGGACCGGTCGCCGTGGAGATCCTTGGGGGAGGCCTTTGTCGAGCAGTGGGCGTATTTCGGCTGATATAATGATGATGACGATGATCTTGCACAGCGCGTCCATGGTGCTTATAAGTCGATGCTGTTCTCCCACCCGCAGACATCATCACTTCATCAACGAGTTGTTGATCGGCTCCCGAACGATTGGGGTCACTAAAGCACGTCTGCTGCTCGTCCGTCACGACCGGCGAAATGCTTTCCGCAAATAATTAGATAAATATTTAACACGTGCTGCTACCATTGGAACTCACTCGCTTCTCACCTTGCAGCACTTGAAGAAAGAAACTTATTTGGTGCAGGGTTCGCAGGATGGATCTCTGCCGCCAAATGCTAGTGTTTCTGAGTTCCGTTTTGAAGGGTAGTAGCTATGTAATTACAGGCACACGAGGCATTCAAATCAAATCATTTTATTGCATTCCACAATGTAAATAACTTAAATAATAGATCATTAAGCTATAGACACAACAACTTAGGAGAGAGGAGAACAACTGGAATTGATTGGCTTGTGGGTATATGTATGCATTTCTTAATTATATAATTATTTACGGGTCTTACATACGAAATAGTTTTATTTTCACGAGCTGCTCGTGACCACGGCCAGTGTAACCTGGTAGAAACGTCGGGCAAGGTAAATAAAACTATTTTGTGTGTAAGACCCGTAAATAATTATATAACTAGTAGTTCCGTGAGAACAGTAGACCTCGCCAGCCTTTATAAACCAAACCTAAAAGAAACCAACAAAAGTCAACTTTGGAAACAGAAAAAGTACCTACTAAAGTGACAAAAATTAGCACTTTAAAGCTTAATATTTCGCAAACGGATCCCTGAATCGAAAAATGTTTATCACACACCCGCGATATTTTTGAAAGACCCATCCAACGATACCCCACACCATGGATATCACGCGGAAAAAAATAATTTTCCATTTTACGTATGCAGTTCTATGAACATAATTTATTTTTTCAACTTTCTTAAGTCGATCCACTATTACTCAAAAACTAATAGAACCTACTTAGCCGTAATAGTTTTCCTTGTAACTACGTTATATATGCTACTGCTATGAATTTTTTTCACATTTCCAGAAGCAACCGTTTAGCTGGCAGGGGGGGGGGACACGTGACTCTAACAAAAATTACCGCTTTAAAGCTTAATATTTCGCCAACGGATCCCTGAATCGAAAAAATGGTATTCACACACCAGCAATATTTTTGAAAGACCTATCCAACGATATCCCACACTATAGGATTCACAAGAAAAATAAAGTTCACTCCCACTTTGCGAGTATGGTAGGTACTCTAAAAAAAATGTTTTTCAAAATTTTATTCTACTCATTTTGTAGGTTTAATTAATTTATACATATGCCAAATTTTCGTCAAAATCGGTTGAAAAATGCGACCTGTAGAGAATTACAGACAGACAGACAGACAGACAGACAGCCGGACAAGAGCATTTTTGGCCAGTCTCGAAACGTAGACGCTTCGCTCGCTTCGCTCGCTCGGTCAATTATGAATACAAAGCGCGAAAGTCTAAAATGTACTATTGCATTTCTTAACCAATAAAAGTTTATTTTTTTAAAAATATTTTATCATTGTTTCTATTTTCATTATTCTAGTAGGTTATTGTTTGCCGAAATGGCTTTACGCGTGTAGCTGTAATCTGGAAGTTAGTAACATTAGCCTGTTATGTCTTTAAAAAGGGTAGCTTGTAGGTTTGCATTCTAGTCGCCAAGGTGGCAATGGTCTTACTTTTTTAGCCCTCATAAAAATTATGTGGTTAAATTGCCAGTCTTAAATTAAGAAGCGAAAATTTTATGAGATGTAAGAAATCTACATAGTAACCCCGTCAGCTGATTTATGAAGAATGCAGCTAACTTCACGTCGATAGCTACTGAATGTAATCTAGAATGCCTCCGAGCTTCTGTATTAGTTTAGAGTTATAAAGTAGTGCTAAATTGTAATGAATGAGTATCAACATACTAAATGTATATTAATATATTTTTATCAGTCCACGAATCATATTTTAGGTGTTTTGCCTGGAAACCAGGTGTAAATCATTTTTTCCGGTGCGGCGCTTTCACTCACTTCGATGTCCTGGAATTTAGAAGGCGAGTGAATAAATTTTGCATACCAATGGAGCATGGTAAGGTGAAAATTAGTTTTAGGGAAACATTATAAAATTTACGCCCACAAGTTTGTTTCTTGGCAGAGGAAACATAAATATTATTGCCGAAACACTCGTAGGTGTGACAAATAATTTGTCACTAATTTGAATATATGCTAGGAATAAATCTATATGCCTCTAAAATAATCGAACTTTAGGTAACGATCACTAGATAAAAAACTGGGACTTGAAAAAAACGTTCCTCAAAAACCTCTTAAAACAATAGAGTTGCATTAGAATCTGTCAAGCTATTCTCGAGTTAGAAACATGAAAACACAATGTAACTTTGCGTTTTATGAATATTATAATAGTGATTTTGAATAATATGAGTATAATATAAACATCATTAGCGACCATAAGATAAGTGCCTGGAGATCTGGCCGAAAGCCAGATGAAAGATCTAGTCATGAAAATGCGTTCGTGCGTATGTCGGTGTTGATCTTATATCGATTGAAAAAAAGAAGACTCGACTTCAATCTGTATAAGAGATACTAGATGTTTCCTTTCCTCGGACTCTACATTGTTCTAAACTTCAATCATAAGCCCAATATTGGATTTAGTAGGCCTCTGAAAAATTAAGAGAGGTATGGAAAGGCAGACTTTAAAGTGCGTTTTACAAAAATAACGTGATTTAGTTTCTATTTAATTAAAATAATTGCAAATTAATTATGTGCAATAAATAATATTTATTTATTTATTTTATTGTTTCTTATGAGACTATTTTATAGGCCCTGATCTAAATCCATATAATATCGCATATCAATCCTCATGGACTCAGATCAAATTAAAATATTCAATCTCTTTTTAAGCAGTATCTTTTGTATTACTTTTGTATACATTGTATTACTTTCCTTTTTAAAGAAAGTGACTTATGGAATCCCTGAGTTAATGAGTGTTCGAATATCCTACTTCACCTACTGCTGGCGCCAGAATCACGTAAAAAGCATTACCGCAAATTGCGTTACCGCAGTTAACATTATCTGACCGGCCGATAAACATTTTTCAGTGGCGCGTACGCATGTGATGTGACACGGGGCTAGACGAGGCGATCCGCCTGTTGCTGTTGGCGTGTCGCCAGAATACACACCACCGCGGTTCGTCACGACGACCGACCGCTCCAATGTCCTCTTAACAATTTTGGCCGTAAATTTTGGTAGAAGGGAATGTTCGCGGATTAGTTATGTGTATTTAATTGTCAGATACTTTTATTGTATATTTGCAGTGGGTCATAGCGGTGGGACCAGGGTAGCGAACGATCTAAACTTGTGTGAAGCTAGCGCAGTACCTAATAAAATAGTAGGGTATACTGAAAAGATAACGCAGTGACGGTTTTCTGGATCTAGGATTTTATCTACGTACCTCATCCAGCCTCTATTTCAACTATAAGTCATCGTAAACAACGAGTTCCAAGAAAAATATCCCTTTAGAAATGTCTAAAGTTGTGCGTGCGTAAATATTAAGTAATCATACTGAGACTAATAGTAAATAAAAATCACTTACCTAATAAAAAAACATCATTTTAATGTTTTCTTTATACAACCAAAGGCAGCGGTTTGAGTTCCGCGTTGATGCCAGCCAAGGTTTCCTCTGGTCCAAAAAAAACATGAAATCAACCACCAATTATTAATTATGTCCCTCGAACTACCCCCACAACAACGACGTATGGGCGATAGTACACCAACCTAGCACGTGTGCCTTAGAATTCCGTAGATTCCTATATGATATACATATATTATAGGTACCTACTTTTGAATAGGAATTACTTAATCTTTGCATTCCCTCATTCAGTATTTATTTCATGAAACACACAGCTTGCAGTATTGAAAAGAAGAATATGCTAGCGACGACGACGGCTGCGCACGCGCCTCTCTGACGCATATCAAAGATGCGCGACGGACGGCCATTTTTTTCCACTGTACGCTCCCGATTTGGCGTCTTGCCAGAGACGCCGCCTGGCACCCTGCCAGCAGCCATATCACCCCCTCCCAGGTCTTGGAAGGTGGCGATGGGGATTTCGAATCGAAATCGAAATTGTAGCGAAGAAATTTAGCTAAAGAAAATGATCTTTAGAACCTACTTAAACGTGAATTGATCCAACAAGCGCTCGGATCTCGATGTTCCCTTTCATCCCGGAAACCTCTCAAATGCTAGTCGTTTCGTTCGTACTTTGTAAAGGAAAAACTTCAATGCGCGTCTCAAGCTGTGTTGAATGTTACAACATTTCGAACATGACACCTAACTCATAAAGATTTTCATAGTGTTCAATATAAATGACTAAATCTAAAGCTCCAGGTAACATGTAATACAATGTGTTCTTATACATTCTTTAAGAAGTCCTCGTAGGTTTATGTATGTATCAGAACAAAAACCTGCCTTGTTTTTCTAAAGTTTATTATTAATCATTGTTACTACAAGTCGATCATACATGTATTATATAATTGTTTTCCTTAAAGTATGTAAGTAAGATGGAAAGTTAATACGGTTCTAGTTTCAAAATAGGGTGCCCTGTATAGTATACTATAGGAAATAGCAAATGCGCACAGACAGAGAGAAGAGCATGTCAATTCATTTTCAATTTAATTATTATTGACCAAAGAAGAATACGTTTTCGAATTTCGATAGCCATCGGTCCGTGTACTGCCCGTCAGAGCTTACGCGATCAACGAACTAAGGACATGGCTGAAACGCATTCCTAGCTTATTGGCGCACACTAGATGCTCTCAAACTTTACACCTTACAACCAAGGTTTAAATATAATTTCTTAGTTGTCGTTTACATCGTTTGAGGAACATTAGGTTTGTAAACCCATAGGTTTAGGCTCCGATACGATAAAAAAGAGATCGGATTTTAAACTTATAACTTATAAGTCAGATTTTATGATAACACCGTTCGATCATAATTTAAATCTATTGCCAACAGGAAAAATATAACTCCTGAAAACGTGTAGATGTAGTTATACTAAAATATTACCGGGATTTGCTATAAGAGCCATTGCCAGCGACTTGCACTGGAGTGGGACCTACGACCTAAAATAAGTGGTCGCGGAAGCGGATGGATGCAGAGGACGGGGGACCGGGATGGCTTGGGAAGGCCTTTGTTCAGAAGTAGACGTCGATGGGTTGATAATGTGATGAAAAAACCGCTGGCCACCCGGCAAATTTTTGTTGATTAAGTCAATAGTGTAATATAAAAATACCCTGACAGACTGTCAGTCTGATATTTTAGTAAACATAAATATTAATAGATTTTTGAGGGGTTTAAGAGATGCAACAGTTTGAGAACCTTAGCCGAGAGTTTACGATTAGACGAACGCAAAGTTTGCGCCTGGGTTGTTGAGTTATCAAAACAGATTTACTGTCGTATACGATCGGTGTACTCAGTGAATACACTTGTTATAGTCGATTGAAAAAGGTTTCGATTGCGTTATGGTGTCGGTTACAATGTACTTGTGCTTCATTTGATGGATCTATTGCTATCGCCATAGTAATGTTGGTGGAGGTATTAATGCATACTCAACTGCTTTCATTACATACCTATAGAAGTTTACAATTAGGTAAACAAATATCCATTAATAATAATAATAATGTTTGGAAAAATTTGACAACATTGAACCACGATACTTGACAGCATATATAAGAAATCATAGATCCCAGGTCGTACGGTCGACCGCACGTAAGTGAAAACAATACCAGTATAAACTGGTCTCTCTTGGTATTGAAACTCCGTAATAGGCTAGGTCAGCTCAAATGTTTCCACTTTCCATACAAAACTTAACATTTACTGACGCCGCAAGTGAATTGAGAACCGTTTTGTGTGATATTGGCGCGCAATATTTGTTTGTACCGGTGTACATTGAGCGGCGCGTGACCTTTAAACAAAACACGCTTGTGTGTACCCAGCTTTACAGAATATTGCTTGCTTGAATTGAATAAATCAAGAAAGAAGAGGCACAATAAAAATTGAATTTTACTGTGCCTCTTTTTTATTGCTACGGGGGCAACAAGCAGGCGGGCCTCCTGATGTTAAGAGGTCACCGCCGCCTATAGACACCTGCAACACCCGGGGGGTGCTGGTGCGTTGCCGGCCAAGGTTGAAGAGCTCTTTTGACTCTCTTCTTGAAGGACCCCATGTCGTAGCGCTGTGGAAAAGCGTCAGAGGGAAGGTCATTCCACATTTTGCACGTGCGCAGCAGAAAAGAACGCGAGTAGCGCACAGTGCTGGTCCGCCAGGGTCCGTCATGCTGGTCTTGTTTCTTGAGCTCCAGTAATTAATCCAAACTGAAAGTACATAATTACCAAGTTTTTTTATTGCACTTGGTCTATGTATCGGAAGGTGTTTATTACGTAATTTTTTATCGGCCACCTAAATCTAATTTGGATCCTATTGGTCCACGGAAGTTCTTTCTATTGTTCTTTAAGAAGGGTTAAAATCGATGATTTTGATTTCAGCTCTTGTATATAAGAGAATTCCAATTAAATTTTCTACAATATTTGCTTTCAAAAGGTCTTTGTTACCAGGAAATTACAAGTCAATCCGAAGTTACTGCCCTTGTATGAGTCTTTGTAAAACGGAAATTACAAGTCATAGTCAGATCAGAAGTTACTTTTTCATTTATTTGTTAACACATTGAATAAACTCTATATACAATATATGGGTAATAAACTCAAAAACTAAGGAATTACACTTATTAGAAAGTGCGAAATCATTAACCCAGTGATAACAAAAAAAATGTTTTGCAAGGGAAATGATAGAAGCGAAAATAATTAGTAAGAAGCAATCTTGAACAAGACCATTTAAAAAAATTAACTACCTAGAAATTACCAATTGGTGTACCAACTTTTAAAATCTAGAGAAATCTATTTTCACGTTTATTAATTCTCAAACGTTATCAGTGAAATCAGTGTATCGTGATTCTACTGTTACATATCCTGGATCCCAGGACTACCATCTCCACAGGGGCGTACAGGCTGTAGTCAGTGCGAGTTGGTGGACTTCACATGCGCCTATGAATTCCTTCTTCAGCGTATGAAGATGCGTATAAAAACGCGATTTTTTTGCACCAATACAAAACGCGCTTCACTGGTTCAACGGTTTATTCCCATCTCGTCCCCTTCCCATCCCAAGAATGTATATCTACTAAAGAGTCTCATCTCTTTCTTTGCAAGAAAAAGTTACATTACCACGATTGTGTACAGTAGGTACACGGATCGAGTAAGTACCATGTGAGTCACGCCCGCTCGTCGCAACTGAGACGCAGCTGCCAAAGGATCTCAAATTCTCGACTTACTTTGCACACGGCATCGCACGTGCTGCCTTGGCTATCAAAAACAATATAACTCACCTTTTTACTTCATGCCAAAATCAACATTTTTACATTCATCTAAAAGACTGTTTCCATGACCAAAATCTGACAGACGATTTCCGTTGTGGTTTTTACTCACATTTCATAAGTTCACTGCCAGGGGGCCAATCGCGCTAATTCTGAACGATACTACCAAATCCAAGCATCCACACGTTTGGCAAACCTTTCTACAAACGGAAACGTGTGGAGCGTTAAACGTATGATTTGCGTTTGTAAAGGTTTGCCAAACGTATGCATGCGTTTTTGTTTATGGTTTGGATTTGGTAATATCATTCAGAATTAGCGCGATTGGCCTCTGATCTCCCCCGGAAATATTGGGAGGTTTATGATCCTAATACACAAGGACAGGCGAGTGGTGATCGCAGCCTGTCAGAAGCTGGCTGATTATCAGCTGGATTTATCGAGTTATTCCCAGCTTACAACTTAGCCATCCGCCCCAGGTGGATATTGGGAATTTTATTTGGCATCTCCAACATACCTCAGGTTGGATAATGGGTATATAGGTAAAAGCTGTTATTTTTGTTCCCATTTTTCAACCTATACGTTTAGTCACCAACAAAAAAGAAAGCAATACATTTTTTCATATAAAGCCATTTTTTCAAAAAATACAATTTACTTCTCAGATTAAAAAGTTGCTTTGTGACTGTATTCCATTATTGGCAGAGGTAGAAACTATTATCTAATCTGTGGCAGAGTAGAACAAAAACAAAACAAAATTTGTAAAAGTTGATTCCCATTAACCATCTGAGGTATGGTTGGTTGGTTGGAAGGTGGCACATAAAAGACCTGAGGTGGACGCTAGATGGGATAATTCGATTTATCCGACAATTTAAGAATCTTATAATTTTTATGGGAATGCAACATCCACATGACAGCAGGGGTCCTGTAAGTGGTACTGTTCCGGAAATTTAACAGAACGTACAACCGCTTGTCTCTAAAGTCTTAGGGTACGTACCCATTAGGGAATTAGTCGTCGGTGTCGCCCTCACTTGAAGTTAATCTTATTTATGATCTCCTTGCGCACACGCAGCTGCCGCACTCTCTCCCTCTCTCACAGCTGCCCTCTCTAAAATCTACATAAATTAACAAAATTAATGGAACTCTGTGATAGTAATGCGAATTTTAAGTCTTCAGGGAATTATCATCAACCAGCTTGTTAGTAAGATGGCTTACAATCACTTACTTCCTAAGTTATGTGTTCCTAGGCAGCTTTATATGCCACGATACTAATATTACGAAATGTACGAAAACGTATTGTATAGGACATAGGTAGATGGAAAATTCTTGCATTTGTAGTAGTGTCATCATGCTAGCCTTTTAGCATCCACTGTTGGACATAGGCCTTCCCCAACGAACGCCATCACACCCGGTCCTCCGCTCTCCGCATCCAGCCGCTTCCGGCCACCTTCTTTAGGTCGTCGGTCCACCTGGCGCAGGGGCGTCCCACGCTGCGCGTACCGGTCCACGGTCACCACTCCAGAACTCGTCTGCCCCAACGGCCGTCGGCTCTGCGACAGATGTGACATGCCCATTGCCACTTCAGTTTGCTAATCCTTTCGGCTATGTCGGTAACCTTAGTTCTCCGTCGGATCTCCTCATTACGGATCATGTCCTTCAAAGAAACTCCGAGCATAGCTCGCTGAGCGTCCTTCAACTTGTGGATCAGGCCCACCGTCTATGTCCACGTTTCTGCGCCGTAGGTCATACATTATTATGGGAGTGTTTTTTGATTTCGATGCGCTATTTCAATAATATGCTAGAATTTTCATATCTATAATATCGTCTATACCTACTTAAATAGTCGTTAACCGGCACCTCTACCTATTGAATAATATTATCTTAAATTTACTCAGAGATAGATAAGAGAAATAATAGATAGATAGAGATATTTATCTACAAGATAGATTGCAGCTGTGGTAGTTCGTACATCGGCCAGACTAAACGCACGATCGCGGAAAGGGTCAAAGTACATATCGCAGCTGTAAAAAACTGCCAGACGTATAAGTCAGCCATTGCGGACCACGTCTTTAATGCTGGGACTGACCACTGGATTGAGCTCCACCAACCTAAAATCCTGTCCACCGATCGCCACTACTATCCGCGGATAGTGCGAGAAGCTATTGAAATCAAGAAATTCAAAAATTTCAATAGGGAAGATGGTTTTAAATTGTCACCGTCGTGGAATCCAGTGATCGATAAACTTAAATCTCGTGACTTATCGTCGAATACACCCGCGGATACCGTGAGTGTTGTGTGCCGGGACTTTCCAATAATACAAGATTAGCAGAGGGTAGTTTCAGAAACTACTCACAGCGATTAACACTGACAGCTCGCCTCTCCAGTCAGCTCGTGACCACGGCCAGTGTAACCTGGTCGAAACGTCGGGCAAGGTAAATAAAACTATTTCGTGTGTAAGACCCGTAAATAATTATATAATTATTCAGAGAACTTTCATTTTTCCGCTAAAATGTAGCCATTATCAAATAATACACAGAACAGGACGTTTTTCCTTCGGTCTTGAAATGAACAAATGTACTAATGAACAGAGAGAGATAACAAACCTTTTCGACTGATGGAATTTTTATTTTTGCCAGTAATAAAAAAAGGTTTCTAAACAAACTGTCGGAAACGATTACCGTCGAAACGGGTAATGGAAGAAAGTTTTCCTGTAACTGTTTCCGGTAACTGCAAACATCGATCGAGCAGTCTCCTGAAAGGGCGCAGTGTCAAAAACACTCGCTGCCCTCCTACACGAGCTTCCATGAAACAACCAGGTGTGTGTTCATAACATTGTAAGTAGTTTTCCTTTAATAAAACTGACAAAGGATAATTTATTGAACTACCTACAACCTACGACGTACAAGTTTTTGCACAACTAAGTTAAATAAAATTCAATAAAATTCAAATTCAACACCGAAAGTACTATTTTATCGACTTCCGAAACTAAAGAAAATTAAAAGTAGAGGTAAACAACAGACGGTCTTATCGCTAAAGAGCGACCTCTTCCAATTAACAAAATTATGTCACAAACAGAACAGTATACAGTATATTAAGGAAATTGTTATTTAAAAATCAGTTCCGGGTACTTTTCTAACCATTTACCAATGGTAGATTTCTTATTTCCAGACATTTTCAATTTGTAGTCGAAGGAAATTGTCAACGACAGTAGTGATTGGCAATCAAAGGTTATCAGATTAATGGCCAGCACCTACATAACATGATAAGTTACCGTAAATTCAAAAGTGCCACGATAATTCCGGTCTCTGACTATCACTTTTTAATCGACTTCAAAAAGGACTCGTCCTTTCGATTCTCAATTCGACTGTATTTTTTTGTGTATGTTACGCGATATATTCACCGATTGTGAACCGATTTGAATGCTTATGTTTTTATTGATGGGTGATCCCATTTCAATTGGATTAAAATATTTCAACTCTAAGGGTGGAAAATTGGGGATGAATAAGTCGGTTTTATATTTGTTGTAAAAGTTTCTGTTATTTTATGTGCCCATTTTCCCGAATGCTAAAAACCAAAGGTGTTGAAGCCCTGATAACTCCAATGAAATGCCTCATATTATACCCCTAATTACATCTCATAAACCCTCTAAAGACCCTCCGAGGAAAGTCGCATAAAATCTTTAATTTGAGTAAGTGCGTAAGTGAATTTCAGTAAGTCAACATCAACAGCCTATTAATCTCCCCACTGCTGGGACTCAGGCCTACCCTATCAACGAAGGCGTTCGGGCTATAGTCCACCACGCTAGCCCAGTGCGGGTTGGTGGACTTCACATGCGCCTAAGAATTTCTTCTTCGACGTATGCAGGTTTCCTCACGATGTTTTCCTTCACCGTTTGAGAGCAGTCAGTACATGTACTTAAGTTTCGAGAAAAAACCCATTGGTACATGGCCCAACCGGGGATCGAACCTCGGACCTTTCGATATGATAGGTCGCGTCTTATCCCCGAGGCCACTGACGCTCTCATATTTCAGTAAGTACCAGAAAATAATACAATGTAAGTACAACAGACTCAACGAGACCACAAAAACAATATTGAAAGAATCTTGGAAATCTCCAGTGGCGGTGTGCATGGCCGCCTTGACGGGAGGCGCTTCTAAAATTAGATGCGCGCGCGCCGCGCCGCGTGCCCACGGCGCATGCGCGGCGATCATCTACAGAGCCTGTGTGCGTGAGCTCTAGATCAACCATGGACGCCTGGTACTTTCGTAACTAATGTACCTGGGATCAGTGAACTTCATATCACTGAAACCACTTTACATTTGATGAAAATCGTAACAAAACAAATATGAGAACGAATTCCGAATAGTTGAATATTACTCCAGTGTAGTTTTCAGCAGTGGAATGTAACATTAATCCCCACAGAAGTCCATTTTGAACATCAAAGTCAAAGGTCACGATTATACAGAGTGTCTCTCTTTCTGCTTTTCCCTGTATGAAATAAGTATTCAAGACACAATATAAGAATATTTAAGTAAGGGTATCAAATCAAATATTGTCAACACCTTCGAGGATCTTTATGGTACCTATAAACATTCAATTTAGTTAACGTGTTATGAATTTGTATTGACTTAAAACAGCTAAGCTTTGAGACAGTCAAAATTTCAGCTGTTTCAGGTTTGTGACTTTCAGTAAGATTTCAAAGGCCGTTGAAAGCAGAAATGATCAGTGGTGGAGACCTCGCAATCACGGCAAACTAGAAGATGTTAGTCTGTCTGACAAAATACCTCACCTGATATTACTCACCCACTTTTGCAGTATTAAATAAATGTTTTAAAATGAGCGTCAGTGGCGTCGGGGATAAGACACGGCCTCTCATATCGAAAGTACCGGAGTTCGATCCCCGGCTGGGCCATTTATCAATGGGTTTTTTCTCGAAACTTAAGTACATTTACTGAATGCTCTCAAACGGTGAAGGAAAACATCGAGGAAACCTGCATACGCTGAAGAAGAAATTCTTAGGCACATGTGAAGTCCACCAATCCGCACTGGGCTAGCGTGGTGGACCATAGCCCGAATACGCTCGTTGAGGGCTGAGCCCCAGAAGTGGGGACATCTTTAATAGGCTGTTGATGATTGATGATGAACGAATATTTAGAAATAGGTATGTAATTATATTAAGGAATATTTTTAAGGAATACAGAACCCTTCTTTACTAAGCATATAATCACTGAATAATCATCAGTCATCTTCCCGCCCGCGTGACGCATACAAACATCTCAGCGTTGGTCCAAAAAGAAAACAAGAAAAATAAAACTTAAACTTACCTATCACCGGCACCTTTTGATTCTTTTTGCAAACTAAATGACTCATTAAAGCTTTTATGAATTTGGCGGCATATGTCTGGAAGCACAACACGTGCAGAAGAATTTGGTGTCTTGTACCAGGATATGGCGATGGGTTGATTCACTGCTTTTTTCTTGTACCGCGGCTGAATTATAAATATTTTAACAGTTGCTAATAAATTAAAGTAGGATGCTTTAACATCGGTTCTTCAGATGATTGAATTATATCGCTGTTTATAAAACAAAATAAACTATGAAACAAAATGAATGCGATGAAAAAATCCTTCAAATTTTCAATTTAAACCTAGGCCTTTGGCAAGGTGTTTGACCATTTGTGAACCCCGAAAGCCTTATTGACGACTACCTGTTGCCCGCGGCTTCGCCCGCATTCCATAAGATTCCCGCGAAGCCTAAAACCCTACTGTAGAACCAAAATATCCGACAATTAAAACCCCTAGGTCCAAATCCATTCAGTACATAAGCATTTAAGTACCTATGTAGCAAAGTATATTTACGTGTATGATGACATTACCAGATAATTATGGACGAATGTATCCTAAATTTATATTTAAAAACAATGATAAAGTAGGTAGTAGGTAGTAAGTCAAGTGAAAAGTGAACAGTATCTCATAATCATACATATCGCCAAACGATAGAATAAATATTCCTTGCTTTACGCTGCGCTATTTCATAGTAAAGTAGATAAAAACAATGCTTCGCTTCTTAGAATCATCGAAGTTCATTGATAACTACACACATAAAGGGATAAAGCGTGGATTTGTGAGTTCGATAATCTAGAACCACCCTGCGAAATAATTCACCCATATCATTGAAACGCCAATACATACGCGGCCACCGCAAGCCATAGGCACGCTATGTAGCGGCTTGCATCTTAGGCGCATTTATAGGAACGCGTTTTTGCGCTACCTATATTGCGGGCCGGCCGAAACACGACGAAATTGCTTTCGAGTTTCAAGTAAAAAAATTTCAAAGCGATGAGGATAAAATGTATTCATTCATTCATGCTTTGTGCGCAAATGCTGTTCCGGACGGAAACTTTTCACTTTTCGTCTCTATCTTGCATAGTTTTTAAGCGACTAATTTACTTTTAAGCATGTCGCGTTTTTCCCCACTTGTTTTCGATTCCTGGATCAATTATTTTACCATTCATTTATTACTAGTAGTTCCGTGAGAACAGTAGACCTCGCCAGCCCTTATAAACCAAACCTAAAAGAAACCAACAAAAGTCAACTTTGGAAACAGAAAAAGTACCTACTAAAGTGACAAAAATTAGCACTTTAAAGCTTAATATTTCGCAAACGGATCCCTGAATCGAAAAATGTTTATCACACACCCGCGATATTTTTGAAAGACCCACCAACGATACCCCACACCATGGATATCACGCGGAAAAAAATAATTTTCCATTTTACGTATGCAGTTCTATGAACATAATTTATTTTTTCAACTTTCTTAAGTCGATCCACTATTACTCAAAAACTAATAGAACCTACTTAGCCGTAATAGTTTTCCTTGTAACTACGTTATATATGCTACTGCCATGAATTTTTTCACATTTCCAGAAGCAACCGTTTAGCTGGCAGGGGGGGGGGACACGTGACTCTAACAAAAATTACCGCTTTAAAGCTTAATATTTCGCCAACGGATCCCTAAATCGAAGAAATGGTATTCACACACCAGCAATATTTTTGAAAGACCTATCCAACGATATCCCACACTATGGGATTCACAAGAAAAAAAAAGTTCACTCCCACTTTGCGAGTATGGTAGGTACTCTAAAAAAAATGTTTTTCAAAATTTTATTCTACTCATTTTGTAGGTTTAATTAATTTATACATATGCCAAATTTTCGTCAAAATCGGTTGAAAAATGCGACCTGTAGAGAATTACAGACAGACAGACAGACAGACAGACAGACAGACAGACAGACAGACAGACAGACAGCCGGACAAGAGCATTTTTGGCCAGTCTCGAAACGTAGACGCTTCGCTCGCTTCGCTCGCTCGGTCAACTAAGGTACCATTATTTTACCATACATTGGCCTACTTTTTTTGGATAAAATATTAAAAAAAATTAAAATAAAACGCAAAAAACGCGGCTGAAAAAAGAAATGCATTGACATAAAAAGTAAAAGTTAAGCTTCTTGATAATTGTCTAACAATTCAGTTCGATGCGCACATTCTTTCGAGCTCACGCAATTTCCTGCACGTGTACATGCACCTCGCACGCACACACGCACGGCCGCCATATTGAGTGCGCGTGGGCACGGGGCATGTAGCCGCTCGCCGCCGCCCGCCGCCGCCCGCCGCTGCCCGCCGCCGCCCGCGCCGCGAGCAGCACGTGCGGGCTATTTTGGGCGGCGCCCGCCCTGCCCCGCGCATCATTACCCCGCCAGCCAAAGAGTGGATTTTGTAGATGCGATGATGAAGTTTAATTTCCGTTTATACTAACTTAGGTAGGTTTATACAGCAGTATGCTCAATACATTTGAAACAAGATATTGAATACTTGTAATATGTATCCCATTAAAATCATAAATGTGAAAATGGGAGCGAAATTCCATATTAAGAATATGCGTGGTTGTCGAATTCGCCGACAAAATAATTGATGTCTAAATGGGTGCTAAGTTCTGTAGATAGTCCTGAAATTTATCTAAACGAAGATACATTCTAAAATAAATTTATAACACGATTTCTTGTTTTTTTCTGTTACAACAATGTTTGCTATTTAAAATATAACTTATTTAATTTTAACAGTGGAATTATTTACACAAACCAGAAAACTTGGGATAAATTGAATTTCTCTCTAAAGCCAAAATGTTTCGTAACGACATTCGCATTTATCTTCCTACTGTCTTCTATATTCTTTGACGGCTCAAGCCGCCCGATCACCGGCGACCCAACTTCACATTTTCCATTTTGATGGCGGTTTTTAATGAGCCGTTTACTATGACGAGAGATTCGACGCGGCTTGGCGTGATGCTGCATAAACACGACATAAAACAGTTCTTCTGTTTCCAACAGGTTTCCTGGAGGAACCGTTAAATGTTATTATCTTTATTGGCCATTGTTATTGGCCAAAAAAATTATTAACTGCGTAGTTCGATTATGTGCGAAAGAGTGGCGCAGAATACCACTACACTCTCTTACTATTTCAAGGTGATGTATGACGTTAGTCCTTGTCTTGTGGCTGCGATTGCTATATTATTCCTACGTATCTACTCATCTCTTCATGTATGCCACGATTCATTTTTCACGGCGTCGTCTGGAGAAATGAAACTGCCACCAATTGATTTTGCTTTACATTACTTATTACAAGATGTACTTACTTTGTAACATAGGGAAATTGAGTACGTAATTGTAAGTTTAACTTTGGCCTTGTCTACTCGTTAATACTAAGTAGTTGATCCAATAAGATCTTTCTAGCGTGACTTACATAAGAAAAACCAGTGTCTATATCCTGAAAACATAATGTTACAATCTTTCAAAGCGCAGCTCAAACTGCTATGGGTTAAGAAACTTGAAAAATACTTTAGCAGGGGTTTCTCAAATGACGCAATAAAAACACAATTCCATTCCTTAAAGGTTGGGTTTCCAGCCGTTTCGTATAGCTGTAGAGCTATATCAGCGTTCAATCCACAAAGTCTACACCAACAAACTATCAAGTTCTGTCGCACATCAGGGAACCCCCGCTCCACTCCGACACTTGTTCCGTGGAACCGACAGCACTAGCGCCCATGAATAACTGATAAATGCTACAGCCAGTTCGCGTCTTACATTTCTGTGAACTACCTGCGAAGAACTTCCGAGTAGGATACAAACATCCACCAGTAAAGGCGAAATATATTTTGTATGAGGCGTGTCGTCCTATTTCAACGCGATTATGCGAATAAGTCGCGACCATCGCACGTTGCAATCGATGTAGTCGCGCGAATGTCAATTACGACACCTATTCGACATCAGTGTGTTTGATCGCGCGCTCGTACGAACGTCGCGCGAATCGCGCAATTGTGCCAGATAGTATCCGCCTTGCATGAGGCGTCAATGGAATTATTGGTCGGTGAATTCAATTAAAAATTAGATCGATTTCACCCAGAAAAGCTCAGCTCTAATGTGTCCACATTAGAAAACCACTTTTTTGGAGTCGCCATTTCGAATTTTTATGTCAAACAATAAATGCGTCAGCCGTCTGACGACGGTCATAAAACGAAATTTAAAAACATTCATTACCGCTCTAGACGATACCACTAAAAAAATAAAGCTGCACCAACAAACTTATAGATGATAATAAATTTTGAAACTAGGTTAAACGTACATGTCATGTAAGAGAATTCAGATTCAAACAACAAACGTATAACTAACTAGTGGTTCTGTGAGAACAGTAGACCTAGAGTTTTAATGGGAATTGTCATCGTCATACCATTTAGAAATTGTAAATTAAATTATTATCGTTTTGAAAATAAATAACCAATGCAAAATTATAATTCCTGGACAATCTAGTTTTTAACTCATTTTGAAGTATCTAAACACCTACAGGTACTTTCGAAATGCAATAACCTAAAAATAGGACCTATAAAAGAAAGAACTAATTATTGAATTTAAATAGCAAATAACGAATCCAAGATAGATATTTGACTGCAACTTCTATAAAAAGTGTCTGAATGACAAGATATGATTCGATTAATGTCTCTACTAAAAGAATCCAATAGGGTTTTTATTGGTTTTCGTAGCTCGCAGGCTCTAGTGATTGAAACGTAGCCTATCGTGTTGGAACTTTATTCTTTAAAAGCTTTACACTTTGCGCTACAACACAATGAAGAAAACACAGACGTAGAACTTTTCATGTATCACTACAAATATACGTAATTTTGTATAATACTCAGTGAATATTTAATGAAAAATTCCTTTATTGATTTTATATGGATTATTAATTAGAAGTTAAAGGTACTTACTAAACAATTCTCCATGGCCAGGTTGCGTTGTTCGACAACATAGTTCGATCGTCGAACTATGTGAACTTTTTTCCTGTTCGTTCGGTTAATCGAACTATAACTACATTCAAAGAGTTCAAACCACAAATGATCACGAGGAAAAAATTGATCTAACGCCAAGTTATCCAAAACGTCAGTATACTACTAATATTATAAATAGGTATGCTATATTTTGTTTGTTGGTCAATCACGCTATATCGGATGACGAATTTTGATAAAACTTGGTACAGTGATAGTTTATATCCAGGAAAAATACTGATACTTTTAACACGGACGAAGTCATGGGCATCAGCTACAATTTAAAAGGAAAACAGTATCATTTGTGTTGGCAACACTCACCTATCTAAATATTTTCCTTGAATTTTTACGTTATCCTGTTTACCACATCAACAATGAAAAAGAAACGTGCTCTGGGAGAAAAATATTTATTTTTAGGGTTCCGTACCTCAAAAGAGGAAAAAGGAACCCTTATAGGATCACTTCGTTGTCCGTCTGTCTGTCCGTCTGTCTAGACCAATTTTTCCAGGAATGCGTGGAGGTATCAAGTTGAAATTTATATCTAATACTCGGGTCTGCAGTCCCTTGGAGCCGTGAAAAAATCAGACTTCTAAGTCATTGCAGTCAGAAGATATGGCCGATTTCGCCGCATTTTTGGGTATCTTGGTCATCAAAACCTATAGGGTACTTCCGGTTGACCTAGAATTTTGAAATTTGGCAAGGAATAAGGTCTAACTTTGCGTATGAAATTTTATTAACGATTTTTGTAATTATTTCTTTAAGTTTGTACGGAACCCTCAGGGCGCGACTCCTACTCGCACTTGTCCGGTTTTTTTTATCTTGTGGAAGATTTACGTGTGTAAGCATACAACTTAGATCTGTACTTTAGGTGCGTAGGCAAATACAATTTTCAATAGAGTTTATAATAAACTACTAATGGTTTCCCGAGTAATCGTCAGCGTAAAAATTACTTTCAAGATAATATAAACTATCACTATCAATATTAGTAGTAGTATTATGATGTCACTGAAGGATTATTAAAGAGTGGATAATACACACACAAACACTCACATTCCCTTGCACACAAATACATACACAAGTATAAATAATTAATTTAAATTATTGTTTTGTTTACATAATTTTACTTACGCTGTAGAATAGCGGCACGGGGATGAATAGAACCCTGACCTCATCAAACAGATAATTCTCTCTTGAAGTCAGGAGTACAATTCTTTGCAAGACTCAGTCTTATCACAATTAGTTTTATAAATAAATCTAATAGGCTTTAATTTGGCTCCTAATGTATTAGGCTTTTTTGTGAATAGAAAATTTATTATTAATATAGTAACTGTTATGAACTACCTCTTTTCAACATCCACTAACCAGTCTATAACAATATTGTCAATAATAATAAAAATACTACACATACAAAATACAATAAACTATACATTCATGATGTCAATCTTGCCTAACAGGCAGACTGTGTCATAAGGCAAGGCGTTAACACCCGTCCAGTCGTCATAAAGAATCTCTCACTTTCTTTAGCAGATTATCTGCAGGTCAAATCTCTTAAACAAATAATAACTATTACAATAATGAAACTAATAATCACTGATATCAAATGATTAACATTAAAAAACCTACACAAAATTAATAATTATCGGCATCTTACTGAAAACCTTCAGCAAATATCTATCTAAACGCAACGACTGCCTGGTAACGTGATTCACCAACTGAAACATTATTAATTCAAACGTACAAACGACTAAACAAAAGTACTTACCACGATTCTTTTAAAAAATCTGCCAAACCTTTCCAGGAGAGAACGGCATAGATGTGTGAGTTGCTAAGTTTTAGAAGAAATTGGTAATAATTGCTAGATGTACAACGCTGAGACCACAGGATGTGTTACAACGAGGATTCTAAGAGAACTTTACTAAGATGGAATGCCATATTGCTGCCTGTTTTTCTTAAAACGGGAGCACAGAGCCAAAGAAATCATAAGAGCGTGGAACTTGCACTAGAGTGTTGGACTACAGTATAAATTAGTCTGTGGTGTTAGTTACCGCTTTGTAACTGGTTTAGGAAGGGACACAGAACTTTGTAAGGGACATCATCAATCATCAACAGCCTATTAATCTCCCCACTGCTGGGGCTCAGGCCTACCCTCTCAACGAGGGTGTTCGGGCTATAGTCCACCACGCTAGCCCAGTGCGGGTTGGTAGACTTCACATGCGCCTAAGAATTTCTTCTTCGGCGTATGCAGGTTTCCTCACGATGTTTTCCTTCACCGTTTGAGAGCAGTCAGTAAATGTACTTAAGTTTCGAGAAAAACCCATTGGTACATGGCCCAGCCGGGGATCGAACTCCGGACCTTTCGATATGATAGGCCGCGTCTTATCCCCAGTGCCACTGACGCTCTTGTAAGGGACGCAACCACAAAACCGAATAGTCCAAAACTTGAACTACGACCACACTTTTACAAAGTGACGTCCACCGATTTGACACAATTAACCCTTCATTAACAGGGACCTAAAAACAAGGCCCTCAAAAACCCTTTGATTTGCCGCTCCAGTACGTTTCCCGGGTCAAAGCCACCAAACCCAATAGGCCCTAAAATTCAAATGCCCGTAGATTACGCTCGACGAGTTATTACTTTTAATTCTCTGAGCATCAAAAAACCTTCAGTTCGGTTGCTTGCTAAAATGGCAAGTTTTACATTAAATTGTACAGTTGAGTCCCTATAAACACGAAGAATTGTCGTGACAATATTTGAAGTGAGGGTGATATGAAATTTGATCGATTTTCTAAAGCCAACATTACTTGCTATTTCCTTTGGGACGCTAGAATTTTTTTTACCTCTTGTGATTGCAGTTAAAAGTCTTGTTCATGTGTCTTTGCAACCAAGATTTATAATTATGACACTAGAGTCACATTCACTGAATTTACTAGTATCAAATAATAAATTGGGTTCATTAGTAAAAATACTTGGAAATTAATCAAGGACGCTGTAAATCATAGTTACTTAATCAAGAAGTCAACTGCTGAGTGAAGAGTTATAGCAATAAATATCCCAGCAACAAAATGGCGGATGCCCCTGTCACCTGCGGCAATATGGCGGGCGACCAGTTCGAAAATGGAATGTCATATAAGTTTGGCAGTTAGTTGCGCGCTCGTCACTGCTGGCGAGGCGTGAATGGACGCGTCATGAGGAGCAGCGCAGCGCAGACGCCGTCTCGGAAGCCCAGCACTAATTTTACCATCTGGCTCGTACGCACCACTAAGTTTAGCCGCCCCAAGATAGCCCCGGTCCACGACCCATCGCGCATAAACTTTTCACAATTAGACTATTATTTTTGGTAGCAAAGTCAGTCGGTCGATTATTAATAGAGGCTTTTCCGAGTTTATATTCGTTACGTGTGTTGTGGTGTTAACTTTTAGTGAATTTATACATAGACGCTTATAAATAGGATGTGCTGAAGTTGCGTCTGTCGGACGGGGGAATACCTTCCTGAAATATCGTACTACGGCCGGTGGTTTGCGTGTTTTCGGGCGCATTGGTAAACGATTATTTATACATTGATTGCGAGGAGTTCCTCTGGGGCGCGCCACAGCTAGCGCTACGCCGCCAACTCGAGCGCAGCGCTTTGTAGCTCTATCGCCTAGTGTCTCCTGGCTCCTTATTGGCCTCTACGATTCGCCTACGCTCGTAGATATTGAGAAATTTCTTTTTAAATCATTATTATGAGGTTGTATGTCGCTCTTGAAGTGTGATTTTGTATAGGAATTAGGTGTGTTACAGGTTGTAAGTTTTAGAACTTCACTTTTTCAAATTCTGGTCTAGTCTATTATCACTAAATGCATTAGATATTGTTTCGTAAATATATTTTTTCCTCGTTTGTGATAATTATTTTAACGAATACATTCGTAAGCGAGGCTTTGATTTCAACAGGCCCACCCCAATACTGGCTAAACGGACTATGACATTTGATAACAGAAAAAACAGATGTTACGGTAAAAGCAGAATCAATTTCAATGTGAAAATTTATATGAAATATCCATTAAAAATTTACTGCGCGTATGAAGAGAGGTTGCACTGTCAAAAGTCATTATGACAACAGCGAACTGCATTCTGGGTGGAACGGAACTGAGACTAAAGGGGGGCTCTCACCCCCCGTTCCACCCGCACGTAGCGCGCCGCCCGCCCGCCATACCAGACGGTCGCGGATATTTTGGTCTGGCCTGATGTGTCAATTCAAATTAGCGAATGCAGCCGGCGAATAGCTAATGACATGCGAAACTGTGCTGTTTCGACTATCGGTGTGTTGTGGCAGGTCGTGAACTGTCATGCATTTGTAGTGAATAGATCGGGAAACTTTTTTGAAACGAAGTTACACTCCAAACACCTATCGAATTACATCTATAGGCCGAAAAAGTGTAAGAGACTTCGACCGACACGATACTCCGCGTTTGGTTCCGAGGATAGCACATTCCTGAAGTTATTATCAGGGATTTATTTCATTGTGACTGTTATTTAATACATAGTAATATATTATAGCGAAAGGAACTTTGTTCCAGTCGGGTGTCCCACGACACCTCTCGTCTTTTAAAACTTTTTTTTTCAACATATTTAAATTTACAATTAAACACTCCCTCAATCCGTTCTAATTAAAAACTGGTTTTATCTGACATGGACGGGCGCTATCATTTGATTATTATCAAATGATAAATGAAATATCATTATCATTTAACATTGCACTAAAAATTGCGCAATTGGTGTGCAAATTGATGTAAATTTAGTTGTATGTCAATTTGTACTTTAACTTTATAGTTTGCACACCAAATGCGCAATTTGATGTGCAATTAGTATAATATTTAGCGTAAGTTTAGTATTAATTTGATGTGCGATAGTTTTTTGTCACAGCTTCAGTATTACCAACCAATATTAGAAGCGTCTTAAATATTGTACTGAGTCAACTATAATAATTTTATTGGCCAAGTAGACACTAGAGTTTACAGTTTATTTTTTCAGCTTCATCTCATCGCATACAAACTTAATTTTAATATCATATTTCTTAACACAACGGATAAACAAAAACTTCATTCCTGTAACTTTAACGGTGTTACGAAAAAAAAACAGACAAATTGTGACAGGAAGCGGGCCCAGCCGGTGAGCGCGAACAAAAAATGGGCACCGGTCATTGACCCGCTCACGTCCCACTAATGTGTACCCGCCCTTACAGCATCCGCTCTGAAATCTGATTTACGAAATGTCTACCCCATATTCCAGGTTAATGCACACTTTAATAATTTAATTTTTACTTGAAAGGGCTTTGGTGAACCTTTACGTTATTTTTAATGTAAGTAGGTATCTGTAATTCGCGTCGCACAATAATGTTATTTACCTGTATTTTTAAAGGTTGTTTTATTAATGTTATTACCCTGCTAAGGGCCACGCCACGGCCTTTTTAATAGGATAATCTCTATTAGTCCCAGAATTTTTCACTAACTCGTATATTGCGTTTTTGTGTCTTACGACCCGAGCATCCATTTCTAGTCCCAAAATCTGATATTGATTATTGGTCCTATAAAATGGCACACTACGAAAAGACACAAAAACGAAATATATGCCTGTACTCGTACTTATGAGGATAACTAACTTTAATAAATACCGTTATTAACGTACGTATTTAATTAACATCAATAAACCTCAATTTTCATTTAAACGTAATTTTGAAAGTCCAGCTATTTATAATTTATCATTCTTCAAGTACCTACCTACGCTCATCGTTTCTTAATATTTCTTTCATTCATGATAATGAAACAAACTTCGTAGAATAACAATGTAAAAGTCATGTAGTGATTGAAAACCAAATGCATCATCCCTGACTCTCTGATTTCAAAGTTATTGGTTGAAACACACATGAAATCAATTGTCACGAGTGAGCGCTTTATTGCGTGGCTTGTCTTGTCACCCTCCGGAACTACGAACATTTGGTGGCGCCTGCGCAAAGGGGAAGGAGACAACGTATTAGCTTTGAAAATTACAGAGACGGAGTTTTTCAGAATCAAAATGTCGTATATTTTTGATTCTGATATTTTAATTAATTTTAGAAACTTCAGTGTTTTTTCAAATTTTGAAATTCAAAGTATAATAAAGTCTACTTTCGTTACTGAAATTGATGTCATTGATTCTGTTGAACCTCCCTAATATGGTTGCTTCTATGAATCAAATCAATTGAAACATTTTTACAAAACATTTTTTCAAAAGAAAAACAAAAATATACCTATTTAAAAGTTTTTTTAATTTTTAAATCTCTTTTTGTGAAACTAGTTTGAAAGAAGGGTATAAAGGGTATACTTGCAGAATTAGTATGGTTGGTGTAAGTAGAATACCTTTTAAGATATTAAGAAACGTATATATAAAAGATAAGCAGTTACTGTGCCACGGTAAAGCTTAGAATTTTTTCAATTACTATTCAAAACCAAAAAAGTGTCACCAGATTGTTTACACTTTACACTCCAATCCGGGTAAAGTGACAAGTTTTTATTTTAATCATTATAATTAAAATTTAACTTTTTTTTCCTTATTTTTAACGCATTTGGTCAACATAAAGTACTCAAATAAAAATTTGGCTTGGTTTCAAAATTTAAAAACCAAAGGTGGTTCTTATTTTGAGTAGGTAGGTAGTATTTATGTTATGTCGCAGAGCCGTACACAATACGGTCACACTACAATTAACTCTTGACACACGATACAGTGCAAGCACCCTCTTTACTCCCCCTCC
Organism: Metalampra italica; assembly: GCA_949699065.1. Lineage (NCBI taxonomy): Eukaryota > Metazoa > Arthropoda > Insecta > Lepidoptera > Oecophoridae > Metalampra > Metalampra italica. The sequence goes on along the minus strand of OX452971.1, from coordinate 10,336,351 downwards.
CCGCTGCTTCCCACTCCCTCCCTTTTCAGCCACATCCGGCGCGACACCTGCGCTCGCGCCGTCTTCGCCCCTCTGCGCACTTCTTATTGCTTTTTAATATTCCACTCTTGAAAGCAATGGACTTTTTGTTTTATGTGTTGACGGTATTGAAAAATGGTTTTATAATGAGCAGTGATTTTTTCGCTGTGACAGTCATACTATTATTTAAGATGAAAGTGTTGGATGAAGGCCAATGTGTAATAAATATTACAGAATTTTAAGATTTATTTTACGCACCTGTCGTTTTTTTCTTCATAATTTTCATTGCTTTTCTACAATGTTCAAGGCTTTAGTTGCAAGTTTCCGGCATGAGTAATGTTCCAGTTGTTATTATTTCTAATAACTTTTCTTTCTGAATTGTTTTTGATATTTTTATTAATAGGTAAATTCAACTATCATTATAGCCAACCTTAACTCTGTACGTCCCGTTATATATTTAGTTGTATTTATGTACCAGTAGCTACCTATAAGCATCGCCTTCACCGGAGTTCAAAATACGCTACGCAGTGGTAGCGTCGTCGTGACGCGTCTGCTGCATCGCGTTTTTGACGCGTACCTCCCACACTGCAGTTTAAAACGCTGACGCATGTCAAACGTGACTTCTCTTGAAAGGTAAATATTCCATGTTCTTCTAATTATGTTCGATATGAATTATCTTTTAACTGTACCCGAAAACCAATTTTGAAATAGCGATTTACGCCGGAGGGTGTAGTCACGCCCAAAAGACGCTGTTACTTACGCGTCACGACGCTACCGCTGCGTCACCGTATTTTGGGCTCCGGTGTTGGGAGGTACGCGTCAAAAACGCGACGCAACAGACGGGCTTGTTAAGTATTCTGGTGCCGTGGATCTTACATTCTTTACTAAGTTACCCAGCGTAGTACTAGGAAAGCAGAAGTCCTAAAGGACTTCTATGCAAACAATCCGTTGACTGTATCCGGCTCTGCTACTGCATTATTCAACCACCACTAAGTGGCAGAGCCATCCGCCCCTCTCCATATATTATTCAACCCCTGACTTGACACGTCGACGCCTGACGACCCCTCCCTACCCCCACTGGTGGGGGGCACGTCAGTTCCGTATCCAATTATGCATACGGTGAAAATGTCACAGCCACTTATTGTGGAATGACCCTTAGACCTATTGGCCTTTTATTTCGGTGAGGGGGTACGGGTTTAGGACTCGTTTGATTTTACAAGGTCGGTTGATTGTGGGGAGGTCTGGTGGTGTTTAACTGAATTATTATGAAAAATGAAATAAATTATTTTTATTTGCTAAATAAGTTACCTCACGGGGTTACTTCATATTTTTATGGGATGAATTTAAAAGCGTATAATAATATACTTCCCTCTAGGCACACCAGGTGGAGTTATCCCATTCATCATCCACTGCTGGACATAGGCCTTCCCCAACGAACGCCACCACACCCGGTCCTCCGCTCTCCGCACCCAGCCGCTCCCGTCCACCTTCTTCAGGTCGTCGGTCCAACTGTCGGAAGGGCGTCCTACTGCCTGCACTCTAGAACTCGTGTTCAGGATTCCCATTATTCACCTGAAAACGATGATATGCTGCTAATTTATAGTCCACCATTTGGCCTAGGGCGGATTAAAATCCATCATAGCTTAAAATAGCTTTCCAGTTTGCAGATTACTTCAAAAAATTTTCATTTGCTAAAAATCCCATATTTTATTCATGATGAACCGCGCTTAAATCTGCAATAGGCATATAATATAAAAACAATTAAAAACTCTCAGGATGTCCTGGATTATACTACATATTAAATGATCTTATCCAACTTTGCTTGATAAGATTACAGAACATTGAAAGTTTGGATCCTCAGAGGAGATTGTAAGTCATCAGTGACGTCAAACTGTTAACTTTATTACAATAATCAGCTTGGAGAAGAAGACTAAGTAGTAGACGCTAGCAACTTTGCCCGTCCATATTAAGGAAAATGGTTTTGGAAATGGTCGGTATAAACATGGACAAAACAGAATGGCACACCACACTTTAGATAGGAAGTGCTGAAATAATCTCATCGTTTAGCATGTTTACCATAGAGTTAGTATACTAGCTATAGAGCGCGCGCATCGCTCATTGCCCATTGTGCCAAGTGTAAGCAGGTGTTCTATGGACGCTTCTATATAGATTTTTTCTAGATCGTTCTTTTCCGTAAATCGTGTTTACAGCTTGGCACTGCACATTTCACCATGATTACTCCAAATCTAAATAAATACCGGCGAGAGCAACAATCAGCGCTACTGGCGTGTTGTAACGCAATATTAGTGACATAAGTTATCTAATGGACATTGCCAATGGCACCCTGGATTGCTCCGATATGCTTGCAAAGCTGTACCTTCGTGCAAACCCACTGGGTCTTAGGCGGCGCCCACCACTTCATGTGCAGCCTGCGACTGTGAACTACAGACGGAATGCTTACCTTCCGCGCACTTGCGATGCATTCAATAGGCTAAGCGTTGATTGTGATATCGACATATTCTGCACGAGCACCACTACAGTCAAACGAATTATGACACTGGACTTCTTTGGTCTGTAACAACCGGCACTGCACTGTCAATTAAATAAATATATACATATAGGTACTTGCATAATTATTATTATGCATATATACAGTGGTGGACAGCTAATTAGAAACACAGTGTGATAGCTTTTAGTTTCAATCAACTTAACCAAGTAAATAATATTTTAAGTATCAGAGACGGCTAAAATTATATCTAATGTACACGCTATCACATGTTGATTTGCTGGGTGGTCAAATACCAAACAACACTTGTAGTTAGAATAATTTATGAAACATTATGCAAGAAGTCGACATTTTACAGTACATCATGGTGGACAACTAATTAGAAACAGAAAAATATTAGACAAAACATGAACAAATTTTATATTAACAAGAAATAATATGGTTAGTTAATACAAATGCTTTATCCACAGACGATTAGTACTTGGTTGGATAACCGCTGTTTTTGATTACAGCTCTACACCGACGTGGCATTGACTCTATTAATTTTCCACACCTTTCCACAGGAATACATCTCCAAGCTTCTGCAAAAGTGTCTTAAAGTTCATGAATATTGGTGATACGTTCATCTGACATTGTTTTCTTTCACAGTGTGTCACAAATTCTCAATTGGATTGAGATCCGGACTATTTACTAGCCATTCTAACACAGACACCAATTGATCTCTAAGAAAATGCTTTAACACTATTAGCTGTGTGCTTCGGATCATTATCCTGTTGAAATATCCAAGTAACTGGTAAATGTTTGTCAGTGTATGGAATCGTCATCACCAATATATTTTTGTACTGAAACTGATCCAACATGCCTTCAATCATTCTCACAGGACCAACCCCCCGTGTCCAGAAAAACACCCCCATACTTTAACATTTCCACCGCCATGTTTAACTGTCTTTTTTGTGTACTTGTTATTTAATGCCTTATAGATTGGGCGAAGTAGGTACCTTTTGCCATCAGAATTTATCAAATTAATCTTAGTTTCGTCAGAAAACTTTTTTTTTCCATTGGCGGACTGTTCAACTGCTATACTTTCTAGCGAATGTTTGTTTGTTTGTTTGAATTTCCCTATGTTCCCTAGTAAGATGTGGCACCTTCCTAGCAATAGCAACTCTTCCAAACAAATTTGCTTCTAGCAGCCGCCTGCGGACTAGCCTTGCAGATACGTTGCAAAGATCATGTCGACAAAAAACTTCCTTTCGAATTTCATTTGAGCCTTTTAAAGGGTCTGCCTTAGCTAAACGAATCATAAGTCTGTCCTCACGAGACGTGGTCTTCCTTGGCCGTAAATTTCTAGGTACGTTGTTCGTTGTCCCTTGTTGTTTATAATGTGCAATGGCATTAAAACTATCTTCCCGGCACACTCCAAATGATTGGCGATATTTCTGTACGTCCAATTTCGATTGCAATGCAAATTCACTATAATTTTTCTGGTCGATGCATCACAACTCTTGCTTTTACCCATTTTAACAATAAAATTAGGCGAAATAATTTAAAAACGGCGACAAAACTCCTAATATACAGCTAACTGAGCTATAATGTTGAGCTAAGGAGTCATTTTATTTTAAATTTCAACTTTATAACATTAACCATTCTCTGTTTCTAATTAGTTGTCCAGCGGCCAGTACTAAGGAAATTGGTATTTGTTGAGATGTACAGGCTTTTTTATTTTAAATATTAAATGATCATCAAAAAATGTGGTTAGTTGTAAAACTAAGAACATGTAGTACATTGTGACGAAATAAATAGTCCATGATCTCTGATGAATTTCAGTAGAAATATTGATTACATTTACAACATACTTAGTCGTGCTATCTGTTTCTAATTAGCTGTCCACCACTGTATATATATATATTTTTTGGTTTAATTAAGTATTAGATTATGTTTATTTCATTTGTTTCTTGTCTATATAGTTTCTTTTCGTTCTATCAGTTGTGTATGGTCCGTATTTGTTTTGCTATGTTTGTAAGTTATACCTATATTGTTATTTATATGTGAAAACTTGTTATTGGCATCTGTTTATTCTATTGTTGTTTTGTATTAATGTTGTCATTTGTCCTGTTAGTTTTCCTAAGAGTAAATAAATAATAAATAAAATAAATAAATTGTGACTAGTAGCGTCGCCCCGAACATTTCGAGACTGTTCAGACCCGTGCTTACAGTTCAGACTTGCTAACGCGCGCTCTATGTATACTAACAACTCTCTGATGTTTACTTAGAAGCTAAGGAATAACCACGGAAAATTAATCAGCAATGCCACGGGGTGCGAAGCTCAGTATAGTATAATAGGTAATTGAAAAAGTCCCTAGTAAGTGGTGGTAATGCTGAAATAAATAACGTGTAGATTAATATATATTAATTAATATATAATATAAACAAGCTTCTTGAAAGGCTAATTATGACTCTGCAGGCAAAGTTTCAGATTGGACGTTTTTCAACGGTAGGACATTTTTCAGATTGGACATTTTTCACATTGGACGTTTTTCAGATTTGACATTTTTCAGATTGGACGTTTTTCAGATTGGACATTTTTCAGATTGGACATTATTCAATTTGGACATTTTTCAGTTCGAGCATGGTCGTTGGACATTTTTCAGATTGGACATTATTACAGTAAACCAATTAAAAGACCATATAATTTTGACAGATTTACCATTTAATTTTAGCGGTTTTACTGTATTGTATCCTACTGTCATATTATTAAACCCTTTCATGGCTCCACACATACATTCAATTATGAAACTTTTAACCAATTTACGAGCTTTAAACCGGATAAAATGTGAGTATGTACCTATGAGATGGTTTTAACTTTTACAATCTGAATGCAGTAAAATGCACAAGCTGCGGGTTATTTTCGGACAATGGAACACAGGAAACCGCTTAGCTGGGTAGTTTATTAATGAAAATTGAGCGACATCTCGTGTAACAGTCCGCCTGATTTAGCCTATGCCTTACCTGCGAGCTGGAAAATCTAGGACAAGATATTTTGGTAAACCAACTGTTATCCACTCCTTTTCAGGTTAATGACGTTGACAATTAGATTGTGTAACAATTCAACCGGTTATGATCATATCGCCTAAAGCAATTTATCTTTAAGACAAAATGCCTAAAACGTACAATGTCTAATTATCAAAAGGTCTAAAAACGCACATTGACTACTAATCAATTTGACTGTCTACTTTGCAAAATGCTTTTTGACTGACACCACGGCCTTACATAATATTTTGTATTGGAAAATTAGTACTACCTTCCTTATGTCTACCCGTATGTATCTAGTACATAATGTACTAATTAATATTAACTATCAGCAACATTTTGTCTTAGGGGTCGTAGCTTATCTTATCGTCTTAGCTTTTATCGCCCCATAAGATAATATGTTATGTTAGCTTGAGTATAGTTTAGAAAGGTTTTACGTAGCAACATACAAAAAATACGCGCTAATTCTGTGATTTTATCAAATAAGGAAAATGCCGTGGTAAAATGTTCAAAAACCTTTCTATTTCCACTTTATTGCGAAGGGAATTTTTTATTTAAATTGGGAAATTCAGTCAACAAATAAGCATGTTTATTCGTACTTTTAGATACAAGAAGAAACATCATAGAATCATCGCCAACATTTTTCCCAAACACCAAATTAATGTTGGACAAATTACAAACAGTGGACTTTCTTGCAAGCGCTGTTAATCGTAAGAAATTACACCTTGTACGGCGGCGACTGTGTAGCAACAAAGGAATGGATTTCGCATATGTGATTTATATAAAATGGTGCAAGCTTCAGGCGGAGCGGTTGGAGTGGAGAAATGGGGGCGCTAATTCATTGTGCCCCCTTTTATATAAAGCAGCATCCGACTCCGCGCCCCGTTTTGTCAACCCTGACCCCGGTCAGCTGTGCGCGAGCCCACTGCTACACACGAGCACACTTCAGCGTACCTGTTTGAGCTTGTCGAAAACTTAGTTCTCTGGCGGATCACCTCGTTTAGGATCGTGTCTCTCATAGAAAGTCCGAGCATGGCTCTTTCATTGGCACATTGAGCGACTTTGAGTTTTTGGTCTAGTCCCACTGTTAGTGTCCAAGTTTCGGCGCCGTAGGTCATTACTGGTAGGATGCAGTGATTGAAGACTCTTGTCTTCAGGAGTTTATTTATTGTTTCTCCTCGGTCCTCGTTTGGGATCCTGTCTCTCAGAGAAACTCCGAGCGTGGCTTTTTCCATTGCACGTTTAGCGACTTTGAGTTTTTGGTCTAGTCCCACTGTTAGTGTCCAAGTTTCGGCGCCGTAGGTCATTACGGGTAGGATGCACTGATTGAAGACTTCTGCCTTCAGGAGTTTATTATTTCTCCTCGGTCCTCGTTTGGGATACTGTCTCTCAGAGAAACGGTTAAGTTCTGAAGGTGTCAACTTGTTAAGGCAGTAATTTCTGCCATCGCTGCCGCTCTTATCTTGACCCACATCATAAGACATGTCTATGTCATTTCGGATGCAACACACACTTGTTATTAGCTGAATAGCTTATTACAAAGCTGGACTGTTTGCTGGTTTAAATACATTTGCCTAGATTACAGGCGTTGTATAGTTCAAATAGAGACTCTTTGTAATTCATGCATGCAATTTTACATTTAGCTGTACTTATACTTACGACCTTAATTTGCATTATTATCACTATAGAAACTAAGTACACAGTTTCTACGGTTTCGTAGATACCTATAAATATTTTGGTGTATGAACCTATTTACGTTTTCTGGGCGTTCTTTACTTTGACCTCTGTTAACCCCGTAGAGATTTATGTTCCTTATCAGAAAGAGGATTGATTAGGATGTTTTTTTTTTGTTTTTCCCGATGACTGTAATTTTTTTTCCAGTGAGAGTTACCTCTCTCCTAAGTACGTTTTCTTGAACTTAGCTATACCGGTTTTGGTTTGCCCTTTGTACCCCGTCTCAACTTTCCACCCTATAATAGCCCAAAAGGTAACTAGTAATGTAAACTACTCCACAGACCCCCCTCTACTGCGCCACTTGGTTTATGGAAGCTCCCTTTGCCATCACGGGATTTAGACCTTAATGGTGCTCAGTCATTTTCTTTATTGGGCTTCCGCAGTCTGATCAAATTTCCACTTGTAATCTGAAATAGCAGCAATTACTCAGCTCTCGGGGCATCGTAGCCCGGGAGTCAGATAGACGTTATAACCATCAGAAGTGCTTCGGAACAAGTTGCCTGTTCATTTCTGTAAAAGCATGTCGAACTGACGTCCGGCTTTATAATTCAGTAGACGGTAGACGCCATTTTTCTATCGGATTCGTTTCTGTTTTCAGGGAATACAATTTGTTTTCATGCTTTGATCTAAGTTTGTGTCAGTAAATAACACAAATGTTTGCGAAAATGAAATTCAACCGATTTCGGTAACCTTAAATAAAATTTACGAATTGTTTCTGATATGGGGTATATACTGTAACAAATACCTGTAGTGGAAACCAATTTTTATGTTTGACTTTTTATACACAATGAGTTGCTGAGTGGTTTGTTTGTATCGAATGAATTTTCAAAAATTGATGATTCACTGATACTTTATAAACCGTGCATAATTCGTTTTTCTTCGTCTATTTTTACTAAAGACATTTTAAGGTACCTGTATATAGGTACATGTATTTTCACAAAAAAAATTACATCTCTTCTATATTTAGCTACAGCTTTATACCTAAGAGTCTAATATGTATTTTCTTTAATAAACAAAAATAATAAACATAAAAATCCGTGTGTGATTCTAGACGTCTAGATAGAACTGAGTCTTTAAGAACAGATAGACCATTTCACTTTGTACTTAATACAATCCACCAATTAAGAGGAACAATTTTGGAAATGCTAGTCTAATAACCATTATAGCTTGCACTTATACTGTTGAGTGAGTGATGAGTTTAACTAAAGATTTAATTTAAACAATTTCACAGAAAAACAAGTTCCGATAATTTACACGCCCACCCCACGCAGTACCAAGGTTAGGAAAGGTTCAGAGCTATTAGTATAATTTTATCACCCAGTCTAGTATTTCGGTCTTACACGTTTTCACAGAATATTTAGAGACTCGGTCAAGGATCTGATAGTTTACGGATATCGCATACGGAACTGTTGGATCGATAGTGGCGATGTGTAAAAATAGTACAGTCCTATCACGTGACGAATGACAAGGAAAAGTTACGGCAAATATCCTATGATTGTAAGCATTGGACTGTAATTTGATAGCCTTACTTTGTTCTTCAAAGGATAGATCAATCGCTCCTGCGATTACCGTAATAGTGGTAGATAGGAGCGGCTTGTTGTCCAGGGTGCAGTAAACGCTATATAGACGATGATGATGATCAAACTAAGGAAGTTCCGGACAAAATTTTTTATAACAATCATCATCTCAGCGTCCACTCTTGTCGTCCCCTGGTGGACAGCCTTCCAGACTGAACTCCACTCCATCGGTCCTCCGCATCCAGCGTTCTTCGGCGGGACGTGCGGGCAAATTCGACCATCTTCTGACTGCGTTGACTCAGAAGTTTGATTTTTTCACAGCTCCAAGGGATTGCAGACCTGAGTATTTATTATTTTATTAATTTCAACTTGATAACTCTACGCGTTCCTGAGAAAAGGGTCTTGCTTGACAGACAGACAGACGGGCAACGAAGTGATCCTATAAGGATTCCTTTTTTCCTCTTTTGAGGTAGGGAACCATAAAAACCAAACAGACTTCCTATTTCTGAATGTTTATTTGACTAAGCTCTCCAGACCAGAGGTATATTTTCCAATTTACATATAAATTCTGCGACATTGGCACATTTGTGTGTTATTGACAACACCAACGTGACATCAATACCCAGAGGCTTACGAAACTTTTTTATTAGGTAGGTATGTCCTTGCGATCGGAAAATACCTTCACATTATGCAAACATGTGACCATACGAGCAACTGTAACGTTCGTTACACTCAAACTTTGCAATATAATAATTAATATCTATTGATGAGTCACTAAAAGTCCTACTACTGTTTGGATGTTTGTGAGTTTGCAATATAATAATTATCATTTTTAAGTCACAAAAAGTCCCACTACTGTTTGGATGTTTATGAGTTTGCAATATAATAATTATCATTTTTAAGTCATAAAAAGTCCCACTACTGTTTGGATGTTTGTGAGTTTGCAATTAATAATAATTACAATTTTTTAGTCACAAAAAGTCCCACTACATTTTAGATGTTTGTGAGTTTGAAATTTATAATAAATACCATTTTTGAGTCACAAAAAGTCCCACTACTGTTTGGATGTTTGTGAGTTTGCAATATAATAATTACCATTTTTGAGTCACAAAAAGTCCCATTACTGTTTAGATGTTTGTGAGCTTGAATGTTAGTTGAATGGATTTGGATGATACTTGGTTGGTACAGTGAAAGCTTATACCCTTTAATAATAATAATATTATATACTTTTTGGCTAGGCTCTTTAGAGGCGGCTGACCTAAAAGCAGCCGGTTGATTAAAACCCCAAGACTTACAAGTGGAGAGAAGGGGAGGTTGGTCCAACGAATGCTTTTCACGTGACCGTCTGTAAGCACCCGCCCTATCATCAATCTTCTTAAAAGATTTTAATAATAATTTATGGTTTTCAAGCATCAACAATTTATTGTTAGGATAGTAACTTTCCAAACATCTAAAGCGGAGGTTAAGTGTTTTATACTCCCATAAAATTCGACTTTGGTGTCAAATCGTAAAATTTCACTTAACTCTCATTAACACGTCGTAAGAAAACACTATTTGTTTAGGAAAAAATCGATCAAACATTAATCACTGCGTTTCTTGTGCTAGGTTTTTTGTCATTGACGTTTTAAGTTTTTGTTGGTTTAATCGTTCTGTTGAATGATTGGAACTTTTTGTGTCGTTTTTGATCGACTAGGTAAGTTCACTGTTACCTACTTATTCTTTGGGAATAACTTAAGATGCAAACATAAATAAACTAGTCTGTTTGGAGTAAGCACTAAGTGGACACTGAACTTATACTTTACTACGTAGGTACTTTTTTGTAGATTTTATCAGCAACGATGGAAAGTTTATGGAAACTTCGGGAAAATGGTTATTTTCCAAGATTTTTGTTCAATGGTAGGTACCCATCGCACGGTACGCACGTCGCATAATAACGTGTTCTTTTGCGGACTTTTTAATTTTTTCCACGCATTCCTGCGACTTCGGGCGCGTGAGATATTGTTTGAGTTTCATGACGTCAGAGCTCACGTTTCTCCGAGAGTTTTGTGTGACACAAAGACAATTATGAACCACGGTTTTCTGATAGACGTCAAGTAATGTTTGAAAATACATATATTTAAGTAAAGCCCTTTTACTGCCCCGGTACAAGCTGACGTCATGGTTCATAACGGTATGTATTAATAGTACATTTTGTATTATTGTTCCGTTTTGCCTTTTTATTGCTTTGTTAATTTTTATTGTATTTCCTTTTATTGTATTTCTTATGTTTTAAAGTATTTTTTCGTTTTATGCGTGTACCGTGCATTATAATAAAAATACATTATTCATTTTTGATAAGTAGTGCTGTCACAAAGTATCAAAAATAAGATAAACAGTCGATATAATTATAAAATTATGTAGGTATGCAGGGAGTACAAAAGATTAGACCAGTAAACTAGTTACTATAGGGGCTGTTGGGGCTAATGTATGCACACAGGATAGTGAGTTGTATCGGCCACCAACTCAGAGTATTAAAACAACTATCTGTTGCCCGCAACTTCGATCGAGTGGATTTTACTCTGAGCTGAAAGAGATTTAATATTATTGAGACTTAAAGAAAAGAAAATCAAAGGAAAGAAACGAAAAAGCAAAGAAGAAAGTTTGCAATAATGAGGCAGGTAAAGGGGTTTGATGATTAGAAGTTTGTGGTCCGACGTCGCCATCTTGAGTTTTCTTAAAAATGGTGTTGCAAGACTTGCAAGTCTGAAACATTGAGGATACCCTCACATATGTATGTTACATCGCTGCTGGTTGAAAGATAATTATTTATTTAAAATGAAATGAATGCAATACATTAATAAATCTTCGATATCTCTGAAACTGGTGACTAAATTAAGCCACAAAATGACTATTACATTTTATGATGTGAATGTAATTAAATAGCAATTTATAAAGGTTTTAAAATGGGACAGTTATTTGTAAAAAATCAAGATGGCGGCTATATAGCCATAGACCATCTTCGATACTGAAACCTTCAAACCCCTTTGAAAACTGAAGAACCTCATCATGCAACTGTACATTGTCATTACTTTTAACATCATTTAAGCTTTGCAGTGTGTTCAAGGCAAATATGTTTAACAATCTGAACCCTCGGTTCCAATCTCATTACGAGCGCACTCTCAACCGTCGCTTGCCGTAACCTGAACGCGGCGGAGGGGAGGGGAGACGCAGGATGTGGAGCCACATGGCCCGCAAGAGGCGGCTGCGGCACGGGCGCCTACACGGCAATCTCTGCGTTGGGAATATGGTGGATACTCCAATTACATACATATTCCAGGGGAAGAACGATTGACAGTCCATTTATTTGTCTGGTCACTCTTTAAAGTACTCGTTAACTGATACACTTTCCATTCAGAAAATAGGTTAATATTAACATATATCCCCAAAAAATTTCATTGACAAACCATGGTACAAGCAAAAATGACAGGATTTTGAATGTAATAAATCAATTAACTATGTTGATTGATTGATATGCGAGTTACATAGCTACATAATAATATTATATTTATGTATGTATATGGAACGCACGTGTGCGGCGCGTGGCAACAGGCACTGGTGAGCCGTCTCTCATACAGTCACTTATATTTCAATGGAAGGGTCACATGACTTTTGTTATTCTGGCGAACTGAGAACTGCGAAATTGTGTTTTTATTGCAAGATTTCACTTACCTTTCAGATGAACCAAGTATATTAGTGCAAGCCTTTTTGCATGAAAACAAAGTGAAGCTCGACACTAAAATCGGGGCACCTATGAATCATGGGACCGATTAATATTGTGATTAGATACAGTCTTTTGAAGTAGTATCTATCCCACGTCATCATTACGTTAGTGGCTGCAAAGTGTCACTACTTGTATGTTGTGCATGTGCTTGTCAGTATAGTGTGTATTACCTAGGTTTTGCGTCAAACTCAAAAGGCCATACAATTATCATATCCGTACAGTTTTTTTTAAGTTTGTGCTTTTCATTTTACACATATTCCCACTATTACCTCTTCTATTTAGATGTGAGTTTGTATGTTTGTAAGTATTGATGTTTGTTGCTAAATCACACAAAAACGGCTGAACGGATTTTGATGAAACTTGGTACAGTGGTAGCTTAGGTATATCTAGGATAACATACAGGATAATTTTTACACGGATGAAGTCGCGGGCGTAATTTATAAATAATAAAGATAATTCAATTGAGCTAGTAGTATGTCCAAGGAATATCCACGTTAATATATTTAAGAAACAGTGAGTAACGTTAAAAATTGACGTGGCTAGCACGTGTGCCCTGCAATTTCAGTCACCTATATACCTACTCGTATGAGAATGCACAATAGTATTTTGTAACTGTGTATTCGTACCACATAGAGTTTGAGTTCAAAGATAATAATAGTAGAAAATATCAGTTACGATTTATCTTCACGCTGATTTGAACTTTAGACCATTATTCTGGTCTAGATTCCTTTTTAATTAATACCAATTCATGTTTATCTCACAATTCGTAAGTAGTATGAATTTCTTCATACAGCTTTTAAAATTAATTAAGTATTTAAAGGTACCTATTTTGGTTTTCCAGCATACTTAATAACATATAACCTCCAAATTTTTGGTTTCAGAAATCGGTACTTGGGCCTTGGGACACAAAAACTCAATGATAATAATATTAATAATGTTTTGGACAAATTCACACTCGGCTGTTTTAGTCCCAAATTAAGCCGAAGCTTGTGGACTCAACAACTGATAAACATACTTAAATACATATTATATATTTAAATACATACAAATACATCAATGTGTCAAAATTTTTGCTTAGGGTCTGAACGACTATACTGAACTTTAATCCTATTTTAAGAGTCGTGGTCCTTAGGAGGAAAAAAATATTACTTTCAGAGCAGAATTTATTTGTATATTTTTTAATTTACAATATTTGCGTTATATTTTTAATTACAAAATTTGTTTATGGTTAACTGCAGCTGTACTGCAACGTTAGGCTATGGAACATTAAGGGCTTCTTACACCAGTTGCTGATATTGTTACAGATAGAAAACGGACAGATAACGTAATCTATCGGATAAGGCTGTCGGATAATATTTTCCGTTTTCACCACTCAAGTCTCTGTTAAAATATCGGGCAGCTAAACTGTCATCGATTTACCGGGGAGTTGGAACATTCCGTTCATTCAATTCAGTTCTTCAGTTCAATTCATTGTTGCGTTTCTATTTAATCCATATCTGTCGTGCCTAGCGGTCAAATAATGACCATATTAATTCATATCTGTCGTGTAACCATGGCAACCACGGAGGTAACATAGCAAAAGTTTTATTTAAATTTCGAATGATGCATGAAATTACATTGATTGCAGGCTTGTATAGCACTTTTCTCAAATAATGCGCGGAAATTGTTGAATAAAAAATTATATATACAGGGTGTTTTTTTATATTATATTCAGATAGATCTCATCGAGCCCTTTCATTTGAGTACCATGAACAAGGGTCTAGCACCAGCTGTTCCGGAGATATGGCCAAAAGAGTGTTTTTTTTTCATTTGGCCATATCTCCGGAACGGCTAATACTAGACCCCTCGTGTTTGTACTCAAATGAAAGGTCTCGACGAGATCTAGTTGAATATAATATAAAAACACCCTGTATATACAATTTTATATGAACATACAGGGTGTTTTTTTTATATTATATTCAGATAGATCTCGTCGAGCCCTTTCATTTGAGTACAAACACGAGGGGTCTAGCACTAGCCGTTCCGGAGATATGGCCAAATGAAAAAAAAACACTCTTTTGGCCATATCTCCGGAACGGCTAGTACTAGACCCCTCGTGTTTGTACTCAAATGAAAAGGCTCGACGAGATCTATCTGAATATAATATTTAAAAAAACATCCTTTATATTCATATAAAATTGTATATACAGGATGATTTTATTTCCGCGCATTATTTGAGAATAGCATTATACAAGCCTTGGCCTCAACCAGGCATTGATGGACTCACGTATGTGTGCCTCGGCTTCGCCTCGCCTACATTCACACGCTCATCCATCAATGCCTCTGTTGCGGGCCGCGGCAGTAATGTACTATATAAAAATGAAACAGTGATAAATCCATATATCATAAAAAGTTAACACAAAACTGAAGTATTACCGCGTTAAATTCGAAAAAAAACAATCCATATCCGACAGATAAAGAAATAACAGCCCCTTGATCTGGCTGTAAGTTTATAAGACGGTATATCGGACAGATAAGGCAATCAGATACCTGTGAAAACGAAAAAAACGGGTATCTGGTAGATAACCTGCATATAGGGTATCTGGGGCTTTATCAGCAACTGGTGTAAGAAGCCCTAAGCCTCGCAAATCTGCACTTTTGCACTTTTTATTGCTTCCATCGTAACTGTTTTATGGTCGCCATCGGCCTGCGTTCTTATAAACATACTTAACGGGCACCTTAATAAAACTGGTTATATTGTTCTAAAATAATTTTATGATTAGTATTAGGTTAGGATCACTGTTAGCCTTTTTATTTTTAACTCGTTATTTATTCTAAAATCAGATTTGAAGATGATATCAGTATTATCACAGTATGAGCTTTTATAGTTACATATTCTACAGCCAGCGAAATCAAGGAGAAGAAAGAAAGAAAGAAGGCCCGTAGAAAGAATGACCTGACTGAAGAAATTGAAGAATGGTTCAAAAAGTGTACTTACATGCAATAAAATATATTTGAATTTGAAGAAAAGCATTTGCATTTTTAAGAGTGTTGAGAAAGGCATCCCAACCTTAATAAGAAAAAGGACGAAGATCAAACCTTGTCAGTGCAAAGGAAACTCAGAAAAGGGCAAAAAATACTTTATGGTATGGTGGTGTTGGTAAACCAGTGCATTAGTTTGACCCAACACAATTACATTAGAGAGATCATAAAAACAATCGTTAAAATTATCACAGTTTCAGTCAATTCCAAAGAGGGGGGTTAAGTTCTACTACTATTATTTATATGCGAAAGTTTGGATGTTTGTTACTCAATCACATTGTAACGGCTGAACAGATTTTGTTAAAACTCGGCAGAGTCATAGCTTAATTCCCTAACATGTAGGATAATTTTTAACGCGGACGAAGTCGCGGGGCGTCCGCTAGTAAATTCATTTCCGTCAAGCTAACACACGTCATGATATGCAAATTTTTAGACCGAAAAACCAGATTCCTGCCATAGTACAAATAAACGACGCTATTATTTATCCTGACTTTGAACGATATTCTTAGTCCTTGCTCTCACATTCCTGCATCTAAAACTCGCTTTTTTATTTTAGTCGTGCACAGTGCTTGGCTATTGATTGAATGACTATGCACGCTATCATAGATTATCAATAGTTTTGACGTCAAAAGAGAGCAATAAATTTTTAACACGCTTAGCAAATCTTACTAACCTTTGATCCAATCTAATTGGCTTATCGATTTGACACCTTGCAAACGTTGGCAATTCTGGTCATCATCATATCAGCTTTACGACATAGACCTCCCTTATTGAACACCACCACACCCGGTCCCCGGTTTAGGTCACCGGTGCGTGTTTGACTTGTGTCATCCGCCGAATCCGTTGACTTTGGGCGTATTGTGTAATCATTTACTAGAGAAAATGAGTAGTGACGTTTACAGGGCCACTTTCTGCCTTTCTGTATAACATGAATATATGTTATATGTACATACATGCGAGATGCATAATGAATGCAAGCCCACACTATGACCTCCTGCCCTTCACAGGCTGACACGAGCGGCGCGACCCGGGTGAACTTTCATGCATCATCAGTCAACCAACACGCAACAGTATATATAACCATGTTAGTTACAGCGTTAAATTGCATTGTTAACTTTGACCTTGTGAAAAATATGTCAGAAAAGCTTTTGCAGACATTCTCCTTCGCTAATCTAATCTCATCCACGTCGCGCGTCGGTAAAAGAAACTAATAAATACCCAGGTAAGTATCACTAGCACAAAAGTGGTTAGTAAATTTTTTTTACTGATCTTACATTGCATGCAATTTTGAAATTCCTAAAATCCGTTTTTTTTTAAAATTGAATAGCCTTTATCTATTAGGAGTTTGAGGACTGATGAGTGTAGGTATGGTAAGAAAATAATTACAGCATATAACCGATTAGTATAAGATTATGCCGATTAGTATAATAATGACGTTTTGGGCAAAGATAAAGAAAGGCTGTCGGCGACACAGAAAAATATGAGGAAAAACAACAAGTCGCAAGAGCAAACGTCAAGGTACTGATAATGTCAACAATTTGATATGTTACTGATAACAAATAGATTCGTCTGGTCAGATTAAAGGAATAGGGTTCTAGAAAAACACCTTCTTACCTACACTTAGTTTATTACGCAATAAAATATACTGACATAACATTTTAAATTAATTTAAATCTAAAGTAGAATTACTTATTAGTCAAGGGAATTACATAGCTTAAGTAAAATATATCGTTCAATATAAAAGTTTTTAACAAAACTCATAAAGAACTAATTTAATACTATCTCTTTGTAACCATTAAATAAAACATGGCACAGTTTTTCACAAGAAATGAAAATAAAGTCCAAGTTTTAAATAATCTGAAAATTACAACTGCCCAGTTACAATTACTACCAACCTATTATTATTATGCTAATACATGCAATCTTAACAAAGATATCGAACTAGGTACCTACTTACATTAAATATTTTCCTTCGTTGTAGTAACAAAAACTTAATTAATATTAATATTATGAAAGAAGTTGCGACCAATGGAACTGACCTAAAAGTGAAAAAAGACTAATTATAAGAAAGGTATAACCTACAGCGGTCGAGGCTGAATCATCGTCATCTTCTTCTTCACCTTCGTCTTCTTCTTCGCCGTCTTCTTCTTCACCTTCTTCTTCCTCACCATCTCCTCCATCTTCATCAGGCTCACCATCTTCATCTTCTTCTTCAAAGCTGTCAACAACTATTACATCGTCATCGTCATCTTCATTTCTTTCATTCAGATCCCATCTTCCTTTTGCATCAAGAAAGTGTTCCTCATAAATATGTTGCCAAAATAATAGAGTCTCAGAATGAGGGTCCTCTACTATAATTTCCAGAGTGCCTTGCTCTATTTCATCGACATCCAAAAATCGAAGGAATACAGGATTAGTAAGAGTAAAGGGCTCCCATTCAACTTGAGAAGTTTCACTATCAGGCACTCTGTAAAAGAGAAAATTTTGTTATAATTTTATCCGTCTCAAGTTTCAAATTGTAAATGGAATTGATTGAAATATACTTTACCCATCTTTAGCAAAGTTAGTCCACCGTTCTATAAGAATGTCGCTAACAGTGAGGTCCATATCTGGTATTGTGGTATCAAGGGGGGTGTCATGAAACAAATACGCTAAATCTTCACTGTGAGCTGCTTTATCGACTTCCAAAGGGCCTACGAATGGTTTTCCTAAGGTGCCTTTATAAGAAAATTGGTACACAAAAAGATTTTGCGTAGAAGCACGAGCACGCATGAAAGCTTCTCTTAAAGCGGAAACTAATATCATTGTATCGCCATGGTATGCTATATAATCTTCAATATTTGTCATGCTAATTTCGTGGTTTTCGAAATAAAAGGTCTTTATTTGTTCTGCTATCTCAGTTTTGTCGTCTTCATTCTGAAATTGTAAATCTGGCTGTAAGAAATCGGTAAATGATGTCGCCATTCTTTCTAGCCAATCTCGCTCGATTGCCTCCTCAGCTCTGATCGTACCTTCACTGTCCACAAAACCTGTCATAAATGGAATTTGCAGAAATTCGCCATCACCTATCGTTCTAAACGGGGATTTTACAAGAAAAGGCTGTACGTTCTCTAAACCTGCATTTTCCAAGCATGGGGCAAAGGCAAGTGAATTATCGGTTAGATCAAGTTCGTTTATAACTGCCATCAAAGCTGCCACGCTGGTCCTCGTGAACAGGTCTGACAGATCTTCAATGTTAGTAATTTTATGACCTAGAGCCTCGGCCACTTGCACAGCGTACTCTAAATTATCACGTGTTACTGCCCACGGAGCAATCGCAGTTCCACTCTGAGATATGGCTTTGTGTACCAAGCCTTGTGCCATAGGGGACATCGTAATTAAATCTACTGCCGCAGCCCCACTTCCATGACCAAAAATGCTGACGTTATTAGGATCTCCTCCAAACTGAGCAATGTTTTGTTGTACCCATTGTAATGCCGCTATAATATCTTTTAGACCAGCGTTGCCTGGTGCAGTTTCAGTTCCAAGGCAAAGGAACCCAAGGATTGACTCGCGGAAGTTCAGTGACACAACCACAACTCCCTTTTCTATGAAATGCTTGAAGGACAATTCGTGTTCATAGACTCTATCGAATTCTCTTCCCTTGATCCAGACCATGACAGGTAGCAGGCTGGTGCTTTCAATAGAAGGTGTAAGGACATTAGCTACGAGACAATCTTCGGTTCCTTCGAACCCGACACCCAAAGGCCGAACGCATATTACATCCTTTCGATTTGCAACAAAAGTTTCTGAAAACGTTGGTGGCGGATTTGGTGCCTGAAAAATATAATAAAATCATATTTAAAACCATTTAAACTTTTTAAATTTGCAACTCCTCTGACTTTTCGAATTTTCCATAACCGTCTCTTTAGCCTAGTGTTCAGGTATCTGGTTTTTAAATGATAGGTCATGAGTTCGATTCCTATCGTATCCGAAAGTTTGTGCAATTTAATAAAGGTATTGATTGGTGTTTTATTTATGAATACTAATATTATTGTTACATCTAATTAGTACAAAAAAAAATGTTACCTTAAACCTGTGACTGCCTGAGGTAGAATCAGCGTAGGGTATGCCATAAAATTCGAAATAATCTCCATCTCCCGCTAAAGAACCTTCAACAGCTCCTTGTGCTATATTCACTATCGGTGGTCGTTGGCCGACAACACCAAAGACAAGAAGGGAACAAACACTTAGAGCGAACCACATGGTTTCGTATCAATTGGATAATTCATACTGAATTGCTGAAATTTTTGAGAATACTGTTCGTCTCGATAAGATAGTAGTGCTATCTTAGTCATCTTCTTAAATCGATAAGGCTCTCGATGACACCTCTTCCTAAAATAATGGATTAGATGAGACATGAATACTTGAATATTTTATTTTTCTTTCTGATTCTGGCACTTGGTTATCTGAAACAACCATAATATCAAAACTACAAAATTCAAGAAGAACTTACAGTTAATTACTGCTTTATACATCAACATCATCAACAGACTATTAGCTGGGTCTCAGGCCTACCCTCTCAACGAGGGCGTTCGGGCTATAGTCCACCACGCTAGCCCAGTGCGGGTTGGTTGGTGAACTTTGGACCTTTCGATATGATAGGCCGCGTCTTATCCCCGATGCCACTGAAGCTCTAACAAACTACAAAATACAAAACACATGAAAAATAAGGTTTGATCTAACTCAAAACGTCTGCAAAAAATAGAGTCAACGACCTTACTAAATTGCTCCAGTGAAAAAATTTCCCTTCAAGTAGTTATACAGTTTCTTACAAAGTGCCGCGACTCTTAACTAGAACCCTTAGCGCAATAATAATAAAGGTCACATTTTATGTCACTGGTCCGATTTTTTCAGCGGTTCCCTTAGCGGGGGAGGGGTGTAGCGCGCGGAGGGGCCGGGGGTCAAATTAATGTGTGCGCCGCATGTGGTTGCGCAGACGCAACGTCTTCATGAGAATTTCTGATTCATTTGCCTTTTGTCATACTGGAATGAATTCATATTAGTTATGTTTAACTTTTTGTTTAGATGATTCATTATAGAACACAATCTAATATTCTTAAAAAAATTATGATCGGTATATTTCACTAGGTAACTAACTATGGTAACTTTTTGCTTCTAGAATTATGTTAAACTAACTTTTTATGTTTAAAACACCTTTGTTTAAAAAAACGTGCATCCTTTACATAGTATTATGTCTATAGTACATAATTTAGTAGTATCAACTACTACGTTCATTCTGCCTACCCCGCCAGGGACATGGCGTAAAGATATGTATGTGTGTATGTAGTATTAACTGATAAGAGCACTCCTGTTATAATAAACTTTAGTAAATAAAAAAATACACCTAATCTTTTAAAAAAGTCCATCTAGGCTTTAATTTTAGTCTTAAAAAAATTACAGTCAACTTTCGAAATCTCCCCCAATAAGCAGTACCCATACGCATCTCCCTTGGCGCGGGATGCGATGGTCCTAACATGTGTTTGCACCACGTGGGTCTAGAGCAAAAAAACTATCAAATACAGAAGTCACATGTCACAGAATGCTTCATTGTAAAATGGACTTTCATTTCTTCGCGTAAGAATCAAATATGTAGTAATTCAGAAATGGAATTGATTACCTTTTGTGATGTTAAGGGTTACCTTGTGGGAGACTCCGATGGGACAGGCGAAAGGTTAATGTTATGCGTCGCATATTGTACAATATGCACCGTTAGCTACAAAAAGTTAGAATTGTAGCAAAAAATATGTAGGCCACACGGAGTTTGATTATTGTTAGTTCTGGTTTAGCAGGTTAGCCGGTTGATCGTAATTTTAAAATGATTTTATCAAAGCGCACGTCAAATAGCTTATAATTGTAGACCAAAAATACTGATTGCGCATCAGAGGGTTATTTTATTATGCTATCAGTATTTTTTGATGTGAAAATCAGATTTTTTGTTGTCGGTTAGGTTGGTTGTTTATACAATCCACTAAGTCATTAGTAACATTTTCTCTTTCTAACGACTTAATCTAGGGAGTGGAGGAAGTTTTGTATTAGTGCAATAATAATCGCGTTTTTCATGAAAATTTATCGAGTCAATAAAGAGTCGAATTAAATCGATTTGTGAGTATTTTGTAAATATATCCAGGCATAATCCTTTCTTTTAATTTTGAAATTAAGTGTAGGTACCCAAGTAGGCACGGAATATCCCGTACAAAAATAAAATAAACAGTGAATTTTCTCAAAAACTATATGTCTACGATTTGTAAAGTTGAGTAAAGACTTAACACATCCTGTGTTATTTGCAAGTTACTGTCGCTTTAGTGAGAATGTGAACATAGTGAAAATCGTAGGCTACCTCTGGCTGGCGTAGGCTAACTAATCTGGAGACCATGCTGTAACCGCCAGTTTTTGTATGCGTTAGGGCCGTGAAACCCAATAATTATGAAAAATCGATTACATTCTGTACATAAATTGTAGGCTGTTTTTATACTACTAAGCTTAGTAGTAAAAAAAACAGGATTTTCAGTCCTCTTTGTACTACTAATAGAACAAATCGTACTACAACGTGGACTAACCCGTTGATTTGAGGTTTTTCAGCAGGTTATTCGCATGGTAACCTTCTATTCGTCGCTTCCATTCATCGCCGTACACTGCTGGACAATGGCCTCCCTCAAGAATCTCCACGACGACCGATCCCGCGCTACCTCATCCAGCCGGGTCCCGCGACCTTCACCAAATCGTCGGTCCACCTTATGGGAGGCCGGCCTACGCTCCGTCTTCCGGTACGTGGTCTGCTACTGCAATTTAAAACAGCTTTTGTTCGCGGTTAATTCGTTCAGTACATTAAACTCTCCCGTGAAATCTCTTCGAGGAGCGCGTGCGCCGACGTCGAGGGGAACCGTTCAAAAATAGAACACTCTCAGATTCTTGTTGCATGTTCATAATTCGATAGAGTCGGCTGCGTCGTTAGGCGCACGCGCCTGCTGAAAGCCATTGAAAACATTGGAGGAAAGAGAGGGAAACAGATGAAACCAAAAGAGGAAGATATATAGGTATACGAGAATGGTTCTTTCTTACTTACCGAAATGAGTCCTACAAAATCAGGTATTAAACAAGTACTTGATGGTTACCGACGTATTGATTGCATGTTATTTGCATCTACACCTGAACATATTATAACTGATTTAGTGGAAAACACTATAAGTACGTATCAAATCAAATCAACAGTCTATTGATGTCCCTACTGTTGGGGCACGGGTCAACCCCCTCAACGAGGACACTACGCTAGCCCAGTGCGGGTTTGTGGACTTCACGGGCGCCTAAGATTTCCTTCTTCGGCGTATTCAGGAAAACATCAACGATGTTTTCCTTCTCGGTTTGAGAGCTGTGAGTAAATTGGAGAAAAGTCAATCGGTGCATGGTACGAGCAGGAATCGAACTGACAGGTCGCGTCTTCGTAGAAGTCTAGATTTTGTTTTATGCACCACCAGTGATGAAAAATAGGGATGAAACGGTACTCAGCGTACGTTTCACTTCTCTATAAAAGTTGACTATCGCACGTTTTTACACGACTGCCCCGAATAAAAGAGTGTAATGTTTTAGCAAATTTATTCAGCACCATGAATGCAATTTTTTATTGTAGTTCTCCACTTTTTCATCCTAGGTTCGTAATGTGTTAATGTTGAACTTACGGTATTTCTTCAACACTGTCAGCTTACGGTCACGCATTGAAATCAACGAAGTATGAGTAATAATTATAATATTATATTCTTTTTTTTTACAGTTATTTATGAAGCTGTATCTGTCCGTGAGCGAGGGGACAGTACTATCTTGACAGATTTAGTATGGGTGGCCCATATCAAAGAGCTAATGAATCCCCTTAATTACCGGCTCTTAATGTGTCTTTGGATGTAGAGTTATCTCATTATGTGTATGAGAAACACATGTCTAGCATACTTAAATAAACTTGGTCCTATGACTCTATTTTTTCAGGAAGTACTTACCTGAAATTAAGTGTTTTTTACGAGTTAAGTCACACTAGATAGTCGGAAAATTTCTTTTAATTTTTATTCTGAATTTATTTGACTACCATATAAATAATTATATAAAAGAAGAAACTGACTCACTCACTGACTGATCAACGCACAGCCCAAACCGCTGATTCTAGAGACTTGAAATTTTGCACAAAGCTTTCTCATGTAGCCTTTTAAAAACTTTTCTACGCGAGCGAAGCCGCGGAAAACAGTTAGTATTCTATGAATATGAATTTCACGAGCTTCTAGATTATCACACAAAGTGTCCACTCATTTGTGTGAAGATTAAGGGCTTCTTTCACCACTTGCTGATATTGTTACAGATAGTAATCTGACAGATAAACTAATCTATCAGTTAAAGCTGTCTGATATAATATATAAAATAGATAAGATATATGGCAATTAGATACCTGTGAAACAAAGAAAACTGGCAATCTGTCTGATAACCTTCAGATAAGGTATCTGGGACGTTATCAGCAAGTGGTGAAAGAAGCCCTTAAAGTACTTAATTAACTTACAATTTCTGATTTCAGAAAAAAAACTGAAAGTTTGTGCACATTAATTAATTCAGTGCCTAAACCGTAAATCGTATTATAAATTGGGCACTTTGAGTATCCTAGAAGGTCCGCGAAATTCATAATTATTTATAGAATATTTGTAGACAAATAAATTCAGGAAAAATAAAATAGTACATTGTGCATTAAGGGAAGTAAGTAGGATATTACTAACGAGAGTGTTAGAAGCCCGATGCCGAAGGCGGAGAGATTTTAATGACTCGAGTTTGTAATACCCTTACTTCCCGCGATGCACACAATGTTTTTCATCACATTTGCGAGGAAATTAATACCTACGACACAAGGGAACAAATCTATTTTCTTTAGACTTTGCTGGTAACAAATTTTCACTAAGCAACTGAGCCGCATTCACTCTATCCGGAGGTGTTAATATTGTTGTTGCACTTTCAGACTCGGATTCTTCACATGACATAGACATATTTTAGGTTTGTTTTTCTCTTTATTTATACTAATAGGTCACAACTACAGGTAGTTAATAAAATAGTTTTATTGTCAACTTTGTCAATGGAGCTTAAGTTTTTTTCATATGTAGTTTTACGGCCAATTGGAAACAAGATCTTAAGCCCAAATCGTAGATCGTAGTTTATAATCACGAACACATAAAACCACAGCACGGCCTCCAAGGCACAATCAGTGCCATTCGGTGGTCCACACTGCCACAGATAATGATAAAAAACATTTAGAAACTCCCAAAGGCGAAAGCCCATACAGCCAGTTTTATTCGAATTTCAAATAAAATTCACTGAAATAATTGCAAAGTAAACTAAAACATTTTTAAAACACAAAAATATTATGCTTTTACTTAAATGTTTAAATTATCATTTGTAGAAGTTTAGAAGACATAAAAAACCATGTTTGATTTAAAATCTCCTTAGTGTGGAACGTCATACCTGTTTGTTATAAAGTTATTTGACTTCGAGTGAACGAAATTTTTTTAAAACTACACATTATAGTCCCTAAGGGTCCCATTATTGTAAAGTCCCATTACTGTACTGATTTTCATTACTCCCGCGGGTGTATATAGGCCATTGTGTTTCTGTATGCATGCATATAATAATCCACATAACGAGCAAGTGTGATGAAAAATAAGTTCCAACTACGAGGCCGAGGGCCGCAAGTGGCCGCAACTAGTGTTACTCGAACTTTGAAAACCTAAGCAATAACTTCTAACTAAACAATCAAAATCGTCCTTTCATATAAACCTTGATAGGTTAAAAAAAAATACACCAATGCATATAGATTATAGCTGATACACTCGTAGAATTACTGTTTGCAAAACGTTACACTACCTATGCAATTTATAAGTCTTCAGCTATTAGTAATTCTATTGCGTGCAACAGTGTCCGTACCTCATAGATTTCTGTAATTTTCACCTTTAACCCCACGTGGCAGTTCCCATCACTCCCCTGAAGAATATAGTAGGTATTAGCTGAAGTGTGTTTGCTTTATATATGTCTTTAATTTGAGTTTGTTGGGTAATTATTGGTGGTGTTATACTCACGGAAAGACTGTATTTAGTATAATACGTACTCTACAGTTGCTCTATTCGGCTCTATTCTTTGAATTTTGACTCTATTGGCATTTTTTTTTCCAAATATTTTATTTTCGTAAAAAATTATATTGCAGATTCTAATACACATAATTTTATATTTTTTGATAGTATTTTATGATACATTAAATGCTTATGGATATGTGTTGTGCGGGAAACTAAATTAAAAGCGTACATGACAACTATTCCATTTCGTTCCAAAACTCAAATTGCTATTACTTTAGTGAGGATGTAAACCATAGTGCAAATTATAATCTATATCTATACTTATATTAAACCAGTAGAAACCGTGTGCCCGTACATTGTATAAATTTATCAAAATATCATTGTGGGCGATAAAAAAAGAGTAACAGAACACGAAAAAGCATTTTTAATTTTTTTTTGTCTTTGTGTCTGTCTGTCTGTCTATCTGTCTGTATGTATTCGCTAATCTCCGAAACTACTGAACGGATTTTCTTGCGGTTTTCACAGGTGGATTCAGCACAGCTTGGTGCAACATATAAGCTTTGTTTCATTGAAATCGGTTAACAACGAAAACAGTTATCGTCATTTACAGGTAAATCATACAACGTAATTAGACGATGTCATAGTCATAGGAGATATATAATAAAAATTATATGAGAAGTCTTATTATGAGCAAATAGAAGCCAAAACAACAATTTTTTGAATTTTTGTCTGTCTGTCTGTCTATATTATGTTTATATCGGCATCACTTTCCGGGAATTTATCCCCTCCGTTATCTAAATGTTTGCTATATTCAATTTAATTATGACTATTCGTTTACCTAGCCAATATAATATTATTTGGCAATTTTGTAAGATGTGGCTTAAATAATACTGGTTGGGTTAAATAATATACTGGTGTTTGTAGGTCTCAGTACCTACTGTTCTGTTGTTTCAAAGTTCTAAGCCTTAGTAATTTACAGGATTTAGTGTGATATTCTGTTTGTTGATTAACTAGGTATGTCGTGAGTAGATATTGTAATTTTTTTAACAACATAACCAAGGATTGTGTGAGAGTTGTTACAATAGGTCCTTTTCATATAAAAAAACATCGGAAGCGGTGGTAGATAAAAAGTTCACTACTTACATGCAATAAAATAGCTTTGACTTTGACTTCGTAAGGTAGATAAAAAGAGATACCGGGGAAAGAAGAGCTAGAAGACCAGCTCTTACTACTGGACTTCCAGTCTACTCTGGTCTGGTCGTTCTTCTTTCTCCGGTGTCTATCTTACCCCACTTGACCAAATATTAACAAAATAATATGCCTATGACCTATGCATATGTTTATTTATTTAACAACTGAGTAAGAGAAGAAAAACTACTTCACCAAATTGGATACAGTGTTCAAGTTGTGTTCATGAAGGTCTAACTTAAAATCTGGTGATTTTTCTATAATAAATAAGTAAGTAAATAAGTTTTTTAAAAAAAGTACTTATGTATAGAAATTTTTGCATCATTTATGTCTAGCAAACTAGTTTAAATCCTTACCATAAGCACAGTGTACTAAAATAAGTATCACTTACCCCCGTAATCACGTTTACGTTGTGATTCTCAAAAGTTCTCTAATTCAGTTGACTTTCAATAACTGTTAAAAAGGATTGGTTAATTAAAGTATAAAGGTTAGAAAACTCCCTTTTAGCTAGATCTTATCGACCTAAGACCATGATAGTGTAAGTCATAAGTCTAGATCACGTCCTATAAAAGTGTCTTTAATATCTAGAATACAATTTCCTGCGGAAATATACACTTCATTTCAGTCACAATTATCATTCTGAAATCACACTTCAGCCCCGTTTCTTACAGTTCTTTTTCCTTATTTTAAAGTTTCGTTGATTTCTTTATTTTTGTGTAAAGTAATTTGAATTTTAGTATATTAGTGTTAAAGTATGTTTTGTATCTATGGTTTGTCATCATTAGGGTGTGTTTTCACCAAAGCGGAGACGAGCGGAGGTGAATATAGTGCTAGTGACATACTTAGACTGTCCTGGATATTTTAGCTGATACAGATCAGATACAGATAAAAGACGGCTTTAAAAGTTATAATAACTTGCCATCGTTTTTTAAATGAAATTCCTTACATTAAGTTACACTTACTAATACTAATGGGCTTTTGGATAATTGTTTAAGAACTTTACAGGAATGTTTTTTTATTTTTATCACCCGATACCTATTGCATAGGAAGGAATTCTTAGGCGCATGTGAATTCTACCAACCCGCACTGGGCTGGCGTATTCCTGGTGGACTAATAGCCATGTACCAACATGTACTGTAGCCATTGAAAGGGTAGGCCTGTATTTCAACATAGAAAACATTTTATTGCCTGTAATATGCTTATTTGTTGAAATGTTACTGTAATTTAATTCGTTTTTTTACCCACAAGGTACATCGTGTGTTGATTTTTCTTGTTTTTACGTTTTTTGAACATTTTTATTCGTACTGTCTCCTATTGGAACTGTTTAACATTTTTTGCCATTGTTATTATTTTTTATTTCATTTTTGACTATTCAGCATATTTTGACATACTCGTATCCTTACATAATATAAAACAAAGTCGCTTCCCGTTGTCTGTCCCTCTGTAGGTATACTTAGATCTTTTAAACTACGCAACGGATTTTGATGCGGTTTTCACTATCATTCATATAAATTCTTCCGTATGGTTTATATAGATACTTATCCCATGCAGACGAAGCCGCGGGAAACAGCCAACAAATAATTACCAATAAATTCGTTCGTTATATATTTATATATATATATACTTTTATTTTTAAGAGCATTTTTTTATTCCTAGGCGCATGTGAAGTCCACCAACCCGCACTGGACTAGCGTGGTGGACTATATCCCGCACGCCCTCGTTGAGAGTGTAGGCCTGAGCCCCAGCAGTGGGGAAATTAATAGGCTGTTGATGATTGTTAGACTGTAAGTTTCCTGAATAAAATAAAATAATAATAATAAAAACGCGACTATGGCTCAATTTCTTGTCGTTGGAAACGCTCCCTTAGACCCGCGTGGGTGTTTAATGTTGGAACCGAGGCTTGGGGACAGCTGTCGCCCCCTCGGGCTCCGCTACGGGTTTTGTTTACGTCTCACTCTAATGACATAGCTCTTAGTCCAGGAATTAAGTTGATTTTTAGGGCTCCGACCAAAATGGTAAAAAAAAAAAACATACAGCCGAACCTATGTTCGGCTGTATGTATTTTTTTTTTACCATTTCTCCTCTACCTCTCCATATCTCCTCCTTTTTTGGAAGTCGATAAAAAGGAACCCTTGTGGTCCTCAGCCGTCCAGTGTCAGTCTGTCACAGCGGGTTACCTCAGCAACTACTAAATAACCTTTATTCAAAATGACATAGGTATGCTTTATTTTTTTTAATCATTGCGAAAGTCGAAATTTTAAAGTAGTTGTAACAACTTACTTAGATCAATACTTATATAATTTTGAAAAAGTTTAATTCGATTTCGTATGTACTACTCGTATTCTAAAAAAGGTTTCAATTTTTTTTTGTTCCATTATATGACCGAGCGAGCGAAGCGTCTCCGTTTCGAGATTGGCCAAAAATGCTCTTGTCTATCTGTCTGTAATTCTCTACAGGTCGCATTTTCAGCCGATTTTGACGAAAATTTGGCATAGGTATAAATTAATCACGCCGACAAAATGAGTGGAATTAAATTTTGAAAAACATTTTTTTTAGAGTACGTACCATACTCGCAAAGTGGGAGTGAATTTTTTTTTCTTGTGAATCCCATAGTGTGGGGTATCGTTGGATAGGTCTTTCAAAAATATTGCGGGTGTGTGAAAACTATTTTTCGATTTAGGGATCCGTTGGCGAAATATTAAGCGCGTGACCCCCCCTGCAGTTGACTTCTGTTCGTTTCTTTTAGGTTTGGTTTATAAGGGCTGGCGAGGTCTACTGTTCTCACAGAACCACTAGTACTTAATAGTTGACGACAAAATCATTTAATGATGGATGATGTTGCTTACAAAATAGTAGCATTCTTCAGGTAGGTACCTAGTAGTAATTGTGGTTTTCGCAATGTTAACTAAGTGTTCATAAAACTTTTAAGTTTAAGTAGGTACCTACTTACATTATTATTTATATATTTTAGTTAGGAATTAAAACGGTATTTTATATTAACACTTCAAAAAGGATCAAAGAAAACTGTGATAGTCTTTTCCAGAATTGAGAGCGTCAGTGGCGTAGGGGATAAGACGCGGCCTATCATATCGAAAGGTCCGGAGTTCGATCCCCAGCTGGGCCATGTACCAATGGGTTTTTTCTAGAAACTTAAGTACATTTACTGACTGCTCTCAAACGGTGAAGGAAAACATCGTGAGGAAACCTGCATACGTCAAAGAAGAAATTCTTAGGCGCATGTGAAGTCCACTAACCCGCACTGGACTAGCGTGGTGGACTATAGCCCGAACGCCCTCGTGGAGAGGGTAGGCCTGAGCCCCAGCAGTGGGGACATTAATAGGTTGATGATGTCTTTTCCAGAATACAATTATCAATACTTTTACATCATCATCATATTATTATTAGCCTTTAGACGTCCACTGCTGGACAAAGGCCTCCCCCAGGGATCTCCACGACGACCGGCATGTACTTTTTACGATTAGTACTAATGTAGGTACCTATGTCTCTTTTCTTTACTAAAGTGAAGTTTCAAACAAACTCTGTGCCTTATTAATTTTGATTTCTCAACGAGAGTGAGTAGGATGGATAGATCGATAGAATGGCCTTATTTTTTAAGTGTCAGCATATTCGTCAATAATGAGTCTGTGTGTTTGTGTGTTCTACAGCGTAGTATATTAACCTTCCTTGGCAGTTGCCCAACACTCTACGTGTAGGAAGGAGAATTCTGAATAGCGCGTCATTAAAGGTTCACTTCGACTTACAAATAGGCACTGTATCTCATTTATGTACCTTTACGTCGAAGATAATGAGCTCATTATGCATATTTTATTACACCGTGATTTTTGTCCGCGCTTGCCGCCCGCAAAAAGCACACGCCCTAGCTGAAGAAAGCTTTGTAGGGCGGGCGATTTCCTCCTCACTCGCAGCGCCGCTCGCGTCTCTCTGTGGAACTACAGGGCGCGCGGCCATTGGCCGGCGCCGGTGACGTCATGCCGTTTCCGACCAATGGGGGGGTGCGCGCTCGCGCCCGGCCGCAGTCCTCGTCGCCGCGCCTTCGTACGAGCCGTGTGTCGCCGACGGCTGCCCCCCCGAGCCCCGCGCCCCGCGACCGACTCGCCCGCATTCTAGTTGTGGGTTTCGCGCCGTGCAGTCGTCGCGTGTGCCGCCGAACTCAGTGCGCCGTTTGTGAGTGCTTTAGTTCCCGCCCGTGTGTCTGTGTGACGGAGGATCCCGTAGCCCGCCGCGGAGGATGTTAACAGCGCACGGTGAGTGATGTCGCAGAGACGTCGTCGGCCCCTTATCTCCCGACGGCGCCACGTGAACGCGCTCTATTTATAAAATGTAAACACGCCGCTAATTTGATTTAAGATGATATTGCGGTATTGCTGTTTAGAGGCGGGAGTGGGCGTCCGGCCCGCGCGGGACTCCACTCGCGCTCGCAAATTAGCAATAAAGACTCCGCGCACGACGACGACGACGGTCGAGATTGCCGAGTTCCTGTAAGATTATATGGACGTGCTAGTGTCGGTGACGTGTTTATACCGATAATTGGGAAGGAACACAGCGGACTGCATTCGGTATTCATTGCGCCAAAGTGGATATTTGGCGGATAACCTTGTAGTGGTTCAGGGCTGGCGATAGCGCGATAACGTGACCTTGGAGAAGTATCGCGAGCGCCGGCCGGCGGCGCTGGAGCGCGCGCGCTCACGGAAAATGTCCAGACAAACAACGATAATGGTGGCGCAAACACAATCGTAATGCTGTTAATATGACAGACTCGTGCAGGAAACCCAATAAAGAATCTTTGTAAAGCGATCCAGCCGCAGTATGCTATTTGAAAGCTAATTCAAAATGCATTACCTACTATAAAATTTGATGCATAAATTGAATTAAAGTTTAAACTAGCCGAGGACAAAATATCCAGTTCATTCGTCGAATCACAATGAAAAAGTCAAAGCTATAGAGATGAGCCTAGCAGTTTTGGATGCGTTTCAATTAAGAACAAGTGAGACTGTTTAAATGACTAATGAAACGATTGGAATGAGTAATTCAAATGAACATAAAACGTCATTACTCCTGGCAAACAGCAAACACTAAGGCCAAAGTGTTGAGGAAATCGTATTGTTTTACTTCCATTCCCCCGTATTTTACTAAACTAACCTACATGAGACATTGGAATTCTAATTAGGTACATACTTGACTACCAATCAGCCTTCTATAACATGTTTCATTCTTTGAAAAATAATCGAATGTTCTGCAACACAGTTTCCACTATATAGCTGTCGCTGTTTTTTTACATGTCAGTCCAGCAGGTCTGTCCGGTTAAGATACCTCGATACGGTCAGGTTCGAAGCGTTGTCCCACGCCTTGTTCCACATATTCCATTCGACGACTTTGCAAAATGGTCAGTGGGCCTGATACCCATCAAGTGATTTACGCCTCTACCGCGAAGATAATAGGTGCAAAAGTTGAAATAAAAACTCAAACAAAAACAACACAAGCAATATTTTCAACGTAGCAAATTGTTGAGCAATTTGATTTTAATATTACCCATATGTTTTGAAAACATCGCAATGTTCATAAGTATAAAGCACTTCAAGGCCTCAAGACAAGTTACAAACCCAAAAAACTGGAAGCAAAAACGAGACTGCAAAAATTAAGAAGATTTGGGATTCTCATTGGCACTTACGCATGTTGAGCTGTTGCCGTATGTGTACGATTGCGTTCTCTGTCTGGCGCAGTGTAATTGCGTGGGTGGGAATGAGACGGTCGTAATTCGCATCGAGCGCGCGAACCGGCCATGCGAGATGCTCAGCCGTATCATAAATATTAATCAGGCGCTGGTGTCAACAGCCACCGCGTAACGTGACACCGGCACGATCCGCTGCTTGCCTGGTACTCCTGCGGCCAGACAAGACTTTGCAGACCAAGTACCGACATGGATACTTAATAATTACAAGCTACTGAAGATAGTAGTAGCCAATTTTCAAATCTTCTGGAGACAAATGAAATTAAAGCTAGTACCAACTCGCACAATATAATCAGGCAGAATAGAATGGAAATATTTCTGCAAGATACTAACAATTACACAAATCGAGATGAAGATAAAAACCTTAAACAAACAGAAATTTACTCTCATACAACTTTTGTTGCTAACAAACTGAAATTGCGATAAAATTATCGCATGCACATCCGTTTACACTTACGCACAGCCATGACCTGCCCTACAACTATACGACTGTGAACGGAGAATGTAATGCAGTTTTGCCTTAGACTTGTGTAATGGTTCAAGAATTTATTAATGCCATACAAACTGCTGATTATAAAGAAGCAAATAAAGAATCATCAGTTAGAACCGAATTAGAACAGATAGTCCCTGAATTTTCAAATGAAAATTGTATTGTAGGTATCTAAGTACAATTTGCAAGAAATGAAATATTTTATTTGCTAAATTAATTCAGATCCGGTCTCCGCTTAAAAATTAGACCTATTTTTAAGAGTCTTTAAAGTAGATATCGGAAGTCACTTTGTCAGTTCCTCGCACTATCGACCTTCGAGTTTGACATTTTGCACGAGCTTTGCAAAACAGGTTCTTTTACGTCGTCGCCTTAGACATTTTATAATTTTCCATCGATAATTTCATTTCATTTAAATACCTACTTAAGTATTTTTATTGTTATCTAGGTATGCGCACTGCCATTCTGTCGCGTCGTCATAATATTTTACCTACCACTCTTTATTCCGGTCATCTAACTAAACACTAATTTGATAATAGATTTCACTCGGTCTGTTTATCTCACTTCCATCATCCTATTTTCCACCATTGTTTATATCACAAGAACCTACGAAATTTTAAGAGCTGACTTTCAATACCCGTCCACCACTACCTATTACTTAATCTGTGCCACAACCTAGTATTTTATAACCTCTATGACACAGATAACATTAACTACCTACTAGATGGGAAAGTAGCAAAAATTCGCCGGCGGTATATTTTAAGAGTGATATAAGGTGCTTATCTTTATAATTATGTACTTGCTTTAAATGTAATTAAAAACCAGCACTGCGCTTATACTGCGCCCGCGCCGGTAAGAGGTAATAAAGGATAAAATGCAAATGTCCTCTACGAATAGATAAAGTTGTAGAGATATGAATAAAAACAAGAAAATAAATAAAATTCTCAAATACAGTAAAAGGATGCAAACTTGATAAAGATCATGTTTCGGTGTTATAACTTTATGTTTATTTATAAAATGTCTGTGTCTTGTATTTATGAAGTTTATTTCAGACGCAATCGCTGTAATAACCACCTTACCTATAAAGTAAATAGTGAATACCTAACATAAGTAATTTAGGTTAAAAATCGACAAGCTAAAGCTTGCTAAAACTCATATAAATGGGTGAAATGGGTGGATGGATGAAAGGGAGTTTCAAACTCTTCCAGAAACTGTAATAACAAAAGAATTCCGCAAGGAAAACATACTAATATTAAAAGGCCAGCACATTTAAAAGAAAAAAATATACATATTAAAGAAAAGATAACCAATAACAACCTGCTCAGTGACGTTGCTAAGACGCAGGCCCCAGACTCGCCGGTCGCGTTTTTGCTCGACAACCATGCGTGTGAGCACATCTGCAAAGTTTTTGCTTCTATGTGTGTACCTATTCGTATACTTTTTATACAGCGTATGTCGGTTTGCTTCGTGGGCCCTCGGAGGCGTGCGTGTCCAACTGTTTTTCTTTTTTTTTTCATCAGTAATATTGTACGGCTTTATGATAGCGCCTGGGTAAATAATTGTATTCTTTAATTCTTCACTGGTAACACTGTATTTCAGGTTCATTAACATTTGCTTAACTTCAGAAACAAAGTTCACATTTCGTTCCTGAGCGGAAATTAAGTCTAGAATTTGAAATTATGCTTTAGCGATATACTCAGATCGAATTCTACTTTATATAACGTATATTATAATGTATTTTTGGAAGTACTTACAACGTCTTGAAAAAAAAAATCTACTCTCTTAATTAATCTACTTAATGTATTTATTGATATTTTGAAGATAGCGTTGGAGTAAATATCTAAATAGAGAAGAGAGAATGTGCATTTGAACATAAAATAATTACGATAACACAAAAAAGCAATAAGATAATTATTTTAAATGAGAAACAAATTACAAAGCACAATTTAAGCAATCATTATCGTTGAGTGACTACTACTACCTAACAAATTCTTCACTGATGCAAAGCAGAGGATCCGATAGAAGAGAAACGTCTGTAACTGAAGAATTTGAGAGAATGGCTCGAAAGAGGCATACGAACTCTCTTACATGCAGCAGTATAATCTACACTAGAATGAATGATCCCTTTAAAAGGATATGGCAAATAGTACCTACACTACAACCGCAGGCAAACGCGGTTGTAGTAAAATAAAGTGCTAATTGGCACCGAAACACAAAAGCGCAGGAAAAAGCATGTTAGTATTCACTTCAGATAAGGAAGCGTTTACATTTATCCGCCACTCAAATTAAATATCTGTTATTGATATCAAAAAGGTCTAGATTTGATATGCAAACACGAAGTCGCTTACGACGTTTACTATTTGTGATATCGGTAATGAGAGTCACGAGCTGTTACGTAATAAACGAACTCTGGTTGGGCTCATGGCATAACAAAACATGTTTTTTTGTTTTTTGCAGACATATTCGTGTTTTGTTTCTATTTTACCTTTTTGGTTGATTTTGCAGTGTGACGAGAAAATTATATGAAAAATTTAACTTTTTATACCTATACATTTAGATTAATAAAATAAAACACAAAAATGAATTTTAAAAATCGTAACTAACTACAAAATAATCAATAATTGGTGAACCCTTACAGTTTTGATTATTACTGGCAGCCTATTCTAGCTGTCTATTTACAGCAAATCGGTTAAATGTAGCAGCACAACAATCAAATGAAGCGTTCTACACCAAAAAAGTGCTATTCAGAATAAATGACTTTGGTTTTTATTGTTAAATCCTCTTTTGCGCCACCTTTTGCAAAAAATCTGACCTAAATATACCACAGGACTCTATACTTAGTTCGTATTTCTACAGCAGGGGCTATAAAGAGAGAGCGTCCGACATTTACTCGAGCTGGAATAGCATTTATATCAAATTTCAATTAGCAACCAGACTACTTGAGAACAAATTTGTGGAAATAACTCAAATTTTCGCGCAACATCCGCACAATAACGACTTGAAGTTTAATTAATAGAAACGCCCGAGTTTTGTTAGTAAATAGACGCGTTTGTTCAATGAACAATTATTTAAGTACGCATTGTATTAATTTCAATATAAACATTAAACTTGTATGAGTTTGTATGCAAAAGCAAGTCAATAATAAAATTATTATAGGCCGTCTTATGTTCTGCAAAGACGCATCAGTTCCTAGACGCCGATACAGTGCACCCAGTTGGATTTGGTGTAGGTATATCACGTAGGATTATCGGAAAATTCAGATCTTTGCGAAAATCCTAAGATTACCTGATAAATAGAATAAAAGAATGAATTTCGTTATTATCCGAGCTATGTACAGGATCTTTGCAAAAAACCTACGTATTTTAGGATAACATAGCGAAAAACGGCTTACGTTTCGTAAGTCATGCATGAGCGCTGATTGGATGCTTTTAAACTTAACGCATTGATAGATGCGCGTTATTACAAATCGACTCCTAGATACAAACTCGGATTTTTGCAAAGATCCTGAAAATAGCTCGGATGATAACGAAATTCATTCCTGCATTTCAATTAACCGGCTTTTTGCAGAAATCCTAGGATTTTCGCAAAGATCCGAATTTTCCGAGTATTATACGACTAATTCCATCCAAAAATACAAATTATTATGTAATGACAGGAAGTTGAAAGTATTCCAATGTATTTCGCGTGTTACAGCCACACTGCGTCTGACAAGTGAGTATTGTGATAAATGCCAGCGTTAGTTCCCTCAAAATCTTCCGTGTAGTCCCAGAGCATTGTGTGATAGATGCGTAGCGACACATCACTCGCTGTGATGGATGGTTTGTTATCACGCCTGATAACCTTCCGTCGTCTCTCCTAGCACGGGTACTCGTCTGCATAGTGACGATAGTGTTATGCGAAAAGGTGCCAGTCTGATTTTTACATAACTAGTTTTTCCCGCGGCTTCGCCCGCGTAGAATTTTTTTTCTCGTGTACATTGTGAAACAGCGCCCTCTATGTAAGCATTTTCTGTCTTAGGGGGTATTATCGTACGCCCCGCGACTTTGTCTGCGTTAAAAAGTAGCCTATATGATATTCCAGGATATAAGCTATCACTGTACCAAGTTTCATCAAAATCCGTTCAGTAGTTTTGGCGTGAAAGAGTAACAAACATACATCTTCACATCCTCACATCCTTACAAACTTTCGCCTTTATAATATTAGAAGGAAAGGATAGTAGGATTAAAAACCTACGAATGTTTCCAATCGAATCAGCGCATACCGAAACACCCTGTTTCTCAAGTTCGTTATTCCATGCGGTCGGCAGGTGTCCGTTCACCTAGCGTACACATAAGAGATTCTGGGCTAGTTTTAGTGCCAATACAGTGCGTCACGCTTGTACATCTGAAATCCGAAACGTGACCTGATTAAGACCAAATTTTGAATTACGACTAGTTGGGGATTCTATAGAGATTCTGAATGATTTTCCACCAAAGTATTAAGTTATATGAAAGTGTAACAGTTGGTTAAGGCGTATCAACTTTGTGTATTGTGTGTTTGTATGTAAATGTTAAACTCAAAATTTATAACAATTTCGTTTATCCCGCATGAAACAGTACCAACAGATCAGTAGTTATTTTTTTTAGGAAGACTAAATGGCTGAATTATGACAAAACAACGTTGTCAAGTATACTTTATCCGAAGGTTAATCACATAGATAACCTCGCGTTTCGCTACTCATATTATTTTTGACGAGTTCTCGCAAAACCTGTTTTCCTGAACTACATGATGTTTGTAATCAGTTTTGTAACTTGCTACTAAAGATGACAGGGCCTGAGTTACACGTGCTCTCTGTATACGTCATTGTAGGTAACAACATTTGAAACTTGTAGATAATAGGATTCAAAGTTTGTTTGTCACATCCGCGGCAGCCATCACCGCTAATCAAAATATTACTCTACTGTATTATTTGATTTGTTAATAAGAATATAAGTTTTTGAACAAAACAAGTTGATTATTGTAATTGGCTAATCATAAGGATTTCCAACGTTACGTAAACGAATCCGGATTATTCTCAGTCATATTATTTTCTCATCTTATTTAAACATGGCGCCTCTGTGCCAGAAATTAGGCACCAATTAGGTACCTAAACTAAATATCTTCCTTGAACTTTGCTTACTGCAAATTGCAGAAGAATTTTCGAATTTCCAAAATCGTGGCAAGATTGCGGCAATATGTTTGGTTGCAATTACGGAATAAATCAACTATCCAAAACCGATTAACTGGAAAAGGGGCTTTCAAATGTCCTCGCTACGGCCTTATTAAATAGTAATACCGTAATTATATGACAGCTGGTATTCTTTGCAAGTGACAGGACTTTTCGACAAGGTTTGGGTTTTATATTGTTTTAATTTGAAGTTTAGACTTCTGTTCTCTGTGACTTATCACTAGAATAACATAAAGTGTAGGTATATTTATTGTAAAGTAAAAATACGAAAATAAAAGAAACGTTTGTGTAATCCAGTGAATAAAGATGCATTTAAAATTTAGCCTTTAGATTTTGAATAATCCTAATAATGACCGGTAGATAATACTCTGATCATTCCTATAAAGATTTCTTTTTGCTTACCTACTAAATTAGAAGCTGATCGGCTATTATCTTATTGTTTCAATCATAAATTGTATAATGAATATTACGAGTGAGACGGGTCTTGAAAACGGGTCTATACAGGTTTTATAAACAATTCTTTAAAAAGTTTTAAAAATTAACCCACATTTTTCGCTTGGCTTTGTTTTACCATAGCCTGATGGTTTATTTATAAAGAGTGAAAATTGTATGAAAATCGGTACGGGGTTATTAGTTTGTATGCGAACGACATAATAATAAATACACCTTTGATAAATATGTGGTAGTAAAGTTAGTTTATTATTCAGACTTATTAAACTATGATAAAGGGGTAAGTAGCTTGTTTAGTCTAGTTAATCGTGTCCAGTAGGACATCTTTATTAGAACGTCTCATAAAACACGCCTAGAATCGTGACCGCAGTGACAAAGTACTGGACAGACTGACATAGTATCGTTTGTGTTCGGTATTCATTAGTGATCTTGTTATACAATGCACCACTACTATTCACATACAGTGTTACTGGTTCTGAGTGTGTGTATGTATTTATTTGTGAGGCTTACTGTA
The DNA here is from genome assembly GCA_949699065.1 of Metalampra italica. NCBI lineage: Eukaryota > Metazoa > Arthropoda > Insecta > Lepidoptera > Oecophoridae > Metalampra > Metalampra italica. Next base: position 10,297,047 of record OX452971.1, on the reverse strand, counting down.
CACCTGCGTTATCGCGCCACGGCTAATGGCACTGTATCAAATATTGACTGTTTTGCTATCGCGTTACGTCATCCAGTAGTATTTGACGGCATGTAAAAGCCACTCATTAAATTCACAATATCTTCGATTGTACTTGCCCCAAACGCTTTAACAACCGAAAAACATTATTTAGTTTCATTCAAATTATTAATGATTTTAAAAAGGACCTGTCTCCACTGCTGGGGCTCAGGCCTACCATCTCAAAAAGGGCGTTCGGGCTATTAGCCTATCACGGTAGCCCCGTGCGGGTTGGTGGACTTCACATGCGCCTAAGAATTTCTTCTTCGGCGTATGCAGGTTTCCTTACGATGTTTTCCTTCACCGCTCGAGAGCAGTCAGTAATGTAGTTTCGAGAAAAACCCATTGGTACATGGCCCAGCCGGGGATCGCCGAAGAAGAAATTCTTAGGCACATGTGAAGCCCATCTACCCGCACTGGGCTAGCGTGGTGGACTATATCCCGAACGCCCTCGTTGAGAGGGTAGGCCTGAGCCCAAGCAGTGGGGACATGTTAATAGGCTGTTGATTTGAAGTACAGTGGGTACATTTATACAACGTCAATTTTTTATCCACCACCGCTACCAAGGTGTCAGCGCTCGGAACAAAAAAGTATATTCGTCGTCTATTCTCCGTCTTTTCTCGAAAAGGAAATCTATGTGATAGTTTTGCAATTAATACTTGACATGTTTGCACAAAGTAGGCATAAAACAATGCGAGGTTGTCTTATCTATCACACAGTCAATATTTGCTTATGACCTTAGGAAATTTCTGTTACCCTGGTGATTAGCACATATTATTATAGTTCCATTTGCATATTGATTAATATCATTTATAGTTCTCGTAAGGTTATTAAAACGCAGGATGTCGGTAAATTATTAGACTATTTCCTTATTAATATACCAAAACCTAATAAATAATATTCCAACTTTAGGAATTCCATTGTCTTTTTGTACATGAAACAAACACACTTTTTGGTTCACTATACCATTCACCGGTGGACTGTATTAATTTCAGTCCAATTATCTATAACCTATTTGCACCGTGGAAACCCAAAATTACATGTGCATGAAAAGGGACGCTATATTATCAACAAAAACGAGCCCGTAAATGTAAATACATTTTTTCGAGATGCTTAAAACACTGGTTTTCGTTTACACATCGCATCGGTCTGTTGGAATCACAGACCACCCACCCAATCGACTGCGCATTGACGGCGACAGCGTTCACCGAACATAAGGCCATCACCTAGGTATATTACCGGCGTCAAGCCATACTTGTTTTAGTGTGAGTTTTATTTTGCCTAAGGTAAGACCTCCCGCAATAGTTATTTGAGTTACAATGGGACTTTGTTCCTTACCTTAGACAAAATCAAACTGACACTAAAACAATTATGGTTTGATGCCGGTAATATACCAAAGCGGAGATAGCCTTATGTTCAGTGAACGCTGTTGCCTTCTCATGCGCTGTCAATTGGTTGGGTGGTCTGTGGTTGGAATGAAATACTTAGGTCCGTCTAACTCTTACCTACCTATTTATGCCGCGTAATAGTAATGTTTTGCATTTTGTGCTACAGCACAAACTGCTCTACATACATGTAGAGTAAATAATACACAATACGAGGCACTCCAATGTGGTCATCAGTATGGCTACACATTTACAATCTTGAGACTGTTGCACGCAGCAATCCAATTAATCCAAAGTTCATGGGCCAATTTATATACTGTAAAAAAATTATACGGTCCACCTTCATCATAAACTCGTCTGCCTTTAATATTCCATCTTCAACCCGTTTTAATAATTACCCATGTATCGTGAATAAAAACGAAATAATCTTTCTGATATGGAGCCGAGTCGTTCACGTTATCGTCTCGTTTATAATAATCTCGCGACCTGATACCTGTCAATCTTTATTTATGTTCCCCACGCACCCCTACCTTCACCCCCACCCTTCAGTCTCCTGGAGAATACTCGAGCGTTGCGAAAGTCTGAATACTCTAACGATCAGCAACGTTAAATATACTTCATTCTTTTAAGTTTGAGCAAATGGAAGTCACGCGTCCAATAAAGTTTTTCGTACTCAGATTTTTCTTATTGAATTTTCCTGTAATGATGTCCTTACAAAAATCTCTCAACATTCACGGAGCACGCATCATGATAATTGTAGTGAGGTGAAATCAAATCCGCCCAGCCCTAACGTAGGCGTCGAAGAATGAATGAAATCGCTTCGGCAGCTTTCGGCAACGTTCGTCTGTTTCCGAGACTCAAGGTCACGAGCTGGGGGGGCGACCCCATTACCACGGGGATCGATGGGAGCGCCCTAGAAACACCCCGAAATTCGGGTGTTCAGTTCTGTTCGACGTGCGTTTTCAATGTCAAGTGATTCATGTCCGAACCCCCGTTTCGGGGTAAAATTCGTGATTATGACCCGTTTCCGTGACTCGCTTGTTATGACTCTGGTTTAACTAACTGTACTGTATGATTTGCCGCCTGAACTTTGTGGATTTTAACACGGATTTGTCATTGTTTTCCTTACGATTTAATTCACAGAATCCTTCAGAGGTAACTTTGTTCGTTTCCATGATTTAGATGAGTAAACTCTTGAGGTTTGGGTTTCATCGTGAGAAAAGTAAAGACTATGTTCGAATTTGTTGTTTTGCTGTAGAATATTGGGTTGAGTACCGCGAAAGGCGTTAAAATAGAGAAGTTAACAATTGTGTGATATCTTAAGGAATTTAGTCTTCTTCATCTTATTCATCTTTTGGACGAAGTAACGGCACGGTTCATCATGATTGTCTGCAGTTTCTTGAGTATATTCAGCAATTTTTCCATTTTTAGGGTTCAGCACTTCAAAAAGAAAAAAAGTATATTATAAATTATATGATCTTTGTATTTTTCTCAGGAAGGCGTAAGGTATCAAGTTGAAATTAATATTAAATACGAAGAGTCACATGGATGGTCCCTTGAGGGTATAAAAAATCAAGAAGGAGAAGACAGGTTAGGTACGGTCATGTATGTCACAAATTAAGTACTGGCAAAACAAAACGTTGACCTAGAATCATGAAATTTGGCAAAAACCAAGTAGGTTTCAAAGGACAAGTAATGGAAAAAATCCGAAATTAACACTTGTTCAGGGTTTTTTATTATAATTTTTTTATTATATCATCAACAGCCTATTAATGTCCCCATTGCTGGGCTCAGGCCTACCCTCTTCACGAGGGCGTTCGGGCTATAGTCCACCACGCTAGCCCAGTGCGGGTTGGTCGATTTCATACGCCTAAGAATTTCTTCTTTGGCGTATGCAGGTTTCCTCACGATGTTTTCCTTCACCGTTTGAGAGCAGTCAGTAAATGTACTTAAGTTTCGAGAAAAAACCCATTGGTATATGGCCCAGCTGGGGATCGAACTCCGGACCTTTCGATATGATAGGCCGCGTCTTATCCCCTACGCCACTGACGCTGGTAGTAATTTTTTATTAAAGATTTTGTGAAAATAAATAAAATAAATTCTAATAGGTAGTATAATAATTAAGTACGTACGTAACTTCAAAATTTTAGTAGCATTCCCACACAGAGTAGGTACGATATTGAACATTGAAAGGTATTACGAGTATGCGCCCTATCCCACGAACACCCTGTATTTACCACAAATAACACGAGACTATAAACGGCAACGGCAACTTGCTTCCATCTTATGTTTATAGTGTAATTCCCTATAACTATTAGTTATTTCAATAATTTTTTAATGTCTTTTGATATCGCTACAATCGATGACTTTATAATTTTTTTTAGTAGGTATATACCACAGAACACCGGAAAAAGCTCGCTACGCTCCCGCTCGCTACGGTGGTATATAATACGTTACGTACATTTATCTTTACGCTATGTCCCTGATGGAGTGAACGGTGCGCCGAGTATCGCGATTCTGCCACACCTCTTTAGCTTCACTCAGTCACTCATCTCATCACTCTTTTCACACACGCACTATGGGCACCTTTATGCACTTTTTATGCACTTTAGGCACTTTATGCACTTTAGGCACTTTTATGGGCACCCGTTCTATTCTATCCAATCTTTTTTTTTAATTATTAATTTATGGTTTTCAGGCCTCAATTAGTTAGAATAATAACTTTCCAAACATCTAAGGGTCGAGGCAGACCAAGCGGAAAATTGCCCGCGCACTTTTTGACGTTATTGTCAAATTAACCATATATCTATAGCCTGAAGAACAAAATCGTATAATGACCTCGAGCGCGAGGCGAAAATATGTCTTCTAGTGCCTCTCAGACTTATGGACACGGCTGTTATGATTGAGATCTGAACGTTCACTTTCAGCCAATATACTATTTGTGAATAGGCTTTTCCCCATGTGTCACTTAGTTTTGATGCAGTTTTTTAAGCGGTTGTATTCAGTTCAGTATGTATACCTACTTACTCTGTTTTATTTATTGTGAAGATTATGTCACAAAGTTTATCATTGGGTAGTGTTTGATCACATTAAACCTATCAGTTCCTACTGTTGGTAACCAACTCCTATCAATCCGCGTTATCGCGTTATCGTATATCAACCTTAATGCTAAGGATCCACGTATTTTTTCTACAAGTAATTTTATAACTTGGCCGTTTGATCTACAGCTGATATGCGACTACTTTGGCAACGTCACAAACTGCAAAAGTAACTTTGTTAGACTTACAATTTCAAAGTTGGATGTAGTTTTTAGTGTTACGAATGCTATTTTATACATTTTTACGTAAAAATATAATTGATTTAATTAAAACTTAATTTTAACAGAATAATTTCAAGCATAGGATATATTTGATAGCTACTAATAACCTACCTTGTTCAATTAAGTTGGAGACAAAAACAGTGTAACTAAAACATTCTAAATCATTATAACAAAAACTTTACAAAGAGCAGCACATCACTGAAGCTTCTTTGGTAATTAAAATTGACATTGAAATGTTTTATTAATTAGTTAGGTACTTACCTGTGTAAGACTGATTTTCTTTACATGAAAGCAACTTACTGAGTGACTACTCAACTCCGGCTGTTGGCACTGTAAGTTTAAAGTACCTACCTAAACTGGAATAGAATAATACACACCTGTAGTAACCTCTTACTCATAAAGACGTATTCAGCATAGCGCACTAAATAAATACCTATGTAAAAGCGAGTATAACGCTGCAAACTCTTGATGTAGACGCGATGTAATTAAATTAAACAAAAAATGCTTCACCGCCATACGAGCTCAAAAAGAACGCCGCCCGAAAGTAAACCTAAGTTACACACTAGTATTAAAAGAATGCATTAATTACTTTAAGCACACACAACTAACTCATTAGGATACAAAGTTGTGTCACTTATACCATCAATGGTACTACTCAATGGTACCATTGAGTAGTACATTAATACTAGTGTGTAACTTCTGACACTACGCGCATTCGACGACTTTGAAACATAATATTAATTAATTAAATGTAATATCTCCACTTGGTGTCCAATCGGCTTGATAACAGAAGACTTCCTTATTGGGTCGTGTAGCCCCGGCTACAAAGTGAAGACTCATCATAGAGGGTACGCTTTATTTATACAAAACTTACGGACGTTCCTCGGTATTATGACTGGACGTAAGCCTTCTCCAGTTAACGTCACTACACCAAGTCGTCAGCATCTAGCGGCTTCCTCCTTTAGGTCGTCAGTCCGTCTGGCAGCGAGGGCGTCCCTCGCTGCGCGTACCGGTCCGCGGTCTCCACTCCACTCGTCTGACCCAATGGCCTGCGACAGATTTGACCTGCCCACTTCAGCTTGCTAATCCTTTGGGCTATAGCCGTACCTCCTCATGGCGGATCACATTCTTCAAAGATTCTCCGAGCATAGCGTCAACTTAGTATCGTAATATGTATACGACAGATTGAGAGAGTACAGACTACACTTTTATAAATTTTCAAAAAAATTATTTATGAATAAATTGAAATTGAAATTGTTGCTCTCCATCTATGGACATGATTCATATTATTGCGCCTTTATTCTAAGTGGACCGTCTGTACTTTGCTTACTATGTGACGCGGCGGCGGCGTTTCGATTGCGAAATCGTCGCACGCGCATTGTCTAGTGAAGCGACTTCCTCGCGACTCGTAAGCGCAACCTTGACTGTCAGATGCTGACGTGTTAAAGGCTTTAGGTCCTTTTATTTAATACACCATCGTACCGTCTACACTACTTTCAAATTAAAATCTGTTATTTTCATTGTTGAATTTCACAGTTGGACTACTATGCTTAGAATATCAATTAGTAAACCTAGAATTTCGGGAAACTCGCTAAGGAATATCAACTTACCATTAATTACATTAAGTGTTCGTTATCCTGAACAGTACATAATGGACGACATTAGATGTATTGGATGCTTTAAGTAAACAGTAAACGTTAAGGAGAGTTCCAGTATGGGAACGTCATAGGTAACTAACCATTTTCTCCAAAACTTCTTGACAATTCCTTCTTCATTTATTTTATTAACCCTGCTCTTAATTGTTATTTACATAATTAGTTGGTATTTAATACATTCTTAAATCATTTGATGCCGTGCAGAGTAATCTAAATCACCTTGATAACATATGCCTTCCCCAACGCGGTGGCGCTCATAAACCTCCGTGGCTTTTGACCCCATGGTGCATGAACGCCACCACATCCGGACTCCCGCCCTTCACATCTACCACTTCCGGCTACCTTCTTTAGGTCGTCGGACAGCTGCTAATGTAAACTTAAGTAAGTCCTTGGGAAAACTATAACTCCTCTAACAACTTATATTGTACGTACCTACGACGTCATAACTGAAGAACAAATTACTTACACATATTAGATTTTATTAAGAGCTGTTCATTGTAGTAATATTTTATCTTGCTGTACATGTAATGTAATTGAGGACGTACATAAATTCATAATTTTTTACCTTATACATAATAATTACTCGTACCAATAACTTGATCGCGGGTATATACTATATCTAATTTAGTTCAAATTAAGGACTTGGCCATAAATAAAGCCATACATTACGTTTATTAAGTTTTTGGTATAGTCACAGAATAGATAATAGGACAAGTCGTATAGTGTATTGAAAGTTTCCATATTAGAGTCACATTTAGATCTCGTATCAATCTATTGTTTAATAACAAAACTGTATAAATTCAAAACGCAGAGCGGTTTAAAAAGAACAAAAAGACAAAAACAACCAGTCTCATACGAATTAATGCGATTTAATGAATAATTAAATTTGTTCGGCTACTCTGACGTCAGTTGGACACAAACAAGGTCATTCGACTGCTCACGTATAGTAAAACCAAAATTCCATGCTGAGCGAGGAAATTATACAATACACTCCTTCTATCCGTTATTTATTTGGAACAACTTTTGTTTTAACGACTTCAAGAAAGAAACTCGTAAATAATATATACTCGTAGCTAACTATAATTCTAAACATTTTACTTTAAATAAATTATTGATAAAAATATAGGTACAGGTTGAATTTTCCAAGTGAGCCTGGCTATCCAACTATAGGAAGCCAAGGATCGATCGAACCCGTTGATTTTGGAAAAAGAACACTTTCATTATTGCAACTTATTCAGGATGCTCTCACCTGCCTGTAATTTGATTCTTGACTACTACTACTACTAACTGAAATATATCATAGACCTCGTAAAACTAATAGATAACTTGACATTACATTCATTGATACAAAGTCGTAGACTCCGTGCAATTCTTCGCGACAGACGAAAGAATGAATCACTTAGGCGAGATCGAGCATATTGCGCGCACATTGTGTACCGAGCGAGCGAGACAACACGTGTGCCTTAAGTCCAATTTCATAACATCGTCTGCCGCGAATGATTGCACGTAGTATACATAGTGAAAATCCTCAAAGTGTGATGCTGGTGCATCTGGCGCCAACGGACACTTGCGCAGATGAACAATGTTAATCGCAATAACTTTGTTTAATTGAAACGGAGTGGGAATTGTGTCTTGAGATCAATTGTCGGGACAATTTTGGATACTGGAGCGACTATATTTAGCTCATTGTATTTGTATCGGAACTAAAATATATATCTGAATCATTAAATATGCATTTTACTTGAGATATACATAGTATTTTGATTAAACTACTTAGATCGATTAGCTTAGAGCAGAAGAGAGACGACAATTATCCCGATTGGAGAATGAAATGAAAACCTTTGAGGAAGACACAAAACTAAAGCCCGCAACATCTAAACTTGCTTTCGAATATTTTCAGTAGTCCCTTTGGAGTTGAGCTTGAGAGAAAGAGATGTGAAAGGGGCTCGTGTAAACTGATTATTGTTAGGATGATCTTCAAGATAACCTTATGTTTTTACACCTACCGGTCGTTTGATGTTTTTATATTTATTTCCAAAATATAGTATGGCTATCTTTGCATATTTAAAACTATAACTGTGCCCGCTTCTTCGTATGCGTTGACTTTAGTTATAGTATGGTTACAGTTTTTTTGTTTATTTTTCATAGTTTTACGGAAAAAAAATTCACAATTTATTTTATTCATTTGTTAGTTACCACATTACTAGATAGTAGGTGCTCATGTAATAATGTTGTTTTGATCAAATAAAATTACTAAATGCATGTTCGTGGCCTCTGTATCGTAGGTACCCCCGATCTAATTTTATCAAAAACATTTAATGCTTACAACTTTTCTACAGTTATATTATTGTGTATAGATATCGTATAGATTACCCACGTTCTGATGACGTCACTTGTTCTTGTTCTACGTCATCATTCCACGCCTAACAAGAGAGGCTGTCATATTCGCGAGACCAGCCTTGGTCTAACCTCGGCACTGTAGCTCAGGTTACATTAACAGTAAAAACTATTTAGTATTTGATATTAATATATCCTGATAAATTTTAATACTAAATGGAAGCGACCATTAATAATACTTTTAGTCTGTGTTAATATGTCCAGATGATGATGACAACACTTCTTTTACCATCAACATCAATCATAAACAGCAATACATCTACTACTAAACCAGGATTCTTCCATAATAATGTGAGTTATAACACCACGCTAGACGCTAGGCAATCTGGTAATTTGCTGCTACCCATAGTCTAAATTATCTTCAATTAGTTATGACATCTATTTAAGTAGACTGATATTATAGTGGACTATTCTGTTCTGGATACCGCATGGCATTTCCGCATAAGGGTGGACCTGTATTCAGCAATCTACGTTGACAGGCTAATGATAGTAATAGGTAAAACCTAAATAAACTACCTACAATCAGCACAGACGTAATATTCTTACAAATGTGTTATAGGTCTAGGTACTATACTCGTGTCTCTAATGATGACATAAGTTAATCAAATAAGCATTCAAAGGACGAATCTTATCGCAATGTACACCGAAGTCACCTCATATCGCATAATATTTATCTTGTTTAAAACAATAAACACTGTTTTCATAAAACAAATTTGATCGTCATTGCAACTAAATACTACAGGTACCTATACTTTTTACTTTCGAACGACAATTCTTTAAAGGAGTGAAGGATGTTTCGAGATCGTGAAAATAAGGTTAAGTCGATAGTGTGAGTGATAAAGTTGTGCTGTGTGGCCGTACCTAGTTTTTATTTTACGGAAAGGAAAGACAGCGTAATTATACTGACAACAAAAAATTTCAAATCTCTTTGGTCGCGCGCGCGCTCCAAATTTTTTGATTCGTGACTGACACTAGCCTAGGTAACTGAATACAGTAAATAAATTGTGGTTTTGCGAAATACTACTAGACGAACTAGAATCCTCATCATCAGCCCTTCGTCGTCCACTGCTGGACATAGGTCTTCCCATGTGCCCAGCCCACTGCCACTTCAGCTTCGCAATTCTTTGAGCTATGTTGGTGACCTTGGTCTCCTGCGGATCTCCTCATTCTGGTACCCACAGTACCCGGTGAGAATTCAACTGCATCATAGGAAGGATGATTCGGGTGACCGTTCTGACATTAAATGGCCTTATATAACATTTATATAACACAACCGATTATCTTAAAATATAGAATTAAAGGTTGGAGAAAATAATTTTGTTTAATTCTATTAGAATAAATTGTAAGTATCGGTATTGAATTTGAATTAAAAAGCCCAGCACGACGTGCTCAAAATGTGGATGTTGCTGGTTTAATTGACACTTATCTTTGATTGTGAGTGTAATATTAGGATAATATCGGAAGTGGATGAATTCGAACTGAAGATACCAATACCCACACAGCAAATAAACGATCTATTAAAGTTCTAATTCTACTACACTATTGTTTATAGTTTTAGTTAGTTATCTGTGAACTCAATATAGTTATCTATCTGTAACATATGTTAGGTACGACCGGAGTTGGTAAATTGAGTTATCATTATCATTCATATCACGAAAACAATCAAAACATAGTGACATTATGAGATAACATCTGTCCATATAAAATCAAATGAAACAACCGACATTTCACTCATTACAATCAGCCGCATGTAAAGCTGGCTAATTATAAAAATGTCAGTGGAAAACAGTATGGGCAGAAATTACGTTAACGCTTAAGAGTTTTTAGATAGACTGGTACAGTTTCTCATGGTCCCAGTTGACCACCAGGATTCACAATTTTATACCACAGGCGGTGATATGAAACGGTAACGGTAATTTTCACTCATTTCGTATGACAAAAGTTGATTATTTATTCCTATTCGTTGGCTCAGCATTTCGAAGTGGATCTTAACCTTCGTAACAAGAAAACGTCATATGTCCCTTATTTGTGAGACCTTCTGCCAGTCGGAGGTTTGTAGCTCATTTTTAGGGTTCCGTATTCGTCTACACTTTTTTGAAGAATGACGGTATATTGTGTGTAACAGTCCCATAACAATGAACTATAACGTTTAGCTACTTCGCTTGCAACATAGCGAGATTTTAGCTAAGACAGTGTCGTCTCTTAACCATTTTGAATGCCACGAGAAAACACAGATGTGGAGATTTTATATTAATTCCACCTTGAACCACTATGTAATCGGAAATAACAAATTATTAGAATTTAAGCGTTCAAATATCCGGCTATAGATGGAGCGACGACCTGATGCGTAAGGCGGCTGGCAGTGACTGGATGCGGAGAACCGAGGATTAGGTTCAGTGGCGCGCTTTGGGGGAGCAGTATAGCAGCCTATGTCCAGCAGTGGATTAGTGCAGGCTGATGATAATGATGATGATGAAATATCAATACCTACCAAATTTGAATACAATCGAGCAGTGGTCAGTTTTTGCACCGAAATGCAACATTGAGCTGTTGTCAACAAGAATTAACCAATTAACCAATATTATTGGCCCAATGAGAATGTCTCTACGCTTCCTACACGTTCGGTGACGTATTTTGTGACCTCCGTGGCTCTTACTTTTTAAACAAATTCGATTCGAATCGAAGACTCGATTTGCGGAAACATAATAAAGGTGTTTTTTATTCGATGTCGTAACTTCACGGTCAATGTCGACAGGGCGGCCTTGCAGCGCAGTGAAGCACGTCTCACGGTTGGTTATCGTCAGACCGCCGAATACTGGACATCTAGTTACTTAATAACGTCTAATAAATACATAGTGTATAATACATATAAATACATAGTAAATAATTCCTAGTTGAGTCAATTTTTAATCGATTTTCGGTATTTTTTAACAGATTGCAATTTTTTTTTTCTCTTTATTAAGGAGTTGAGTCGCATAGCGACTATGCCACTCCGTTAGGTTCACGGTACATATTTCTCTACTAGCTACCCCTAGTCTGCATCCATCTCCTAACTAAGCTGAACAGGGTACCAGCCTCTGCCGATAATGGAGAGGCTAATGTTTAAGGATTAATGGGACACGCGGATGACCAGATGAGAAATTGGTTGGGTAACATTTTTTTTTTATAAATTATTGTACAAATAAAATTTGTGTTTGAAAAAATGATTTAACTACCGACAAAACAATCCCATCTCACTTTTCTATTAAATACCGTAGTTTGGATCATTTAATGTCTACGTCCACGTCCTACGTAGTCGCGGGCAAAGTCGCGGGAAGTCCGCTAGTTATTTTATGAAGTTAAATTGAAAATGTCACCTAATGCTGTTTGAAAATTGTTTGTGATCATCATAGACTACTCGTAATTGGATATTTTAAAGAGGCCTAACGTCCATTTTGTTATGGTTGTGTGAACACCAACAGTGCGTCCGTAATTTCCGTATTTTCAAACAATTTAAAAAAAACATTTTTGCCACTGGAAGTGCCAGTTTTTTGTTGTTGTTTAGCTCCCTGACATCATAGCGTGACGATATCAGAGTCCTCTTGATATCATCTAAGTAGTTTTTAAGTTAAAGTAGGTTTTTAACGTTGTTATTAAATTTAAATACGTAAAACGCACGCATTCATTGTTTTACGAACAGTTTCATTAGCATAAAAATTGCTTGCGCCAATCCGCAAAAAGATTCAAAAGTGTGCCCAGCATAAAATTATAATTTGCAACTTACTTTCACTTTTTAATATTAAGTTGAAGTGATTTCACGCGCTCGTGATTGCTCAGTCCTACATCTAGCTTGGTGTGGAACATACATGATAAAAATACTTTAAAAGTAACGAGTAGGTACTTGTATTTTTAACAATGTAAAATTGAACGAACGTATCTTACATCAGGCACTTAGGCAATAGAATAGAAGAAATAAATATAATAGAAAAGACAGAGTAATATTAGAAAGTTGCAAACCGAGAGGAAAATTTCCCACTATCACCCCCGAGGAAGTAAGATAACCCCGTTAACGATTCTATGTCAATAGATACTATAAAACAAACGAGTAAATAATGTCAACGACTCTTCCATTAGTATTATCAAGTAAGCGTCATACATATTATAGCTCGACCGCAGTATTTTTAGCCTAGGCCACACTAAAAATAGTACAACGGTTATTACTGAATTAATATTTCTAAAAACGGATCGTCTACTACGCGTTGATAACGCGGCCGAGACCGATAGTAGGGGTGACGTTTTCACGCCATATTGGATTTGTTTTGTTTTCGTAACTCGCGGGACTTTTTGCTCGTCTGTTTTGTTCGTTTCCAATAGCTTATTTACATTTTATTACAAGTTTACGATAATTTACGATAATATATAATGGGTCGCTTACTTGTTTAACCAGTCATGTTAAAACAAATTGGCTGTATATTTTGTAGGTTATGTATTTTTCTGTTTACCAGATGTTTGGTTTGTAAATAATGTTTCGAGTTATTTTTTCATTGATGCAGAGTGAACAATTATACCTACCAAAAAATAGATTATTATGCTATAAATTGGTTGATTTTTTTTATATGTATTATACTTATAATACTACACCTAGAACCCTGATAGCATGTAGGTATATATAATAGTATTATAATCAACTAAAATAATATTCACTGGGACTTACTTATACGTATAGAGCAACTTAAAAACAACTTAAAAGTTAGTGTTCAGATTGGTTAACTATGTAGATGCGATTAGATAATTAGATAGCTAACTGGTTTGTTTCTAGCGACTCATTAGCAATAACATAAGTTATCCGAAATCCTTAGAACCTGTTTATTAAGGTACCTATAGGTACATTAAGTACATTTAAAATTTAGAAACCTTACCACAAAGACAATACAATATATTACATAGATAAAAATAAAAACAATTATGTACCCTTTTTTATTAGAAAGTTTGTTTTTTAGTTTGGGTTATTTCAGTTTTTAGTTATAAGTTTATGTATCCGTCATTGATTAAGGTACTAGGTCGTATTACCCAATTAAGTTAACCGATGGTACAAGTCATTTCAGTAAAAAGTTGAAGTCTTTATGTAGGTAAATATAATTAATTTGCAGATATTATAGCGGTCTTATCGCTTATACGATTTCTTACAGACAACTGTCAAAATACTGACAGATGTCACATTACATCAATTAAAGTATAAACAACAGCAAATCGCACACAACAAGTGCGCATGCGTTATTATCATCGTGTAATTTTATAAAGTGACCTCACCGGGGGCAGTCCGGCGCAGGACCCTGACCTGACCGGACCAAATTTTTATCCGGATAAGATAGCAAATAGCACTGCTAAACACCAATCAATTACGTATATTTCACTAAGTTTAGAAGCGTAGTGACAACTGCAAAGTATTAAAATTTATAATATCAAAAACTTAGCAAAAAAAGTTTTTTCCCAATTCTTTAATTTTTTAAGTGCCGGTGGTGCAAAATAAAGTAACTCTTCAAACACATTAACCCCTTAATTCAACGTGTGAACAGGGCCTAGCCCCGTTAGCCAGAACTGCCTCGAATCACGCGATTTCAGCAAAACGTTTGGTCGAACGATATGCTGACTCTTTTAAAGGTACGTTTATACATTGTACCTACATTAAAATATATTTTTTAAAGATGTAGCGATGTAACAACCATTGTAATAAATAATAGAAGCATAGCAAAGATGGCAATAAAATTAATTGTTGATAAAGTAATTTATCATTAATTGATGACCGTAATTTTTTGTTCGATACGGTTGTATGTACATATTTATGGAAAGTCCTCACACCGAGAGCATTCGTTAGCGAGGGACGTTGCCAATTTTTAGGTTTAAAGGTGAACTAAAAATATTAGGTAAATTCCTATTTTAAACCCATTGTGAATGAATTGGGTTTTTTTTCTTAATCATTTAAAAATTTATCTTTATGTACGATAAGTCGATAAATTATGCTATGATAAATGAAGCTTTAAGCAAGCTCAGTCTTAAAAAAATCAATACAGGGCTACATTTAATCTCCGTACAAGCTTATCATTTAGAGCGAAAGCATCTATAGTCCATTGAACCTTATTATGGGACAATGTCTATGAGCACACGAAATAAGGGCGCATCAATCTTTCCGGCTAACCTGTTAAGCAGGTCGGCTGTTAGGAAACGACCTTTGCTCACGCATGGCGGTTTCTGTGACACTTCGTTACCTAAAGGGTAATAAACACAGGCTGGTATTAAAATACTAACTTCTAATCCGCAGTTTGTAAATAGGCAAGCAATTTTCTTGTAACATTTTTTTTTCTTCTAACAAAAAAGTGAAATTCAGTCTATAGATTTTTTAAACAATTTTATGGCCTTGTTTTTCGGACTTTTGCAAAGTTTTGACATTTGATGATACAGGTAGTGACAATATCAAGGTACCTACATAAAGCTACGTTTTTTCGGAACTGATAAAAGACTACTTCTGTGTAAACTCATATTTTCTGGATTGGAGCACTTTCTGATTAAGCCTATTGTCATCACATTGCGCAAAAACTAAAACATCAAAAGAAATGATAACATTATTACACCTAACTAACGTTAATTATAGAAAAAATAGATTTAATGACATGTAGATGTCATTCGAAGGAGATTATACATTATTAGGTACCTACATTTAAATAGTACATAAGTATATACTAATCAACTTCAACGAACCCTTGTACTGTACCGACAATGAGCAGAGTTTACACAGGAGTAGTCTTCAAAAAGTGAAAACCAGAAGAGATTAATTTAAGAAGTGGTTACTTAAAGCATTCAGTCAGACTCTAGATATTTTATTAACTATACAGTTTTCAAATCGCATAGCAGAACCTAGTGGTTTCCTTCTCAAATACCCATTGTAGTTGAATGAACTATGGAAAAATTGAGAAGACTGTAATGTAAACCTAACATTCTACGAGATACATTTTTTAATATGCTCAGCAAATGTTTGCTAACCGATAAAATGGCAGAGGTGTGTCGCCTCGTTTACCTACGTCAGTGGTGTATTGCAACGCAAAAACGTTATTTAACACTTAATTATTCAGAGCGTACATTCTAACCTTGAGGAAATTTAACATTTCTTTATTTGTATTCAACATTTTCTGATTACCATTAACGACATTTCTAGCATTTTTACGGAAACAACTCTGGGATATAAATCTAAAATTCATTTAAAATATAGGTGAATAAGGAAACTTGTAATTACAGTTTAGAAATAATTGTTGTCGTTATTATGATCGGCGTAAACTTTTAAGAAAAGGAATAAAATTGCACATTTTAATTATTACATTAATTAAAAATTATACTTAGGTACAACATGTGTAATAACCATTATTTTATAATAATATTATTTAAAAGTATAAAATATTTTATCTTTTTACGATCTTCTTGAGTTATCCAATTGTTACAGTCCACTTAAAAGAACTTGCCCGGGAAGAATCTTATGATCGATTTTTCCATAGAGCTAGAATCTCTTTTTATATATATTTTTTTTCCTTCATGGATTTTACGAACACTTCCTGGTAACTAATCATGCTCAAATGTTGCACCCACCTTTGGTGCTGAAGGCAATATAATAATAAATAATTTTATTCAATTTTATGCTTGTTTTATTTTTTAAAAATTACATAGATTTTTTATTTGATCAGATAGTTTTATTATCTAATCTAGTGTTGACCATACAAATACATATAAACAAGGATTTTATTTCTTACATTGCGTTCATTGGGTGTTTCAGGCGCCTAGTCCAATACATAATCACAATAAAAATCTTCGAAGCATAATATGGTATGCAAATTGCTTCCTATGGTTTTTATTATATCGAAAAACCTCTATTTTAATCCCGAGAAACATAGTTGCTTTACCTACTGTCATATTCCCAGGTTTGATTATACCATCTACTGTACAATCTTACGGCGAGCTTAATATAATGTAATTTTAAAAAACTTTTTTTATTGTTCCAGGTATGTTCAGAAAATAAGTTACCGGGGAAGCCTTGCAAATTCAAAAACATTCGTGAGTTGTGTAACCTGTAACCTTATATGGTGTGTTTCGCAAACCACCGGCACCCGGGTTTACCACGTGAGTTAGGCAGCTTACGTCACAGCTTCTGCGTAAGTACATTTTGGAACAATTGCCCTATTCTGTTGTGAGACGTCAACTTTAGGTCCTTTTAATGGTTTCACGGACAAAGGTTAGTAAAGGTTATGTAAACAAGTATGTTTACTTTTAATTTTTTGGCTTGGCAATCTTATTATGTCTGGGAATTAGTAAGTACCTAGGTTAGGTAGGTGCAGTTTGACAATAGTAAAAGTAGGTACCTACTTAGCTTCGAATTTTTATTATTATTAATGTTTAGAACAGCTGTGTGATTCTGTAAAGTATGAATTAAAACTCGACCATCACATCGCAAGTCACTTACTTCACTCCGCATCCGATCATGAAAGACCTTGATGTCGCATTGTGTAAACAAATACAAGCTACTTAATAAACACTTCACCTGCGAAGTAAAGTGAGTATTGAACTGTAAATCATTGAGTTAGAGACCGATCTCACTGCGGATTCAGGATCGAGTTGCACAAATACGCTTACAGAATAGCGGGGCAGATGTAACAAAACGTCTAAGTCATTTGGATTATGGCCAATTTTTGTTGTACGACTTTTAGAAACTCGTATCTATAAAAAGGTTTCATCTTCAATTAAATTTACCAAAAAATATCAAAGTTAGTCTTATTATTCGTCCAATTTGAATGGATAAACATTGGAAGGACGATTATGAATAGGATGTGCCCACAAAAAAAACTTGATATTTTTATAATATTCCAATAAAATGAGACCTGTTAATTTTGAAGATTATTTTCCTTATAGTGTACTAAGTACCTCTCAAATAACCTAAACAGGTGGTAGAAGGAAGGAATTAAGTTAGGTTACACTAGGCATTTCCACTCAGTTCTAAGGTAGCTAAGGCAATGTTGCTAGTATTGTAAATAATTTTCCTTCAAGTATTAATACAGTAGGGACTATCTTTGTAAACAAAATGATTTTATTTCACTGTAAGACCAGGATAAAATTAGTTAAATTATAATTAGGTATGTAGGTAGGTACCAAAGACTGATAAATAAACAAATGAAATTCAATAGTAAGTACCTAGTGACAAATACTACATCAAAAACAACAGATAGGTATTTTGATTAACATAATAATGAAACTACGAACAGTTCAGTGCGAGTTCAACTTCACGCGACTTAGCTTCAATGACATCATTGGGAATGACAGATTTTTATGACATAATAAACTATTGTTATGATAATAGTTAATAGTCTCTTACATAACCTGAGATCTTCCTTCATAGAAATATATAAGTAGGAAGGAAAACTGCGTTAAAATTTAAAAAATCGTATTATTGCTATATTATCTTTAGCGTAAGTGTTAGACTTATTTTACCGCGGGAAAAGTCCCAGTTCCCGGAGGAAAGTTGGTAGCACGAATAGACCGGAACCATGAAAACACAGAAGTATAGACACAGAAACGGCAAGTAATCTTACATTATGAATTGAAAATGTAGGCTATATTTTTTATTCTTGAAGTTTAGCAATCAACACATAATTCATTTTTACTATACCTACACACTAAACCAGAGGAGATTTGACTATTTACGATTAATACGTAGGACATTGCTGTTCTTCGTAGGACGTTCCAATAAAATTATTTATGTAAAATTTTAACAGTTCATGCGTTAAAGCGTGTTTTTTAAATTTTTTTAATAACGTGGGTATATATTACCGGTCTGTGATAGGTAGATCTAATAGACGGCATTTATAAATACGTCACCAAATGGCAAGTTTTCCGTTTCTAGACTTAGACCTCCTCAAATTGGAGTCATGAGTGCTGGTTCTTCACTTGAACCCATAGTTAAGGGTTATAGTGAAGGGTTCAAGTGAAGAACCAAATCAGCCCTAAACTCCGACTGATATCATCCACCCAGCGTGTTTCACAACCAATTCTCGAATGTTAAAAAGATGTGAGTGAACACTTGTATTTACATAAATAGGTACTTCTTGAACATATAATAGAAATAATATAGGTATCTTACTAATTCTTACCTATAGTATTCGTAGAAAAGCAGAAGTCGTCAAGTATACTAGTAACCTGGCATAGTAGCTAAGTTGTCGGAGTTTTTTTGTGACCGGTCCGGGTTTGGTAGGGTTGTGCAAAAAGGGTGTGATGTCGACTCGGCCCCATAAAAAACCATGCAGTCGATTTGAAAACCTCATTTTTTTGAAGTCATTCAAAAACGAGTGCGCTGATTCGGTACTTCGGAAAATTTATGTTTTTGTAAGTAGTATCTGGCACCTACCACGCAATGTATATGAAAACTCTTATTATATATCGCTTCGGACGAATGGAGTAATATAAATAATAATTATTATTTGTCCAACCAAAGTACTTATTGGTTTTCAAGCCTGTAAGTATAACTTTTATTTATTCAATATTTAAAAATAAAAATAAAATCAGTAGATAGTTAGAAATACCCTGAGATTCAAGCACCTACCCATAGGTAAGATATTAAAAAATATAGAAACATTTTACAAGTCGATACTAATTACCGTCATCATGTAAAAGAGACATTAATTACTTACTTGTACGTTAATTGTTTTCAAGTTCTTATTAATTAACTCCATTCTCTTTCACTCATTAGTGTGTAATTGAAAAGCTGCAACGAAGTCTATTTATAATTATTATGATTTGAGTTACAGGAGGTTGAATTTTTTATTTGTTTAATATTACACGGACTCACTGTTGACCTAAGCTCACCTGATGGAGAGTCCAAGGTGGAAGATAGAAGAACTAACGACAATATTTCGGTGCGTGTTTGAGCAAATGCTCTTTATTTGATTAATTTTTATTTGCAATCGCCAGCCTTATCGTAGTGTAGTAGACTAGGGCAGTAATCAGGCGCGCCCCGAGAGCGCGGACGCATCTCTACACATAGTAATTTAATGTAGTTGCTACTGAGCTGGTTTGCATCGGGACCGGTCCCACAATTAACTACATAACGCAGTTTTAAAAGCATTAGGAGTAAAAAAAATCACCTAGATGGCGTCTTTTTTTTCAGAAAAAATATACCTTTTCGAAATACCTGTATTTGAGTTTGAAATACCGGTATCGGTAGGGATTGCGGTATTGAGGAAAAACAACGTTCTTACATTTCGTCATCAAAAAAGTCGGTTAAAAAAAAGAAGAAAAAAACTTTTTCTCTTTTCCGTCAGTCAGTACGCGCGACTTTTTTGTATAATTCTTTATTCTAATGAATCTTAACATTCGTGTTCTATCTATCTTGTACCTATGTTCTTTGGGCAACATATTTGTGTAGTTTAGAAATGAATAAGATTTCAGGCATAATCTTTCATACTAATGCAACTTTGAAGTCTGTTTACTATTAAAGTTTGAGGCTGAAAAAATATTCTACAGTTGTCACTGTAATTTTTTTCTATTAAGTAATTTTTTGTAATGTCTAATTCCCTTTGTAGAAAAAGCCAGTCAATGACAGGTGCAGCCGAGCTGTTTATGGATGCTAACTTTTTAATTTTTATTTCAATACTAATATTCTTTATAGTAAGTTGGTAACCCATCGAAACAGAGTTCAAAATGACACGAAAAAGTTTGCATAAAAAGATGCGCGAGGTTCCCATGCCATCGTCGCGTACTGCACTGCACGCCAGTTTTTTTTAAAACACGAAACGGGTCTACAAATGAGAAGATTCTGGTTTTGCGAGGCAACTTGAAATGACGATAGCGGCTTTTCAACGTTAACCACCCCGGTTCTATTTATTTTTATAACTACAGTGTCTATGCCCAAAAATATAACGCCGCGTAAAAGTAAACCTTTTTTATTTTTATCGTATGTTTTTGTTTTATTCATTTTAGAATTTTCGATTTTTAGAATCAGACAAAAATAGTTTATGTACAACGATAGTTAGGTAGTACTCCTAGGTAGGTACTCAGAATTAATGCTTCTGAAATTCTGACTGTTAAAACTTGCACCTTTCTTTTTACTTACCGATGTATCCCACAGAAAAATTACATATCATAATATGATTTTAAGCTCAATGTTGTAATTTTGCATCATCAAAGTGGTTGGCCATATAACCGAGACTTAATGCAAGACCACAACAACTTTTAAGTCTTGTACGCAGTACCTTACGCATCAAGCAATAACCACAACTTTAACACAATTAACGATTTTCCAGATCATTACCCTGTCGTAACGTCTTTACAATGTACTGAGCCTCACTAAAGAAGCAATGAATGTGAATTATTGATTTCAAGCGATCGTTTCTTCAAGATATGTGAATTTAAAGCCGGCGCCGCAAAGCCCCTGAAGCGATGATAAAAAAATGTAAATGCCCTCCGTGACTAGGACAGCTTCTTATGACCTTGGTGGCGGCCATTTGCTTTTTTTCGCGCGCTCAATGTTGCCAGTATGACGGCAAGTCGCTTTTACTTTTTTAAGAAGCATTTTAATAATGCTTACTATAGGTACTTACAATCCCCTTTTTTTTTACATTTTACATGAAAGAGAAGTAATTAACGAAGTATTTATTTAAAAGTATTTATGTATGTTTATCAGTTGTTGAGTACCCAATTTACAAGCTTCAGCTTAGTTTGGGACTAAACAGCCGTGTGTAAATTTGTCCAAACATTATTTATTTATTTATTTTATTTATTTATTTATTTATTCCCTTTAGTTAGATAACAGCCTATGTAAAATCTCGATTAAATGTTAACACTGTAATCTCTGAGTTTTGCACGCGCTTCGATAAACTCCGATAAATTGTAGATAATAATTTATCTATCCATCCAACCCAGCATAATACATCATTCGCGAAATGAGTTGGTTGCGATCTTTACTTTGATAAGGTTGGTATTATTTATTAGCATTAAGGTCGCTCCTAATCGTGTACGTAATTCAAGATTAAAATACTTAAACATTCCTTCTAAGTCTAATAGGAATATAGGTGTGCTTATCATCACAGTAACATATAGTCTATTGTTATAGACCTATCATAAAGGAATCTCAATTACGGTCAATAGAGATTCAAAAACTCGAATGACATTTTCAAATGCGCTCGGCAGATTTTATTTGCAGGTAGGTACCTATTAGAACTTAGAACTTTCATTTTTCGAAGAGCCATTCAAAATTCAAAAAATATTGACTTCCTGCAGTTTCTACGTATTGGTTCTATTTGTTTTGGTCTGGGTATTATATTATCTAGGATTTAATAATTATAATTGTTGTTAATTCATTTTTCTTTAACTGGTTCAAAAGGCTATCTTTAGTTTTTATTTACATAACTGTGGTTGGCATGTTATCTTTACTTAAATTTTCACTTTGCACCTTGTAATCCTCACTATCTTTAACTTAGTTATCGGTAGTCATAAGACTAGATTGAATTATCATTTTATCTGTGTATGCAATAACTTGTTCAAATAAACATATCAATAGATCCCGATATCTGTTAGATTTGGCATGACGTTTATCTGTATCACGCTTCGCAGGGTTTGGTAATCCGCTTCCTAGTCAAAGCTCCACGTATGCGGGGCTTAGTGACGACGATGTTCGTTAGCGGAGCGTTAAGATTAGCCCGAATATGGCACAAATTCATATAAATTGCAACGTATGCCTAACTACACATTGATCGATTAAAATTTAGATTTGAGCGTGCGACGAGCGTTTCGGACTGTTTGATATTTAATATCATTGGAGATTAAGTTAACTTATGAATAATAAGTTACGATTATGATGCTCGTAGGTAAATACAATTCGCCATGCTTTAATTCGTTTGTTACTTATTTTGTTTTATTTTCACACTTATTTTGATTTTTTCCGTCCTTTATTTTTTTTGCGTTTACCTACTTTAGCATCTTGGACGTTTCCAATTTTACAGATTTAAATAATTTTTTTTTGTAAATTATATAACATTCTACAAATCCACCGATAAAATCAATTGTGAACGTTTTTTTGGGTGATTCAATAAGCATTACTGTATCTAATCTTTTAACTGTTAAATCTGCAATCATCCTTTTATCTATGGTGGAACTTTCATTCGGAACGCCAGTATTGTATGTTTCTTTTCCACTTTCTTCAGTTTGTAACACATCGTTAGCGGCATTCAAGGGCAGGAGATGTATACTGTGCGATTCACTCCCTGTGGTGAAGTCGCTACACGACTTTGAACGTAAATGCGTAGAGTTGTAGTTAGAGTTCAGTGTGCAGTTGCTGAGAGTCTTGGCCGCAGATTGAATAAACTGCTTGACACAGATTCGCGTTTCGGGTCAGACGGGTGCCTACGCCCGCCCGGCGCTGCTTGGTAAACAAAATGCCCGTTACGACATCTGGGGATTGGAACTGTATGGTATTGCTTCGAAAAAGTATGAATTGATAAGATAGGATAGGACGCAGTATAAGTACTGGTGTGATGAAAATGTTGAATGAAAATCGCTATGTAGTTAAAATTTTCCGATATGCGGATTTCGCCATTTTGAAAAACGGACTTTATGGATATCATTTTAGGATTTTGGAAATGAGCTTTATCAAAATCCGTTCAGCCGTTATAGCGTGATTGAGCAACTACATCCAAACTCGCAAACATTCAAACTTTCTCTTTATGCCTAGGTACTTATTATTTAATGAGAAGTGGGATATGTATTTCAGATTATTTTAAAATGTCTACTGTGTTGATACTGTAATATGTCGATTTCGTAAGGAATTTACTGTCATTGAGCTTAAGAGTTGATGTTGGTGGAACATGTGTCAGATAAGGAGATGTCAGGTCACTCCTTTGTTGAAGATTACAATGTCACACTGTAGCCCGATGTGTTTTCTCTTTCATATGCTAATCGTAAGAGCGAGATGGCGCCATCTGATAATACCAAATGACTGAGGCCCGTTCATAAGTGTTTCCAATGTGATTCGTTCACGCATACATATCTGATAGATAACTGTATTTTAACGTTTGTTTATTTACTGCTCAAGGAAAGTTGATATTGGGTTTTGATAGATATGCCGAAAAAGACTAGAAATCTATACAATAACACGGCTGCAGAAAAAGAAGCAAGTAGGTACCTATGAAATAATAAATAAATAATATTTTGATAAATATCTACATACCGTCTAATTTCCACAATACTAGGAACTCTAGTTTAGGATAAGACAAGTGTGTTTTATTATTGTGGCCTTTTATATGAAACAGATAGACGGATAACCAAGTGATCCTTTAAGGGTTCCTTTTTTTCCTTTTGAGGTACGGAACCCTAAAAAACATGAAAAGGGGGATTTTAAAACCTCCAAAGCCGAAAAATTCCACTGTTTGATGACCAATCAAGAGCCTCTCTCCGATTGATCTGTTCACGTCCATCATAATTTTAATGATCTATCAAATATATATTTCATCACTAAATTAAATAACATTAAAACCTTAAATACCTATAGCTACCTATAAAACTAAATAATCCTAAAAAAAACTAAACTAAAACCTATATAAAACTATCAAATTAATTTGAAAAAGTAACCTCTAACTACAGTCGCATACGGTGCCTCAAAGTGCCGCGGCTTTCCATGAAATATTCAAGATTTTTGCGTCACACGTCGTATGTAGTAAGTACATCATACATATTTCAGACGTGGTGGCTCGGTCGTTCTGTAAACGCTAACCTTAAGTTAGACCATTCATAGTTGTGAATTTAAAATCCAACATTACAAGATGCTTTATTAATTCCATAGGAGATAATATTTGTCGACTTTCACTCCGAAAAGAGCGTCAGTGGCCTCGGGGATAAGACGCGACCTATCATATCGAAAGGTCCGAGGTTCGATCCCCGGTTGGGCCATGTACCAATGGGTTTTTTCTCGAAACTTAAGTACATGTACTGACTGCTCTCAAACGGTGAAGGAAAACATCGTGAGGAAACCTGCATACGCCGAAGAAGAAATTCTTAGGCGCATGTGAAGTCCAGCAACCCGCACTGGGCTAGCGTGGTGGACTATAGCCCGCACGCCCTCGTTTAGAGGGTAGGCCTGAGCCTCAGCAGTGGGGAGATTAATAGGCTGTTGATTGATGATTACTCCGAGAGATAAATATTTTTCTCTACAATGTTATATTAGTTATTTACTTAAGTATATAAGTACAACTTCTTTACTAGTTGAGAAAATACTAGGTACCTACTTATAAGTTAATTACAAATCTCCGCAAATGGTAGGTAGGGGCCAGGAATGTGTTTTAGGTATTCCTATAGGTAATACATATTACTCTATTTTATTTAAGCATGCTTTTTTACTTTCGAACGAATATCCTATTCTCATTGTCATTTAAATAAATATAGCAAATGCTCTTTTTATACAAACTGGAGGTAAAAGCAGCGGTGACTTCTTAAATATTTACCTTGGTTGACTGCAAAATCGATAAAATTATCGAATTCTTATAATTACGAACTATTACACCCACGTGTTTGGAATACGACTATTAAAGGTAGGAACTCCACTTAGATGATTGCCCACTTATACACGTTAATTAGCATTATCATATTCTTTGAATGCTACTTTTCTGTTCTTCTATATATAGTCCGCCAAGAAAGTGGTGTATCAGTTTTGACAAGTCTTGTCCGTAAACAAAATTTCACAAAGAAGTCATGACGAAAGCGGAATCAGTCTCATCCGGCCTATCGATAATCTAAGTACCTAGGTACTTAAATGAATTGCTAATTAAGTTTGTTTTTTAATATGAACATTAATTTGTTATTTACTTTGAAGATAATAAAAATGTAAGTATCTTATCCTCTTTTTGATTCTATTTTGTGACTGATAGGAATGAGTTGGAAGATGGGAACCATTGAGGTAATATTAGAGTAGCTACTTCAAACAAAAGTTATGGTATATAATTAATTATTAATTATACACAGACTTATGTTATGGTATAACTAGATGACGGCGGGCGGGGCACGCGGGGTGCGCGCGGGGGTGTCTTCGTTCTCATAGATAACATTAAATGCGCAGAGATGCGACTTTGTCTGAATATGAATTAATTTCACCCAAATATGGCCGCCCCGCCACGTGAGTTGGAGCCAATGAACACCAACTCGTGTTGCAAACAGTCGAGTTGGTGTGTCTTCTCTATTATGTAGTACATATTACCTCGATGATGGGAACAAAAACATATTATATACAATTATCCAACCTGATAGTTATGTAACCTCCTATTTATGGGTTGAAGTTGGAACATAAAATTCCCAATATCCAACCTGGAGTGAATGGCTAGGGTGGAAGATGGGAATGACTCCATTCTACCTACTGTAAGAAGTAATTACAATCATAGGTAGCATCGACAGTGAGCCATTGAAAGTGTAATCTTTAAGCGCCCACACTTGTGTTTGTGTTGACAAACACACACATGCAGTCGCTTGTCAACACATGTGTAGTTGAGGCTGTGTGTGTGCGGGTGACGTCACCCACAATTGTCATCGCTGTCACGGCTAACGAGCGTACTCGGTCACCACACCACTGGACCGCTCAGAAACCACGTAATACTGGGGAGAGGGGGGGTTAACTACCATAATAATATATTACCTATGATATTTTCAGAAGAGGAGGGGTCCGAGTATTAGGCTTCCTTTTATTATTTACGAGGTTTGAAATGACGCATTATTGTTTTCTACGAATTAGATGCAGGAGGTCAGTATTTGTACCTCGAAAACTAAATAACGCGTCCATAAATCATAAAAAGTAAATAATATAAGTACGTATGTGTATCTTACCTTTTTCTAACATAACAATTTTTACTCAAAGAATGTTTTGAAAAAATCGCTTAGAGCGATAAGACCGCCTAATATATTATCTGCAAGTTGTATATAAATGATTTTGTGTAATATTTTTTTATTGTATTGTATATTTCACGGAATTTGATTTGGTTGGCTTTTTCTGGATCAATACGTTTTACTGCTCATAAATCCAGTAGATTGTGGTCTGTGTTTATGAGTCAAAAGAAATGAGGTCACGAAAAGCGTTAAACTGTGTCGTTTATGAACTATCCCTTGGATCCCTTTTGCGTAAAACTATTTGTTTGTTTATTGAGAGAGGTTCAATGATAATGTATTCGTGTATATAATGTATATTGTCGATTGACATTGACTTTGTTGACTCAGTTGCGAAGAACGCCGACACAAATTTATTTCTGCAGGTGTTAAAACGAGGAACCAACCGAAAATTTGTAGAGATTTTGATGATTAACAATTAACGCAAGCGCCTTCACTAACTGCAAAAGTAATTTGGTGGCTGAGGCAGTTGCCAAGTGCCATCAAAGTTCACCAGCGATCATGAAATAAGTCCAGTTCCAATAACGCGCTTAAGTGAATACTAGGTTCCAATCCTATATTTATGTGCTAAAATTAATTAATACTGAGTATGCATCCTTCTTCTTTGTCTATCACTTTGTAAATGAGACTGTGAAAGTGAGATGCCGTTTGAATTCACTTTCATTCTCACTGAACTTGACATGGGTCAAACAATAACAGCGTGTGTGTCGTAGAGCGTCGCACGTTGACGTCATTTAGCCTTCACGCCATTACGGACCTTATGGTTTAGAACCTTTTGGAGAATTGTCATTAATTTTTCGTATCACAGTTTTGCCTTCCGCAAGAATGTCCCAGACAGTATTTTAAATTCTAACATTTTTTTCTACTTTGCATCACAATTTCGAGAAAGTTGCAGTTTTCCTTAAAATGTTAATTAAAAGCAAGTAGGTAGGTAAACCTGGAAGAAAAACCGTTTGAAGAGTTTTTTATTTGAATACAACTTACCTGTCAATGTCACGCAATAGGTGTGTCTCTTTTGGACTTAAAATCTTCGCATTTAAAAATAAAAAAACATGATCGTATTTTTTTTGTTAAACTAATCCATTTTTTACGAAGTTTATTAATTCAAACTGGATTTGAATTTAAATAAAAAGCACTTGAAAACAATTAAAACGTTTGTCAACACACGCCTCAACTTTTTTTTATTGGGAAGTGACACGGTCGTCGCTCGGCCGCGAAACCTTGCCCCCGCCTCCCCCCGCGCCTGGGCTCAGCTGACGTCATCCGCGCCATCTTGCGGCAGTGTCGCGTTGCTTAGCAACCGCCACATGCTACGCATTTCGAATTTCCAGCGTGCTTTACGAATTTCAAATTAATTTAGTGAGTCTCAAGTTGAAATTAACTTGAAACTTCTCTCGTTTCAGTTACTACCTCTACTACTCGTACTTACTTGAATAATTTAAGCATCAAATTCTTACTGAATAGAAACATCTTCATAAAACACACCGTGCAATATTATTTTGACTTCAAAAATATTACTTTGTAATATTATTTTCGGAAAAATGACTTATATTAGGCACCTATGCAATTTACTTAATTCTTTTAATAATTGCAGTTTATATTTTTCTATGTTAAAATTGCGATCATATAGTAGTCGGCGCGACGTAACGGGACTCGAAGGAAATAATCCTAGGCAAGAATTTTTATTTTATTTTGAATAAGAATGCTCGGCAGAACTTCTTTCCCTATTTGTGTATTTTTAGCAGGCCTCGAAAATAAACAATTAGGTACCTATTTATCAAAACAAACTCTGTCCTATTAACCTTTAACAAACTCAATATAAGTACATACTTATTGAGAGAACAACAAATAGATGATTATTAACAGATAACGATGAGCTAAATATGATGTCACCTTTGTTAATTGTAATAATTATATTTTATAATCAAGAAGCCAGTTAACATAGGGTTTAACTATTAGAAATATTAATAGTAGGCCAGTAAAATTAAAGCGCTAGACAACATATTAAGTATTTTACTTTATAAAATTCACTTTCTTTCATCTTATAATTAATTTTAAATTAAAAACAGCGACACAAAACCCAACTTTAATCCAACTTAAAGAATCGAACCTACATTATATCGTGTACTTAAGTGAATGTTATATTGTACTCTAATTGTGGTAGGTTTAACTTTACCGTAGGTAATTTTACTGGAAATGTGCCCTACTCTACTCTACTCTACCAGTTATCGCATAAAATATTAACCTAAGAAACTACAATTCTTCTTGCAAATTACGACTAGTTATGTCGACTTAAATACTTACTTGTCCTTTTCTTGTAGACACCTTTTCCAAGCTATTTGTGACTTAAATAATCTGGGTGTGTAATATACCGTAGAAAAGAAAGGGTATATCTACGACGGATATACTGAGAGAGTACATACATTATGAATGTCTTTATTTTAATTTATATACTTAGGAACACTTGTCGAATCCTTCCTTGCCTACTTTAATAGAAGTCAAGGACAGAAAATATCACAAATAAGACCAGTACTAAAGTACCTATGAAATTGAATGCATCTCATGCTCTCGAGACTTAGTTAGGCGACATTTAGGTCGTCCCAAAAATTTCCCCATCATTTTCTCTATGTGACCGATCCAACAAAGTAAACTTCTTCTTGGAGACTCAACCACAGAATATTTAATAGTATATAGACTCAATAGACTCAACCTCTTCATAATGTTGGACTTGATACTACTTCTTCTTTTTCTGTGTTTTCATATATCCAAAACATACGTACGTATCCCACTAGTTATTTTATAAGGGTCATTCCCAACGAATCATATGATCCGTTCGGGGTTGCATCTGAGCACACAAAAAGTTCCCATCGGATCACATGATCTGATGCAATTACGAAATTGTGATTATTTTGTCCCATTGTACAATTTTATTATGTTTGTCAGTTTGCATGTTGGTTGCTCAATCACGCTGTAACGGCTGAAAGGATTTTAATAAAACTTCGGACAGTGATAGCTTTATCAAATTATTGACCGAGCGAGCGAAGCGAGCGAAGCGTCTACGTTTCGAGACTGGCCAAAAATGCTCTTGTCCGGCTGTCTGTCTGTCTGTCTGTCTGTCTGTCTGTAATTCTCTACAGGTCGCATTTTTCAACCGATTTTGACGAAAATTTGGCATATGTATAAATTAATTAAACCTACAAAATGAGTAGAATAAAATTTTGAAAAACATTTTTTTTAGAGTACCTACCATACTCGCAAAGTGGGAGTGAACTTTTTTTTTCTTGTGAATCCCATAGTGTGGGATATCGTTGGATAGGTCTTTCAAAAATATTGCTGGTGTGTGAATACCATTTTTTCGATTTAGGGATCCGTTGGCGAAATATTAAGCTTTAAAGCGGTAATTTTTGTTAGAGTCACGTGTCCCCCCCCCCTGCCAGCTAAACGGTTGCTTCTGGAAATGTGAAAAAATTCATGGCAGTAGCATATATAACGTAGTTACAAGGAAAACTATTACGGCTAAGTAGGTTCTATTAGTTTTTGAGTAATAGTGGATCGACTTAAGAAAGTTGAAAAAATAAATTATGTTCATAGAACTGCATACGTAAAATGGAAAATTATTTTTTTCCGCGTGATATCCATGGTGTGGGGTATCGTTGGATGGGTCTTTCAAAAATATCGCGGGTGTGTGATAAACATTTTTCGATTCAGGGATCCGTTTGCGAAATATTAAGCTTTAAAGTGCTAATTTTTGTCACTTTAGTAGGTACTTTTTCTGTTTCCAAAGTTGACTTTTGTTGGTTTCTTTTAGGTTTGGTTTATAAGGGCTGGCGAGGTCTACTGTTCTCACGGAACTACTAGTTTAATTGACCGAGCGAGCGAAGCGTCTACGTTTCGAGACTGGCCAAAAATGCTCTTGTCCGGCTGTCTGTCTGTCTGTCTGTCTGTCTGTAATTCTCTACAGGTCGCATTTTTCAACCGATTTTGACGAAAATTTGGCATATGTATAAATTAATTAAACCTACAAAATGAGTAGAATAAAATTTTGAAAAACATTTTTTTTAGAGTACCTACCATACTCGCAAAGTGGGAGTGAACTTTTTTTTTCTTGTGAATCCCATAGTGTGGGATATCGTTGGATAGGTCTTTCAAAAATATTGCTGGTGTGTGAATACCATTTTTTCGATTTAGGGATCCGTTGGCGAAATATTAAGCTTTAAAGCGGTAATTTTTGTTAGAGTCACGTGTCCCCCCCCCCCCTGCCAGCTAAACGGTTGCTTCTGGAAATGTGAAAAAATTCATGGCAGTAGCATATATAACGTAGTTACAAGGAAAACTATTACGGCTAAGTAGGTTCTATTAGTTTTTGAGTAATAGTGGATCGACTTAAGAAAGTTGAAAAAATAAATTATGTTCATAGAACTGCATACGTAAAATGGAAAATTATTTTTTTCCGCGTGATATCCATGGTGTGGGGTATCGTTGGATGGGTCTTTCAAAAATATCGCGGGTGTGTGATAAACATTTTTCGATTCAGGGATCCGTTTGCGAAATATTAAGCTTTAAAGTGCTAATTTTTGTCACTTTAGTAGGTACTTTTTCTGTTTCCAAAGTTGACTTTTGTTGGTTTCTTTTAGGTTTGGTTTATAAGGGCTGGCGAGGTCTACTGTTCTCACGGAACTACTAGTTATTATTAATTTGTTACCTATTGTTTTTTAATGATTTCAATTTCCTCCTATTAATGTAATGACCTGCAATCAAACCTGTATCTATGTCTATTTCCTGGATTAGCATAGGTAGGTAGGTATAGAATACACTTTTTCTCAAACATGCTTGGAAATGTAAACATTATTTTGACAACCTTCTTCGAGTTAAATCGTCATTGGTGTACTGGTCAAATAAATGAGAGCAGACGGGCAAATAATTTGAATGAAAATCCATTTATGTCGTGCCTAGCGGTCAAATAATGACCATATTAATTCTTAACATGTCATGTGACCATGGCAACCACGGAGGTAAAATAACAACAGTTTTTTTTAAATTTCGAATTGCCTTGCAAATTGCAAGCAGTTTAGTTTAAAAAAAGAAATGAACATTTTGGCGCGTGGAAATTTATTGTTGTTCGTCATTAGGCTGCCGCGGCCGCGGCGGCTCAGCCGTTCTGGACGCACCTATTGATTTTGGAATGTATATGTATGAAATAAAATGGTGTGCATAGGTAATAGTTTGAATTTCCGCGCATTTGTTTGAGAAAACAACTATACAAGTCTTGGCCACAACCAGGCATTGATGGACTCACGTCTGTTGCGGGCCGCGGCAGTAATGTACTATAACGCGAGCTGAATCGCGACGCGTCCGCTAGTAAATATATGTACTTAAAATAAAAATGGCACATACATGAAAGCTTATAAATCTCATAAATCATTGCAGGATTTGCAGGTTTTTAAAAGGTTCACGGTAAGTTAAGTGATGGGTGCGAGAGGGTGTATGTACATACATGTTGTATGCACACCCACGCAAAATAGGGTGCAGAACTGCCCACTCGTAATACAGTTCACGAGTGAAGCTCTTGCAATATTGAACCTTGCCTTTCAATATAAGGTAATGTTTTAACTATTGTTGTGAACTGTACTAAATTAGTTCATTAAGATATTATGTAGTGAAAATTGTTTATGTAACAAAATATCATTGCAAATGTTTTATTTACAATAAAATTTCCTATCAGATTTGGTGGTATGTTTTTTGTAACATTCGTTTTTAGTTATTTTTAATACATCTACAGTTTTTACTTATATTAATGTGGTTACAAGCAATTTAAAAGAACAGCATTTCTACGTACTTATCGTGTACCTACCAAGTTATCAGTGCGTCTATAATCTACATAAATCGTAAAAAAGCTGAATCGTCACTCATTTTACCATCAGCAGATGTAAGTTGGTAGCACTGTCGTACAGGAATTCAGGACGCATGTGGTCGTGGACGCATCGACCACCATCCCCCCCCTAGCCTCCCCCCGGCAAGGTCACACGTTTGGAACTAGTTGCGCGCACTGGTAACTGGTTTGCGAGCAAAACAGGTGTTAGTGGGAGTGACTTTTTTGTTTATATTTTTAAAGTGGAATTTCTATGGATACTGGTTTGAAGTTCAAGTTTTAACATTGAAGGATATTGTAAATTAGCAACTAATGTTGTTGACAACAAATAAAAATCCAAATCTCGGAAGGAAGTCCAGGGGAAGGACCAACATAAAAAACACCATATGAACGTAATTGATGAACGCCCCTAAATAAACACTGAAAAACAGTCATCTTTTTAAATATTGGCGATATAAGATTACTGACACGGAGAGCGAAAATAATGCAGAGCTTTACTACACAACATAAAAAGCATGAATAAAACTAATTTTATTTCCAATTTCCCGGTGTCAATAACAGAAGAGCACAATTTTCCCGAACGAGCGTCATTGTTCGATGCCGAAACGCCGACCTATCAGATAGGGGCATCGCTTCGACGGCTTGTTGATAAAATTGTAGTACGGTGTACTAAAACCCACTTACACTCTTATCTTGCATCTGTGTTCAGATACTTGAAACAGTGTCTACTGCATTGTCATATGATTTACTAATCTTATATCTACCTCATCCATACTGATCACAGTTCTATAAGGTGTCATCATCATCAGCCTGCACTGTCCAGGCGCTGGAAATAGGCGTGCCACTGAGTCCAATTTTCACACACAAAAGTCTTTAATCAGTGCGTCCAACCTGTAAGGAAGTACGGTGCCAAAACGTGGACACTGACAGTCGGACTAGTCCGAGAACTCAAGTCACTCAAATGGCTATAGAAAGAGCTATGATCGAAGTCTCCCTAAGAGACAGGATCTGAAACGAATCCTTTTGGCTTGGATGGAATTTAAGTCTATGTTTTTATAGCCGTCTAGGTTCAATATGTCCTTTTTCCCGAAATGTTCTTTTCTCAAAATATCCTTTTCAAGAAATATCGTTTTCCCGTTAGTAATTAGGTTTAGTTTAGGTTTATCATGACTGTGGTAAAACTATGATCAATTCGGATTTTTGCAATCACTTGGTAAACCATAGGTTTTACCTGTTCCTGCTTTTACTGTAACGTATAAAGCACATGGATAA
This sequence comes from Metalampra italica, assembly GCA_949699065.1. Taxonomy (NCBI): domain Eukaryota; kingdom Metazoa; phylum Arthropoda; class Insecta; order Lepidoptera; family Oecophoridae; genus Metalampra; species Metalampra italica. Next base: position 10,263,165 of record OX452971.1, on the reverse strand, counting down.
GCCGCACTTTTCATGTAGAGTAGCCGCGTCCACGTAGGTAGGCCGCACGCCGCCCGCCCGCCCGCCCGGGCGCGCAACGCGTTGGTGTAGCTGAGATTACCCGCCCACGCGCACTCCACTACCGTCCATTTAAAAAAAAATGTTTTTATGTAGTTCGGATACACTTGGGTACAGGTAGCGCGTATCAAGAGGGGAAGAACTCGAAGCGATAGGCTTCGTACTATTCTATGTAAATTAGGTAAGTATTGCATTCGATTAAGTGTGGGTGGATTGGACATTATAATCATCGCCTTCCTGACTAATAGTCGTAACTGACACAAAAATTTGGTGAATGGTGCAGGGAAATCGTTTTTCGGATTGGAGCTGACGGCAGTTTCTGGAACGTTGGCAGTAGTATTGAAATTTTCTCACAAACTTTAGAGAATACAGAATACGACGATTACACAGATCCATTCAGCTTCGAAAGTAAATAACAATGGCATTTTAAAGTCAAATTCCCGAAAAATGACAGTACACACGACTACGTAAGTAATAGTCATGAAGGCGACTGAAGATTATTTTTGTATCTATTTTGAAAGAATCCCTGTACAAAATTTCGGGAATTTCGGTTAATAACTGTAAAAAGAATGTAATGACGCTCGTGACCGATGATTTTTTAATGATGTACGAAATACGGAACCCTTCATAAACAAATACTTCGTTAACCCTATCGCTATTAGTCGGTCATTAGCTATGAATCAGTGTTTTCAATGCGCATGAAAGCCTTTTTTCACTTGTTTAACTTCGGAAGGCCTACAGTTCACGCTTTTATGCCTTTGTTAACCTTTTAAGAAAAAAACCTAATGAGCCGTAAGATTAATGGAAAGGCATCAGTGACGTCAACGACATTGAAACTTTAAACTTTTTTTTATAATGTAGGTATAAAAGTTATGGTAGCCTAGTTTGCTATCTCACATTCCCGAGGTCGTAGGTTCAAATCCGGGCATGTACTAATGAGTTTTTCGGAACTTAAGCACGGGCTTTCCGGTGACGGAAAAACAAAGTGAGAAAACGTTCGTGACGCCAAAAAATGAGTTCTATGGCGCATCCACCAAGCCGCACCGGGCTAGCGTGGTACCCCTACTACTGTGAAAATCTTTAACCCTTTAGTATTGCTAGGTACTTGGAAGTTTTCAAACTCCAGTGACGTCATTCAAGGCACGGCAGCTGTTGTAACGATGACGAAAGTTTGACTCATCATGACTTATAACAATAACCAGAGCTAATTTCCTTGAAACATTTCAATCATCATCAACAGCCTTAACATGTCCCCACTGCTCGGGCTCAGGCCTACCCTCTTAACGAGGGCGTGCGGGCTATAGTCCACCACGCTAGCCCAGTGCGGGTTGGTGAACTTCACATGCGCCTAAGAATTTCTTCTTCGGCGTATGCAGGTTTCCTCACGATGTTTTCCTTCTCCGTTTGAGAACAGTCAGTATATGTACTTAAGTTTCGAAAAAAAAACCATTGGTACATGGCCCAACCGGGGATCGAACCTCGGACCTTTCGATATGATAGGTCACGTCTTATCCCCGAGGCCACTGACGCTCATTTCATTAGTAAAATTGTATTATTAAAAAAAGTATAGCTAAATGAAATACGTTATATCGTGCTACGTCACAATAAAATAAAATTCAAAACAGCTAAAATTGCTTTTTGGGAGTTGTAAACAAAAAGTTGCTGAAAAGATGCACGTTTTATTTCTGATGAAGAGATTATGGCGATGATGACGATTTTCGATTTAGGGATCAGTTTGCGAAATATTAAACTTTAAGGCTGTAACTTTTGTTAGTCACGTGTGCCCCCCCCACCCCTGTCAGCTAAACGGTTGCTTCTGGTTAAGTGAAAAATTTCACGGCAGTATCATATAATAACGAAGTTAAAAGGAAAACTATTACAGCTAAGTAGGTTCTATTAGTTTTTGAATAATGTTCGATCAACTTATAAAAGTCGAAAAAATAATTTATGTTCATAGAACTGCACACCTATACGTAAAATGGGAATGATTTTTTTTGCGTGAATTCCATTGTGATGGGGTATTGTTGGATAGGTCTTTCAAAAATATCGCGGGTGTGTGGAAAACATTTTCCGTTTGCGAAATATTAAGCTTTAAAGTGTTAATTTTTGTCACTTTAGTACTGCAAATTTGACTTCTGTTCGTTTTTTTTAGGTTTGGTTTATAATTGCTGGCGAGGTCTACTGTTCTCACAGAACTACCAGTAATAAGAAACTCATCAGCTTTATTACTAATTAGTATTGAATAGTTTATTATTAGTAGTAAGTAAGATAAATGATCTGTGGGAGGCGGCGGCGTAGCAACGTAGGCCGTAGATACAACAGCGAACGTAACGTAGCACTCGCTACCTTATTATCAGCTTAGGCCCGGCTAGACGCTCTATTTTGTTTGCGCAAATTTCAGGTTTGCACAAAGCATGTAGGTGCGAACGACATAATGCTACGTTAAGTAGAATCATGAATCAAAAAATTTTGCCACTCCCATATGGATCAGTAATAAAAGCATTCTATGGGTGTCAAAATCGTGTCAAATGTATGTCAATACTTATACAAACTCACACATTCTCATTTTCAAACTCCATATAAATACTCCGCTTCCTTTGTCCGCACCCCCCCCCCCCCCCCCCTGTAAGTGGCACCATCCGCTCCCATACTAAATACATGCTAGCTTATGCAAATGTGGAATTTGCACAAGCAAGATTGTAGCCAGGCCCAGATGTTTCATTCACATACCTTACCTGAAGCGATAATTCACTCGCTTCACCGTGTAGAAAACCAGAATTTAATAACTTCAATCACCAATACTACGATCGAAGTTTAATAACCAGCAATCTAACAGGAAAACTTGCTTGATAACCCCATTAAGTTAAAATAAATATTTTTTTATTAATTTTTGAGAACTTAGATTATTTAGAAATTAGGTTATTTAGAAAGAATTTCCATTCCTGTTCGAGAACAGTGTGTCATGTCATAAACAGGGTTTTTATGAATCATTGAAAGGGATCATCTTCCGTGGGGTCATTTTTTACCCCTGTGAAAATCTTCCTGGAAAACCAGTTCTCAGAATGGAATAAAAATTCTTAGCAATTAACTTAATTAATCAATAAGGACACAACGCTACCCAACTATATTTTTTAAATACAGGTGTTTTTCCCACTTCTAAACCTATTATTTATGTATACTTATAGATATTTCGAAAAATAATAGAGTTTTCGTTAAATTTGCACGATATAAACAACTTAATGTACCTAATAAATCCTACTGATCTTAAAGCAGTATATCGTCACTAACCCTTCCCTCCTCACCCCTGTCACCGCTCAGCCCTCTCTGCGAGCGTGATAATGCATGATTAGACGCAAGTGCGGCATAACAAGCCACCTATAAACACAGTGACCTGGCACCCTGCCTCCCCAAACCACCCTCACTAATACACACGCAGGTTACACGTACGGAACCTTGACGCACACACGTAAATCATTTGGCATGCGTGATGGTGTGACCACGTTTAGAAGGTGTTTATCAGTTTTTGCCAAATTGCGTCTGAAACGCATACTTAATATTTTTATGTATTTAGCATTGAATTGTTATTTTTGCATTATTTGGATTCATTTTTAAAAGCTTTTATTTATCTTCGCGTGTTTGCGTGTATGTTTAGGCCAAAGTCGCGAATTATCAAACAATATCACCATAGCAATCAAAAATGTCCCGGCAATTATCGGAAATCTGGCCTAGGGCGTCGACGCAAATTAGCAATTATTTAGGCATTTTATCTAAGAAAAGAGATTTAATTTTACAGATATTTTTCCATTTTAGTATAGGTACTTTAAATTTAAATTTAAAAAAGCTTGTTTCTAAAATGTTTTTTAAAGTGTAAATTATTTATAAGACAATATTTTGATCGACCCCTTTGACGCAGCTAATAAAACTCCCGAATGCACTTTACGTGCAATTGGAAAAGTTTAAAATTTATCAAGATTAATCAGATTTTAGTACAATTTTACTGGTCACCCCATGTCGACCTCACGCACACTGAGCTGAACGGGGGAAGTGGGGGCAACATTACATCGTCTCCCACGCCCATACTTACATTACACAACCAGGGAGGCATGCAAAATAGTGCACCAACTAACACATGGAATTCGCGGATTTAGGAGTGAGAGACATTTTAAAATGTACAGGTAGGTCACTGGAAATTCGACCTATTCCTTGAAAGAGGTTATACTTAAGGTCATTGCAACACGTTAACCCCTTGCAACTAGTAGTCGAGTGGTTTCCTTATCTGTATTATGTATTTTTTAAATTTTCAGACTTGTTATGACCAATTAACTGTAACTTTTCTGAAATCTGATAAAGGAATGATCAATTTGAAAGTGGATGTCCCACATAATCCCAGAAATTAATGACAGATGTTCAGTGGCTACAATTTTTATTTATGACCCCTAGTTAATTTGTTAAAAATGACCTCAAGTTTATTACCTTTCAAGGAATAGGTCGAATCCCAGCCAAGCCACCTGTGTAGAATCCTTCAATTAGGGCAAAAAAAAACGATAACGAAACGGTATTTTTTCATTTCCTCACCTTGTCCCTTAAGACGAAAGCTGTCCATCTGTCTGTTGGCCGGATAACTTCTCCGAAAAAAATCTTTTTTTTTTAATTCTACACTTTCTTTATATTATCTATCAAAATAATTATAAACGTGCAAATGTTTATTAAAAGCGTTCAGGCACTGCTTATGAGCGTTAACTAAAACTAAATGTTTCCTGTAAATATGTACCTGTTCAAAATAAAACGCTACTACAAAAAATAATACAACATAAATTACTTAAGTGCCCTGTTTTAATTGAAAAATCTTCAATTTCATCATAAAGGAAAACCACTGCATGCATGCTTTGAAACCATTTCACTTTAATGCTTATTCAGCTACAGTTCAAATTAATGGCTAATTATAAAATTAGGTCAAATGTGTTAAGATTGTGTGACATAAAACAAATGTTTATTTACACATTCGTCACACATCCTGAGACCGATAAAATTTTCAGTAGGTATTTGTATTTTAACAGATACTTACTACACTTTTATTAATATAAATTTGATAATGAAATCAGTACAGTATAGAATAGCTTTTGAAAGTCGTAATTCGCTTAGGCCGCCCTATAGTGAGTACAGTGACCTTTTAAAGAAGACAACCTGTCTTTTGAACTTTGATACCTTAATTATCTTGATAAAATGAATCATCATCAATCATCATCATCAACAGCCTATTAATCTCCCCACTGCTGGGGCTCAGGCCTACCCTCTCAACGAGGGCGTTCGGGCTATAGTCCACCACGCTAGCCCAGTGCGGGTTGGTGGACTTCACATGCGCCTAAGAATTTCTTCTTCGGCGTATGCAGGTTTCCTCACGATGTTTTCCTTCACCTATTCCTTGCACTTCTGCTTCTTCTAACAGCGCTAGCATAAAAAACGGTGGCAGTAAAACAGTCTTTACTAGTCTCTTATACAACATTTTCTAAGATTTTAGAGATTTTTAATTGTCTTTTCCCATTATACTTCCAGATTTGAGTAAAAGAGAAAATTAAAGTTTGTAAGCGTAAGTTGCACATTGCTAGTTCGTATCGACGGAACCTATACATTATCTATTTCAATTTATTATAAACTCCTATTTTAAACCCGAAAGTTTGCCATTATTGCCGATGAGTTTCACAAATAGTGTAAAGGTCCAATTTCAGCTCGGCCAGCCAGAGCCCTTTTACGAGTTTTAGGTGACAATCGTTATTTGGCAAAATCTATTCAAGTGTTTTTTATTTAAACACAAATCTCAGTTCCTGGACTTGATCTCTACTCAATACCACACTTATCATGCAAGTTATACAAAACCTGTCTGAATAGTCTGAGAAAATTTCCACCTGACGTTTACATAATGTATGTATTGAAGGATTATTATCCACACTTTTCCAGACTCGCCGTGAGAAACCCACGTACCTTTAAATCCTTCAACTTACTTCCGAATACTTAGTCGCCCACGCATTATTGACCGGTGTAAGAATATTAATAGAAATCACCTACGAGTTTTGAAACACGTGACCAAATATAGTTTTGTGTATTTTAGACTTGATTACTTACTCTAATTGTATAGGTCAAACGAAAGCCATAGCATCATAGCAACAGACTAACTGCAGCTATGGAAGTAAGCAATGTCCATACATAACCTTATATTCCGAAGTATGTTTGATCGAGGGGAAGAGGAAGTGGAGGAGAAAGGGAGGTGAAGGGAAGGAGAAAGAGAGGGGAGCGGTCGGTGGAGGGCAGGGGGGAGGGGAAAGTATTTTAACGCGAATGAAGTCGCAGGGCGTTTGCTAGTTTCATATAAATACACGAGGTAGAAAGAAAGATCAATTAATAAAATTCATTGTTGGATCAATGATTTAAGTATTATCACTTAATTATATCAATTGCAAAATCTTATCAATATAATATAAGGAATTATTAAGAGTCGCTGGGATAACAAAACGTAAAGATAAATTAATTATTTATCAGGACAATAAGTAATAATGTTATGCTGATTGTATTGCTATTTCTAAATGATTAAAATGGATCATTATTATTTTATACCCATAAAATATACTATATGTATTAGCGTATTAAATGTAGGTATTAGCTAGTACTATTATATATTATGTGGTATTAGCAATAATGAATGAACAGAAGCAGATATATATTTTTAAACTGTTACCGATTAATTTTCTCAAAAATTCCACTTTTGTGAGAAATATTGACTCTAAGGCAAAATATAAAAGAAATTGTGGTTTCTACAAAAATGTCACGCCTGAAAAAATAGTCAGTCTCGACCACTTTCAATCTTATTTTGTAAGAATTTTTACTCTTTCATACAATTTTAATAAATTTTCTTTAATATTATAGAGAAAGTACAATTTAAGATTTTTGTCTCCAAAACTACATAAAATGTTTACAATCTTCAGATATTTTTATATACCTTCACCGAGACAACAAATATATAAACTTCTAATAAACAATCACCGGTGTACTTTTCCTTGCGGTGCCGTGTCTGTGCTCAATCGGTCTAGCAGTTGTCGAGTTACACGTCGGACTGACAGACGAAATAACTAAGGTTTAAGCTTTAAGCTAAGCTAAAAACTATGGGCATTAGTTTTTCGCATCTCTGTAAAACGGTGACATCAACATATCGCATTGCCGCAAAACAATAAAACAAGCATAAGACACAGTCGAGCCAACCCATTAGTGTTTCCATAATACATGCCATGAGACGGTAGGTCACACAGATTTGCATAATAACCCCACTATCAGCGCCCACATGACCCTGTTTTTTCCACCTACCTTGCACATCGAAACGTTTTCCTGCAAAATAAACACCGTGTTAGATACTGTTAGTTTTGCGAAAGACTCGGGCATCATCAGCCTGCACTAGTCCACTGCTGGACATAGGTCCTTCTGTTCTTCGTATCCGGTCACTCAGCCGCCTCTCACAGATCGCCGCTCCATCTAGCAGCAGTCCTACACCACAAAAAGCGCAGCCTTGATTGGAATAATAAACTTTCAGCACTCGTATCATAATGTACTATTGTGACACCACCATAATAATAATAAAATATTAGGATAGTTTTATAATTATAATTTATATTTTTTTGGGAATTGATCGAATCACTCAGCTCTGATATTTTGTCATTACTAGTGTCTCAAAAACGCGTAGGTACTCGTGTTTTACAATGATTACTGTTTTGCGTGGTGACGTCATCATCAGGCATGACGCAATTGTGTCGTGGTAAACGTTATCATTAATGCTGTTTGCATTGGGTTCCCCTAATTGGGTATATCCCTCATTATTTCCCTAATAGTGTACTGTTCTGATGCCTATTTCTGGATTATCCATAAAAGAGCTTAATATTTCAAGGTTCACAGTTTCACTATTCAGGGTATTACGTCGTTTTTGTACTGTGCAAGTTTCACGCAGGTCCTTACTACAATCACGTACAATGATTGATTTACTTGTATTAAATTAAGAAACTTACCCGTCTACTGATATCCAAACTGTTTACCGGCAAATCACTAAACTGAGTATTGCTTGAATCTCTCATTAGGTGAAAATCTTGGTATGCAATTATTTGAATCTGACATTTAGGTTCGTAGCTGGCAAAGTTCGGAGTAATAGACAATGACGATGCAATGATGACTAATTTGATCCAATTATGTTTTCCTTCTTTGCAGGTAGCAGCTGTTGACGTCCGAAGTAGTAGCCAGCCACCGGCAACTTTCGTTCTCGCCCCCCCGCTCCCCGCACCCCCTCCAAGATTGCTGCCACCATGGGTCGAAAAAAAATACAAATATCTAGGATCACAGACGAACGGAATCGGCAGGTCAGTTACATTTTCACTAATACCAATGATCCTGTCTCACAGGATTATTTATAAAACAAGATTTTGTAAAACTCTTTGTAGACATTGAAACTTCGTCACTAGCATATAACAATGATGATGATAAAGCCAAGCAATAATTCAGAGTTCTAAGTTACGAATTAGCTTAGAGTTAGGTACTAAGAAATGCACACAATATGAAGTGATTCATCAATCATCACCATACTTCATTTATGCCCAGTAATATTCATACAAATTAACATGAAACACAAGGTTGGCGAAGAGTGAAATGACCTTAGCAATCGGTCTGACCCAACAGATGGGGCATATCAGCACTCTCCCACTGCAAAACATTATCGCAACGGGACAACGACCGCTCCCGCAGTTAATTTATTAATTACACGATCACCCTTGACCACTATAACGAGAACCACGAAACTGTTAGATCCTCCCTTTGTCAGTTTAATTCCAAAGGAAGGGAAAGGACCTGAAGGTTCAAAGTCAACTGGTTATACACATATAGGTAAGAAAGAGTAGACTGTTTCTCAGGCAAAGCGTTACGAAGATAGACACGTGCTTTTTGCATGTAGGTATATTTTGGCATTTTAACAAAGTATAACATTGGCATTCCCACAATCAAGTTAATGTCATAGTCATTATTCAAGAAGGTAGTACCTTACACGAGAGATAATAGTCTTGTAATGAGCATATCTTCATACTTTCCCTCGGTTGTAAATGATTATATAATCACGTTGTTGGTCGAGAGTGGTATGGAAACTGTGACTTTGAAACTATTATAGTTACTATAATTTAAAGTGTAAATCTTGCTTTATTAAGAAAAAAAATACGTCAAAAAATAATAACCGATAAATGGAACGTCATTTTAATATAGATAAGGAAGCATTGAATTTTAAAGTGCTCATGTCGGTGGATCATAACATAAAGTATATTGAATCCAGCAAGTAATAATTATATTCAATGTCCATGACATAATTATGGAAAGTGTAATACTCTCAGTGATGATTTTAATGATGAAAACATTACAATTTTGTTGAAACCGTCTAATGAATGGTTACAGAATCATTTTGATTAATAATAAAAACACTATATTTTTCAGTGTAATTCACTTTAAAAATCGATGCACTCTTAGAAACTTTAAGGAGATAAAAACTATGATTATAAATAACGAATTCGTAAATGCACATAATTTAATGCAGTGTTATTTAGGTAAGCCAAAGAAAATCGGAAGGAAGGAAAAGGAAATAAAATCCAAAGGCGTAACATCTAACTTAAAAATTGTGTTTGTATATTATGGTATCGTTCTTTCATTACAGGTGACGTTCAACAAACGCAAATTCGGTGTGATGAAGAAGGCATACGAACTCAGCGTACTATGTGACTGCGAGATTGCCCTCATCATTTTCAGCTCTAACAACAAACTCTACCAGTATGCCAGTACGGACATGGACAAGGTATACTTTAATTTAAATATTTTTCTTTCTTCATTTCTTTCCATGATACCATTATTTGCTCATGTTAAACTTGGTGTAATAATATTTTAAAAGCAAATTGTTAATAAGTTCAGTCTTAATAAAAACTATCACGTTATTAAGTTTGATAATAATATCAGTATTTTTCCATTTCCTAATGTTCTGCCCAGAATTTTGAGGGAGCATAAATAAGCGGCGCCCTTTATGTTTTCCTTTTATTATCCAAATCAAGTATTAGCCAAGATCTCTCGAAGTCATTTGCATATTTATATGAACAGTTCAGAACATTGGTATGTTCGATGGTTCGAACGACATGTTGGTTTTAACATAGTTACTTAGTAAGGCAAAACGAACTCCATAACCTTTACAATAATGATTTCATCTGTACAACAAAATTGTACTGATTTAGATAGATTGCCATCAGCTCATACGATTTTTTTTTTTATGCATTATTTTGCACTAGCTGTTGCTCGGGATTTCGTTCGCATGGACAAGGTTACTGGTAGGCTCCCGCAGATAAGTGATATGACAATTGAAAGCTGTTACAATTTTTGCAGATTTTTGATTTTGAAAAAAAAAGCAGTCTAAATAATGTGCAATAAACTTTGACACCGAAATAAATTACCAACTTTGCATTCGTATTTATTCGTCGACTCCAACACCTCGTAAATGAGATGGCCAGTGGTCACGTCTCAACTGTTGAAAAAGAGTTCCTATATATTTTTACAATATTTTTGTTTAGCGGTAGCTTGTGATATTGCCGATGATATCGCTTTTAGAATAACGATCAGATTTTAACCGCTATTGGTAAACCATTATAAATCATATAAATTAATATTGTTACAGGTTCTTCTTAAATACACGGAATACAACGAGCCCCACGAGTCGCTGACGAACCGCAATATCATCGAGGTACATTAAGTACGGCGTCATCTGTGTGCCCGTGATCGCAATGCAGTGTCCATGCAAACCTGACTTATCCTATTAACCGCGTGCTTTGTACTCACAAAACAAACCTAATGCATACACTTTTGTAACTAAACTATCCCCAAGTTACCTCCTATTTAAATATTTTTCATGAACCTCTATCTGTCAAAACGCTATCCACAGTCCCAATATACCAACCTACCTGTAGAATTTTCCCCAGTAAATAAAAATGCTGTAGAAGATATCACATTAATCGTAGCGAGAATAGATAAACACGAGAAGGAACCAGAATGCCAGTATATTTCCTGTTAGAAAAAGTTGAAGTACAAAACACCAGACACCCCGTTTTTATACTAACAGTTTATGACTAGACACCCCAAATATTTATGTTATTCTTTCCTTGTACAGCATGGGTTTTGTAAATATTTTTGTGTTTATTTTAATTAACCGCGCCTACCTGATTTGATACAAGGGTAAAGTCAGTTGCATCATTGCATTCGACACAACACACAAATGTACGCTAATAAGTTTCACGTACAATTTTATTCTTATCACTTGTTAGTTTTGAAAGCACTTTTTATTTGAACCCTCCGCTACATACTTAGTGTAATCGAAGCTAATATTGATAAAACTGGATATAACTAGATATTGATAATGATAACACTAATGTTGTGTATAGAGGGTGTTTTCTAATATTTAACTCGATTGAAATTAATGCATGCCAAGTAATAACGCAGTAGTAAAAAACACTTTGGCTCGTCATGCCACCTGAGCTCCTTTCGCTGACACTTGCAGGCACTAACGAAGAAAGAGCATAAGAACGGAGTGATGTCGCCTGACAGCCCCGAAGCCGAACCTGAATATAATCTGACGCCCCGGACCGAAGCAAAGTACTCAAAAATCGATGAGGAATTCCAAATGATGATGCAAAGGAACCAGTTGAACGGCAGTAGAGTTGGAGTCGGAGTGACAGGCAGTAATTACAATCTACCAGTGAGCGTACCGGTGGGGAGTTACGATCAGTCGCTATTGCAAGCTAGTCCACAGATGCATACCTCTATCAGTCCACGGCCATCGTCTTCAGAAACCGATTCAGGTGAATATAGAACTCCTAATATTTCTTTTTATACGAAAGCCAGATTATGTTACTGTGTCAATTGAACGTGGACTAATTGAATTCCAGTATACCCCAGCGGCGGAATGCTCGAGATGTCAAACGGATACCCCGGCTCCGGGTCCCCATTGGGCGCCGGCTGCACCCCGTCCCCCTCCCCCGGACCAGCGCCCTCCCCGCACCGGCACCCTCACAAGTCGCACCACGCTCCGCCGCCGCACCACTCGCCGCGACACAACAACCTGCGCGTCGTCATACCCAGCTCCATGCCACCGCCGCAGGATGACATATCGTACACTGGAGAAGTGAGCACCTATGTAGACTTTAATCATCTTACTAGTAGAATGATGTTTGGGTCATCCTCCTGAAATTATCTGTCTGAAAAAGTACATTCCATAACAATAGAGTCTTAGTAAAAATTATAAGTATCAAAGTAATCATTATTTGCTGTACGATTAACCTAGCTCGATGCGTTGAATTTAATTGAAATTTCCAGAGCATTTGTGAAACCTTTCACTAATAAGACATTTCATTAATTTCAGACACCACTAGGCTATTCAGGACTCGGAAACTTCGGACCACAGGACTTCAGCATGAGCTCGGACATGGGAATAGGGTTGTCGTGGGGCGCACATCAACTGCAGACACTTCAGCACAACAGGTACATGTCTGTGCCCAATTTCATTTATTTTCTTTAAAAAAAATGCTCCACCGTGACAGTTTGCACTGCCGTGACCAGGATTCGAACCTGGGTTACTACGGCCACAACGTAGGGTCCTAACCACTAGACGATCACGGCTGTCGGAGTTGTGAGTGTAGCGGCGAATTTTACAGTAGTTTTTCGGAGAATTGCATAACACTTTAACGGTGACCGAGCAAAAGCAATTAAGACAACAACGAAAACTAGTTTGAGATCAAGTTCAATATTATTTCGTTTTAGTATCTGTTATTTAATTTGGATTTGGACTTAGTTTACCCAGTTTTATTGCACTTATCCAAATCAGCCATATGATATCTTATGTTAAGCCATCAACCATTGTGGTATCTTTGTGAGTGAGAAGTTGTACATTCAAGCTTCAGTTATGAACTACCTTGAACAATACACTAACTATTATTATCCTGAAGTAATGTAAAAAACTAAATATACAAAAATATGCTTCGCCGTGACAGTTTGCACTGCCGTGACCAGGATTCGAACCTGGGTTACTACGGCCACAACGTAGGGTCCTAACCACTAGACGATCACGGCTATCGAAGCTGATAAACTTCACATCGAAATAATCCACTGCATTGCAGCCTCATTGTAATTTTGACCAAATTTCAAAGACTTCCCTGCCTCCCTCACTTGCATTATAACCAGACGTTGGAGGGGTTAGTGTAGATCAGATTCAAGGTCTGAACCAGAATCGAACAACTGATACTTTCACTCTTCAATCGTTACGCACGAGTGCGCCTGCGGTGATAATTGCCGCCTACACTTTGACGTAATTGAGTACAATGTTTTTTTTATAAGTTTTCATATAGCAGCCAATGATTACAAATTAAAAATTGAAGATTCAGGACTAACTTATTAAGGGCTTACGTATTATACGGTACAGATCCATATTAATACAGGGACCTACTTCATGTAGGTAGCTTAGATATATAAAAATTATACATAATATATATACAATTATCTAGGCATTGCATCATATGGGATTTGTAATTTATATTGAACACATCTCATCTTATGCCCATAAACCCCTAAGATATTATTTTTGATTCTTCTTCATCTTTTTAGTTGACTTTGACATTCATGATCTATACTAGTGGTTATGATCCTTGGTTGATGCTAAACTGTTACTATTTTAATAATGAAATATTTAAGGCATGACGCTTTGGTAGATCCGTCTCCGTATTTATATTCATTCCAAACCGAAGGCACATTTGCCAGAAAATTACGTTTGTGGCAAGATCCCCCTGCATTTGTCGAGCCTTTATCCTTCCGAATCAACTAGAATATAGAGACTGGTCAGACAGACAATTCTAATCTAATTTCAATTGTGTTCCTGGAACACGCCAAATCGTTAGCTTTGTCCAATTCCCATAGAACTTTAGGATTAGTCAAGTATGTGTACTATGTTTGTTATTATGTTTCTCGCGGCCTCGTCCGCATTTTTAAAGTGATTTCTAACTTTTCTTTTTGCTCCGCTCCTAAAGGTAGATGTCAAATAGCCTATAAACTTCCCCAAGAATTTGCTATTGAATTCAAATAGAATTTTTCAAATCCGACTGGTAGTTTCGGAGATTAGCGCGTTCAAACAAACTCTTTAGCTGTATTATATTAGTATAGGATAGATTTATATTTAAAATATGTGTCATCTCTAAATTCATGTTTCTTTACACAGTAGCAGTTTACCAGTGCTGGGTGGGACGGGCACGCCGCCGCCAGCGTCGTCGCCCAATAGCGTGAAGATCAAAGCGGAGCCGGTGTCCCCCCCGCGCGCGCCCGACCACCTGCACCGCGCGCCGCCGCCGCAGGCCGCGCCGCAGCCGGCGCACCTGTCCGGAGTCATTGATGGTGGGTACGCAATGTGTAAGTGCCGGATTTACTTGGGTTCTAACACCTCCCCCCCCCCCCCCAGTTTTTCTTCGCAGTTTCACCCTCGTTAAGTTTTGATTGGCCAATTTACATATCTTCAGGAATTATAGCTTAAGTGTTATCCTGACGTATAATCTACGAGTATATTACTGAGAAGTTTCATCAGTCTGTTTCGTAGTATTTGCGTTAAAGAGTAACAAACATCCTTACAATTTTCGCGTTTATAATATTAGTTTTAAGTAGGATACCCATACAGATGAAAACAGTCCAGGCGCTCTAGTCATTAAAAAAGAATAACCTCTTCTTCTAGACCGAACAGTTGAGAGAAACACGGCTATAAGAGATGGGTTTTTCAAGTATTAGGCGCTCTGTAGCAAAGTTCAATCAGACTGCAGGGTCCACTATAAAAAAGTCAACTCATTAATCAACATTAATTTAACTAAAAATAACTTCCTGGTGATCTCTTAATACTGCACTTAGATCTAAAGCCATTTTCAAAGGCAATCGTTTAAGAATTTTTTTATATATATTTCAGGTTCAGTAACGTCAAGTAACATGGGCTCGCCGGCTGGTCAGGACATGAGGCACGCCAACACCGTCCCGCTCGACTACGAGCAGCCTCACACAAAGCGGCCGCGGATCGAGAGCTGGGCCACATAGCTAGGCTATGAGGCCTTCGGTTCTTACCCAAGGCCCCTCCACCCGCACTGCTAAACGCTCCTGGCGTAGCCTGAGTCCCACGTAACCTTCAGGCCAGCGATCCCCTATCGAGCTTCGGTACCGACCGTCCTGCGCTGGATATCAGTGATACGACCGACCACCCTCATCTCGTGATGGGGCTGGGTTCCATGCCGTGACAGTGCTAGAAAATATTTCTAACTAAAGTCTGAAAAGGAAAGGTGCATCTGAATTGAAGGTGCTTTTAAATTTTGATGGCACGGTCATACAAATGGTGCGTGGCACGCAAAACTTACTTCTCGAGACAATATATTTTCATCAACCCTTTGTAGGGGTAAAATAATACACTATACAAACCTTTGTATTGATTTCTAAACAAATCGAGTTGACACGACATTAAATGTTCAATACACTACCCTTTTATTATACGTAATTATTAATATTGCACTGCAAGTACACTAAAGAGTTAAGGTTGAATGTTAAAATTAAGTACAATATGATATAGTTGCAACCCTGATCAATTTCGTACATAAGTACCTACGTATAGATAGATATCTAATATCCCTGTACATAGATGATATTGAATGTGCAATCCGTGCCATTGTCTGTTTAGCTTAAAAGTTAGTCAATTTAAAATTAGTGACTGTGTACTGGGTAGTTAAAATAGAAGAGTTTAAAAAATGCACGATCGATTCTCCTGAAGTTGAGTGATAATAGCGAAGCAGCCAAGTGAGTGACACGAACAAACATTGTTGAAGTGTGCAAGTGCGTTAAGACTAAAACAACTGTTGACTTTGTGTTTAGTGTTATAAAGTTTTTTGTGCCATTTTAAAAATATAATATAGTGTGACATCCGAACTTTGAATCTTTGTAAATTAAGTAAGCGTAGTGTCATCACAGAGGATAATAAATTATGTATTGTAAAACTTTATCTATTGACATATTTATATTATACATGAGAATCATATGATATTTACATAATATGTATACACGTCCCGTTAGGAACGAATGTTATGTAAGTAAAGTAGGTATTGTTAGCTAGAGATGAGTATAAAGGTACCACATGAAGCTTTAAAATTTCTTATGATAACACTTGCACTCTAAGCAGTCCTCTTAAGTGTATGATCACAGTCTATAATTGTAATAATTAGAGCTCCTAATTACAAAAATCATTAGGTATATAACTTCACCAGCAAGTAGATTTAGCAGCTAATAATAAAGCAGGATTATTTTTCCGAGAAATTGGCTAAGCATAATCAATACACCATATATTTAATTTTTAAAAATTAGATTCACTGAGCAACTTGATAAAAAATTTCATGCGGGCGTTTCTCGTTTGCAGACCAAATATCAAGTCAATTTTGAATATCATATGTTTGTATTAGTGTTTGTTAAGTATGTTAAGGTTTATATTAGTGGCTAAATTGGATTACTAAAAGTATGAGAAAGCTTGTTGATTGTAGTTTTAATTTTGTTAATGTGATCTGAAGAATTCTTTTGTATTTCTACTTAATTTCAATTAGGTAGTTATTACCTACATCACAGTATAATATATGAGCAAAATCAGCTTTAAATACACTAAAATAATAATTAATTGTAATATTCACTAAAATGACGTATTTTGGTAAAACACAGTCACGATCCGCCCTATTTTTAGATAATATTGTGTAGTCGTTATATTATTCAAAGTATATTTACCATAAATAAAATATACATACACATATTTACCAAAATTCCTTATACATACCTATTCATAATCACCTCTACCAACATCCATGTTGTGTCGGTGTCTAATAATCATAGTAGTAGTACTAGATCTTGTCTAGATAACATAGAATGTTGCATTTTGTTGGTTGCATGTGGTTGTAAGGGCAGCAGGAAAAAACATAAGCGTACCAACATAAGAGTTTTTATAAGTTTCAAACGATAAGTATATAGAAGAATCTTAGTAAAAACTAAGACTCTTCTAATAGAATAATAATTCGTCTTATATACTTAAAACTTTAAAAAAACTCGTCGGAGAAAACTCCTTCGCGCCAGTTTTCTGCTATGTCAGAGCTAAACATTCTATGTTACCTTGTCGTATGATGGTAAGTATACTCGTACGTGTCCCTCTCTCTGTCCTTTCATATCGCCTCACTGTAGATGCCTTACTCACAGTGCCTAAATGTACCATTTTTTACCAAATTTGTATGATACGATATGCATTTGTGCATCAATATTTTTCAAATCCTGGTAATTTTAAGAAATGCTGAATTTTAGAACTATCACTGGACAGTGAATACTTGTTGTATTAAATAAATCGCGTAATATATCTACTTACCTAAAATTAACATGAACGTTAATGTAATTAATGATTATGGTCACTTTATTTATTTTGCTGCTTCTGTCCATGAACAGCGTAAAATTTTTGATGAAAATAAATAGAAACCTTTTGTGATCGTAACTATATCTGTAAACAATTATTGTAAGTGTAATCAACGTTACATCTAAGCGTAAAAGTACTTAGAAAATAATACTTCAAATCACAATAACAAAATACTAAATGTATATTTGTTAAAGTTGTACAGGGAAGTAACCAGTTTTGAAAGTTCAAAAGTCTGAACGCATAAGAAATTGTATTTTCGCATTGTAAAATATTATACACGATTAGGTTTTAAAACGAATTAATATTTTAATACCGGAGCATAATTAATGTTGACCCGTGTTTAGGGAATGTAATTTGTGTACACCTTATGGTTAGCGTGAAATTGTTAATGTGATATAATACACTACACACTGTTAAATCATTGGATTTGAGATTCTAGTATTGCGTTTATTGAAATGGTTTTCGGTGGTTCGTTCCTAATCGCTCCTTTCTTTAGAAGATGTGTAGTTTCATTAGAATTTGCTCAATCGTGTTTGTTTACGATAAAGCGTTTTCTAACTATCTTCATGTACTTGTTTGTTACTCAGGATCTTGTATAGATTGTTTCAAATCATTTGGTTTACTTGCATAAATGGATAAATGTTCTAGTTAGGAGTTTGTAAGCTGTGCAATCAATGTTTCGTTTGTTATTTATGCTAATCAGAATCTATGCAGAAATACTTTGTCACTTATGAACTATACTATCCGTGCATACTTACATCTGTCCAATAATGAAGTTGATGTTCACTGTACACTTAGTCGTTTTGCACAAAAAATGTTTTGTAATGGATGAAACTTATAAGCAAATGGTCCTCTTAGCTTTTCTTAAAGAAATGGAAAATATATGCATGACTATGGCGAGTGGATATGGTCCCTTGCACATTCATATTTTATGGATTTACCTTGTATAATATTTCAACAGTAAGCTGGTATTTGGGAGCATTATTTCCGAGGTTGTGAGCTTTGCTATCGGGAATGAGTTCGAGTTTAATTAATTAATGTTTAATATAATATTCATTCGACGCACAACTGTGTTGTGTGTTACTGTGTAAAGGGTTTGCTTGACTTGTTTTGTAGATATACCTACTTTTGTGTATGTTATTATCTGTATCTTGCTGTGTGCCAATAGCAAAACATTCAGTCCATTTATTTCCTCTTTAGAATGGTAATTCATTGCATTTATTTAAATGTAGTCATAAGTATAACATATTTTAAAATTGTTGTTTCGTCACAGTCGATGTTACGAACATCTAGTGTCACCTCTATCCTTTTGCTATTGTTTCACAGCGCATTGAGAACATCCCAAATAGAATATAGGAATATAAAATACATATCCCATAAATACTCAAGTCGATTTCACATTATTTTCTCTAGTAACATCAGTTGTGCAATACATATATAACAAAGTGCTTAGGTAGGTATTAGGTATATTTTCGTTTGAATTTACAAAAAATGCAAAATCTGTTGTATTTTATCGATATTTTTAATGATCACGTGAGGTTCCAACGATATTTTGGAGGTTCCTCTCGGGAATTTAAGTCATATTCTATAATTATTATTTAAGCTAAGGCCGGGCCAAATATTGCATTAAATAGGTCTTGCGGCGGCGCCTGTATTTCTGTGTTGAGGCAGCCATTTCTGCCCTTGTGTATAAAGTGTACTATGCAAACATCTCAGTGGCTGAATGAATATTAATGTTTATCGACAGTGTTAGAAAATTGTTATAAATTATTTTGATGACTGTTCGAAGGATAATAAAGAGTTGGATGTCAATTTTTGCGTTTAATTTATTAAGAATTTCTAAGCAACTCCACAAAAATACTTTAATTAAAATTTATTGTTAGGCAATAAAATATAGTTAGGTACCCCTTGCAGGGGCATTCAGCATCGAGTTCCGGAGACTGGTAATAAATCCAAATATCGATTCTACCTACAACATTTTCTCTGGAGTGACTCTGTGAAAAATCATTAAAAATATATATTACTACCATAGAAATATAAGTCCGTAAGTCTGGGTGCGTAGCGAGCTTTTTCCGGTGTTCTGTGATTACTACCTATTACCATCTCTTGTAACTTGGATGTGATGCAAAAATATAATTTAACATATGTAACGAGACTATCCTGCGTCCTTTAGTCGTTTTGGTTACAATTGAAATATTAAAAATGCTGAAGTCGTAGAAAAAAGTGATTTTCGATACCTGCTGAATGCCGGTCGTAGCGTTTTGTTACACCGTGTATGAATTTATTAAAGTTTACAAATACCTACGTCTATTTCAAATGATCGCCAAAAGCCCCATTAGATGCTGTTTCATCCTCATTTTCCTCAGGTACTTCAATAACGTCATTTGCAATCATTCTTCTTTTTTGGTCCTTCTCAAATATCTCTCGCACTTCCCTATCTAAATCTACGGAACTGGATCTTCTCGAATCCAAATCATTGTCATTCAGTTTGCTATGAACCAAAATATTTTCCTCTGTCACATTTATTACTTGGCCTTCCAAACTATCTCTTGACCCAGCACTTGAAGATCTAGTATTATCAAAACGCAGTCTACTATCCGCGCTGTTGGATAATTTCATTTCGTTATCTTCGTCTACGTAAGGTGTTGTAATCAGGACTTCTCTTGAATTAGCACTTGATGGTGTTTCTGTCTTTCTTCTAAAACGACATTTCCTGGTAAATCCTCCCATCCATTCGGATATAAGTGCTGTAGCACCCATAAGGAAGCCCGCAGCTAACAGTAGAAACATGCCCTGAGTGTCCTCTAAAGTCAAACCTTTTTCTTCTGCAGATATTATATTGAGTGAGCTATCAGCTGATACCTGAAATGAATAGTGGGTCGTGTTTTACTCGCTTCGGTCAATATTAGAATCATCGAGATTAGATTAGCAAGACGTAATCTCTTCACTTACAGCTAAAAATCCTCCAGTAGTGCTTCTCTGAATTTCCCAACGGACCTCGTCAGCGATTTTGCCCACAATACCACTTTGCAACATCCTTCTCAAATCTCCGCTCAACTTTTGTGTGTAGAGAGAATTATTTGGGAATCCCATTATAACTCCAAACGGAACGAAACATTCATTAGAAATATGTAGCACGGCTCGCTTTCTAGAACAGAAACCCACGCAGGTATAGGTATGTTGACCATTATTATAGGATGAATACTGATGGTGATTACTGGGATGTATTGGTAGTTTATAAACTATTAAAAAATTATATTCAATCTTTTCGTTTGAAGTTTTTATCAGTCTTAGGCAGCCCTTCGGGCATCTACGAAACCGAAGTTTTCTGCGAAGGAATTACCTAATGTGTTATTGTGTTTCGTTCTATAGACAGCTTTATATTTTTAGTAATTTTTGAAAGGTACGACCAATAGCCAGAACTTATTTTTTTCAATTTATTTTTATCTCATTCTATTCTATTATATAATTAAGTATTCATTACTACCTACTATATCCATAAACATGCCGGACATAAGGCGGCAAAACAAATTCTCCCGATTAATTCCGCGTTTACTAATTAAATACTAAGTAGTTAGGTAGGTACTCACTTGGTTTTTGAAAAATTTGCTTGAACGATGTACTGAAGCTCAGATTCTGACCCCAAAAAGGCATATGGCCAGAAAAACGCCTTTGTTGTATTTCTGATACCTGCCTCTACATTTGGAACCAATTCAAGCTTCCTCATTAGCTTATTAGTATTCAAATCTGAAGAATTGTAAAACCATCTCTCCCAACCACCGCGATCTGATTAATGTTAAAACTTCGGTGTTATAAAAAAGTCTAATAAAAATTAATAAGTATTATTTTGTCAAATCATTGCAATCTATTTACCTAGAGTTCCAACACGATAAAATCCTGATAATAGTTGTTGAATGGAATCTACTGTTTCAGGGAACACAGGCAGTGTTACAAATGCTATTATAGAGCCCGTGTAACAACTTGTGATGATTATTGTGAACACCCAGTACCAACCTTAGAATAAAATAGAAAATGTACTAAAAGTATTATTTAAAAAAACGCTTTGTAGAGGTAACAAACAATTCTTATCCATACCGATCAAAAGTCTGGTTGTTATCTTTGTCGTTTTACTCCACGAGTTCTTCCCAACGAAGGTAAAGCAATTGGTAAAGGTGCCGAAAACATACCAAAACATATTCTCGACTTCTCCACTATTATGAATAAGATGTCGTAGCGTATGCTTGTCAGAAAAAGCTAATGGAAATATTCCAATGAGATATGTAAAGGTTAAGGCTACCCAAACATGCCAGTGGAACGGGCCAAGTATTGCTCGATACCTGAAAGTTCAGAAATCAGAAATTAATAAAGATATAAACTTTTAGCCTTATTTAAATAAACGGTCTCAAGGGAAAAACAACGAATGTCTAATATTAACATTCAGATAAAGTAATGCGTTTTTTTTTATTACTTATAATTCAAAGACCACTTTCATCGCAGACCTTAGGCTGTATTTTAAAGAGCGGCCTAAATAATTCGTCTCATACAAAGAATATATTTTATATATTTAGTTATTATGTCTCGTACGGTTTTTACCTTTTACGCGACTACGGCAGAGTCGATAGGAGAGTTATTAAATGCAAATGGACCAGAATAATTTTTCGCCTATCTCTATAGAAAGCTTTAAAATTACTTTTCATTAACTCTGGGAAAAAATACAATCATGTTTTTCATGTAAAATTAAATACTAACCGAGGTAACGCTGTGGACATAAGAGTGATGAAGACAGCGCAATCTTGCGAATGAGCAAACGTCAAATCCATGTCTCGTATTCTTTCACTTGTCGCGTACATTCCTGCTACTCCGATGTCTGCTCGACCCAATGCAATCTCTCTTGCAACGGCATCCCCTGGTCTATTTAAATGTAATATAAGTACCGTACCCTTAATTAGGTAAAAAAGACGAAGCTGGTTATGAGGAAAAGATGATAGACTAAAATATTCGTTTGTTTTCAAAATCAAGGTGGTTTCTTTAAAATCTTTGAACTTAAATTAAAGGAAGACCAAGAAGTTTAACATAAGGGCTTCCTAAAATAGGGAAAAATCTATTACCTACCTGCTTGATGCATATTAATTTTCCTGAACAAAATTTTTTGGAGTTAGACAAGGCCAGGGCAATTCACAAATAATAATATCCAGACCCGGACCAAACTGTTTGAATTGTATTAGGGTTCTGTCTCGAAATCAAACCCACGATCTCTGGCGCTTAAGCAATCTAGGCCACTAAGCCAGCGAGGCGTTATAAGTAAGGTAAGAAATAAATACCCTAAATGTAAATCCCGAGGTTCGACTATTTCGATAGAGAAATTGTTTTTGTCCGCTAACATTCGCAATAGTCTGATCTCTATTCCATCCCAGGTCACTCGAGGGTTACCCCCATCGAGGTCAGTTTTTATCCTGAACGGAAAAACATATTATGATTAATTAATTACAAGTTTCAATAATAAAATAACAATAAGTACTTTCAGTAGTACTTTTGGGTTTTTCCACGTGAAAGCAATACAGTAATTTCCATTGCCCTTCGTATAGAATTTGCAAAGGGTAATCCCCGCCTGAACGACGACGTGAAGTGGACTGAATGGGAAAATCCGCTCGAATAGAAATCTTCTTATATTGATAAATTTATTATCTTTTTAAAGTAAAGGGAAAGTCCCGGTAGTGCAAAAAAAAAACAAAATACTGAAGTATCCAGACTGAAGTAACAATAGTCGATCGGACATCGGACGTCAGTGGGACCACTTTGACCTTAGCTGATGGCCTAGCCCTTTAGGCAGTTTCAAAACTATGAGACCAGTTTGTATTGGACTATGCGTCCAATGACGGTGCGGTCGACCGTACGAAGGGGAAATAATGTTATTTTCCACCGTCCCAACTCTTCAATTAGGACCACGAAGGAAATTTTCATTGGGCCAAAATGGCGTAAATCAAGTTGACATTTAAATAGTTTGACAGCAGCCAATCCATTGCATAGGCACTTACAATAAATATCTAGGCTACTTACCTCCTGACTACAAACGGAGGTTGATTTGCAGCCGCAATCACAAATCTGTGACCTGCGTAACCTTGAGTCATTTTTCGTGGAAACAGGTTAACTTCTCTTGAAAATTTTCCATGCGACCAAGAATTTAGTACTATCGGTCGACTGGCACCTAACCCATCAGTGTAAAGTCTATGCGTGTACAAAATGTATGGTGATTCCTATAACAATTTTAGTTTATATTAAATGCTTTTATTAGTATAAAATCGGAATATTTCACCAAATTTTTTCGCAAAATTATTATGACATGAACTTAAAATGTTCAAAATTTTTAAATTAAAATAAATATTTCATAAAATCGTTTGAAAATATTAATGAATATTTTGTAAATTTTAAATTCTGCACTAACCAAAGAATCATCATCAACATCTTTGAAGCTTTGCGCGATGACCAGTAAATTAACAAATACTCTAGACTGAGGTCCAGCAAGAAACTCTTGCACGGCCCATTGGGAAGACCGGCTTACTATGACCACTTTACTTTCTGATTGTTTACCCAAAACCTTCGCACTCATTTTGACGTCGTTCAGAAAAACTATAAAATGGAGACATTCGTGTTCTGGTCGTATGAGTTTTGGTTCTGCTAATTGACTTTCATCATTGATGTATCCATGGACAAACGTAATTGGAAAATCTTTTAACAAATCCTGAAATAAATAACTTTCCTTTAATTTCACTTGATTGTCATAAAGTATTACTGGTATGCACTCGTTTAGATATGTCATCGTAATATTATGAACAAGTTTTATGAGAGAAGGCGTTTGGTCAAATCCGGTTTTTTCATTTAGAAAGTGTTCGTTCCATATTTCTTCTCTAGTCTTCGGATGTCCATGAAATACAGGATCTACTGCGCGTTTACTTGGTATTTTCTTATCTACTCTATTTTCTGGCTGAACGAAATGTCTCCAAGTAATATCTCTTTTATCGTAATGACGACCATCCTCAAGTGTTTCATTATAGCTATTCGATTTTAATGCTTTTTTTATATCATTGTTCAAATGGTGAACCTTTCTGAAGGAGTTATTTATAGAAAACTGAGATGGATAGTATTCGATTTCTTCACTCAACACAAATACTAAATAAAAAACCGTTGTTTCTAAAATAATAACTGAAAGTTTCATTGTTCATGTGATCTAGACAACGGTTTGTACTGAAATCTGGTGATGACCATTCATCTGCGTTTTATATAGTTTTCGTAGACCTTGTGTGAAATAACGTAGGTAGTGCAGGTGTTATGATTGGAATTTCATTTTTTATGACCACTGCGGATCCACCGACGGTGGTCACGGTCACAGCCGTGACTTAGGCTATAGACTTTTCATGAAAAGGTTTTGATATTTTATTAAAAGGAATACGTCATCCATCTTTCATCGCAGGGTAGTACAATATCATTATTATACAAATAATACACAGAATTATTTATAGCATTTTATTGATCAGCACTGGTCGAGATTTCTTTACAATTGTCGTAAGTTGAAAGATAAATTAGGTAACCGATACAAAACAAAATGTTCAACTCAAGTTGAACCTTACTCGTTACGAAGGTGTCAGTGCCAAGCCGAAACGTCCAGTCCGAAATACATTGCAATAGCCGAGGGAACGTTTGAGAAGTATGTAAGTCCGTAAAATAGTGAAACTATCGAATTTAAATACTAAATCTATATTTACAATAGTAGGACTTATTATTATCGTCTATATTCTAAATTTAAATAGATTCGTAGCAAGCGCTTCCATTAACTTCAGTTGCAATAGCAAACCAAAGCGTTAAAATAATTGAGTAACTTAAGTTATGCTGAGAGTAAATCTGCTTTTTGAGTCATAGCATTTGAAAATAAGTCAATACATAAAAAAATAAAAAAGTTTTGATATGACTCAAGCTAGAGATTTACGTATTTTTTAAAGTTATAAATGTTATAAAAATCACGACACATTCTCCAAAAGATTAGCACTCGCATAGACATGTGCTACATCACACCAGCGATGTAGACAGACGTCTACGCAATACTAAATTTTTTATATTTTTTAAACTAACCAACAAATCCAATTCAAAGTTTTTAATCCGGGATATTTTATTTTCCGATATCAAAGTGTAAAAAATCTTACACTAAACGCATACCTACGTAACTTTAACATACTAATACTATATTTACATTGAAAAGGCAGTGTCAACCACGAAGCTGGCAAGATTAGAAAACATATTTTTCTAAATTATAATATGGCTTTCGTATAAAATTATCGAAAATGGTAATCTGTTTTAGGATTTATGTAAACACAATCCCGGTTTACTACACTTGACAAAAAATACTGTAAAATACAACTTGATACACTTCAGGATGTAATTTAAGATCAAGCCATAACTTCCATTCTTCACACAAAGAATATTCTATAATTAAAATTCATAAACATACGAACACAAAATAGGAAAAATAATATTTCAAAATATCATTGCACAAAAATCGAAGTATACATAAACCATATAAATAATAATTTCCGATAGATACATTCTTCACTCTAAGCGGATTGAAAACACTTAATATCACAGTTTCCAATACAATTATGCGACAGGTCCTTAACATGAAGAATAACTCACTAAATAATAGGTAGAAATAGAATCACAATCCTATTATATAATCCTTTTAAACATCGAACTTTGCTTTGTGACCATCAAAATCTAAATGGCACTCTAGTTGGTGACAAAACAACATTTTTGCCTCGATTGACTCATAATACCTATTTTCTGTTCAATATTAGATTTAGAGCGATGGATACAATTTCAACTGCATTTTTACTAAACTATAGAGTCGCGTTTATTCTTCAATGTCATTGTCTATTCGTGAAGATCTGATGCCAGTTTTACCGGTCCAAGGGTAGATTTCGGGACAGGGCTGGCATGTCCTCATGTATCTTACGCCGGACTTGTGCCACAGGTTGCAAACCTTCGGGTTGTTGCACTTCTTCGGACGGTCCTGGAATTTGATAAAATTCAAATGTTGTATTAGAGAAGACAGTATTGACTCGTTTTACCCAAAACGATAAGTAAAATTGTATTGCAAGACGAACCTGATAATTGCACTGGAATGGCTGGAAATTGTTGAGCCTTGAAATAGGAGTGGGATCTCGCACCCACTGCAAAGCTTGCCAATTGGTGACGATCCACACATCGGACATCTGATTAATGAAGTCGAGGAACATGATGAAGCCTTCCTTGTGGTGAGGCTGAGTGAACCAGGCTGCGTGGTAGTAGAGACCGAATGGTGCTCTGAAAGTAGAATGTTGAGTTTTAATAATATGAACTAACCACAAATCTTCGAATCGGTCTCCTCGACAAACAGAAAACCTAACCTACCTGTTGGTAGTATAGTGCCTATCAAAGTTCTTCAAAAGCATTTTGTAAACTCCCTCGGCTTCGGGAGGATTGGCGCAAGCATCACCCATAGAGCATCTGCCTCCATTGAGATCTTGCCACATCACCATAGGAACTTCCCAAACACCTGTAAATGTTTTAGAATTTAAATTGTTCTATTGTTTAACGTTCATGTAATAATAACAATAATAAAAACAATTATTATATAAATTACCTGGATAAGATTTCGTGGGGCACGGTGGAATCATACAGTCGTGGAATAATTTATAATCAAGAGTGTATGGCCAGCTAGGTGGTCTGTTTTCATAAACAGGCAATGAAGAGTCATAAGTAAAGTTTGAATCGTACAACATTTTGAACATTTTGTTGCCTCCAACCGAAAGGAAAGGCGCTCTCATGCCCCGCACATCCTCTAATTTCACACCACCATACGCAGCCAGGATCTCCCTTTGACCACCAACTTCTCTATTCCATTTCTTTTGGGAGAATTGTTCTCCAAAACTATGGCTGAAATTTAATTTACTTGAATTAGGTCAAGAAAAGTGTGATGTGATAGCATAAATAACTTGAAAAGGTTTATTAATTAAATAAGTGCAGAAATTTTAAAGAGAATACCAAAGAAGTCAAATAAAATGTTACAGTAATTATAAGGAAAACAGTAAGAAAGAAGGACCCTAGTAGTAAAATTATTAAAAAATAGGAGATAAATAAAGTATTGTCAGTCTAGCTCGACTGAAATTCATATTTGTTCGAAACTCTCTAAAGACTTACGAAACTGTGTGTGAGGCCATCTCGTGTCCAGCAGAGTAAAGGTTCTGCACTTGGCTGTAATCGGTCCACTCGTGGGATACGTAAAACGTGGCGGAGATTGGACAACCGTTGGGGTTCACGCGGCCCTTCTCAAACAAATCAGCGTATAGGCCCTTGTTCAAATCGTTAACGGAGTCGTCGAATGTCAGAAGAACGATTTGCGGAACGCTTTCCACAGGTGAGTCGCCTGTTGTGTCGTGGGATATCGGTAGTGAATGTGCATGTGGTTGGTCGGATGTGTAAGAGTCGTGCCAGGAAGTGGAAGAATACAGAATAGGTAGAAAGGATGGTTGAAGAAGCAAGGAAAAGAAAACAAAAAATAATTAGTATTAATAAAAAGACAGCAGCATTGCCATACCTATAACATCATATATACATATCGCCAGAACATTATAATGTTAGTTGTATTTAAGAACCAAAGACGTTGGCAATGCCCACCAAGAGGTAGAAGATAACCGTTTGGTCTCTGACTTACGATATAGTATGTGACCCAAATTCGTGGCCATCTGCATACAGGTTTTGGACTTGACTATAATCAGTCCACTCGTGGGAAACGTAGAATGTGGCGGAAATTGGACAGCCATTAGGATTTATTCGCCCCCTTTCAAAAAGTTCTTCGTAGTACATTTTATTTAAATCGTTCACTGCATCGTCGAAAGTAATCAATACCATTTGCGGTACTTCGTTGACTGGTAAGTTTCCTATGGTAGTTAGCAAAGTTGTTTAAATTAGTGCGTATTTTCTAAAGTCATCTGTTCCTCTTTGTACTTTTTGTAACAGTTTTTCTTCTACATAAGTAGTATAAATAGATTTCATTCGGTAAAAATTAATAAGTATTCAAACAAATATAAAATGGTTAAGCATACCAGGTATGTCCTTTCCACCGCAGTAGCAGTCAGGCAGCAGGCAAACGTCCTTTCTGCACTTAGCTGCAGTTTTATCAGGGGTAGGTTGTGGATATACGGGGGCTGGTCTCCTAGGAGGGCTGGTGTAGATATCCACAATTGGGTTTGTATTGGTTACGACAGCTGTAGAAGGCTTTAGTGTCGGGCGGCTGCGGCTGCTCGAGAAGAAAAATGTATTGATTAATCAAGTTTTAGAATATTCATAGATACTTTTTATGTGAAGTTATAGAAACGCAATGGAGGTGCGTATTCATCTAAAAATTATACAGCAATAAAGCGTAATAGACATTGAACAATGGTATTCAATCGCAAAAGCTAAGTTACTACTTGAGTAGGAAACTATAAGCTATGGTCTTTCATATTTCAATTCTAACGTTGGTGGTGTTCCTCTATTTGAGGTCTGCTGTTGCGGAGGGTCAGATCCGCTTAGTGTGGAGTAGTGTGCTGAGCCTCGCCCGCGCGTACTGCTGGGCCTGCAATACATAAAGCATCCAATGAACAGCTCACTTATTATAACACAGTTAGTATGCGTGATTTAAGAGATAAAGCAGTTGATCTTTTATAATAATCTGAAACAATAGATGAATAATTTGATTTCATTTATGAAATAAATTCACTAGTAGATAGTTAAATATTTTGATTTCTGAATAGTGATTAAATTTTCATTTATTAAGGAGAAAATCAATTAGGTACAAACAAAATTACAAAAAATTCTATATTAGGTACATGCAAATAGCATACCAAAAATTAAGTTTGATACACTAAGTGATGGTGCACAGCTACTTTCTACAATAATGAGTTGCAATGTGATACAAAATATACATACAGTACAAATAACATTGAGGAACTTTCTACTATTCATTTTTAAACTAATTCTATAAACTACTTGCACAGTACTGCCAATTTGTACAGGAAAGGAAATGGTTGCGACAGGAGTTAACAATTCAAAAATAAACTGAACGACTTGAAGTCCCCCAATGAGAATAGTAATGTTAAGCGACAGAACTTAGCTAAAGGTGCTATTAAACAAATTTTGATAAGTAGATTTTCATGCTTAGTTACTTCGCGAGGCTGAAATTAAGGACTTTATAATAGACGAAGCCTCCACCTTTCATTATTAATGTGAGAACGAACAACATGTTGCTTAGACTACTGGCCGGCGTGTAATACCTCTGGTATTTGATTTCGTTGCATTTTGGATTCGCTTGCAGACTGTTGTCTGATGAGCATTTGGACGACGATTGGTAACTCCTGCGCCCACCTCCAGGGTTTGTCGCAGCTAACTTTATGGCGGGATTGACTCGTGAGGTTCTTGTTGGGAAGGATAAGCTTTTAGTCGTCGATGTCGGTTCAACCTTCAGAGTAGATGTCGATTTAGTAGTGCCTGTAGTTGTTGCAAGTTCACTCTCGATTTTGTTAGTCAGTCTATTCCATTCATTCTCAGTCGTAGGCTTAGAAGTTTCAAGGTTCGTTCTAGTCAGCTTCGTCACTTCGTTTTCCAAATCATCGTTAGGAATTTTTTCACGATAGTTGCGCTCAGTAGATAGTTCATCCCTAAAAATGCTATGAAATTTCCGCGAACTGTCTGGTTTGTCTGTTATCAGATTATTAAATTTAGAAATGGAAGGTTGCCTATTTGCACTTCGGATCTCATTATAAGGAGATGTGTCTAGTATAAATGGAGTTGTCTCAGGATTTGCAAATACTAAAGGAATATTAGCTGAAGCAGAGTTTGTTGTCTTTGTCAAAGTCGCTGGTGTTGATGAAAAACCTTTATTAAACTCCCTATCTTTTTCAGTTATGCTAATTGTACTAACACTAGGTGAAATAAATCTATTTACAGTTGGTTCTGTTAATATTTCTACGTGTTTAACATTGTTTCTTAAAGGTTTTTCATCAACGTACTTTAGTGTTTTCTTTTGGAATCCTATATTCACAGTTTTCTCTTCCGGTTGAGGTGTAGTTCTAGGTATTATAAACTGATGTGTCAGTGGAGGTTTTGGAGTTCCAGCTATATTATTAAAGAAAGCTTTTATAATATTTTTCACGGAAGCACTAAATACTTCAGTTGTTTGATCAGGTACCTCATCGTCTAGTATTCGATAGCTGTAATATGACGGTTTGGAAGTACTCGGATCTTCTATTCCTTTATTTTGTTTTACAGATTCTTCCGTAGTAGTAGTTCTTAATCCAGTAGGAGATGCAATTCTGGTAGTATAGTCCTCAGATAAGTCGTCGTCCTCATTGTAACTATTTCTCAAATTATTTAATGCTCTGTATGGTGACACAGCTGGTTTATTCCATGAGCCTTCTGTTTTGCTATATTGATTCCATTTAGGAAAATCATTGTTTGCGGAAAAATTTACTTGCGAATTTGTATACCTATTGAATTTAGTATTTTGTACTGCAGTTTCAATATTACTCGTGTTGACAACATTTTCAGTTGAATCTGCATTACGTTCACTATTTTCTAAAAGTGGAGCTGGCCGTTTAATTACAGTTTTGAGGTAATATTTGGTAGTTGACGTTGAAGGCGGCGTTGGTGCTACTTTAAATTTGGGTTTAGAATTGATTTTGGTCCTACTGGGTCTCACATATATAGGTACATCATCACTTGTAACCTCAGAACTACTATCACTTCTCCGCATCGAACTGTCCGATGATTGTCCATCGACTTGAAAATCTGTCTCTTTGAATTTTTCAACAGATTCTTCTAGACCATCTTTATCGTTTTGATATAAATGTGTAGTTGGTGCTTTCCTATTGTTGTCATATTCAGTTGCGTTGGGTTTTTGCTTCTTGTTATAACTTTCAAAAGGACGCGTTAAAACCGTTAATGTATAAGGATTGTTAGTGTTGTTTGTGTTTCTTCTTATAGAAAAACCAGATGTTAATGACACAACCTTTCTTTGGTTCTGATTAGTTGTAGATCGCACCACTTCCACTGGTAAGTTATTGTTATTTTTGTTAGTCACATACAAGGTAGGTCTAGGGGTCGGTAGCTTATCAGTCAATGGTAAAGTGTCTTTTAACCTGTATGAGTTTTCGGTCCTTTCAAAGGGTTTAGCAAGAGAGGAAAAGTTTATCACTGGTGTTGGTGTAGAAAGGACGGATAAAGCGGACCCGTCAGAGGGGTTTTTTGAAGGGGTATCAGGAGGAGGGTTTTCATCAGTGGATGATCTGTTGAATACAAAGCAAAAGAAAACTTTTCTAATTTAAGCTCTTTAAATACAATGTACTACTACAAATAAACAACATAAATATCGAGAGCCTAAATCTTGCTTTGCTGTTTAGGATACTTAAAAAACGGTTAGCATAGGTATAAACAGTGTAAGTATAGTAATTGGTGTCGGAAGAAGGATTAAAGATACCACAAAAGCCGACACATAAACTTCTTTATCACTTTCATTAGCAGAAGAAAAAGATAGAGCTCTAACAACAATGTTTGAGTATTTACAGTTTTGTGGTGTGTTACATACAACCTTTTAACTGACCAACAAAATCACCAAAGTCATAAAATAAGTTAGCAGGCACCCAATCATAATTATGTATAGTTAGAGAAAATAATCAGTTTAAAGGTTGTCAAGATGAAAATGTGAAAGTCTTCAAGTCAACGAAAGACGATGATGATAATGTGAATAAAGTTAATGACAGAAGCATGGATGAAGATTCAAGACTCGTCCACGTCACATGATATCTTTTGTAGTACCTTGGAGTGTGTCGAGACGGGGTCATAGCTTCGGTGAAGGGTGCGGTAGTAGAGCGTTGTGTGGTAGTGCTTGTGCTAGTCGTAGGAGTAGTGCTTATAGGAGTAGCCTCGTATATAGTCGTCTTCACGCTGGTCGGAATATGATCATAGCCCAATTCGTTACCT
The DNA here is from genome assembly GCA_949699065.1 of Metalampra italica. Taxonomy (NCBI): domain Eukaryota; kingdom Metazoa; phylum Arthropoda; class Insecta; order Lepidoptera; family Oecophoridae; genus Metalampra; species Metalampra italica. Next base: position 10,230,518 of record OX452971.1, on the reverse strand, counting down.
TCGCCCCTGGATTGTTGGCAATTTGATCATTTTTAATTATAATTTAAACAAAGGCAATCTATCTAAATGCAATTAAGTACCTATCTAAAATAAATACAAATTAAAAATGTACTACGATCTTACCTAGTCGAATGACGAATGGCCGATTGGTATTGATTCTGGTTGTTTATCTGTAAGGATATAACAATACGTTTAATGTTACGAATAATATTTTTTACAAACTAGGTTTACCAGAATCTAAGGAACCTAAACGATTGTTATATTAATTAATTTTTATATCAGTCAATCGCGGTCAGATTTTTAATAATCTAAGCAGAAGCAACTCTACAAAGCGAAACAGTAAGTAAACTAATTTTGTTTAGCGAAAACCAATATTATTGAAAATAATATTTTCTTGATATTTGACGAATAACGACAAATACAGTCCATTTTTGTTCCTGTACCACTGCCATGAGGTTGTCAGCGTCAATACCTCTTTTCGACTAAATACGAAACACAGAGTTGTAAGCTCACAGTAAGGGTACTGAATGTATGTACTATAATATGTATTATTTTAAGTATTGGCCATGAAGTTTTGTACCTGTCCATGTATAAGAGCATCGTCATAGTCGTCCTGCGATGGCCTCGGCGTGTAGGTCTCAACAGGGCGGCGCGCCGGGGGCGGAGTGCCTCGGTACGTCTGCTGGACTGCCGGGCGGAGCGAACCCGTGTTATATTGCTGCACATAGTCTGCCAACACCAGTACCAACCACCCCGTTAGTGCGTTAAGATAACATGCCCATGCGTCATCATGGTTATGCTATGGTACTACCCATTAAAGTATGAATTCCTGTTTCCTCTTCTCCGACTTCCATGATTCATTCTCTTAGTAGGAAGTCAACGTAAGTGTTACATGTAACATGCTTGTGGCAGAGGGAGTGAGGAAGAGCGGAACAGAGAAATCCTTAGAAATAGGTAGAATAATAGGAGTTTCATTAAAACATTTAATATTAAACTAATGGTGCATAGAGTCCCAAAGTTACTATATAATGTTTTATGTGAAGTTGTAAACTAAATAACTGAAGATAATAATCAATTTTGAAATGAACATGCTTTGGATGTTTTTACATGAGAATTGAATTAATAAAAATTTATGAACATGAAACAAACAAAATCTCCACATGTGAAACCTACAATAATAAAATTGAAATAAAACTAATTTTTTACAGGAAATGCAAAAAATTTGATAATTGCGGAAAATTTTTTTTGGAAGAACTTTAATATACCGTTATAAATTCCCATAAATTTACAGTTCTTGTACTTCATAATGCTTAAATATTCTCACCTGTATCTTTATACAATTCACCGTCTTCATCGTAAACAGCATAGAATGGATCGTATTGGTCAGGACTGTAGTTCTGAGAACCATTATAAAGCATTTTTGGTCGAGGGCTTGCATAGGAGGACGGCGTTACACTTTCTGTCGGTTCCAAGCTGAAATATACGAGATCCATCAAGAAAATAAATGTGAGGAAATTAAATGGTAATAAATGTTTATACCATTTCGCTATTCACAAAGCAGTCAGTATATCTGTCACCATGTACAGTCGAATGTCTATTCAACGTCTAAGTACGAGTATGTTAGTTTGGTCAGTTGTTTTGTGCTATCTTAAACATGTAAGCAAGGATGAGTTTGTACAGAATATCGGAGATTCGTTAGTCAAGTGCTAAGATTATGTTTTGACCACAGTACTAAATATAAACCAGTCCCAGGTAGTTACAAGTTTATGTGTTCATCGAAATGTTTACCTGTTTGTCTTGTCATCATGTTTAGTCTTAGTGTAACGAGTCTCCTGATTGTGGTTGTCACGAGGAGTTGTCAGTTTCATTTGGGCAACAATATTTGGATGTCTAGTTCTTCCCCTTGTTTGCTTATTATCCTCGCTCTGAGCAAAAGGTTCTTTTACAGTAGTCGGCTTAGCTAGTCTATGCCTAACTGTATAAGGTCTCAGAGTTGTCTGGTTCAGATATTTAGGAGGCTTTCGAGTGTACGGACTACTTTCTTGGTAAATTGGTCTTTTAAAATGGAATGTTCTATTACGTGGTGAATGATGAATAATTTCATAATTAGAAATTTCAGGTCGCATCAAAATATTCGGCGATGGAGTTCCAAAATCAACTAAAACTGGTATGGTAAGTTTACCGTTCATATTATGTTTGTTTGAATCCTTTAAAGGAGCTTTTGTCACAATAGACACGTCATTGTGGTTTTTAGTTGCAGATTCTTGTTTATATTTTATGGGTCGCCTGAACGTAGTGTGTAAGGGTTTATTATTCCCTGGGCTCTCTTCGGAGTCTTGAAAATCTTCATATTCTTGATAATTTTGTGCCATTGGTGGACGCTGAGGCTTTACTTCAGTACTAGGCATATATTTTGATTTGACAGGGGGTTCATAGTAATACTGTTCGTCTTCATCATCATAATAGTAATCGTTCATTTCTGGAGATGGCTTTGGTATAGGTCTACGCTTTGGGGTTGATTTGGTAGAAGTAGTTACGGTGTCTTTAGCGTTTGCAAGAACATTGTGACTTTTTAATGGAACTTGGGTTGTGGATCTGATTGCTTGTGCAAATAAACTTTCTAGCTTCGGAATATCAGAAACTCCATTCGGCCTGCGTGTGGATTGTATGAAAAATTGAGGTTCTGTAGATGGATTTCTCCAATAATGCTGAAGAGCGGAGAGTTGTTCATTAGCTAAGGTGGTAAATGGTTTAATTGTGGACTGTTTAAAAGTTATGTATGCATTATGGGGTTTAACAGAAGAAACTAAATAGGGTTTGCCCGTGGCAAACAAATGAGGATTTAGAGTTATTATCTTTTCTGGTTTAATAAGATGCTGCAACTTTGGTGTCGACAACATAATAGGTCTTCCCGTACTTGTTACGACTATGTATGGTTTTTGTGTGACTGTAAATATTTGTGTAGTTTCTCCTTTAGTTTTATCATTATTTGGTTTTGGGGTACTACCGATGGGCCTATTGAAATTGTAGCTAATAGGTAATTGACGATCGTCCTTAAAATTTGGTGGATTTAGTTTTGGTCTTGCAGCTTCTATAGGAATACTAGAGTGTTGCTGAGGAATCTTATTATAAACATTGTCCTTGGGAGACTGGTCTTGTTGTTGTCCATAACTCTGAAGATTTTCATGCGGTAATTGGATCAAGTTCTGAAATTTTTCAGGTTGTCTTGTAGTTGAAGGTGAATTTAAATTAGGATCAGGTTTTGTCACATCACCAGGGCCAGTGGGTACGCTAAAGGGACGAGGAGTGCTCATACCATTATAGTTCAAAGTCGACGACCGCAACCCAGAGTTAATATTTGAAGCAGTCGTAGTTTCCACTGGAGGATTTATAATCTTCACAGCAATATTATGTTGCTTAGTTCTTGGTTGTTTCGAGGTAACTTCATATTCATCGTCATCTGAATCATGTTTTAATTTTGCAATAAAAGTATCAAAATCAAAATTGGGATTTGCAAAAGGGTTTTCTATGTCTGCATATTTATTGGTTGGATGCGTGAACTCATATGGAGGATCAGGAAAATCATGATTAAAATAATGATCATTATTATCATCTTTTTCGGGGTTCTCTTCAGATGATTCTTCATCATCTTCATCATCATCCTCTTCATCATCATAATCTTGATCAATATTGGATGGTCTGTTACCAACCTGCCTTTCGTTAACTTTAATATTCTGGATAGAATTATTGAATTCTTTCTGTGGTTGGTTAAAATTAGAATGTTGTATTAAATTTATTGGACGTTTGGGTTGAGTACGTGGAGAAGTAGACATTCGAATTGGTTTTCCAGTAACAACAGTACTAGGAAGAAGTGACGAGTCTTGGAATGAGACCTGGTGATTTGGATGATTTAAAGGAATAACTGCCTGTGAAGAATATTGGTTATGATTCTGATTTTGTTGACTACTTCCTGTATTTTGTTTAAGGACATTATTAAAGAAACCTCCAGCTAAAGATAAAAATGGATTTTCATTATTTCTTAAAGCCGATATTGGTGGACTTTTAGTTATAATTTGTGTTGCCACATTCATGGGAGTATGAGGTGATCGTTGATTAAAAGGATCTGGTAAGCTTGCTTTAAAAGGTCTTTGTGACTGGGTATTTTCTGTCTGATATGGTGCATATGGGTTTGCTGTAGAATACAAATAATTATCAGGTGAATATGGTTTTCTATTTGCATCATGAAATTGGTTGCCGTTTGCTCCATTTAGCGTTGGCTGATATCTTGTACTCTGTGTGCTAGGATTGTAATTAAATTTCTGAATATCTACGAACTTCACAGGCTTTGAGCTGACCCATAGCTTTCCAGGATTTTTGTAACCATTTTGTAAATAATATCGAACTTGTCTTTTTCCTCTTTCAACATCATATTGAGTATTTCCATCATCATTCTCATTATTATCATCGTTCTCATCATCATCATCATCTTCCTCATCTTGACCTAATTCTGAATCATCCATTGATATATATTTCATAACTTTGTCATTGTCGCTTCTATCTGACATTATAACTACATCAGTGGAGTTATTATCATTAAAACTGACACTTTGAACCAATTCTCTTTTTTGTCTTAGTACGAGTTTTTCAGTAACGTCATGAACGTCTATTTTATTAGTCGCAATGTCTTTCTGTCTATCATAAGAAGAGTCAGTCACGTTGTCTATTCTGTTTTCACTAAAACGACACATTCAATTAATAAATATTTTAATAAGATTTTGGTCGTATTATATATAATTTTATTGACACCCTAAAATTACCTGTAAGTTTGTGGTGCCTGGGTAGCAGTGGCTATTCTTCTTTCATCAACTTGTGTTCCAAAAGAGAAAGATCCAACTTTACCACTTGTCTGAGAAATTGAAGCCGGTATGATATTGGAATTTAAAGTTCTTGAACTGACAACCTGGGCACTATAACCGTCTCTGTCCTTTTGAACTTGTCCTATTGTTGAAGGCTGCCCTCGATAAACGCGCTGCTGTCTGTCGCTTTCGATTTCTTCGACTGGCGGTAAGTCGTCTACTTCAGCGTACAATTGCTGTTGCTGAAAGGATAATATTACATTTCAAACATATTTTTGACATACTTTCTTGTAATGTATTTGTACATTTTCAAACTGCGTGTTACTAATCGCTTAAACCATTTTACTGTATATTATAGTGTATTTAAGTTTGATTGAAACTGATTGAGCAACTACTCAATCAGTTTTGCGTATCAAACTTTTTACAAGTTGTTAGTTTCTTTTGCATGGAACCTTGAATCACATTTGTTAGAAAATGTCTTCAACAGACTCTCATTTACTGCTTTGTTACATAACATCTCGATTTTAATCCCTACTTCCTATTTCCCGACTTTGTTTACATTTTCATACTCCTCGCGATTGAACTTAGGTTGACCCCTAGAAGTGACAACGGGATTGGGCTGCACACGCGGTGGTGGCGGCGGGGGTGGTGGCGGGGCTCTTCGCGGGGGCGGCGGGGGAGGAGGGGGGTCCCGTTCGCTGAGCCGCTCCAGCTCCTCACCGCCTGCTGCGCTGGTGCCGTCACAGCCCACATTGCGCGGCCAATCGCATGTTTGGAGCTCGTGGCTGAAATCGACAAGTTCAATATTTTACAACTCTTTGTATAGATCTATGTAAAATAAGTGAGTGAGGTTAATAATAAGGCTTCGGCGACATAATGTCAAACATTAAGAATGTCAACGGCTTATTAATCGTTTATAATCAATATTGTGTCATTTATGATAAAGAAACAATCTAATCTACAGTAAATTCTGTGTCATTTAACTACAATATTAAATGCTATGCACAAGATTAACGCCCTCGTTCAGAGGGTAGGCCTGAGCCCCAGCAGTGGGGACATGATAATAGGCTGTTGATGATGATGATGACAGGATTAAATCAAGATCTACCTAATCTCAAGTTTTACAGTAACACACTTATAAATAATATTCACACATTTCATTCACCATTACGATTTCTCCTAATGAAAAGGTAAAAATATATGTAAGCACTAAAGATATATAATACTACTCTTAATAAGTGGGAGATTATCACCTGTACATAAGGCCACCAGTGCATGATTCAAGCAGAGCGCCGCCAAACACGCACACGTAGTACAGTGTGCAGTCGGTGGGGTGCGGGTAGTAGCCAAACTCCTCAGGGCAGTCGAAGTTGACATCTCTTTTGACATCTGCCCCTACGGGAACGCTTCTGATTGGCCCTGAACGCTGTCGCTGTCGGTCTGAATGAGCGCCTAGGCATTCTGAAAATGAAAAAATGAAACATTTCAGAATACGTTCCCAAATTTAGTATAAATAATAAAATAATAATATATTTACTATAACGTTACTTGGTGGTGCCGTTTTCAATGTAAGTAAACACGTGTAATCAACGGAAAGGCAAAAAATAGAGATACTCGCAAGTATAGAACTTTGTTTCAACTAAGAGCTACCTAATTACTCGTAATACACTGAAGTTATATGACATCTAATGGCCTGACAGTAATAATATAAATTGAAGATGTTATAGGTTCAACGATAAATGAATGACGAAAGTCGGCAAGTAGCGAAGAGAGAAAAAATCAGTGAGCGAAGTCAGAGAACAATAAACGGAAAATACATACACACATAATGCAGAAAAGTATACATAAAAAGTCGTTGGTCAAATACATATGTTGGCAACTGATGTCTCTTATTGTCAAATAGAACGATCATGTAGCGATTACAGTAACACATGCTACCTACATAAAATATAACGTAACCGATGTACTCATTGATAAATTTTAAGCAACTACACCGCCACAGATAATCGAAACAATAACTAAGATACCACGAGAGCGGTAGTATTTAATAGCTGTATTTAAAACGGAGGTATGCAGAACAATTTCAACACTTCCCGTCCTTGCAAGTAAGTGCATTGTTGCCTCTATCGTTAATGTTAGATTAAGCGATCTATGTCAGGACATTTATCAAGATTGCGAAGGTATGCGAAAGCTTCTAATGGTTCACTTCGGTCATTCCCAGTTCCCATTTACAGCTGAAGTTGTTGTAAATTACATAATACCTAGTTGCTATTTTGTTTATTTGTCGTTTTGTACGAAATGTATGATATTTTGTGAAATCTTTCTCAATTGAATATATGGAAGTTTCATATGAAGGCTAATGGGGAAAACAATAGTACATTGTTACCCCAGAGGTGAAAGTAACTTATTTGAGTCCCGAGACGGGATTTGGCGCCCGACGCGTAGCGAGGGCGTCAATAGTTCGAGGGAACTCTAAATAAGTCTTGAATCCGAGGGAAACACTGTGCTTTTCATTAAGAATACACTGAAAGTAAAAACAAATACATAAAATGAGTGTTAATACAAAACTCTGCTATACGGAAGTAGAAACAAAACTCTACAACTCGAAAAACAAATGAAGATCGAATTGCCGCTTTTACGTCTACTTTGTTTTTTTTTTCTGTGACCGGCCAGCTATTCTGCCATTATTTTTCATTTCCTTCATTGAAAAAATGGTAAATATTTTGCCCAAATCTATCTTATTTTAAAGAAATAGTTGACAGTAATAATTATCATAAAGTCATTTAAAAATATATATTCTCTAATTATTACATAACTTTATGTTATTTCAATTTTACATCGCGCTGTAATTGAGTGGCTGTATAGACAGTTGGAACATGGTCCAATAGAAATGTCAAAATAGTACTAGTTTTTTTTTAATAATTTGACAGCTGTCAGTTGAAAGCGATTCTCCTTAGGGCTGAGATGTATTACTTTCAACCCGCTACTCAAAAAACTTCAGACCTTCTTTCAGAGTATGAGTAATGAAAAAAATTATAAACTGCATTGACTAAGGTTCAATGATGTCAGTCGGGTTTACAATAAGATTCTATATTTCAACTATTTCTTCGTTATTGTGTTCCCAATTAACTGTGAGGATTAATTAATCAATTAATTAATCTGTGAGGATTTGTTAATACCTATTATATCTATTCTATACTGTGGTAAAATTAGACTAAGTTGCTCTCCGTTTCATTCATAAATTTTACACGCATTCGAAATTTCATGCAACCCGTTATGAGACTGTTGAATCGTGATTGGGTAAAAATAATTAATTTAGTCTTCAGCTGGTCTTTACTATTATTATAAGTATTAGCTGGATACAACAAGGTAACATTTAAGAAATTGTTCAATAAAATATGCATAGTGAGGCCTTATCTTATGAAATCTGCAATGTCAACAGAAACTGAGAGCATTTAGAGTTTTATCTCATTTCAGGTGCACAATTTTGTCACGTTTGCATTGTGATCACGATCTAGTGTGGGATTTGGGACACTGGTCGACTCTCGCGCACGTCTTTATATTAAATACGCAATGTACGAGAGAAATTATAATAATGTGAGAATTTTTCTCATAAATCTTATAAGTAATCGTAACAAAATACTTTCCCGTATTTTAATTGCCTCCGTCTATAGCTGGGAAGTAAATGTAGGATACAATATAAATAATGTCTTGCACGTTCGCTTTCGGAAGTAACACCTAACTCATTGCGAAATATTTACTATTAATATTTTTAATGCTACGTAATACAATTAATTGGTATTTAGGTTCTTTATGACAATCCTGGGTCAGCAACAGCATGTGAGATGGAATAATACTGCGGACTACTTCAAAAGGTGTTATAATAATATATGGGAAAACAAGCAGCAAGGAATACAGTTTCTAACACTTCTAAAGTCAAATTTGGTACATTTAGAGGTAACAACGGAACAGAGTTCAAAGTATTGACTTAAAATTTGTCGAAACTTTCGTAAGCTCATTAAAACAAGAGTACAATTCAAACTCATGCAAACAACGCATAGACATAAGTGCAGTAATTAAAACACCGAAACAAATGTTAATAATTGTGCACTTAATACTCAAATAAAAACCACTAAAACATAAAGAACATGTCGCAACACAACCTTGTAGCTAAATCTCTGTCATAACAATGAGCATTAATACCATTGAACAATGGTAATAGCCAAACAAAAGTCTCAGAATTTCCCACAAGCAACCATTTCGTGTTAAAACTTTATGCAATTGCGTCAAAAGTCAATACTGGTAGGATATCACTTTGCAATTGATCAAAGATTTTGTCAAAGACAGAGCCCTCAGAGCAAGGAAACAAGACACATTAAACGATTGACAGTAGACATCATAGATATTCAAATCTGTAATGCAGTTTTGGACACTTGGCAAGGCGTGGCCCCACCACGTGACTTATATCTCATAAAATGGTTGGCAGTATTATGGATTGTCTTACATTACTTCTTGGCTTGGTTTAGCCTTAGGTGGTTATAGTCGAATGTGTCGACACACGACGGCCAAGATTTGGAACGCGCAGCGCACGCGCTCCTAACGACACGCCTGGGGCGATAGCGTTCGCACGCAGATATATTCATTTCCAGAATTTGCGACTTTGATATAGTGCAAAGTATTATTTGATTACATTCTTCAATGTCGGACTGAGTAAGACAGGGTTCATTTTGGTGAAGTGTTTTAAACGCTTGTAAAATTCCTAAGCATGACCTTTTACGGTGCAGTAGATGGAGATATGTATTAAGTTTATTGTAATTTACATGTGTCGCGTATAGCTAATTTCTTGGTTAGATCCCGTTCACGATTTTGTTCCATTCGCCATTCGTCCCCATCGTTGTAGTAGGTATTTTATACATTATTTTCTCATTTATGTATGATACAAGTGAAGAGAATTAGTTTTGGTAATTAATTTGTACTGTTATGAGTCAGTTTTGCAAAACAGGAATCTTACATCATTCGACTATGGAACCGACAAGGCAAATCCTCAATTACATAGAAAATTGCATCGAAAACTCGCCGGATATCGTATGCTAGCCCTAAGTGTACCATTCCACAGTTAAGCGCACCAGAACGTAGTATTATCGAAGTCGAAATCGACCCAAGTTGATGCAATGCCTGTATCCACGTTAATCAATCAACTCAGTCTAAATTCCTTCATCGTGTTTTGGGGTGTTTCGAATCCAATTCAAGGTTACTTTGACATTGTTGTTGTGGACAGTACTAGGAACATGAGCCACTAAGTAGTGTGGGAAATGCACAAGCATCAGATGCATTTTGTATCACCACATTGCATTGCAATATGATATTTTGAAATATTCACTGCGATAGATTCAGGCCGTCGTCGCTTTACTAAAATCTCATATTACAAATGCACGAGAACACTGACCCCGGTATTCTTACACTTGACTTCCTTTATTTAAATTGCTTTTCGATGTTTATGGTAACTAAAAGAAGTTCTCTGTCTATTAGACGATAACTACACGGTTGTAGTGGGACGATATCTCCTTGCATTGCAAGATATTTGCATTCTACAACGATTGTGAGTGCATTTACACCCACCTTTATCACGGATTCTCAGAAACTATCTCAAAATGCACAAAAAAATAAATCTATATTTAGTATCCTTAATTGGACTTAAAGCTGGCGATGCAATAAACTATGTAAATAAAACAAACCTGAAATAGTGGAAAATAAACATATTTAAAATTGTATGGAAGTTGGATGAATGAATTATTTATTACTTACGCGAGAAGATTTATCTTATGAGTATTGTTAGACGGGACATTCATAGCAAACTCAAAACACAAGACGCAATAAAGCCCAAGAGACATTGAATTATATGCGTATTTTTGCTGTCACTGGTTATATTATTAAACAGAGTCATGACATTATGAATAAAATAAATGTAAGTTTACGAATATTTATACATTGCCATCCCCATAAAAGCGAGAGATTAAAGGGCAAAACCATGAATCTACCTACAGCGTTCACTGAAATACGAGTAATGAATTTAAAATTCAGCAGAATTTATCAGGCCATGCAGTAATTAAATTTTTGGGGTGGAGTGGAGGTGTTTTACCTTTAAAAATAAATTCAAATGACGTGGCATACATGATAATAGGAAAAGGTAGTAGGTAGGTACCTGACTTCACAGAGATTCCAATGTCAATGATACTTGCAACATAAGATGCTCTTGGTGAGACATACCTATTATGTCTCCTTAGGACTTTCGCAGCGGGTGAGATTGTGATCGGGCATGTGAACATGCCAGTAAATACATGTCCACAGGATATGGACGCGTGTGGGAGGTTAATGGATCAGGACACTCTGGTGGGTAGACCTGATAGCATGAGTAGGCGAACAACAGACGTGGATGCATTGAATGATTTATATTATCTACAATCATACATTGCTAATGTGCAGAAAAGAATCAATAAATCAAATATGGTTGTTGGTTTATTGCTCGATGCAGTTTATTGTTAAAGCCTCATAGTTTTAAATGTTGCTATTTTTTTATGAAAACGTGATTATAATTTTCCATTGTTTGTCATGAATAAACAGCGACACAAAAGCATTAGTAAAATAATTTGTTTAAATATGGAAGATATGATTTAATTGGAGTAAATAAATCTGGCCTTTAGTCTTAACTGTTTATCTCTCGCTTATAATTACAGCTCTTAAATCAAACAATAGATATAAAACTTTATGTTCCCTATAAACAATCCAAATCGTGCTGACTGCGTGCCCTTTGTGGAGTTGGCCTTTCGACTGTAATTCCTATCTACTGCCTATATCACTTCGCCAAACTGCCCATTCGTGGTTAACACAATATGGCTGGATAATAATACATCGACCACAGCCTTGGACCTCTCACTCACATTATATTCATTAATAACAATAACGCCTGTGTGGGTGTTTCCAAAAGGCTCTGGTTACACGCAATCCAATTAAATTTTGACACTCGATTTTGCTTAATGTTTTGTATTTCAAGTCGGTGATATTGTGATCGTTTCGCTTTCAAGTAGGTATTTATAATAAAATGTTTGAAGTTCTGTCTGTTTCGACTGTACGCTGAAGTCTTCAAGAAGTCAGGAAAGTTAGACGAATTCGTCCAGAAGGGAATAATCAAGTAAGTACAGTTTGTCTACATCAAACGCACAGACCATCAATGAAATTACAAACACATTTCGTCTACTCATTTGTTTTTATTCGTTTAACGAACGAATACTCTATAAGAAATCACCATCATAACGTAATCCAACGCAATTTAATTTGAATTACTTGGGATTTTATTGTAGGTACTCATTAGGGAAATAATGTAGGTACTTACTAAGTCTTGTTTAAACTACTTCCTTTTAAGTTACCTGCAGTTTAGTATAAAAGGGCGTTTAATGGTAAAGTAGAACAATCTATTTTATAAAGTCGATACCTACAATGACCTTCGCATGACGACGAGCGAACGTCCGCGTCGGTCTATGATGACGCTAAAGACGCCGTTGCCTGAGGGATCAAAAGCAATATTGAGTGTTTGTTGAACATTGGTGTATAGAAGATGTTAAGTATATGCCATTTTGTTTTCTTATTTATTTTAATTAGAACTTTTTGATTTTGTTTTTATTGCTGTAGGTATTGTATGAATTCAACATTTTGTTCCTGAGCGTAAAGTTGTTGTACCTAACCCAAAAAATACCTTTGCCATTACTAGGCCCAACAATTTTATACCAATTTATAAAGTTTTTTCTTCATAATAATATACTTAATATACATAATAATATACTTAATATACTTTTTACTTCATATTAATATAATATAATTAATGCTCCCAGTAAGGCCAAAGGACTAGTTTTTGTTTCATACTTTTTTACCTTTAGATGTGTCTGGAAGATGAACATTAGATAATTTTTACCACGGGAACTACTGTTCCCGCGGGAAACAATAACTTATTCCACCCGGCAAAGGCCTCATAACAACTGTTGTAATAGAACAGACGAACCCACGTTTATTTCATGTATTCTCCTTAAAAGATTCATTACGTGTTGCAATTATTTTTCGTATATTTTATTTATCAATTGCCAACACTAATAGTTTTGGACATTAGGCGGCGGGCGGTGTAGTAAGACCGCCCCAGGGCACTCTCTTGTATGTTTTCGAACACGCCCCAGTACTAATGCTATCGTTTAGATTTAAATTAATCACAATGAGAAACTCTTTGAGACCGCTTTGATGTTAATTAAAGCAATTAATTTATGCAATCAGTTGTTACGTATTTTAATTTATACTGATAATAAAACATTACAGAATACATCGAACAGGAATAGGGAAGGCAAGTGTAAGTCCAGTAGTGGACGTAGATAGTAACAAAAAAATATTCTGTCGACGAGATCGATTTAAATGTCATTTTTAGGATTAGTCATATTCGATTGAGCTGAAAGTTTAAACAAATACGTAAAATTGCTTTGAAAAATTTGCAGGTAAGTAATTTTTTTTCATCGAGATCTTTCAGTCAAACTATAAACATTTTAATATTAAGCAGGTACCTATTTGATATAGCCTGTTGCTAAGTATCTAATTAAAATAGCGGTAATAAATACCTGTCAAATAAATAACAAAAATAATAGGTAATAAGTAGGTAGGAATGCAATTAAACCGTGTACGTAATATAGATCACTTGTTTGTGGAAAACCTTGGCATTTGGTATTATTTTGATGGATTTTTTTATATACAAAGATATCCAAAGATATCCAAAGTCATAGCAATACTTCCTCTATTCAATAGTATTAATTCTTGACAACTTACACGTAAATCAATAGTTTAAGCCTTGATATTCAAAGTAGATGGAGATATAATGGCAACACATTACAAGTAACACTTGATTATGGGATGGATTTTTGCAATTAGTGTTATTTAAGTAATAAAGATAGGTAATAAACATAACTGGAGTTCTGGTTTATTTTGAAATGTTTGACATCCGTATAATTACCATAATTACTAGTAAGGTAATACCTAATTAATAATTACATTTTAAAAACTTCATGTACCTAGAGGAAACCAAAGGAGAAAGATACGGTTCTCTCTAACATTGCAAAACAAGAACTGGGCTCGGTGAGTGACCCTGCCTGTAATAGTCAGTGGTAGCAATGATTAGATTCGGCTTCTCTTGGCGAGGCCTATGTCCAGCAATGGACTAGTTCAGGCTGATGAAAACATGCCCAAATTTCATGCAAGTAGGTATTTTGTTTTTACAAAACCTATTTGGTAACTGTACAAGTTCTACGAGCATGTAGGTGCAATCAGTCTTGCATTTAAACTTAAAATGTCAAGATTCTCGCCTGTAGGTGGCAAGTCATGATCCATAAGATCGGAACACATGATGTCACCTCAATGAAGTAACCATTATTTTAATGGGAATTCCGATGGAAGCGTTCTATGACCATAATGAAATGACTTCTGATACCCAAGCCAAATACAGTAACTTCTATTTTATGGCAATTTTAATTCTGACTGGTAGAACGTAATTAAAAAACTCTTTTTTTTATTTTACCCTCAAAAAAATTTTATAAAGGAGACAAAAATAAAAACCCATTTAAGTGTCGCGGGTTAGTCTGGATTTAATTTGATCTAGCTATTGCTATTTTCTTTATTGTTTTTTAATGAACAAGGTGCTAAAACGTAGTAATTATAATTTAAAACCTCTTTGAAGGTGCAAATCAATAAACAAATAACATCTTTGTCATCCATAGCCCATAAACCATCACAAAAGGCCTTGTAGGATTAGCGCTATGATTAATCTCTACCCATAAAAGCTGTTGCTAATTTCTTTATGGTTTTAATTTTTTTTATTTTAATCAACAAGGTGCCAATTTATATACAAATACATTTATCATGTGCAAACCCAAAAAAAATGTTGTAGGTTCATGCAAGTCTAATAAACTACCGCTACCGGCCAAGGTTCAAGGTTAATCTGGACACGATTTGGACGTTTTTCAGTTTGGACATTATTCAGTTGGACATTTTTCAGTTCGAGCACGGTCGTTGGACATTTTTCAAATTAGACACTATTACAGTAAATCGAGAAAACTAACAGTTTTACGTAAAATTATGTTACAGGAGCGCAATGTAGAGCCATCACGTATAATATTGCTGGAATAAATCTCGATTTGCATGTAAACACACCTTTACAATACAGTAACAATAAACATAATTGAGAGTAGGATCACCACAAAATTAACTGTTTATAAATAAAGTGATCTCCGTTTCAAATTCTATGTATTGACAACCTTGACACAGAAGCAAAGATTTTTCTAAGTTTATTCTACAATTTTTAACATTTTATAATTTTTTTGTAGTACAATGTAATCGCCGTTTTAAAACCGACTTGTTGGAAACCGACCTGCGATAAAAAAAAACTGACATTTTATTCAAACAACAAACGGTCAGAAACATTTCTATGTCACAAGTCGTTTGTTACCTTTTGTTTCAAATGTCAAGGTAATTTTTTTGTTAAAACGTCAAATATCCGGCTTTAAAACATGATTAATAATTCAATTAAATACATAGGCACATATCTACTTGTAATGTAGGTCGTACTTGTAAAGTACTTGTAATGTAGGTACTTGTAAAGTCGTGGTATGAAATATTTTTTAATTTTTAAAATCTTTCCTTTACTGTACAAGAAAAAAGAGAATTTATGGTTACTTGTTAATCATTAAGCCAAAATAATAATGGAAAAAGTGGACCTATTAAGCTTTATTATTATTCAAAGCTTACATGTCTACCTTGACAATAATTGGTGGGGTTTTTAATTCACCACACAGGCTCTCTGTGCCTGATGAGACTTCAGATTTTCTATTCTCATCTATTATTTACGATAGAGCATATTTTTTCCATTGCATCCTATAATAATTATAATATTTCTGTAATTAACAACAAAATACAATCAGCTACTCATACTAGAAGGCGCTGTGCACTTTCGCGCTATACTCGATCACGTTAACACAATACGAAAACCAAACGAAAACTTACGAATCGAAGCCAAACGTTCATTGCTTAAATGGCAAACTGAGTCACGATTTTGTTCGCATTTTCGAGCATATATCAATGGTAATCACTAAGATGCTACGAAATATCGTTAATGATAGGAACTGGAGCAATTAGCTCGCATTGTTCAGAATTCAGTCAAAGCAACTGGGTGTGGTGTGGGGAAATAGAGACAGGATCAAGCTATTGCTTAAAATACAGGGTGTTTGGAAGTCGATGCATTTAGACTGCATTATGCCAAACATAATATATACCTACCTTTTTACAAAACCTCCTATTTCATATTTTCTAACATTCAATTTGTAAACGACATTTACTAAGAGATTGTATTTTAAAAAACAATTATGATTTTTACAAACTTTTATTTAACCTGGTTTCCTGTTTGTTTGTCTGTCCGGGAGGGATCTTGCAATTGTATTTGTGACCAATTCCCGATATCTGATCATGCTCAAATTTTGCATCCACCTTTGTTGCTGAAGACAAAAAATGATATATATTTAATTTTATGGTACATCCAATTCAACATGGCGGCCACCACAAAACTTTTTTTGGGAATGTGTGACATATATGTAGAATAGGTTGTCCAGGTAGATTTTACAGAGGGCATAAACATCACTGACTAACATTTTGCCGATATAAAATATAGGGTTGTCTGACTCTAAAACTTACTAAACATTCACTTTGGAGAGTTCGGGATCGCGACCTTCCGTTGTGAGTTTGGGGTTACGCAAAAATATCTACATCTATCCCAATGCGAGGTTTGTAACCTCTTTTATACTTATACAAAGATTGGTAGTAAGAAGCTCTTAATCATCTCTCGTTATCCCACCGTCGTCGCCTCCAATATGTTATCTGAGTAATGCAATACTTAATTTCCTTAAAGTATTGTTAATATTCATTTTCTCAAGCAGATACGTAGCGCTATTACATGTAGACTACAATCATAGTTCATTGAGCAGGGTGTAGCAACCACATGGCCCATGGGAACTATTGTGGTGTGTTGTAACTTGTAACGTTAAATGTTGCCTTGTGAATGACCGATTGATAGCCTTCAACGTGATGCGCAGTGTGTCTTATACGTTGCTTAATAATGTTGGATTTTACAGAAAGTCATCGCAAGTCATCTTATATAATACAATACATTTATATACATAATACAATTATTTGGAAAAATGATTATTTTACTAGTTTTTAACGTTTACTCGATATTTTTTAACCATCTTTTTATACTTTCTTCGTAGTATTTGATACTTATTCTGAATTTAGAATGTTATATAACAGAGATTAAGTAATTTTTGTGTAGCTACAATAATAATTATGTATATTTATTATTATGTTAAAAAGTATCCTAATTAACCCCTTGTATTTTCCCTTTTGCAAAAAATCCTTTCTTAGTGAATGCTTACCTTATAAAATAAAGTTTCTAGACTTGTAGTTAGTAGGTTTGGCTATGCCTAGATAGATCACTCAGTCAGTCAGGACAAACGATTTTATAAGTTGTAGATAGTGTTTTGAATCTATGCAATCGTCGAACTACAGTGTTATTTAGTATTACCAACTTGTGCAACAATGAATATTCAACTGCGGATACAGTTCTATTCACTTACTATAATAATGCAACAGTCTCTTGCATTTACCTCTGATTTACTTCCAATAATCCTTCAAATAGCTAACTACAACTGGACCACACTGTCGCAAGCCTAACATTTCCGAGACAAGTGGGCGCAGTCGGCCGGCCTGCGCGGGCGCAGAACGCAGGTTCGACTCCCGTTGACAGACAGCGACACTCGCGAACGGACGCAAAATCGTGATCGTGACTGGCGCAACGCCCAAACAATACTTAGTTACTCGAACGGTTGGGGTATGGTCCAAATGGTCAACATAAAGCGAATATATAAAACGGTGTTCTAAGAAAATATATTTACAGACACAAAATTATTGAAAACAGATAGACAGACATACGGACAACAAAGTGATGCTATAAGGGTTCCTTTTTCCTTTTGAGGTACAGAACCCAAAAATTTAATTATATACTAGGTATGTATGTATTGGCAAAAAATCAGACATGACCGACGACCTAATAAAGTCTTTTATATGGATATTATGAGAGCGTCAGTAGCGTAGGGGATAAGACGCGGCCTATCATATCGAAAGGTCCGGAGTTCGATCCCCAGCTGGGCCATGTACCAATGGGTTTTTTCTCGAAACTTATGTACATTTACTGACTGCTCTCAAACGGTGAAGGAAAACATCGTGAGGAAACCTGCATACGCCGAAGAAGAAATTCTTAGGCGTATGTGAAGTCCACCAACCCGCACTTGGCTAGCGTGGTGGACTATAGCCCGAACGCCCTCGTGGAGAGGGTAGGCCTGAGCCCCAGCAGTGGGGACTTTAATAGGCTGTTGATGATGATATGGAAATTCGTCGCCTAACTATCTCAACCACGTATCCCAAGTTTCTGAGAGACTGCAGTATTCGGCAAATTCCACGATGAAAAAATTTCATTGTATATTATTTAATAACGGTTTTACAGTAATAGGTGGGGCACTCGCATTATTAGACCTGTATTTTAATAGCGAATTTTGTACGAGATCTAATCATGTAATCTAGTACAGAGCGGCGGAGACGCCTATTATAATACAAACCTTTATGGTCTCAGGTTGCATTGCGTGCTCTCTGTAAAGGGGATCCCAGACACACGCGCGGCCTGCGGTGGCGGTGGTGGCCTGTTGTATGTATGTATGTGAGACTTCAGACACGCGCGGGCCTACGGTAGGCCGCCATCTCAGGCCGCATGTGGCTGGGATACGCTTTAAGCTTGCACGTTTTAATCGATTTTGTATGTTGATATCTTTGGCTTCTTAATGAGTGTATGTCTACAGAAAAGTGTATTATATTATAACCAAAGCTTGTGACATAGACCGAGGTGTAAGCAAGAGAACGGTCCGTGAGATTATTTACTTAAAATCTATTGTGTTTTGTTTAAAGTTGCAGTAGCTTTGGTCAATATTGAAATGGAAAGTGGTGCAAAATGGATATTAAGACAAATAACAGCACGACTTTGTTATTTTGTTTAAAAATGTTCCGCAAAATTATTCAGACGAAACTATTTGTTGTTCAAAAGGCGGCTTTCAATGTCTTTTCTTTTGTATTACCTAGGTACTTCGAATACTATATGAAAACTCTAAATGTAGAGTACTTATTTGCGGCCAGGTTTTTTCCGCGACGTACCTGAAACAAATAAATTACTATTTATATATTTGAAATACTTTAAACCTTAGAGCAACACAGGACACTGGTCATTTTAGCAGGGAATCAACGCATCACACTTGCACACTTATACGCTGTCCTTACGAAACACACACATACACATATCATAATAATTAGGTAAGTACCTATTAGATCAATCATTGTTACCAGATCTCTAGTTAAAAAGAGCGGATTAGAATGGGCGTGCCGTGTGCCTACTGCTCTGCGCAGGTTGTACGGTCGACCGCACGTCAGTGGAAACAAAACAGTATAAACTGGTCTCTCATAGTATTAAAACTCCCTAATAGGCTAGGCCAGGTCAAGGTCAAAGTATTTCCACTGACGCGCGGTCACTGTACCTTACAGTAATTTATGAAATCAACTCTCAGATTGACTTTTTTTATTATTAATTTTCTCTAAAAAGAGAAACCGACGTAAGCAAATTCTATTATATTTCTTTTGAGATAACTTCTTAACACGGTATAGTATACTTGTAGTACGCTATATTAAATAAGATGATGCTTATAGTTTAATTAGATTTAAACCTACCGGTATTAAAACGTGACCCGCTGTCTGGGTCTTGTTAAGAGAAATGTATCACTTTCAACAGTATAATGTGTAAAATACAGTGTTACATATTATAGATTAAAGCGAAAGTCTCTACGAGATGAGAGGGTTCCGTAGATAATTATTGTATATATACGTAACACAGGGAGCGAATTCTATAATTGGTAGGTTTAGATTTTTTTTACTCGTTAATGTTAGCGTATTCAGATTTTTATAAGACTAAATACAGCTATTTTATGGATTAATTTACAACTGCTGTTATATTTGAAGTAGCATTAAGAATTGAAACATTATACTTAGACACCAAACTTAAAAGTTCCTGTTTATTATTCCTAACAAACGTATATCAAATCGTTTCAATGCGGAACCCAAATCAATGAAAGAAATGATAGGTGTTTCGACTCAACGTCAGTGTTATCGCCAATACGTATCGGAATAAGGATGTTTTATTGTATTGTCGGCATATTGTTAGTGTTGGCCAGCTATTGTTACAATAATGTTACGTAACAATGTTACAATTGGGTTAGGTTACGTTAATTCTGATTAGGTGTCCAGATTGATGTTGTAACGGTAATATTGAGGTTCTGTTGACAGTGACACGTTAATAACTCGCCCTTCTTACGGCAAATTATAGAGATATTTATTAAATTACAATAGCATTGTTATATCGTATCGAATTCCTCAGTCGGATTGGAATTGTAGTTCGATTTAGCTGTCTGTCCGCATCATTGCTGCTTCAATACCTACCGGAACAAAAAAAAACATAATTATGAACACAATATGTCCTACTAATATAATAAAGGCGAAATTTTGTAAGGATGTTTGTAAGCATGTTTATCGCTTGAGGACATAAAAATTAAAAATAAAACATAACTAAAACATAAAAAGAAAACATAAAATAATTGTATTTTTTGACGTTCACTCAGCGTTGACTTCTTTTCAGGACTAAAAATAAAAAATATGTAAAATACGTTTTATTTTATTTATTAAAACATAAAATTAAAAAAATAAAAATTCGTTCGCTTCTCCCAGGACTCATAAGGTTAAGACTCCAGAGTCTTACAGGCGTTACAACGTTACAGATGTTTGTTACTTTTTCACGTTGTAACGCCTGAACGGATTTTGATAAAACTTGGTACAGTGATAGCTTGTATCCTGGAATAACATATAGGATACGCGAGAAAAAACCGCCAACAGCTAGTAGATAATATAGAAAGCATTAAAATATATTTTGTACAAAATAATATTTCTTCTCTCAATAGATAGAGGATACATCTAAGTTATTTATAGGCTTATAGAGGCAAAGAAATTATGTCTGTGAACAGATTTTTTAAAATAGATAGGTACATAATACAATAATCACAGCAACAAACATCAAATTCCACGCGGGTACAACCGCAGGCAAAAGCTAATAAAAGTAAAACATAATGAGTTCTAAACGAGGTAATTCCAACCACAGATGGAAAATAGGAAGTGACCTTCAACCTTAGTGGCCTATTACCTAAAGCCTACTTTCAAATGGCGCTGTCAATCAGCTTCGTATCCTACTGACCATATCGCACTTTACGAATAACTACGACAGGTCAAGTTACGCAACAAAAGTTTCAATTGACAGCTAATCTTGTGATCGGACAGTTTTTTTTAACAAACCTATTGTTGTTTCAACATCAAAACTTACCAGTCAGCTAATAAAAATCGTTGAAAATGTGTTGAAAATAATAAAACATTTTCCTTACGACAGATTATTTTCAGACAGGTTGTATCTTAAAATAGATTTAAATGCAGTCCCTTAGTTTTTACAATAGAGGAATGTTTCCTTTCAGTGCTTCTATCCTCAATAATAACCTTCCCTCCAGGTGTACGGTTGACATAACAATCTGATATTTCTGTACATTTTATTAATACTTTCATATGTGACTGTAAATTTTCATGATATGCACACTTTTAAGTGGCTTTATCAGACTCGATATTCCTGTTATTATATTGTAATCTTTTGTAAATTATCTGTTGTAACTATTTCTAAATAAATGGGGATGACACTGACTCCTGAAATACAGCTTGACTAGTTTGGGAGTCAGCGCTTCGATATATCATGTATCTATCTTATTAACTGAATAAAGTTTATACGTTCACTTAAATATTTTTTCTTTACTTAAATATTTATTATTATATGTTTACTTAGATATCCTAAAAACTTCAAATACCTACATAAGCCAACTTTGAATAATTTATGATAAACCTTTGTTGGGCTCGCGACACTGTCGGCGACACACGAGATACGTGGTTGTAAATTGTGCAAGTTGCGAGCTCGCTGCATATCCGGCACATGATCTGGTCGAGCTAGGGCGCAGTTGCATTGTCATTCGGGAACTGACCAAGCAATAAGAAATATTATTATTTATTACTAGCTATTTCCGCTAGCCCGAGCAGAAAAGTTTCTCCCGCGGGAACAGCTTTTCCCGAGGTATCTATTATAGACTATATATGTGTTATTCTGATGTTTGTTCTATTATAACCGTAAAGATTCCATATCAAAATGTGTAAAAATCTTTAAATTCATGAATTATAATTATAGCTGCTAAAGTCTAAAATATAATATGAAATTATTATTTCTATTTATTCCTTTTACGTTCTTAGTCGGTACGTAGCCTCCCACGACGGAATGACTGCCTATAACTAGAACGGTGATACACAGATGCTTGGCGGCAAGTAAAAGGGACCTTCCCGGGTGAGCTCAGCATTATAGAGTTCTAGCAACAGTAACAAAGGATTAGAATAGCGCTCAAGAGGTACATTCTAGAGGACATTTTAACTGCAAGTGCTACGCATGCTACGTCGCGTCGTCGTAGCAATTTCTAGCAGCTCTTGTCTCGTAATCAGACTTTGCAAGGACGTCTTAGTTTATTTTGTAATAGCAAAATGATGCTGATGTTTAAATCTTGCAAGTCAATGAAATCTTCCCACGATTACATATTATTATTACATAAGTTGGACTAGAATCACTTTTGTTTCTTGTTCTATGAATGATTTAATTCGTGCTAAACTATTTTATTAAAACCATGTGGTGTACAGTAGAGTAAAAAGTGGTTTTTTTTTTAAATCTTTATTTTATTTAGGGACTTTTGTGTTCTCCACATGTCAGTCCCATCGTACCCTGACCAAGATTTACTGACGAGGTGACTCAAAAATGTCATACATAGATCGTGCCGCCACAGATGCAGGCTTGGACAAAATTGACTGAGCCAAACCCACATCTCGTGGATTCAGCTTGAGTCGCCTCATCATTAACTCCCGCTCATTCCTGAACCTGTCACACTCCATCAGCAGGTGAAAGTGGAAGTTAATAGTTGAGTTAATACAAGAAAGAAAGATCTCGTTGCGCCCGTATGGAGTTAATATTTATGGTTGTTAACAAAATGTTAAAAAAGAAAAGAAAAACTGTTTAAGCCGTAATAAATAAATTATTACAAATAATTCTCGTGTCGTTTGGAAAAATGGACACAATGTTAACACA
Source organism: Metalampra italica (assembly GCA_949699065.1). NCBI lineage: Eukaryota > Metazoa > Arthropoda > Insecta > Lepidoptera > Oecophoridae > Metalampra > Metalampra italica. The sequence continues at coordinate 10,207,235 of OX452971.1, read as the reverse complement.
GTGTGAAGTCCGCTGCATAGTGACAGGCGGTCTGCATGGAATATATTACAAAACATACTGTATATGATTTATGGATTATTCAAATGGTTTTGTTATTCACAACGATATATATTGAAAGAACTAGTAATGATACCAATACATTAGTATCTACATAAACAAGTACTTATATAATTTGTGGGTACTCACTATGAAATTACAAAAGGTAAGAATATAATAATCCTGTTCGTTCTAACAACCTCGCCAAATATTCAACCTCATTTTTCATTGAATGGTGTTAAGGTCATTATTTAAAATATGAATGACCAGGAGTATGGTTTTAGGAGCTTTTTATCCAAATGTCGAGATTAAACGCTAAATTCCGGTCGCAAATGACATAGATTTAGTGCGAAATCATTTAAATGATACCGTATTTAGTCGATAGGAAGCCTCATTAAGTGGTTCTAGACAGGATGCGGTTCAACTACCTATTTAAATAATTAGTTACCGGCCTACTTAGTATAAATTATAAAAGGATAAATAGGTACTTTTTCACATGTAATTCAAATACCTATTGGCAAAAAAACGCAATATTTGGAGATCTCTGAAATGTTCGTTAACAACTTGTATTAAGTAACATTAACTAACATTAAGTGTAGATTAATAAAGTTGTGGACGTATTCACGAGCAGCTTTGTAGGTTTAAGTTTTGTTGTTTAAAGCGCATGAATACTTGGTACAGTCGACCGCGGGTCAGTGGAAATACTTTATATTTGACTTTGGGCTGCCCTATCCTAAATTGTGTTTAAATACTATGAAAAACCACTATAAACGGTTTTGCTTCCACTGAGACGTGGAGTCGATACTCTTCTCTATATTGGTATATTTTCGAAATAATATTTACAATTATAGGTATATCATAATCAGAATAAACCGATTTTAATTTCTACCTAATACATTACAGACGATATTAATCAGACTAATAGTCAAATATTACTTACCTACTATTAACTTCGCGACAAAATTTGAATTCAAGTCAACCTTGTCCAAACCTCATCAACTCGTTTCAAATATATTAGGAATGCCATCACTTGTTACTATGGCTGGCTATATAAGTCAAACAATTATGGATACAATTTTGTTAAAAAACAGTTTTAAAAAATTGGAAATTCGTAGTAAATTGGTTCATTATTCTACAATCTACCTTTAACTTAGAAAGTAAGATAGATGTATAGGTATTCACATACCAGAGGCTACATACTACAAGACTAGAAATTTACATAATTATAATAGTTAATTTCTTAAATAATATTATTCGTAAAATTGTTCATTTGGCGTCGGCGATCGTGAATACGGTGATCGAAGTTTGGCGTCCGCTACTGAGCATAAATATTCCTATTCTCAACACACCTGATCCTCCATTTTCTTTCTCCAGCCACTTTCGGTTATCTTCTTCTATCTACTGTACGTGATCGACGCCGTACTTTTCGAAATGTGTTTTCGTCTCTATCCTCTGCCCAAAGGCTCGATTTTGCTGTACCCTACCGACTTCATTCTGAACTATATATTAGGTGACCTTAGTTATAGTTTCCTTATTTCTTATTAACTAGCCTTCAAAGGAACTCCGCGCATTTGGATTTGCAATAAAATGTATGGAACCCACAACAGTAAAAATAAATACACTAGTAAAGTTCCAGGTCTGTGATTGTCGCTAAAACCATAGAAGGTAACACATTTTATCGTTTGGGCCGCTGACATTCGATACCACTTGTAAAAGGTGTATTATTAAACGATTAACTTTTCCAATCACTTGACTAAACTCAAATAACGCCATATTTGCTTTGCGGTTTACGAGCGAATAGACAATAAGCGTCTAAATAAGCAAATCACTTACGGATCCAATGTCGATAAGGCTAGCAGTTCACTAACAAGTCACCGGCAACCTTGAGACTGATCTAACAGCTCGCTCTAGGCTGGGTGTCACCGCGATTTCGATTGCGACATAATCATATCTACCCTATACATACAGACTGACTATTCAGAGCTTGTTAGGCATGCCTTATCTTAAAAGGCAGAGAGGGGCATAGTTAATTACTTTTTCATTACTCATACTCTGAAAGTAGGTCTGAAGTTGCCTGAGGAGCGGGTTGAAAGTAGTACATCTCAGCCCTAGGGAGAATCGCTTTCAACTGACAGCTGTCAAATTATATATAAAAAAACTAGTACTATTTTGACATTTCTATTGGACCATGATCCAACTCTCTATACAGCCACTCAATTACAGCGCGATGTAAAATTGAAATAACATAAGGTTATGTAATAATTAAAGAATGTATATTTTTAAATGACTTTATTATAATTATTACTGTCAACTATTTCTTTAAAATAACATAGATTTGGGCAAAATATTTACCATTTTTTCAATGATGGAAATGAAAAATAATGGCAGAATAGCTGGCCGGCCACAGAAAAAAAAACAAAGTAGACGGGAAAGCGGCAATCCGATTCGAGTTGTAGAGTTTTGTTTATACTTCCGTATAGCAGAGATTTGTATTCATTAACACTCATTTTATGTTTTTGTTTTTACTTTCAGTGTATTCTTAATGAAAAGCACAGTGTTTCCCTCGGGTTCAAGACTTATTTAGAGGTCCCTCGAACTATTGGCGCCCTCGCAAAAGAGAGTACAGCAATACATGCATTGCTATTCAGGGGCAGAAATTTATGAGCAGATAGCGCGTATCCATACCGACACTGCACTAACAGTAATAAACTCAGCGACTGAAATAAAAAAGCTTGGCTTCAAAAATACAGGATCTAACCTAACCTAATTTTAGTCGCCACTAGTCGCCAGTTAATAATTTTAGCCAGTTTAATAAATACCTAACTGCTATTTAGAAAATTGAAACGTCTAAGAAATCAAATTCTGTAACGTGTTGGGCCGTGTGTAGACCTGGGAGTCAATTATAAGGTGTTTGACTAAACCAAGGTAAGCGTCTGGTTCGCCTGCGGTTTGACGAGACGTGTCAAGAAACTGTGATTAATGATTCTAGGCAACTATTTGACGTTAATTATAAGTGGATTTATTAAAATCGTAACTAAAACCATTATTTACTCGCATATCCGTTTGTTTAGTTATAACAGAACTTGGATACATTACATTTTAATGGTAAAAACGACATAGTTGATGTGTACAGCGAAAAGTAGGCTAGAAATAAAATACCACTCAAACTAGCTATTGGGGACGGCAGCGCCCCCGATGAGGGCCTAGCTATACCCGCCATTAGAATACGTATTATGGATCATATACTTACAGATGAAAAGATCTGGGGGCCAATCGCGCTAATTCTAAACGATATTACCAAATCCAAACCACAACCAAAAACGTTATGCTGCATGTACACGTTTGGCAAACCTTTACAAACGCCAACGTGTGGAGTAATATCGTTCAGAATTAGTGCGATCGGTTTCTGTTTATCGAACTGGACGTTGATAGACTGATAGTTATATGTACCTGAAACAATAAAATAGAAAAAATTGTAACGAAATTGATACATCAGTTTCTCAACAACAAAACTTAAACTAAACTATGCATAGCGTGTAGTCTGCGCACGATTTACGCCTTAAAAGTGGCTGATCGCCTTTTTTGGTTACTGTTCGACTCGCATAGCCTCTCATCATTTATTACAAATAACTTATTACACACCCACAATAACATGATCAATCGTAATAACATACTTAATATAAAATATTAGTGCAACGTATTACTCCCGCATATTACGAGTAAAGGGAAATCAAATCACTTATTCTACAATTTATGTGAGTATCATGCGCTTACGAATAGCCGCATCACGAATTATATCACGATCTATGATCATAAATTATAATGCGCGTACGCAGCCGAATCCGGAGCAAATCGTAATTGTAATAAATCTTTATAACCATTGGTCCCGTGAAGTTTTACAATTATTAATGTAAATGTGTTTTACAAGCTTTTAATTAACTTGGTTTCCTGTTTGTTTGTCAGTCCGGGACGACGTTGCGATTGATTTTTCGACCTTTTTCCGATACCTTCATGATCATGTTAGGCCTTCATGCAACGTCCATTGTAGGATATGGGCCTTCCTCAATGAATGGCACCACAACCGGTCTTCCGTCCTCCGCACCCAGCCGCTCCCGGTCACCTACTTCAGGTCGTCGCTTCTGCTGGCGGAAGGCGTCCCGTCCCATAGTTGCGCCAACACTGTCCGCGGTCTCTACTCTAGAACTCGTCTGTCCCACCCAACGGCCGTCGGTATCCGATCATGCTCAAATTTTGCGGCGTGGTCAAAATGTGTGAAAATTAATTCCGCGTAGCCAAACTCTACATTCGTAGTCACTCTAACGAAACTGTGACTACGAATGTAGAGTTTGGGTACGCGGAATTAAGTTTCCTTATGGCCAAACTACCTAGGCAATCAATTTTGGATGTGAGGCATCTTAATTCTACGAGGCATTAAGTTTCCTCATGGCCAAGATGCGATAAAAGGGCATGTATATACAGTGTGTTATTACTTGTTGTTTGGCTATGAGGAATGAAGTTTCCCTATGGCGAAACTAGTTTGGCAATCAAGTTTGGCCACGAGGAACACGCCAATTTTGCACCCACGTATGGTCCTAAAGACAATCATTCAACAAAATTATTAAAAAGAAATTCTTAATTTTTTTTTAAATCTGTGATATGTGAAACATCAAGTCATTCAGTTGTTGGCAGATCATGCTTTCTAGTTTTTAAAAAGACATATTTAATTGAACTCTAGAACTGTCTTCGACAAACGTGTAATGATATACTACTGCCTAAAGCCATTGGAAATGTAACAGTTCCACAGCTCAAAATAAATAATAACACGTGCCATTAGATCGCCCATCTGTTGTTGATTATGTAACAGACAGTCATTACCAATGATTGTTATTAGATAAGATTTCAAAGCGACTTGTTAAGGCGGATTTAACAGATCATCGATTATTTCTAGCAAACGTGTTGAGAGGTGGTGAATGCTATGATTAGCGTTCTGTGAAATGGGAATTAGAATTTAACTTTTACTTGTTACAATCTGCACTTAATTCTACTTATTAATTTAATACGACTTTTGATAAGACATGAAAACGTAGAAACTGTAAAGAATTCAAATACATAATGCAGCGTGGGACGCCTCGCCGCGCCGCCAGGTTGATCGACGACTCAAATAAAAGGTGGCGGAAGCGGCTGGATTAAGGGCAGAGGACCGGGTGTGGTGGCGTTCATAAGGGAAGGCATGTATAGCAGTAGACAACGAAGGGCTGATATGATGATGATGAACTACATAATAATTTAAACAAAGTTGTTGTTTTCATTAAAATGCACAACTCGAGGGAAAATAGTACATTGTTAACCTAGGGGTGAAAGTAACTTATTTAAGTACCGAGAATAGTTCGAGGGACCTCTAAATAAGTCTTGAACCCGAGGGAAACACTGTGCTTTTCATTAAGAATACACTGAAAGTAAAAACAAAAACATAAAATGAGTGTTAATACAAATCTCTGCTGTACGGAAGTATAAACAAAACTCTACAATTCGAAAAAACAAATGAAGATCGGATTGTAATTAGATTAACTTAGTAATTTACTTGCTAAAGTCATAACCCAATTAGTGGTAATATAACCTAATAGAGCTACATGGTGTGGAATTTCACAAATTATTTTTCCTGTCTCAAACCAGCTGGAGGTTAATTCTCCCCAACAAAACTAGTTCAGCAGTTTTGAAGCGTTACTGAGTTACGGAGAACCACTCGTGCGCAGCATATTCAGCACTGGCCATACCTATTACAAATTCCTCGCTATGACACAATACTGGTAATTTTCCGCTAACGTACTTTTGATGTAATAATTACGTACATTTCTGCATAAGCGAGAGCAGAATTAAATTAATAGTAACAAGGTACTCAACTCTTCACACCTCTTTAGTGCTTTACTACTTACGTACTTTACCTATTATTTAAATGTCTATATACATTTGGCTCTTTGCCTCGCGTTGTTTTTTTCGATTTTTAACTTTTTTAAGTCTTCAATAATAAAAGTCAGTCGCTATGGATGGATGAGTTATTTATTATACTATTACCATCATGAGTCATCCATCAATATTACCATCATTCCGTCAAAAAAGTAACCATAAAGCGAAGTTTTTCTTTATTTGTCCGTCTGTGTTCTCACACGTGACCCAAAAGCTTAACCACCCTTCGCCGAAGAGATAGATTCTAAAAAGAACAAATTTAGCTAAAGAACTAAAAATACCATCTAATACCATCGTCAAACCCAACAAAAAGCAAGTATAAGAATTCTAACTTTAAAAGAACCTAGACAGGTTGCCTGGAAGAAATCACTGAAAGCGTTAAGCCTGCCAATCGCCATTGCACTTACACAGTTACCGTAGTGTCAATTTTATTGGTGCACAATAAAGCACCTATATTTGATTTGAAGTGGCAGTAGGAAACAATTGTTCTCTTTCTAGACAGAAGGACGAAACATCTTAAAATTATGGATTTCACCATAAATCGTGTTTCCAAAGATTCTAATAAATTGCAAAACACAATCAAACGTACAGACAGCCAAAGAACTATCTTAAATGCAATTAGATACGTAAAAACACTTGCTTTGAGTTTAAATACCGTATCACCAGCAGTTAGGTTAATTAGAGTTTCGTTAACTCTTTTAATTTAATGCAGCATTTAAATTGAAATGGTCCAAATTATATAAGAAACAAGTGGTTTAGACAAAAGATAATGGAATCTACAATCTTTTGGAATACATTAGGAAGTGATGTCTGATTGTAGAATGAAAGAAAGAATAGAGTGGAAATCTTGGAAAAATTAAAATTAAAGACAGTTTATGAACTTTAGATACAACCTTGATCGACGGTATAGCGACCACCATGGTTGGATGGGGTTAAGCGTCTTTATAATTGATCAATCATTCATCATCACAGCCTATTAATGTCCCCACTGCTGGGGCTCAGGCTTACCCTCTCAACGAGGGCGTTCGGGCTATAGTCCACCACGCTAGCCCAGTGCGGGTTGGTGGACTTCACATGCGCCTAAGAATTTCTTCTTCGGCGTATGCAGGTTTCCTCACGATGTTTTCCTTCACCGTTTGAGAGCAGTCAGTAAATGTACTTAAGTTTCGAGAAAAAACCCATTGGTACATGGCCCAGCTGGGGATCGAACCTCGGACCTTTCGATATGATAGGCCGCGTCTTATCCCCTACGCCACTGACGCTCGATCAATCATTGTTTGAAATAAAATGTTTATAAAATAAATAGCATTTCAGATGTTATGTAGTTTAAATACATGACTCATAAAATCCTCTTGTTACATACAAACTCGTTCTAAGGGGTTGCCCTGTGCAAAGTCAGGAACCGATTTACATATTTACTACAGAAGTATACCATACTTCCAAAGTACTACTATCAGAAGCCATTAAATCTTACCGGCGCTGCGCTGGTGCCGTTATATGATGAAGAGATAAGCCTTTCTAGCGAGCCATGCGCCTGGGCACGCGTCTCTATTTTATGTAGGCAGCTTTGGCAGAGGTAATTACCTAGAGATTTATGCTACCGTAGAGATCGTATAATGTCTTATTTATAAAGGGGTATGTCGCAGAACCGACGGGTTCTGGAGTGGAGACCGCGGACCCGTACGCGCAGCGTGGGACGCCCCTCCGCCAGGTGGACCGACGACCTAAAGAAGGTGGCCGGAAGCGGCTGGATGCGGAGAGCGGAGGACCGGGTGTGGTGGCGTTCGTTAGGGAAGACCTATGTCCAGCAGTGGAAGCTAAAAGGCTGAGATGATGATGATGATAAAGGGGTTAGAGCATGATGGGATATCTCAACTTTTTTTTGGTTTTTCGAGTTTTTTTTGACAATTTTTTGCCAAGGGAAAGTATTCGTATGTAATGATGTCCTCTGTCGATAAGCAAAATTTCCAGATTTTCCGCAAAAATTGAAGAAAAAAAAACTTTAGGTAGGATCCCAGCGTAGAGGGAGAATGCAATTTTAGGATCCCAGGCTTCATACAAAAATGTTCTATAACCCTATAAATAGACTAACACCGCACCAACTGTCATCTCGTAGTTTACAAACATCAACAACACCGCAGTTACGTGTGTCCCCTGTTGCGTTAACGCATAGATTTACTACAACCATATAGCCTGCCAGCATACACCTATTTATTAACCAGATTAACAGTATACCCTATTATTGCTCAGGCATTTTATTATAGTAAAAGCATAGTAGATTTCCGTTCCACGTGAGACCGGTAGTTACGTGAAAACAAGACTATAAAATCGCTAAGTGAATGTTGAATGAATGAAAGGAACGATTTATAAATTGAACTAGCGCACGCCCCGTGACTCCGTTCGGTTAAAAACTACCCTATATGTTATTCCAGGGTATAAGCTGTCACTGTATAGAAGTTTCATCGTTAACCGTTCAGCGTTGTTATGGTTGAGCAATAAACAACCAGACTTACAAACATTCGCATTTATATACCAGTAGTGGGATGGATGGATGTAACAGGATGTTCTTGGTACAGTCGACCGCACGCCAGTGGAAACAAAACCAGTATAAGGTCCTTCATAGTATTGAAACTCCCTAATAGGGTAGGTCAAAATGTTTCCACTGACGTGCGGTCGACTGTACAAGCAGGAAGAACATAGCATGGTGATTAGTAAAACCTTACGGTAAAACATCGTTTGTTACAAGCATACATCAGATACACAAGGGACGGTAAGGGACCACACCCATATCCAGGAGTACCAAACTAGACAATACGCATTGTCACAATAATGTCACGTCACTCAAACTTTCATAGAGCACTACCCGCCGACCAGCGAACGTTAAACTAATCCAAGTTTCCCAACATCCAACGCCCCCGTAAATTAGCGTGAAAATACCGCGACAGATGTAGTTCAGCGATACTGCCTAAGTAATGCCCGCATTTCTTGCTTGCGCAAAATTACGAGCGTAATACAACGTAATAAGATTATAGGCAGACAGTTCATATATTATAGAACGGTTGACAGAGAATCATTTGCGTTTACAACTTATGCTTAGTACCTATTAATTCTAATATGTAAATAGGGTATCTTAGCTGACTGAGTAATCTTTATAAACTTGTAAAATCGTTCGTCCTGACTGATCTATCAACGCACAAAATTCCGAAGACTAGAAAGCTGAAATTACTGAAAACATACGTATATATATGACTTAAGTATACGGTAAGAAAGAAATTTTGATTCAACCTAAAAGGGGGGAACTTTATATAAAAGTCTTTGTTCTTTGAAGTGACATGACATAATATGTTTCAGGGTTTTGGATTTTCACATTTTAAGGAAGGGAAATGGGAGTAAAATGAAGGGTCACAAGGATTAATTCAAACTTTTATGTTCAGGGGATAGTGAGACTTAACTCGCAGCATTTTTCTACTCAGCTAATTGTCATTGTAAACAGTAAAATTACACGTTTATTTGTTTCATAAGCTAATAGAGGGTTAGGTCACCACACTCCCCGCTGCAGTCGTGCGAGAATGTGTACATGGTACACAAATTGGCAGCAATCGACCAGAGACTAGAGACTACCGAGATTGCTCTGAGTGAGACACGGGCAATTTTGCGTTCAGGAAACCATTTTCTCTGTTACAGTTTGTTACGCAAGACTTTTGTTTATTAGTCACTCTGTGGGTACTTGCTGTGGGCTGTAGGTTGTGCAGAACTGGCGGGAAGCTGTCAGAGCAACTTTGTTGCAGAGGGAACGATTCAATTTCAAAAAATACCAAAAAACGTCAGATAAAAAGTCTAAGTTGTTTTAATAGATAATCATTCTTTACTGGAAATTATTTAGTTACATATCAAAGACTATATACATTTATGCAATAGCCAAAATTGAAATACTCAATTAAGCATCAGGAATTTCCCACTAAAGAGCAAATTACTCTATGCAATTAAGTAATTAAAATAGTAAGTAGTATTTATACATCCATTATACGCTAGATTCTCGTCTGTTAAAAGAGTTTGAGAAGGATTTGAGTTTAGTATTTTATCAATTGATAATATTCCACCGCTTATAATTATATCGACTTCTTAACTTATTATAGAGTCACAAATCTATAACGGAAACCTAGTTTTCGTTATGCCTGACAGCTTTCCTTTAAAGGATGCAATAGCAAATGCTGTCAAGGTCGATCGCCTATAAACCGTAGCGAATTAATTACCTATAAGCGACAAGTGATTTAAGAGGCATTTTTTGCAGATTTGGAAATTGAGATTAATTCCTCGTGTATTTGAAGTGCGCTCGATTTTTTTTCAAGAATTACCTTTGCAATTTGAATGGTCATAGCTAAGTGTATGTACATGTTTAATTAAATACCTACACTATATTTTCAATATTTATTTGAAACCGACTCAAATTTTCCAAATTTTACGGCAGTATTTTTCATATTATCTATATATATGTATATTAATAGTAAGGTGTCGTGTAGAGGCAAATTAAGATATTTGAGTCACTTTGTGATTTATTAAATGGCTTACCGGGGTCAAACATTAATTTTTAATAGCCTGTCAAATATACAAGTAAATTAGTTATTTCTTGCATGTACAGTTTATATATGCAAAGTCAGTGATTTGATTACATGTAATTTATTTACCATCGTCATTTATGACTCGGTAAGTAATTATTGACCGAGCGAGCGAAGCGTCTAAGTTTCGAGATTGACCAAAAATGCTAATGTCCGTCTGTCCTTCTGTCTTTCTGTCTGTAATTCTATACAGGTCGCATTTTTCAACCGATTTTGACGAAAATTTGGCATAGGTATAAATTAATTAAACCTACAAAATGAGTAGAATAAAATTTTGAAAAACATTTTTTTTAGAGTACCTACCATACTCGCAAAGTGGGAGTGAACTTTTTTTTTCTTGTGAATCCCATAGTGTGGGATATCGTTGGATAGGTCTTTCAAAAATATTGCTGGTGTGTGAATACCATTTTTTCGATTTAGGGATCCGTTGGCGAAATATTAAGCTTTAAAGCGGTAATTTTTGTTAGAGTCACGTGTCCCCCCCCCCCCCCTGCCAGCTAAACGGTTGCTTCTGGAAATGTGAAAAAATTCATGGCAGTAGCATATATAACGTAATTACAAGGAAAACTATTACGGCTAAGTGGGTTCTATTAGTTTTTGAGTAATAGTGGATCGACTTATGAAAGTTTAAAAAATAAATTATGTTCATAGAACTGCATACGTAAAATGGAAAATTATTTTTTTCCGCGTGATATCCATGGTGTGGGGTATCGTTGGATGGGTCTTTCAAAAATATCGCGGGTGTGTGAAAAACATTTTTCGATTCAGGAATCCGTTTGCGAAATATTAAGCTTTAAAGTGCTAATTTTTGTCACTTTAGTAGGTACTTTTTCTGTCTCCAACTACAAAGTTGACTTTTGTTGGTTTCTTTTAGGTTTGGTTTATAAGGGCTGGCGAGGTCTACTGTTCTCACGGAACTACTAGTTTAATTTATGTTTAGTTGTCACTAAGTAATCAATAGATAGCGTGTTATTCGTACGTATATGCCAATCCCACTAATATACAAATATGGGAGTTTGGATGTTTGGCTTTAACGGCTGAACGGATTTTGATGAAACTCGGTGCTTATATCCTGGATTAACATTTAGATACTTTTTATCCCGGACGAATCCATGCGCCGTTCGGCTACTTCTGCATTTAGCAATATTTTTTTCTCATCTGTTTTTACAAACGGTAGTTTTAGGGCATTCAATATAATGCGTGTCATATTATATTAAGTGTATTCTACGTCCATTGGCACAATCCAAATTTTACAGCTAGAATTATAACTTGATTCTCCTAAATAACTGTCTCTGATTCTTTTTATAAGGCTTGGTTTTTGCGGCTCCTTGCATCTCGACAAGTGAACAGTCATTCTCTCAGCGAGCTTGCTACATATTGCTTTACTATCACTTTACATCACGTTATATGCGACCAAATGTAACATAGTATGCTACCTATGTCACTTATTTTCAGTTCAATGTTCTGGCTACATTTTACTGTTGGCTATCGAATCACTCGAACCACAAACATTGAAACGTCACCTACCCATTTCAAACCATACTCTAACCCAATAAAGTTAATTATCGATAATCGTCGCAATTAAATTGGAACATTGACACACTTACGCGGCGGAGTGTACCACTAGGGCGTTCTAGGACTGAACGTTACAACATTACGCGCTGCCGCGTAACTGAACTTTATAACGCACTCACGTAGAGAAAGCAGTTGCAAGCGGAAGGACAGACAGACGGACTAATTTGTACGTGCACTGAGATAATTTTATGAATCCTGTATTTCGTAACATGATGTGCGTATCTGACCATAGAGTCGCTATAATTACATAGGTACTAATTATTTATATGTGTGTAGGTTTTTTACTAAAACGATTTTTGTAAAATTTCTTAAAAGTCTTACAAAAAAAGCAGCACCGCGGAGTACCGTAGAAGCAAGTTAAATATATAAAAAATTGTACAACAGTCCGATTTTTTAATTTAATTTCTTAGCAAAAGAAGTGAATCTTAGAAAGACGTAGTTACGTGATGGTGCGGTTAATTTACATAAGAAAGAGTATTTGCAATAGTACATTTTAGAGTATTTGCATTTACGCATTTCCTTAATTTTCGCACCTAACACTGAACTCGGTTGTTTGTAGTCTATTATTTGGTAGATGCTGCTCGTAGTAAAACCATGTTAAGTTACCTAATGCAAAGTCAAAGTGGTGATCCTAAATAATCAATCAATTCAGATAGGTACTATAAAGATATCAATGAACACAAAACCCCATAAAAACCGCATCTTTCCTAACTTAAAAGGCGTACAATCACCAGTAAAACCTTTCCAATTACTGACAAAGAACCCATTATCGAGTATCGATAAGATTTACCTCTCAATTGGTTTCGACTGTGGCAATTCCGGACGCTGCTGCCTGTGACATTAAATTCAATTATTTGTTATCTTTTAATATTTCCGCTCCAATTGTTATTGGATTCAATGCACGACGTCTCTATCAAGTCCGCGATCAGTGAAGTTCGGGAATTAGTTGACAATGGCCAGTGGATAGTGAAAGTTGGTTGTGACTGTACTTGCATGGAATAACTGATTAGATGTTCTTGCACATCAACCGTGTGTATTAATCCAAATCAGCGACATGCAATGAACACTCCAGCGGGTTTTTTTGACAGCTGGTAGTTTCATCTTGCTAGAGATGACCAAATTACGATACCGATACAATTATTTTGCGGAATTACAAAGTTATTAAAGACTAGCTTTATCCCGCGGCTTCGCCCGCGTAGAAAAGTTTTTTCCGTGTACATTGTGAAACAGCGCCCTCTATGTAGGCGTTTTGTTACTTAGGGGGTATTAGAGGACGCCCCGCGACTTTGTCCGCATTAAAAAGTATCCTATATGTTATTCCAGGATATATCACTATCACTGTACAAAGTTTCATAAAAATCTGTTCGGTAGTTTTTGCGTGAAAAAGTAACAAACATCCTCACATCCTTACAAACTTTCGCCTTTATAATATTAGTAGGATAGGATAGGATAGTATTTTTTGTTATGATCATTTTCTTTCTTTTCGCCCTTTTAGCATGTTTGGGTGGGGCTGACAAAGAATGTACCATAACACACGTGAAATTGTATGACAGTGGGATACAATCCCGTGTGTTATGGTACATTCTTTGTGAGCCCCGTTTCCTGTTAGTAAGTCTATAGAAGTACAGAAATTGTTACACTTTCCATGTGCGATATTATGTTGAATGGTTACCATTATGCAATAAGGGCTTTAAGAGAAATAATGGAGCAAAGCTAGTGTCTATAGTCAAATTACTGTAGGTATTACATTTCGTAAACTTTAAAAAGAGCCCTGGAAACGTGGCATTTTAAATTATAATTCCACGAGGATAAGTCGGATGACAACAAGGACTGAATGAAGCCAACTGTAATATTTCACTTTTCTTTTCACAAGAACAAAGACGAGAACAAGGTAGTTTCACTCTAAAGAATTTAATAATGATTTCTCAGTCGTGTGAATTTGTCCAAAGCCTTATTATTATAATTAATTATACATAAATTAATTAAATTAAATATAAATTAATTATAATAATACATATAGGTTACATAGGTTACTTAACTATCAAATAATTATAGATAACTTAAAACAAAAATACAAAGATAAAACTATATACATATATTTAAAACTATATTTTCAAATGCAATGCGGGCGGACTGGTAACTTAGGTAACTAGGTTACCAAAACATGCCTAAGATTAAGCAGCAATTCATGAACGAAATAGGTAGGTTATCACAAGTAGATAAACTATGTATGTACTGAAACTGGTATGTTACAAAGTAAGTACCTAACGCACTATTCATTTAGCCTAGTATGGACAGGCTAGGTCTTACTTTCAATATGTTCTAGGCTAGACGTAGAGTTGCTAAACAAGATTCTTACTCTCATGGCATTGACCGTCAGGGAAAGTTGTAGAATAATCACCTGCTAGTAGATAGATTAGTACTAAGTACATTTTAAGACATATTCTTGCATAATCTGTTTAGTTAATCATTTAGTTAATCAGTTAGTTTGTCTAAGGGTTATCCCTAACTATCACTTTTATGAAGATAAAAGTGAACAATGTATTATCATTGACAATGATAATACATTGTTCATTCAATATTTACGGTCATTTTGGCGGGATCTTGTCAGAGATGGTAGTCTTCTCTATTTTGTTAGTTGTCAAAAAATGAACCTAAGTATATTTTGGGTTTTGGTTTAATATCTGTTTAACTGTGATAGTATTAATTACTAGCTTTTTCCCGCGGCTTCGCCCGCGTAGAAAGGTTTTTCCGTGCACATTGTGAAACAGCGCCCTCTATGTAGGCGTTTTGTTACTTGGGGGGTATTAGCGTACGCCCCGCGACTTTGTCCGCGTTAAAAAGTAGCGTATATGTTATTCCAGGATATAACCTATCACTGTACCAAATTTCATCAAAATCTGTTTGGTAGTTTTTGCGTGAAAGAGTAACAAACATCCTCACATCCAAACATCCTTACAAACTTTCGCCTTTATAATATTAGTAGGATCACTGTACCAAATTTCATCAAAATCTGTTTGGTAGTTTTTGCGTGAAAGAGTAACAAACATCCTCACATCCAAACATCCTTACAAACTTTCGCCTTTATAATATTAGTAGGATAGGATATGCAACAAGTGCCTTTAAAAATTGATAATTGTGGATGAAACTTGGATAAAAACATGTAACTACACATCCAGATGATGACAAACAGGCCCTAGTTACCTACGTCTTCATTAAAGCTGGTACCACTTTAGTGAGGATGTGAAATCGTGAACTGTATGTCGTGAACTATTTTGTTCGGATCGCTGACTGACACTAGTTGTGCCGCCTAAAATGACTTTGTTTCCAAAGCCGTAAAAACATTTAAAAATACAATACCTACTCATAATGCTTACACATTGGCTTGCAATTAAAATTTCAATCTACCTACCAAAAACCCGCCCAAAAAAGGAAGTAAATTTTCCCTTATTTTGCAAGTGAGGAAGTCGCGATTTAAAACAATAGCACCACTTCAGGATGTGTCAATCATTTGTTGTCGAATAATTAGGTTGATTGAATGAGCTGTACCTACTTATATTGATAGCTGTTTGATCCAGGGCATTGCGTAACACCGCAAACAAAAGCGTGCGTTAATAATAACGGGCGGGCGTAACACCGGCGCGCACGCAGTTTCCGACTTAACCGGAGTCTATACATTAGTAGTTACCTAAAATAGTATAGTAGGTAGTTAATAAAATTGTATCAAATCAAACTACTTTTGTCAAATCGTTGGTTGTTGTCCGAAATAAATGTATTATGTACTTCTAAAAACTATATTCCTATGTGTAATGTTCATTCAATGGTTCATTCATTCCATTCATTCAGACAGCTGTCAGCACTCACTCATCCGGTTATTTCTACGCTTGCAATAATCCATGTCATACCGAGATTTCGATGTTTCAATAAAAACCTCCAATATCCTTCAGTGGCGACGAGGATGGGAATTGGGATAGCTGTTGTCCGCGACTACACCTACGTTAAATAAATTTCCTGCGTAGCCTAAAACCTGTGCTAAAACCCTCCCGAAGAGGGAAAATTAAGTTACAATTGAGTGTATGGCGACTGAAGTTATACTATACTATATCATATTATGATCCGCAATGAGTAGATCCGACGTCACCGACAAAGCCGAAAGGATTAACATTCTGTAGTGGCAGTAGTCATGTCACATCTGTCGCAGATCCGACGCGTCGTCGGTTCGTTCGTCGTGAGTGGAGACGGCGATGGGTTAAGACATTCTCCTCTCGTACAAATCGATATATTTCGATACTGTGTATGACCCGGTGTGGTCTTATGGTTTAAATCTGAGACAGGTCGCACGCTGCAGCCGCATGCGACACTGCGGCTTGCGGCTGCGGTCGACGCCTTTATTCCAAGCGCGGTTATTCTAATAGGTATATATTACTTTTTAATAGCTATCTGAAAATCGCACATTACAAAATATACAACTGTTTCTATGCTGTCTGTCTGTCTGCTCATGTTTCGGCGAGTATCGCCACCGATCGACGTCACGACTTGCCCTGCGCGTGCGCTCGGCCCGCCCGCGCGTTTTCATAACCGCGTTATACCAAACTGGGCCACTTGCGCACACCACTGATCTCGATTCGTACCATTGAGCTCTGTCAGAGTGAAGAAAAAGTTGTGTGTTGTAGCATTGTCCTTGGTCAGGTTAGTTGATAGTATGAAAAGATAGGTGTTAGGTACAGTCAGCGCCCGATTTATCATTGGGCAGCGTGTCTACTATACAGGATGAAATTTTCGAATCGTATACCTACCTGAAGGTACTAGAAGGGAAAGTAGGTAGGTACTATAAATACTGAAGATAGCAAGTTTTAGGGAAACTCGGGAATCGAACCGGACAAATGTGGAAAAAACACACCTGTATTTTTATGACAACGATCGAAAGGGTCAATCCTCATAATCAATTCCATCTAAGTAACATAGTAGGTATCTTAAATTAAAGGAAATTTCCTGCAGTAAATATTCTAACTACCTTCCTAACAAAATCATTTATCATTATCACATCCTGCAATGAACAAATCCGACAAACCGCACCCCTATTCTGAAATCGAACGCGATTTCGCAACTATTGATAACCGCGCACGCAACCGATTTTACGGTGAACGCACGCCGCGACCTTGACAGCGCCACCCTTCGGCCGGTAAGCGAACTATCCAATCCAGTATGGCGTGCATTTCTCACTTTAGGGGAGCTTTATAAACTGCGTAGCCCGAATTAGACCACCTTAACGAATCCAGAGAAGGAAACGTAACATATTGCTTCTAATGACATTTCCACAATATTTTAAACCCAGAATATATGAAAAATTACGTCATTTTCCGTGTAGCACATTATGAGAAAATTCTAGTATATATGGGTGTACATTAAAGTGTAAATATTTAAGTATATTGTTAGGGTAGGTATATGGAATATTTGTTGCGTTTATTAATTTAATAACAATTTAACTCAAAAATCATAGTTTAAAGCACCGCTTATACTCATAGGATAAAAGCTCATAACACAACCCAGCTTTTGGCCCATATTTACCTTACATTATCCCAGCTCAGAATTTTAAACGTAGTTTATGGAAGGCCATCTAGTGGAAAACAGGCACACGAGGCCACTGTCGCTTTCATGGGTCAAATCGAAATGTTGGTTGAACTATCGTTCCACTCGAATAGTTCTCAATGCGTAGACGCGCTTGTTTTTACTCTGTCTTGCAATAATAATTGGAAAGTTTTGTTGAAATATTTTAAAAGCTTTGTATGGAAATTTTTTGAATACCTACGAGTACTCTAAATGTTCGTAGATTTTTTTCTAGGTTCGAGCTTTGAATAGAGAGGGATTATTCCCGATATCCACTGCTGGCCTCTCCCAAAATGATAGGAGCATGTGTTGCGGAAAGAATAGTAGAATTGAATAATTAGCAAAGCCACGACATTCCTCAAAATGGTTTTTCGGCAAATACTACATTCGTCAAATCATTCGTTACTTTGTCAAATTCGCTTTTCGTCACTTATGCTTAAGGATAGTCAACGACAAAAAGGAAAAATAAAGACTGAAAGTGTCTGTACTTGACAGGCACTTTTAGTCACCTAGACCCACTTCCTCCCACCGCACCGGCATCATAATCTACGACAATATCTAAAATATAATATGCCTAAAGAAATATATAATTTACTCAACAAAGCCCCATTAAATTGTCAAGTCGTATGCAAATTAATTACACTGGTGCGGTTACTAAACAATTTACACTTGATTGCACTGGACACATTAATGTGGCAAGAAAGAATGCAAAACTGAAGGTCGTTGTTAGACACCCTAGGGCTGTGACGGAAGTTGCACCAATCATGTGGACCAATCGTGAGTAAATATGGAGCAATTTAAAATCATATTGCTGTTAATTTGTGACATGTATGTAAGTATCATCATTCATCATAAACAGCCAGCGAACTTTATTAAAGTTCGCTGTAAACAGCCTATTAATCTCCCCACTGCTGGGGCTCAGGCCTACCATATCAACGAGGGCGTTCGGTCTATAGTCCACGACGCTAGCCCAGTGCGGGTTGGTGGACTTCACATGCGCCTAAGAATTTCTTAGGCAAGGTTTCCTCACGATGTTTTTCTTCACCGTTTGAGAGCAGTCAGTATATGTACTTAAGTTTTGAAAAAAAACCATTGGTACATGGTCCAGCCGGGGATCGAACTTCGGACCTTTCGATTTGATAGGCCGCGTCTTATCCCCGAGGTCACTGACGCTCAACTGGCGCTGGACACTGGCGTATGTAAGTATAGGCAAGGAGTTTCGAATTGTGGTCTTAGTCTTGTTATCATTAATAATAGACAAATGGCATAAGAGGCGTATTTATTATCAAGCGCGGCAATATGACTTTCAATGACAGTTGAACCATAAAACTTCTTCCCATAGAACTAAGACTCAAAACTAATACGCCAGGGAGAGGCTTAGAATACTCTGCTAATGAGTCTGAAACAGAAATGCGCTGCCCTCGTCGTCACAGGCAATAACTGTACCTAAAGTAACGTATTGAGTGGGAAAGACTGGGCCGACATTTGAGGTAGTCACCGCAATTTATCGAAGTAAAGTTGCAATAGATGCCTAGAAGTTAATAATTTTATATTGACCACTAAAAAGATCCATAAATCTTAATACAAAAACGACAATCTCAATACACAACGAGCACCGAGGGCCGCCAGCCAATCGTTACCCATTGACACATGGAATCGATTCACGTCAGGTAATCGATCAAATGTATTGTAAAACATCGATTTGGGTTCATCGCACTTGATAAATGTTTTGCGGTCGAGTTGCATCACAGCGGTGGCTCATTAAGTTCGTATGGGGAGTCGACTCCAATTTACATGGGTCATAATCAGGTTTCGACATTCTTGTAGCAGTTACGGATTCTTTATTCAGATTTCATACCAGCTGTCTGTCAGCAGTCATCATAGTAATAGTTCTGATAAATAAAACGCAAGTAGATGATGGCATGGAAATTTCTTAATTAAATAAAATCCCGACCCCCGCTACCCACGTCATGGTAAACATAATCGCAACAAAAACCGAAAAAGGTTACAAATGAGTTGCAAAGTATAAAGGATGTGCTTAAACACAAGCTCGAAATTAAAAAGGTAGGAAAGGTTAGGTGGGGGTAAGAGGGACCTTGCGAGAGGGATGCTGAAGAAAGAGGAACTAGAGACCAGAACTAACAACTATAGTGTTTAATTCTATAGCTGTACTCGTAAGGATCTCTCGTCCCTCTTCCCCCAAAGATTTTTATATCTTAAAAAACGAAAGTAAAAAACTTCATCTGAAAAAGTAAAACCACACAATGGTGTCTACATCGGTAAATAGCTACAGTTTAAAAACAAAACGCACTTGTTTCTTCAATACAGGCTCCTCTTTAAAACTAATTTCCCCACATTAAATGTACCTAAAACAACTTTGGTTTCTATACAACCATACAGAGCAGCTTTGTTAGTAAATATGCTGCCTAAAGAGAAAGTGATTCGACAATTACCAAAGACACTGCGTCGTGTTAACAGCGGCATTAATCAACAAGTAATCAATGAAACACAATTTGTATCAACGGTTCCGTTCTCATTCATTTGAACTACAAAAAGAATTGATCAAGCTTCAATTCATTCAACTAAATGTAACTATCAAGATTGCAAGCGACTCTTTCTAAAACAGAGCGTAATAAGTATCTGTCTTAACGCTTTGTTTAATTGAAATTGAACATGAAAATTATAAGTTTATTTTGATACAAATGGTCACTGAATTTTAGAGGATCTCTTGGAAAGTGGGATCCAACATCAAGGCCCAAAAGAAATATCCAAAAGGCTGGTTGAGAACACGCGGGACCCCCGAGCTGGCGGCTATTTTGCCCAACGGATAAGCCTCGCGATTCAGCGAGGCAATGCCGCCAGCCTCCTGGGCACTCTGCCGGCGGAGGCGGGGGACGAGCTGGGGCAAGTTTTTTATTTGTAAATAGGTAGGTACATTCGTTTTTATAATTTTTATTTGTATATAATTTATACTATTATTTTATGTATAATAATAATAAGAATTGTATTTATACATTACACATAAATAAAGTATACGTAAATAAATAAATTGAGGTCCAAATAGATATGAGCAGATCAGTAACAATTTAAGTTCGTTCGTTCGTACCTATTCTATGTGCATTCGCGGCACCTGCCATAATACCCGCTGCCAGAGAGAAGATAATACCTACTCGGTTTCGACGAAGGGGCAGCGGCAGCGCTACCACTGTTTTGCTTTGCCTGTACACGTATTCATCATTCCTCAACAAATGTTATGTGTTCCCACATTTTAAGAGAAAAAGATTGAAGCAAAGTGAATGCCATAAAATTAAACTAGAGGCAACTGATTTTGTATAGTTAGGTAAGTATTGAAAATAGGGAACATAAAATGATGAATCCAAGAAAATATAAATATGACATTGATAATGCGACTTAGAATTTATGTAGGTACATTGGTGTAGCAAGAAGCAAAATTTTGAATTTTATTATAATTTATTTAATAGCGATATTGATTTACTTGACATTCCTTTTAATTTATGCATATTAATCAATTAACCTAGCTTTTATTTTAATATCCTCAGCAATCAGGCAATATTGATGTGCCTATCTGTAAATTTACGATAGGCCTTGCTTCATAATAAATCTTTAATAATATGTGCAAATTGAACAGAAATTATATCTAAAATTGACCTTAAGGATACTAAAACTTATGTATGTAACATAATTTTTTACGATTCATTAATACTACGATTATAAAATTCTGAATAGTTTGGTATTTTCCAGTAAACTTTGTTATTGAGAGTGGGTGGACCGGTGCTTGTGACAACAAATTAGCTCGGTTTTATATTCGCGGCTATTCAAGTTTCCCTTATTGAACTGTTGGTATTGAACTGTAACTGATATTATCAGATACAGTTCAACACCAACAATTTACTACTTGAAACTTTAATAGTCTTGAATAGTCGTGAATATAAAAGCGAGCTAAAAACTCATGGTTTGGCCGGCTTGATAGAGAGAAACATACAGATCGCAAAATTTCTCACATCTTCGGGTTTTAATATTTAGGAGTTCTAGAACTACGTTTTACTCACACGAGTTCTTAAAATAAACTTGAACGGTACCTATTAGGAGTAGTAAGCTTTCCTGTCACTATAAGATATAGAAGAGATATATAAGATATAAGAACAAGAAGTACGCCGGTTACGACAGATTGACCGACAAGGTCGAGGCTGAGGCGTAACATGCGCGCACGCTCCCCCCCTTCAAGCGCTTTGTAATCGTGACCTCTGTATGATTACGCTTTCTAGTTTCTGTCACTTAATGAGACTATATTTATTTTGCTACCGCGGTTCTTTATTAAAAGATAGGTAGGATAGGTACCGCCTAACCATTTTTATATTATATGGAACTAGGTACCTACTTACTTACTACGGACATTACATTTATTTTGTTTCCCCCGGCTTCGCCCGCGTGGAATAAGTTTTTCCCGCGGGAAAGTTTTTTCACGGTAAAAAGTTGCCTATGTCCTACCCCAGGGTTCGATGTAACTCCACGCCAATTTCATCGAAAACAGTTTAGCGGTTTAGGCGTGATAAGGTGACAAAATGACAGTCAGGTTTACGCGAGCGAAGCCAAGTGAGCGAAACGAGAGTACTTTTTTTCTCCGATTTTCGATTTCCAGTACAGCCAAAGGCGTATTCACGGGTTTGAGGTGCCATGCCCCAAACAAGATTCCGGTTCCAGACAAAATCCAAAATTTAATTAGGAATTCCTGTCACAATAAATTGGCAACACAGCGGGACCTTCTGCGCGGCAGATGCTATGGTGGGCAGGTGGTGTAACTAGGCTGGATCATATCAGAAACACACACCTAAGAGGCACCTACAAAGTGAGACTTCATCATATCATCATCACATCAGACGTCCACTGCTGGACAAAGGCCTCCCCCAAGGATCTCCACGACGAAGAAGTGAGACCTATCCAAGATAAACTACAGGAGAGCCGTCTGCGGTGGTACGGACACGTTATGAGGCGACCATCCGACCACATGACCAGAGAAGTATAGATATCGAAACTAAACCCCGAGGACGAGGAAGACCCCGAATCACATGGATGTCCGTAGTAAATAAGGACCTCAAAGAAGTCCAAGTCAACAAAGTGCAGACCCAGGACCGAGCTACCTGGAGACGCATGATTCGGAGGGTCGACCCCTATTAAAATGGGAAAGGGCCAGGCAAAGAAGACAGCCGGACCTTCTGCCCGGAACATTAGTTTACCTATAATAATATCAATATTAGGTATGGATTTAAGCGATCATTTCATTTTTATTATTTTAGACGCAGGAACCCTTATATACCCTTTGCACAAACGCAATGCACCATGGCCAACAGACACTTTCGAATTTAAACCTTTTTTTCTAACCCGAAACAAGGTACACGTATTTCTACATAATAACAAGAGCATTGCATTAGGTCACCTCCCAGATGTTATCTCTTGATCGTGTTGAAGAAATGGTCTCGGTCGGTCAAGCTTTGATGGCTCGGCTGCGCGGGCGCCGATGCACCGAGTGAAAGTGACTATTACAGCAATCGAGTTATTAGGCCTGATGTAATAATCGATTCTAGCACTTTTTGTAGATCGATACCAATGGCGATTGTTGCACGATAAGGTTTAATAACGAGATTCAACGCTTAATTTGTAAAAGGAATGGGTGTATATTAGTTTTGAATATTCTTCCATTCTGTAGTATCTTTCTTCTATTCTATGTCTATACACCTAGGAAGCGGTGGTGGATAAATATTGAGGTGTATAAATTTACCCAGTAAGTACTCATAATGCACAAAAATATTTATACTTAGAGTTAAAATCTACTTGCCTCTGTATTGTATTCCTAAGCCCAAATACTGAAAAAATCAATTAAATATACATTATAAATAACAGTGACACTCTTGCCTCTTACTGTGCAGTTCTGAAATTACCTTTGGAATACTTACCTAGATACCTATTTAGTTAGGTAAGTGAAAAATATCTCATGAAGAGGTACTTTAAATTAATAAGCAACTTATGTTGAATTCACCATTATATTTACCCATAAAGCAAGCATCGATGCAGCGAGTCGGATAGACATGCGTTTCCTATGTATTTACCTGTAACAATGAACAAAATGTGAGTGTTATTTATACAAACCAAGAAAATAATACGAACAATTTAAAAGCAGAACAACATAGATAATGGTTAAGAGAAAGAGAAGAATGTTATAGACGTAAAGAATAGACATATCATATATAATATAATAGACATACATAACTCATACCTACCCACTACTAATAGGTATAAATGCGAGAGTTTGAAGTTTGTGAGATTACATGTTTTTGCTCAAGCACTCAATGTAACGTGACGGCTGAACGGGTATTTGATGAAACTGTGATAGTATATTAGTATATATTTATATCCTGAAATAACATAAAAGATTTCAAGTGGGCAAAATCGCGGGGTCTCCTATAATAGTAATTAAAAATGTAATTGTATAATTAAACACACACCTTATAGCTGTAGCGAAAGCTACGCGACCAGTAAGCAGTACCCAGTAGCCAGTGATTGAGCATCAAACATCCAAACCTACATCCATACAAAAAATATATTTATGGGATGGGAATAAAATAAGATGTTTCAGTTTGATTATCCACATACAAATTGGGATTAAGTTCCCTTCTGCGCCTGCGATCATGAATACTCATGATCTCAGTTCTGCGCAGTGGTGCTGTAGCAATAAAGTTAAAATAAATAAATTCAGATAAACACTTGAATTGTAAAAGGATAATTCATCATGTGCTTGGCAGTGTTTATTTAAATCCTTAAAACTGTCAAAATGTCAGTACAGCTTGTAACAGGAAGATACGATGCTTGTGCAAGATGTTTTAGGGGTCCTTCAGAGACCCAATTGCGAAGCTCATTTCTTCGAATCTGTCAGCGATGGTATGATTTTAAGTAAGAGCAGACAGCTAAATACGCACCGAATACAAATAATTAGTTACAAGGACCTAAGTAAGACTAAGTTAGTATATGCACGTACAGCACCCTTTTTTCACATTGGATCCTACAAATACGCAAGGAACCTTTCGCATGAACTCGCGCCTTTACAACCCTTTTATGACACGATTTCTCAGATTTCGTGGTCAGCATCCAAACAACTTTTTTCACAGATAAACGGGATCTGAGCAAAAAGGCAACACGCGACTTGGGTTTTAATCGAGGTTTAAATGGCGTCATCAACGCCAAATGTTTGCACGCTTGTTAACGGTTAAGCTTTATTTGGTAAAGTGAAATAACAACGAAGAATGTAGGTAGGCTGAGAATTTATTGCATTCTTGTTTTTATACGTCGGCCAACTGAGAAGTCTTGACTTCTTGAGTTGGCTCTCTGTCTCTTGAGACAGAGAGCCAACTTCAAGAAACGTTTTAAGAAGCAAGTGTTATGAAATAATGACAACTTTTTTCGTATGACTTTTCGAAATCTTAAAAACATTAACAAAAAAAATACAGCAACAATAATACAGTTTACGATATTAAGTTCAGGATAACTTAGTCTGATAGTGTACATGGGGCGACGGCCGCCGCGGAGTTGCATTGAAATTCCAGGCAATGCAAACAAAGACAACCCTGAAGGTAAAGTATTAACCAGTCCCCAAGTAACAAAATAGCAGCGAGCAAGCCATAGCTTAAGACAGGATGTGCACTCCATGGAGTATAATAGTTACTTTATGATACCATTCCTAAGTACAATCCCACACGACAAAATATTAAAGTACATTACCCTCAAAACTAAGTATACGAAAAAATAGGGGTATCTAATCAACTTGGATCATCACAGCACTAATCTAAAGCTACAGATTTGCCACTCAATACAAAAATTAGATCACGACCTAAACAAATGGAGCATCACATCCGGCATATGATCAAGGATAATCCGCTTACCTCCTATCATTAATACAGACTGCAGCAGACGACATGCTAGATGGATCAGGAGATGTCATTGAGATAGTGCTTGCGATTGTTGAATACAAGTAACAAAGGCCCGCGATAGCGCATTGTGCTGTCCGCTTGAAGAATACCAGAGGAAGCAGAGGCCATGCATAATCCTTGGACGGGTGAATAGGCCGAATGGACGATGCATGACGCTTCTTCAATAGTATTCAAATCGACTGGCAGATATTAATTGGTGTTGTAAAACAAGTAAAATAGAGTATGGAAGCGGAACTGTCTAATAATTTCCGATGAGACAATAGGTCGTTAGCACGAGGCGGCGTGTTGTATAATAATAACAGCAGGTGCCTCGAACATCCGATAGTCTTACAAAGAGCGTTGTAGTCTCGCCCCGTCTAGAAGGTCGATGTAAAAGTGCAATTATTTAGACTTTCCATGACTTTCTCACTTGAAGATACAATATTACGGTCAGTTCGTGATCGAAACATGAAAGAAAAGCCAGGTACCAAAGGCAAAGAAGTAGTTAAGGACGGAAAGTACAAATAAGTATAAGGCTATAAATGCTATAATATTGTTAGTGGACTTTTCCATATGAAGTTCTTTTTCCCAACCCATCATTTCATTAATTACAGTAAAAACTGATTCTTAACCATCTTGAATAAGACGTCAGCATTTCAATACTGAAACACTAGTATATTTTTCATCGGTTAGGTTATTCCGGACATAACCTCAAGAACAAACTGCTCTTTAATCTATGGGTTATCTCAGGTAGTCTTGTTTAGTTTAGCTTAGCTGCTACTCATTTAGTTTCGAAATTCGCTTGACGGAAAGAAAATTTGTTTTTGTAATTTAACGCTCTAACAATGGCGAGGCATTAGATAATAGACTCCTTTGTTTTTACTCAAACGATTTGCTCGACGAGATTATTGGGACATTGAGCTACCAAATTAAGTCGTTGCTACGAGACACTTTAGTATTCTTTGTCAACATCGATATGGGGAATTTGTTTACTGTCTGAAGCGGGAAACGGGCAGGAACTTTGCAGTTAAGTAATACTTTTAGATTTTTAGTTGTAGTCATAGACTTAATACATTTAGTGATATCTTGCCGACAGCCGACACTGATTTGTCGTTAACTTATGGTTACTCAACAATACAGGAATAAATGGTTCTTGAGTACCTAATAGATAACCTTGTAAGTGCATAAAGATCTATTACGAAATGTATGTTGTGGAAAATTTTACTCCTAACTTCTATGTCTTTTCATAATTCTACAAATGGGGGGAATTCAATTACAATACTACCACTAATCATCATTAGTCATCACTACCACTAATGATTTGCCCGAAAGGGTAGTCAAGTCGCATGTTACGATTCTGAGCTGCTTTATCTTGCCTGAAGGGTAAGTATGGGCTTATTTATAATTGTCGGTGGATATTGGATCGTAATTTCGTAGTAGATTTTAGACTTTCGCGCTTCGTAAAATCCGTGTACTGTTTATTACAATACTTGTGGCGATGTAGAAAAAGGTGCTGCCTTCTAAATTAAACCATCAATATAATTTCATAATATTTAATATCAAAACAAGAACGACAGAAAATTTAATGTTCTGTCATGGACATGTGACATCATATTTATTATACGTAGTATTATTTATTTATTATATTCATTTTACTAACTACATACAAACGGGCGCAACAAGAATACCAAGGTAACGATACTTTATTATTAGGTTTATTAAGTATGTATTTATTTCGTGACCTCTGTATTTCATTTCAAATCTAGACTCTTTTTTATAAGCTAATGATAAATTAACCCGTAAAATTGCAAGTAGTTATGAGAAACGCGAATTTGAAATACGACCTTCTCTATAAAATATTGAAATTAGATTGATAAAATAATCATAAGGAATAAGGAAAAAAATTATAAATACATAAACTTGTGTTATCACCAGGTCATCCCAAAATAATATTCCTTGAACTATGGTAGACAATGCAATTATGTCTGGAGAGGAGTGGGTCATAGATTTAAACTGAAAGCGAGAGAGATGAACACAGTATAGTTTTAGTCTCACGCGGCTAGGTAGTTTATAAATATTCAATTTGTGCAAAGTTATCAGTCCCAATGAGAACCGAACCCACGACCACTAACGCTGAAATCTAACGGCCAAACCACCAAGGGCGGACGAAGGGGGTATGCACTCACAAGGGGATATTGTCTGCCTGTGCTGTAATTTTACTTTTTGGAAAAAATTTAAATGGGCCGAGATGCCGAGGCACGCTTACCTACCAAAATTTCTCTCTAAAAACTCTCGAAACTCTAGATACACTTGCAAACCGGGGCTGTTTAGAATTAGACCGTCGACCTTGTCTCCTAATAACTGAGCTATTATACAGCCTACTTTAGTTACACCATTACAACGGATAACAACGTGGAACCAAGAGCGGACCGACGGCGGGCTTTTCGCAATGTTTGGGCAACGCCACAATTGCCCCTAATGACTGCCCCAAAGGTAGAATTACCCAGAAATAGCTTCATTCTAATCCGTACATTACAAGACAAGACAATATAGCTACCTTAGTTTTAGAGTAGTTAAACGTTTAGGCCCGGTATTCACCAAAGCTGTATTCGTTATGTCCTAGCTTCGTTCCGCTTAGCTCCAATATCCGCACATCCCTCTGACCAGTAATACCAGCACCGAACAGTATTATTTATTAGTAAGTATAAATTACAGCACTTATTCGAAGATTTTATAATTACAGCGAAGAGCTTGGCGTGGCGGACGGCCACGATGCTGCTTTTGAGGCTGTTTGGTGGCACCGCGTGCAGATGTAATATTTAGCAGTTGATGTTGTTTAACTCCTCACAACCCTATAGCTATTCGTACAAGCTATGTTCAATGAATGAAATAGAAAATTCCCGATGACTCATAAAAGCTATACCTATAGCCAGCAAACCTATAGCCATAGTTAGACGCGCTTAAATCGGTGACGTAAGCAAGAACTTTCACCTTCGACAGACGCCCGCCCAGCGGCATTGAACTTGCGCAGGCGCAGTTGTATAAGATGCGGTTATGACATCTTGGGTTTGATTGGGTCCCGCAGAAGTTCACGATCAACTATCATCATTCTCGTTACAAGCGTCGGTCTTGGATTCGTTTGCACTGGGAATTTATTTCTAATCCTAAAACAACTTTGTTTCTTTTTACCCCGCGAACGTAGTCAAGAAGATGGTTTTGATTTTAGCACAGTCTAATAAGTTTGTATGTTGACGTCTTGTTCCCTCCTCGTAGTCTAAACTACTGAATCGATTTCGAAATCCGAGGGATTTTCGAAATTCGACGCTGAATTCGTCTATGTTTCCAAGTGTCATAAATACAAATTTTTAGTATCTTTTTAAATTTCAATTAAGTACTTTTAAATTTGCATGCTTTTAGAATACCTGCAGTTTTAAATTGCAATGTGTTACAAATCTTGATTCCCGAAGCACCCGACTACGAAAAAAAACTTCTCTTTTTATATATAAAAAATAACACCGTTGTCAATGATTTTCCCGTTTCGAAGAAGCTTTTACGAAATGGGGACAAAAGCTTTTCACTTCACCCTAGGCATAATGTAGTCTGTCCTGGATCAAGAATGTTTTCTCTCTTATTGATAGAATAAGTAGTATGTATGTAGATAATACATTTGAAGTGAATGTGAATGTTTTAGATTTGAACCCATTACCTTACGAACGTAAGGCAAGCGCACCTCTATTGCAACGACTCCCCGACAAGTGTCTAGCTGTATCCATATCAAATTATATCACAGTAAAGGTAGAACAGTACAGACATATCAGTCATTAATCATGTACACAGCCATCTTTGAAGTGATGGTCTGGTCTGTTGTAACATACTTACATATATTATTACCATTGTACCATACAATGGTCTCGTAGTTATATCATTGTTAACTTGCATTACGACAGTTGCTGTCGGAAGATAATATGTCGCGTGTGTTGTTGATGTTGTCCAGAGAGTTGTTAGTATACATAGAGCGCGCGTTAGCAAGTCTGAACTGTAAGCACGAGTCGGAACAGTCTCGAAATGTTCGGGGCGACGCTACTAGTCACAACACGTCAGTAGCGCTGATTGTTGCTCTCGCCGGTATTTATTTAGATTTGGAGTAATCATGGTGAAATGTGCAGTGCCAAGCTGTAAACACGATTCACGGAAAAGAACGATCTAGAAAAAATCTAAATAGAAGCGTCACGGAAAAGAACGATCTAGAAAAAATCTAAATAGAAGCGTCCATAGACACCTGCTTACACTTGGCACAATGGGCAATGAGCGATGCGCGCGCTCTATAGCTAGTATACTAGCTATAGAGTTAGTATACTAACTCTATATACTCTATATAATATATATTAATAACTCTATATAATAACTCTATATAATACTAGCTATAGAGTTAGTATACTAACTCTATAGCTAGTATACTAGCTATAGAGCGCGCGCATCGCTCATTGCCCATTGTGCCAAGTGTAAGCAGGTGTCTATGGACGCTTCTATTTAGATTTTTTCTAGATCGTTCTTTTCCGTGATACTAGCTATAGAGTTAGTATACTAGCTAGTATACTAACTCTATGATGTTGTCGTTTGAAAACTAACTACACGTGAAAATCTTATGAAAGGGAACTCGTGCATATAGTAGAGAATTGTTTTTTTTATTATTAATGGATTTTACTGCCAATTGGAAACTAAGTCCTTAAAGGCCAGTCGTCAATACACACTGCAGTTCACATGCCCACAAATTGATAGTAGCTTTAATTAAGATTTAACAAACTGACAATTTTGTAAAGGAACGCAAATTGTTGAGTCTGTACATTTTTTTTTAAGTTTCCCCGCACAATATGTACACTTTCCATACTATCACGATGTACATTAAAAGCCACAATATTCATTTATTGACAACTAAATAAATATAGAATACGACAAATATGCAAATTCCTCTTAAAGAATGTCTATAAAGCGGTATAATGTCAATAAATTATGACATTAAACCGCAGTAAACATTATCATTCATGCATACAAGATGCACAAATGGAATGCAATAATAATTGGGTGCAATACAATGTTGCCAGCGCCGTTGCAAGAAGGCGATTTAATAACGTCCTGAAAAACAAATACATCCCAGCACTAGGCTGCTGAGTCGTAGGTGCTCTTCGTGGACAAATATGCAAAAATAAATTTGAATCCACGAATAGCACCTACCAAAAATATTGGTCGGTGCCTTCCGGTGACTATGCAAGGTGCTATTCGCGTAGGTGCTATACGGACGGGTGCTCTAGATGGACTACGTCACGATATAATATAATAACAAATTAGTGCTAAAAATTTTAATTTAAAAATAAAATAGGCAGTATTAAATCGTATTATTCTTTTTCCCTGTATAGGTAGGCCTATCCTTAATTATAAAAAGTATACTGTATAAGTAAGTCAATCTGTGATCTACGCTTCTCTTTGAATAGAGTCAAATGAAGGATGCTGTTCTTTATCAAGATAGAAGCATTTTTTCTTCTCAAATTCACTCGTCATTATCTGACGTTTTTTAGTCTTATCCCTAACTTAATAATATTGTATCCGGAAATTAATTATTGTATATTTCATAAAATCTTTGATCGTTAAAGTTCAATGAAATTGAGTTAAGAAATCGAAACGTCATCAAAAAACCTGAGTTCGCAAAGTTATAACTTATTTTCCATTTTGTATCAGTAGAATAACCGCTCGGGTCGGTCTAAATGCTAATTACAGCCCTGTAGTGTAACCTATATGAATTCTTTCCGGGTTGAACGCACAAGAAAACCAATGCGTTCGAGCAAAAAACCCTTTAGGTAATTACTTGACGACAATTTCAGGACAATCCAGTTTTTATATGGCATACTCATACCTACCACTTTAAATATTTATTGTTTCAAGTAGCCATTGTGGACAATAAGACCACAGGGAGTTTCCTTATTGGATGGAAAATCCCGAATAGGACTTAAATGTCGTTTAAAACCACATCATAAACACTATAATTTGGACTGCTGTCATATTGATGGCATGATATTTGTAAGATGTATTTGTCTTCGGTCAATGACTGTAGACTTAGAATAATAATAATGTTTGGACAAATTTACACATGGCTGTTTAGTCCCAAACTAAGCCGAAGCTTGTAAATGGGGTAAAAAATACATATAAGTACTTTTACATAAATACATACAAACACCCAGAATCTGAAAAACAACAGATATGATAGGTAGGTAGGTTGACTGGCCTGTTGGCGTAGTGGTAGTGACCCTGCCTACTGCGCCAAAGGTCGTGGGTTCGATTTCCACCCGGGAACAACATTTGTGTGATGAGCATACTGTTGGTTTTCGGATTCTGGGTGTTTCTATGTATTTAAGTATTTATTTAAAAGTATTTATGTATGTATATCAGTTGTTGAGTACCCATTTTACAAGCTTCGGCTTAGTTTGGGACTAAACAGCCGTGTGTAAATTTTTCCAAACATTATTATTATTACCTTGTGACTTAACTTTGCACACATACATTTTCAACAATCAGTACCTACCTAACTTAGCCACCTGGTTGTCAATAGCCACTACAGACAAGGCATAAGTTAAGGTTTTTTTCCACAGAAGACCTATTAATCCAGTTACTGCAAGCGGTCCAGCTCGTGAGTGAGCGGAGTGGTCGGCCTCGGCCACGCCTTGCAGGGCTGGCACTAACTCGGTTACCACGCGGAAGCCTTTGGCAATTGTCCACTTGCAAAAAGTGAGGCGACCTTCGTTTACACTTTGGAAACACTTTTGGTGTTTCAATTGACACCAAGCACTTAAAGTGTTCGAATAAAAAAGATTAAAGCATTTTTGGTTTAACAGATAATTATGTTAATTGTTTGATTACTCTGGATTCTAACTATTACTTTGTTGTAATTGTCCAGTTAAGAACTCAAATATGTATTTAAAGTACAAATTCCAGTGCAGAAGGAGATCTCCACGGCAAAAGTTATCGTGGCCTAAAGACAATAACAAAAGTTACCATAGTCATGATATTGATAGCTCACTCTGATGGAAGGCGCTGAAGAAAAAGAAGAATATTGTCAAAGCCCTGTATGTGTTGCAAATATAAAGAGGGATACTTAACTCTGTGATCGAGTATAATTTGTCATATAGATACGCTGTTTTGTGTTAATAAATATGTATAATCCTGGACAGAACAGACAGTACAAATATCCACTTCAGTCCAGAAGTATTTTACTCTGTTATCACTCTTAAAGATGTCCACATGCACATTCCTTATTTCCAAATCGATCGATAACCACAAGCACTCTATATCCGGTGAAAGGCTGGGGTGCAAAGAACTGGTCTGCGACCTTCACACGCGAAGGTCGGAGCACCACTATTAAATTAATAACGTAGGGCCACTGGCTGCCATTACACCTGGGTGACTTCCGCATTGCAAGTAGAACAGGCTTGCCATGAACTTTTTTCTGAACCACTTTATAGACAGGGCAGCGTAATTACTTCGAACACATTACGATAGTTCTATCATCATTTTAAATTAAAGTCCATCGAAAGCCTAAAAAAGTCGTCTCGAAATCGGTATACATCTTCACTGGGATACTTGGTGCAGGATAGTCTGAGAAATTTCTAAGTATTTTTTATTTATTTTGTCATCACCTACAGCGAACAATCGTATGTATCGTTTCTAATATGAATATATCCATGACAGCGTAGACAGGAAGCAAGGAACGCCAATCCTGACATCCCTCTTTCGCTTCGTTCCATATAAACAGGAAAGCTTCTCGCAGCTAGCAGGGGTGAAGTCAAAAGCCACGGTAGGTTCCATGCAGTCACAGAATAAATATAATGCAGTGAAAAGGGGGACAAAATGAAACCATGTGCTTTGTGATTCATAAACTACTTTAAAATTTTAAGAAAGCCCCCTAACCATCGCAAGCTTGGCCACAGCACGTGGCATGCTGGCGGCAAAGCTGTCAGTAACATGTTGATTTAATATACCGCAAGTAGTCAAGCCCTTTTGTCACTCGGGTTGACATTAGGAGGACACATTTGATGTTTTGAATTACCCTTACACTCAGTTCCGTAACTAAATATTTTATATCTACCTACCTACTGACATTGTTTTATTAAAATGAATTTAGTTAAATTTAAATATCAGTCTAGTAATTTAATATCATAATTAAATTATTGTACATATAGTTATTACCTGGTCCATATTTCTAATTCTCCCTTAGGACAGAACACCAATTACCTGAAACAAAACAATTAACATTTAATTAGCATACGATGTTGACATTTCACTAACTAGGCCGCACTCTTTATTCCGAGCGTGCGCCCTTGCAACAGTCGGCCTTTCGACGGACGACGTGACGTTGCAGCGGCGGTTTTTACATACTAATTTACACCACGGCACTTACTACAACTACATAAATATTTAGCTCGACTGATATTTCATACTGATGTAAATGCAACGTGACAGATATCACAACTGGTATATTCTCTTTAATTTCTTTAGTTATAAAACCATAAAATTTGGAAACAAGATTGGTTCTTGCGTTGAGTGGTAATGTCAAAATAATTAAAATGCTAATGAATTGCTCCTTACTCTCAATTAAACTTACTTTAACAGCTGGCCTCTTGGGCAACACAGTCTGAATCAGTAGAAGGGCCTCGAAAATATACATTATTGTAAAATATATATCGTTATCCACATCAGCCCATAAGGCCACATCACTGGGCAGACTGGAAACTTCAAAATTGAAATACAATATTCTCTTTTGGACGTCAATGCTGTCTAAAACTACTCTGTAGCTGTTTAGCCCGGTTGGCCAAAAAATGGAAAATAATAAATATACGTAGTAATAATAATAATATTTCACGTACAATATTTCATAATAAATAAAACATTATCTTCATAATTATCAAATATTAGCAAACCAAAGGTCAATCTACAGAATAAAAACTTTTTTATTTTATTAAATAACCTTTACAAGGAAGCAATATACAGCGAGCGTCGTAAATAAAAGCAAAGGCAAATAGTCAAAAGACTCATTGAGCAACCAAATAAAAAATAATGTCATGCCATGCGCAACTTCATGCGCAGACAAAAGCATGGCTCATGACAGCCAGCATCAAAACCTTTGACATAATAAAAGACAGACATAACACTAAAGTACCTACCAACGTAATGTAACCCACTGAGACTGTTTGCATAATAGTTTTGATTTAAAAGCCCCACTTTTCAAACCGGTCGCTGCGACCTTGCGACGATTGTAGGCGGTCGTAATCTGTCATCCGCATTCAGCGAAGAGTGTTCTATCGTCAATAAATAAACAAAGTCGCTAGTGCAAGGCCGCAGCGTCCGCCCCAGCTTCCGGACTTCCAAAATCATGATACAAACTGGCCGAGACTGTCTTTTGACCTCGCATTGTAGGTAACTTTAGACTGAGCCGGAAAAATATAATAAAGCAGCTGAGAAATGTACTCATTAAATTAATTGTGATTCTTTTTGAGAATAATAAATGTAAATAGTATAGTAAATGTTTAATTTTATTAGAGATCGTTTTAATTAAGTATACACTACCGTTACTTTACTTTATCTACTTACGCACTATATTTGTGCAAGTAAAAAAAATGATAGGAAATATATAATGTCGTTCCATGTTGATATTAATTGATTGAATTGCGAAACGAAATCACTACTTATTATTGTTATACGGAGCCGGCGGTCCCTGCTCTGACTCCACGAAAGCAGGAGTTTATGCAATTACCCCCGGGTCGTCAGCCCAGCCATCCCGACTCCCTGAAGCAGTGGAGTGGGGGTTACTAGGTTTTTCCCATTGCTCCGCCTGCGGAAACCCTAGCAGAAACCAAACCAGATAACCTTTATTTCTTCTTAGTTCTTTCTACTGTCTTCTGTCTATTGTTGTAGAATTATGGTGTAGTCTAAATGCTTTCTCAATAGACGCTCTACGCAACAATAAAACCAGTAGTTCACAAGTTATAGAGAAAACATACATAGCACATTGGATTTGGTATTTATTAATTAAATTCTTAGTCAAATAACTATAATTTATGCTTTGAAAACGACTTCATACTCTATTAATCCTATTGCTGCAAATCTATTAAAGCAACCATAAGGCGATAATTAGATCCGGCTTAGACACTGTTTTTATGTCCACTGGACACCTGCAAATCCTATCTATCTGTTAGATCGAATATGCGGAATACATTATACTTAGGTACCTCTATAGTTACTATCATCATCAGATTTTAATCCTAATCTT
Source organism: Metalampra italica (assembly GCA_949699065.1). Taxonomy (NCBI): domain Eukaryota; kingdom Metazoa; phylum Arthropoda; class Insecta; order Lepidoptera; family Oecophoridae; genus Metalampra; species Metalampra italica. The sequence goes on along the minus strand of OX452971.1, from coordinate 10,171,143 downwards.
TTAAATTTCTTTTCAAAAGATTAATACTTCAGGAATCTTGATATTTAAATTAAGTGTTATTTTCCCCGACGTGAGAATAGAAATTCATGACATCAATTAGGTCTTAGTAGCCTAATTATTGAAACTGCGTTAGAGTTGCAGATTATCACAAAATTTTCGGTGAAGGGAATCATCGCGTGGAAACCTGCACATCTTTGTCCAGATTCGGAAATGGAGAAGGCCAACCACTCAATTATTTTAACGAAGATCGCCGTTCTATATGTTTCTTTCTATGACCACGATCCTCCAGCAACGGCTATACCTAGAGAAAATTCCTGCGAAGACTTTAATAAAACATGCTAAAATATGAAATTGTGGCGTAATTTATTGAAGTTTTTTTACTTAATTATTAATACATGCATACCTGTCAAAATCATATATAACCCTCCTTTATGCTTCGCCGTAGTCAGGTAAAAGCTTCGATCACCATAGTATATGGTGATCGAAGGGTAAAAATGAGCACTTGCCCGTGGCAAGCGTAGGAGAAAGAAGAAAAACCGGACAAGTGCGAGTCTGGCTCGCGCACCGAGGGTTCCGTACAAACTTGTAGGTACGGTCGAGCGCACGTCAGTGGAAACAAAACCAGTATAAACTGGTCTCTCCTAGTATTGAAACACCCTAATAGGCTAGGCCAGCTCAATGTCAATGTGTTACCACTGACGTGCGGTCGACTGTACCTATATAAATTAGTTCGTCGTTCACGGGAATCGAGTCAATGTCAAAAAATTTCATTGCATTATGAGTAATTTATACACGTTATATTGTATCTACCACTGCTTCCAATATACAGGTGGAAATTTCAGACGCCACCTGGAGGCAAAGTAGGTAGGTACCCTAAATATAACTGATTCCAAATTTTACTAAAAGGAAACATTCTTTTATTTTCAAAATTAAGTAAAACTGCATTCAAACATTTTAAAGAACCTACGAGTCTGAGTAGGGAATCGAATCTGACAATAATGTGGAAAAAATACATGCTATGTATCTTTATGATACCGATCGAAAAGGTTAATCTACAGAATAACTTCCCTCCATGTGGCGTCTGAAATTTCCACCCTGTACATAGGTGTTAGCTCTCGGGAAGTCTCGAAGATTTTTCTTGGAAATCAAAGTTCTCTAAGTATACCTATTTATTAAATTTGACCCAGATTTGTAAATGGTGACTAAAAAAATGAAAAGTGCCGAATTGTATATTAAAATTGGAAAAAACATTATTGACCGAGCGAGCGAAGCGAGCGAAGCGTCTACGTTTCGAGACTGGCCAAAAATGCTCTTGTCCGGCTGTCTGTCTGTCTGTCTGTCTGTCTGTCTGTCTGTCTGTCTGTCTGTCTGTCTGTAATTCTCTACAGGTCGCATTTTTCAACCGATTTTGACGAAAATTTGGCATATATATAAATTAATTAAACCTACAAAATGAGTAGAATAAAATTTTGTAAAACATTTTTTTTAGAGTACCTACCATACTCGCAAAGTGGGAGTGAACTTTTTTTTTCTTGTGAATCCCATAGTGTGGGATATCGTTGGATAGGTCTTTCAAAAATATTGCTGGTGTGTGAATACCATTTTTTCGATTTAGGGATCCGTTGGCGAAATATTAAGCTTTAAAGCGGTAATTTTTGTTAGAGTCACGTGTCCCCCCCCCCCTGCCAGCTAAACGGTTGCTTCTGGAAATGAGAAAAAATTCATGGCAGTAGCATATATAAGGTAGTTACAAGGAAAACTATTACGGCTAAGTAGGTTCTATTAGTTTTTGAGTAATAGTGGATCGACTTAAGAAAGTTGAAAAAATAAATTATGTTCATAGAACTGCATACGTAAAATGGAAAATTATTTTTTTCCGCGTGATATCCATGGTGTGGGGTATCGTTGGATGGGTCTTTTAAAAATATCGCGGGTGTGTGATAAACATTTTTCGATTCAGGGATCCGTTTGCGAAATATTAAGCTTTAAAGTGCAAATTTTTGTCACTTTAGTAGGTACTTTTTCTGTTTCCAAAGTTGACTTTTGTTGGTTTCTTTTAGGTTTGGTTTATAAGGGCTGGCGAGGTCTACTGTTCTCACGGAACTACTAGTCTATAATTGTGTCAGTTCTTGTAGTGTTAGTACTAATATTAATGGTAACATATATGCCATGCATTCTATAGCAGTATTGGTTAGACATCCTGGCGACCTTTTTAGATTCAAAACCTTTCTTTTTAAATTTCGAACTAGCACGACAAAAAGAATGCGTCAATAAATGAAATTAAAAAATAAGCAGAAATAAATTGACCAATAAGAAGTCAAACAAGTCCTGTCATGTCAAATGCTAAATCACGTGTTTACGCTCAGTGTTTACGATAATGGTCAAATGTTATTCATTTTTTATGTGATTTTATTTCCAGACTTAGCTAAACCTTTAGTATAATTTGTAAAACCTTACGAAATTATTTAATATAGATCTGTAATGATGAAATTTCTAGACGATAGGGACTTCTTTCAACAATTTTTTACGTCATTGTACTAATTTATAACGGTAGCTTGCTCATACGCAAAGTTAAGTTTGTTGGTGTTTACGATAATGGTCAAATGTTATTCATTTTTTAAGTGATTTTATTTCCAGACTTAGCTAAACCTTTAGTATAATTTGTAAAACCTTACGAAATTATTTAATAAAGATCTGTAATGATGAAATTTCTAGACGATAGGGAATTCTTTCAACAATTTTTTACGTTATTGTACTAATTTATAACAGTAGCTTGCTCATACGCAAAGTTAAGTTTGTTGGTACTTTTGTACAAAGAAATTTTTGTGATGTAAATACAAATTTACGGTTTTCGGATTTTTTCCTTTACTTGTGCTATAAGACCTTGCTTCTTGCCAAATTTCAAGATTCTAGGTGAACGGGAAGTACCCCATAGGTTTTGGTTACCAAGATACTCAAAAATGCGGCGAAATCAGCAATATCTTTTAACTGCGATGACTTAGAAGTCTGATTTTTTCACGACACCAAGGGACTGTAGACCTGAGTATTTGATATTAATTTCAACTTGATACCTCCACGCGTTCTTGAGAAAAATGGTCTTGACAGATGGACAGACGGACAGACGGACAGACAGACGGACAACCGAGTGATCCTATAAGGGTTCCTTTTTTCCTCTTTTGAGATTCGGAACCCTAAAAAGGGCTGGGTTGCCAGTTACAACATATAATACATTTTTAAAGTTATTTTACGGCTTTGACGTATCGTAATTTTGGTCAATGTATTTAACAAAGCTCCATAAGTTATGTATTAAATCATATTGAATACAACTTAATACCGGCGCCTTGCTTACAATACCACAATGTTAAATCCAAGATTCTTGAGCATTACACATTACAAATTAATGCGGTTTCGCAGACGGGTCGAGCTTACCGTGTACATACAAGACAGTGTAACTTGGGTAGCCCGATAAGTTTCGCAAGCGGCGTATGCGCATGCGAAATCGTTACCACACTTAGTAATGCCTTAACACACGAACAAGCTCAGCACCATGTCTTTGGTTAATTAAAAGGAAAATTTAAAAGAGAAATTATTCAAACTTTTTTGAGTACTGAGGGGTGGTAGGTATCCCACCTATTACTACTGCCAAATAGCATTGTATAGGCGTTCCTATGAAATCTAGTCTAATTATTGTAATTAAGTCCCAAAGTGTCAATGCACCTTAATGTTTTTAAGATACTTTAAGTCGGCAAACAAATAATAATAACAGTGAATGATGATTGAGTGGTGACATGACTGATGACGTGATGAGTCCTTACCTCATATAATTAACACAGTTTGACCATGCGGGTAAATCTGCGAGAATTGACTAGTTATATTACATGTTAAACAAACATATACTAACCACAAACACTATGCCTTTTCCCGACTTCCCGCCTTTAATGACCACACAGCGGAACAGCGTGAGGCAACCACCGTTTCAACATCTCACCACGGAAGAGTGGTATCGAGTATCGAGATACCAGTGAAAATGCATTCCTGGCGACCTGAGGCGGAAAGCGACTCGTACGCTCGGCAAAGGCGGAACAACTAGCGTTTTGACTCGCCCGTAGAATTGTACTAGATGTGGCTTGATCTAGGCGTGAATCTTTTTTTTTAAGGTTAGACGGGTGAAGGGCGGCCTAAGCGCAAAGGGTTTTTTTTTGTTAAATGTACTTTTGCGAAAGGGAGTTAATTGCGTATGGGACTTTTGCGAAATTTGTGAAGGGACGTTCTGCGAATCCGCCTAAATGGTTCAGCAAAAATGCCTTTGCTTGCACACAGCCGAAGTTACGGCTATCGCAAGTAAATAAATAAACAGGTATTTTATGTAACCCAAACACAAGGCTGGAGAGCTTTTAAAGCTGGAGTTTCTTTCAAATTCTTTACTCTTAATTTTTTTATAACAATTATTTATGTAGGTATGCATACTTATTGTTATTCTCTGTTAGTATAGTTTTACGGCTCCGACAGTTAGCTGTGTATCATTGGTTAAAGATACAGTGTAGATGGATGGTGTATGTAAGCACGCGGGATGCACGGACGCGGAAGAGTAATCGGAATGAAATAGAAAATATACCAGTGAGACGTATGTCATGCAATAAGACAAGTGAAAATAGAAAAAATAATGGCTCAGCAGTAGCAAACAACAAAAATAGATAAGAAAAACGAATTTGGAAATACATACATACATATCTTCACGCTATGTCCCTGGCGGGGTAGGCAGAAAGAACGGAGCGGCAAGTATCGCGATCCTAGATCGCCTTTCCAACTTTGGAAATAAAGAGAGAAAAGGCGTTTGTTGTTATACCTCTATGTACCTAGGTGATTATTATGATAGTTCAATGTAAATTTGGTAAAAAGGGGGAAAACACTATAGCTACCACACTTCCAGCTAAACACTATAGTGATTACATTTTAATCTGTAACCAAATGCATCTTGAGTAAAATTACAAAAGGATATCTTGGCAGAGAATTTTGTAGAATTTATAGGCTCCTAGTAACTGATAGATCAGCTATATTATGTATGCAAATGAGATACCAAGTGGCGACACAGGATATTTCATCACAGTTGATCAAGTTGAAACTGGTTAGGCTTTGGCTAGTCAGGAGTTAATAGACGGGAGTTGCATTACGAAAATGCATCGAAGTTGCGGCGAGTAACAATCTTTACCATGCATCTGTAGGTTTACCTAACAAATCAAAATTAATTAATTTATTAATCTAACAGGATTTTCAATTTCAAATAGTCAGTACTAGAAATGAACTGACATTTGGAGAAATCTAAAAATAACGGACACCAATAAATCTGAGATTTTGACTGCAAACTTTAAATATTCGCAGGGAGGAGAGGTGGGCAACATAAACGGTTCAAGAAAAACCTATACAGAGCCAAAGACAGTGGGACAGATCTTGGTTATTTAAATCTTTTTAATCAAACAGGTTAGCCAACTGAAATTTATAACTTTGCACATGGTTGTCCAACATTAAATCAATGAAAACTCTTTGTGCCAACCTAAAATAAATAAAATTAATTTGAATTGTGCCGCCATGTACTTTACCAATTCAACATGGCCGAGTACTGTCTACCCTGTTTTTTATCCAATACAGATTGCGATCATGAGTTACTATAGAACGAATATTTTTCTAATGGTGGCCTACTAGGGAAGGTTGACACCGATGATATTGTATTGATATCGATGATAATTGATTAGATTCAGATCATTAGTTTACCTAACCATAAATAGACATCCTCAAAACATTATCCAAATACAAGAAACCAACCAACTGCATTTTATGCTCCTAAAATACCGCAGCGAGGTTTGCATTAAAATCACAACCATCAAAGAGAAACAAATTGCTAATTAAAATCGTGAAATCATCCATTAAAACAAGTTAACGATGATCTTTATCTAGATAATTCGAACTCGGAAAACATTTGTATACTTACTTAATATTTTTTGCACAAATTGTGTGTTTTGATGTTTATATGGAGGCAATGACCTCTATGACCCTTTTGTTTTTGTTCATCTTATTTTTATTAGCGGCTTCTTCGTATCTTATAAATACAACATTTCGTCGGCACGACTGTAACAAGTTGGACCAAAATACTTTTAAATTGAAAGAGAACTCAACCTAACCTGACTTTTGCGGGCCCATAACCTAGTTACTAGGTTTTCAGTGAAGTTCAAATATTTAGTAAGTAGGCAAGGTACTAGGTCCTAGTACGTTGCCTACTTACTAAATATTTGAACTTCATAACCCATTAAATTCAATAGTTTAATGTATTATTGTTTCACAAAGCAGTCTAAAGTTACTCGAAGACTTCAAAGTTAATATTGCAAGAACTCTAGGTATTTTTGAAACCTTTCTGTATACCCAATTTTTGCACAACGTCATTCCTGTGACTCATAACTTCATACTTCAAAATAAATAATATTTTAAATATATAATTCTATATTAATAAAAAAATAACAAAGTTACCCCCGAGATGCGTTATGTAGAGAGGCGATATTTTGACAGCTGTAAGGTCTCTGGCAGTTATTGATTGAACATTATGTATCGTGATGATTCATTATAAGTACCATGAGAACGGCAAGTGCACAGAGATGAGCAATGAAAAAGCACTTTCACAAACTGTTGCAGATTTTTAAAATATATTACTTACTACTTTATTGAGTAGCAAAAACCAAAATTTTTATTTTAGAAATTCAATAATTTTAAACTTACGGTCATTTCTGTTTAAATTCTACCTAGCAGGCCAGCCAGATTGAGTTATAAATTAAAGGTCTACTTGAAGAAAGTACGCCTTATCTTTGTTTCTACAAATAGTAGATAAAAATTTGACTTTGTATAAACCCGGTGTACTTACATGCAATAAAATATTTTTGATTTTGATTTTTTGACTTCTACTAATTGGAATAAACATTATTCTGTACTATTTAAGAATATAAAAAAACAGTTTTAACTTAGTAGTTTAAGTTTATAAATACCTACTTCATAATTTATATAATCTGACCAAGAGACATGAATTTAATAGATATAGGTATCTAAAGAATTATTATTATGCTATTAACACAAATAACTCGGTATTTCAAAGCAATTGCTCGAATATTACCTTTGCTGCATTACATGCAGGCTATTCAAGTTACGATTATTGCGTACACGTGCTCTGAAAGCACCTGACATGCGTTAAATCCTTTCTGTTGTCAGGTGCGACAACCAGCCGGTTTCAGCACTGCTCCAGTTTCATTGTTACATAAACTACCTTATCCGATAGCTTGTTGCTTAAGGTACATATACGCTATGGGTCAAGGCAAAGGCGATTTGGCAGCATTCCAATTATTTTTAAACCACGACAATTGTAATCATAAAATTTTAATGTAAACAGTCCTTAAAAAAGTCACAAATACAAAAATTGAGATTGGAAATAAAATTATTCAGGTTAATTAAAACTTATTTAATGCAATGGGATAACTTTATCGTGGCAAAAAGTAGTCTATGTCTAGTCACAGAGTAAGTAATAGGTCTAGTCCAGGATTCGATGTATCGTCAAAATCCGTTCTGCTGTTTAGGCGTGAAAAGGTGACAAACAGACAGACATAGTCATTTAAAAAAATAGTATGGATTAGTATGGAATGGACATACCATTGTCGGCTTACTGCAAGAAGTCACTATTTGCAAAAAGTCATTAAATGCAGCTGGTATGACCGTTGGACTCAGCTCGTTGAGTTCTATAAGAACCAAAAATCACTACTATCTCATCTTTTACCAAAGTTACGGCTTGGACTTAAGTCACTCAAATTTTATTGTTTCATTGGATTCATTAGTGGTACTTATTGACTTTTTGCAAATAACCTTTAAATAAAAATAGTTGTAAACTGACGGCCGTTGGGGCAGAAAGGTTCTCGAGTGGCGACCACGTATCGGAAGACGCAGTGTAGGCAGGCCTCCCACAAGGTGGACCGACGATCTGGTGAAGGTCGCGGGACCCAGCTGGATGAGGTTAGCGCAGGACCGGTCGTCGTGGAGATCCTTGGGGGAGGCCTTTGTCCAGCAGTGGACGTCTACAGGCTGATATGATGATGATGATGATGAAAAATTGTTTTGTTTAAAATTAATAGAAATTAATAAAGCACGCTACTGAATAATAAAATGATTTATGTTCAGAATAATAAACTCATCTATTGCTTGAAGTCACTAAATGCTGGTCTGTAAAATGTAGGTGGGAATTTAATGATTTCTGAGCAAATTATATTTGCGATAAATCATTATTTAATATTAATAATTTTTATCATGACGAACACACATTGATATATTTTGTTCTGTGGTGCGGGTGATAGCACGTAGATGATGATAAGATAGGAACTTATACTTACGAAGACTATTACTTACTCTGTGTACTTACTCTAAGGATCGGAAGGAGTAAAAAGTCGCCTACTGTATCAACAACCGACAGTCTAGCTCTCGCTGAGACTTTCAACTTGTAACAAATAACTCTGATATATATTAAAGGGAAAGGTAACATTAAATGTAAATGTAACAAACCAGGAAAGGCCGACGGGATACGGTTTCGCAAAGCATTGTCGATATCACAGTGATCTAGAAACGATACAACATAACGACCGTGATATAACTTTAACAGTGAAACGCAAATTGTACTGCTGATTATGTTCGTAATTTAAGTAGTAATCTTCATTTGCAATCAAATAAATGTGTTATGGTTACAGTACAAAAATTTCAATGGCACTGAGCATTGGTTGAGATTATTGAGGTTACTGCTGTGATAGTTATTTGAAGTGATTGTAGGATCTATATTATAGTTGTATTTAATTTTAAATCTACGTAAAAATGATAATTTATTATAACTATTCATTTTACTATTGTAACTATTAACTACGTTTAATATATTTTACTATTTTAACTATTACTACTTTTTTTTTTTTGCGTAGGAAGGGGGAACCCTCATGGATACCATTGCTCCGCGAGAATGAGCAATGGTTATGTTCGACTCCACCGAGGCCTTTCCCGGGAAAGCCACTGAGCATTGGTTGACATTATTGAGGTTACTGCTGTGATAGTTATTTGAAGTGATTGTAGGATCTATATTATAGTTGTATTTAATTTTAAATCTACGTAAAAATGATAATTTATTATAACTATTCATTTTACTATTGTAACTATTAACTACGTTTAATATATTTTACTATTTTAACTATTACTACTATTAATTACTGTAACTATAATAATAAAAAAAGGTTTACAATGAACAGTAATTAGGTACCTTTAAAGGTTTAAAGATACAAATGCTAAAATTGGGGGCAAAAGGGACGGGGCACACGGGAACGGGGGCACACGAGACGGGGCACACGGGAACGGAAACGGAAACGGGGGCACACGGGACCGAGTGCTCACGAGACGGGGGCACACGGGAACGGGGGCACACGCCACTAACTGGCAATCGAAACATTCTGTAATAATCACTTCTCTATCTTCTAGCACGAGGGTCAACACACTTATCACAACTCTCTGTCATCTTCAAGGCATGCCGTTCGGTTCAAGAACTTAATATTCTGTACATCCCTATAATAAATAACTGAAAAAACCTACTTGTCACACATGATTGATTAAAATTTACTGTTCCATAATCTACATACATACAATGATATCAAAGCTTTTGATCTACATTTCGCAAGATTTTCGACAATCACATGGTGTCAGGTGTGGCGAACCGATACGGGCAGAACGGGTCCAAAGTAGTGCAAGTGCAACACGCAACACAACTCGTTCCGTGGGTTGACTATACCTGGCTAAAGCCAAAACGGCCGGTGTTACAAAATTAATTGATATTACAGGTTTTATTTATTTATATAGTGCCGAAATGCTATAAATAACAGTCCTGTTAGACTGTAGGTCTGTATGTGTTTAATGCTCAATTATTTTATTTTATTTCTTTTGAAATCCATGTTCTCATTTTTATATCCTCGCTTTCGCATCGTTGGCGTAGTTGGTAGTGAACCTGCCTAGAGGCCAGACGTCGTGGGTTCGATTGCCACCCGGGACCAACATTTGTATGATGAGCATCTGTTGGTTTTTGGATTCTGGGTGTTTGTATGTACTTATTTAAAAAGTATCAGTTGTTGAGTACCCATTTACACGCTTCGACTTAGTTTGGGATTAAAACAGCCGTGTTTAAATTTGTCCAATATTAGTATTATATCACGACACAAAATGTCGACGTATCCATTGACAAGACTAAAGACCGGGTGTGATTGCGTGTATTGTCACCAATTAGGTGAACACTGTAAGCGGTTCAAAAAATATTGTAGCGAAGAATTAATTATAAGAAAGAACATTCGAACTCAGCGTAAATTATAAACTTCATCATCATCATATCAGCCTGTAGACGCCCACTGCTGGACAAAGGTTTCCCCCAAGGATCTCTACGACGACCAGTCCTGCGCTAACCTCATCCAGCTGGGTCCTGCGACTTTCACCAGATCGCTGGTCCACCTTGTGGGAGGCCTGCCTACGCTGCGTCTTCCGATACGTGGTCGCCACTCGAGAATCTTTCTGCCCCAACGGCAGTCAGTTCTACGAGCGAATTATAAACTTGATATGAAATTATTTTCTGGGAATTAGTATCTAATCTAAAACACACCAAGAAACTGTATTGTTCAGTCCAATGAATCCTAATAATAAAGTCCTAATCAAATGAATGAAATCACGTAGGTATTCACACAATTGGATATTGTATTTACAATGTTTACACTCATTCATCTGTCAATGAAAATGAAACAATGAATTAGTAATTAATTATCCATTGATGAGGCTGTTAAAGAAAAACGCAATGATCTTGTAGGTATTGAGTTTCTAATCGAAAGTACTACTTACATTTTTATATCTTTTATAATAAAAATCAATGTTTGTATGTTTGTTCCGTATGCGTTCCGAAACCATTGATCAGATCGTGATGAAACTTTGATAGAGTGTTCTGGGGAACTGTTCTCGACAGTTCCTGGCCCAAAAACGTGGCATTGCGCATACCGGGTGCAGCTATTCTTTTATAATAAACAGATAACTGACAAACAAAAAACAGATAACAGACAACAAAGTACAGATAGGTTTGAGACAATAAATAATACAATATCAAAAGATTCATATAACACTTATAACACTTTGAAATCAAGAGTTTTCTAACGCCGGAGATAACAGAGATTAAATAAATAACAGAGTGTACGGCGACAATGAGGAAAAGGATTATCAAGTAGAGCTTCAAGCACTACTTTGTTCTCATCCAAGTAAGTGTCAAGCGCAGAGCTACTGTGATCCAACATTTGATCTAGATACTAACCTCGTTTACTAACTTATGTAACATAAGCACTTTAAATTAATAATCGTTGTCACTGCAGCCTTTAAATAGCGTATTACTTTGATTTATAACTCTAATCGCCTTCCAGATAAGAGAAATGGCTCTGACAGATTACTACATCAATGGCGACGCTTATTTCGAAATATTGTTGGGTTGATTTTTTTGTCGATCGCTCTCGGAGGCTAAAATACTAGTCAGCCTTGGATTGATTAAAAGTGTCAGTTTACTTAATCGATAATTAATACACATTAAAATAATTTGAAAAATATACCCTGATTTTTGCTTAAATTGCCTCTTCTCTGACCCCAATTTCGAAGATTTTAAGGTCTGAAGTGGTGTAGCTAACAATGTCCTGCTTAAACACGTGGAACATTGAATTGCTGCATGCAATAGTCCAAAAGTAATAGGTGGTCTTGTTAAAGACTCAGATGGAATAGATGTTTATTATAATCTGTAGGTAGGTAGGTACTTCAAAATATATATAGAGATTAGCTAGGTACCGTTACATTTGTAATTTGAACGTCACAACAATTATTCTTTTGAAGTTAATAAGCAATAAATTTCGAAACATAGTAGTTTTAGTTTTAGACAGAATTGACGTCAAAAAGAGAATATGTATTCCAATTTTTCTTTCTCTTGTATATTATCAAACCCAGCTTATGAAAGTAAACCAGATGCATACCTAAACTCAAACACTAAACATTTTAACTTACCTCAAAAGTCGAGTGCAATTGGAACCCAGCAGTCTTAGTATGTCTTTTAGATTTCGATTAGTCTCGGAAAGTGGAAACATATTTAAATAATAATATGTTGATGTTTACCTGCAACAACAAAAATCAATAAACCATAAGGCGAAGAAAAAGTAAAAAACCTACTTAAAACACAAGCCTACACACAATGAATAAGAAAATCTCGGCGCTCTGTCAGAGATGATGCCCATTTCCAAAAACAGGTATAATTTTATGGCTCATTTTGGTCAAGCAAGGACCTTATCGATTTATGCAACATTTTACATACGGTAATCTCAAATGTTTATTTATGGCCATACTTTAATCGACATTTTAGTCTCATAAAAATGTATCCCACCCCATTACCAACTGTAATTAATGCGAAAGATTTGATGTTTCTGAGTTAGGATGTTTGTTGCTCAATCACTAAATATGAGCCATACCTTTAAAAGCATAAGAAGTGTTCAGTATTCCAGCACAATGTTATAATAATATGAATTTTCTAGCACAATGTTTTAGGAATAATTACGATCAGACAGAAGGACATTACCAATTCTCCATGCGGATGACTCAGAATTCTTACACACATCAACCAGTTCTGCGACCCTATTCACGGAGCGAATCGATTCCACCCTAATAAACCCCACTATCGATTCGTTCCTCTCGATTATACCATCGGTTTCAAGTTTCAACAATCGATTCGAATCGGGCTTCCACGAACGGCCTTTGATTGCATAACCGGCAGTGCTGGTCACTGGAGCACTTTGGATACTATTTGTAGTAAATAGTGTCCGACCGAAAGTGTATTTATTTTAGGGCGATAATCAATCCAGTCATTTGCATTCGCAGCGTCTTTGTAAATTAAAATATTAATGGAACAAATAATTTCCTTACTTATTAACTGCTCTTTTATGGTATGACCAGCTACCTGCTGGTTGGTTAAATTTTCTTTTATTAGAGGAACATATTACAATTGAAATTTAAAATATAGCGTTTCTATAGGTATACCCAGAAAGAACGTTGAACTTTCATCAAAACCGAAATTCTGATAAGGCCTGAACCGTAGGTAATCGAAACCGAAACCACGATATTACACTATTTGAAGGCGCAAGTACAATAGTACGATGACCTCGATTACGCGGTGTTTAATCGATTAATTATTATCTTTAGTAATTCGATACCGCTAATTGAGTGTTGATTTTTGATTATCAAGTGTTACGACAATTGTAGACATTATTTAGTCAATAGTTTCATCATTAGCCTGTCAACGTCCACTTCTGGTAAGCCGTGCCGCTGTGCGAAGCCAATAAGCTTATTCGGCGATTACATAAGTTGTACCTATAACAGATTGATTGCGTTAATTTTAAAATTGTACTTAGGACACAAATCAAATATATATTATGGTTTCGAATTATTACAGTGACCTATATTAGTTTTCTTATCAATTGGTCGTATTATATTACACCACATTATATCATGTTATGATGATTGATTGATTGAATTATATTGAACGGGGGCACACGCCACTAACTGGCAATCGAAACATTCTGTAATAATCACTTCTCTATCTTCTAGCACGAGGGTCAACACACTTATCACAACTCTCTGTCATCTTCAAGGCATGCCGTTCGGTTCAAGAACTTAATATTCTGTACATCCCTATAATAAATAACTGAAAAAACCTACTTGTCACACATGATTGATTAAAATTTACTGTTCCATAATCTACATACATACAATGATATCAAAGCTTTTGATCTACATTTCGCAAGATTTTCGACAATCACATGGTGTCAGGTGTGGCGAACCGATACGGGCAGAACGGGTCCAAAGTAGTGCAAGTGCAACACGCAACACAACTCGTTCCGTGGGTTGACTATACCTGGCTAAAGCCAAAACGGCCGGTGTTACAAAATTAATTGATATTACAGGTTTTATTTATTTATATAGTGCCGAAATGCTATAAATAACAGTCCTGTTAGACTGTAGGTCTGTATGTGTTTAATGCTCAATTATTTTATTTTATTTCTTTTGAAATCCATGTTCTCATTTTTATATCCTCGCTTTCGCATCGTTGGCGTAGTTGGTAGTGAACCTGCCTAGAGGCCAGACGTCGTGGGTTCGATTATATATATATATAGATATTAGTTTGGGATTAAAACAGCCGTGTTTAAATTTGTCCAATATTAGTATTATATCACGACACAAAATGTCGACGTATCCATTGACAAGACTAAAGACCGGGTGTGATTGCGTGTATTGTCACCAATTAGGTGAACACTGTAAGCGGTTCAAAAAATATTGTAGCGAAGAATTAATTATAAGAAAGAACATTCGAACTCAGCGTAAATTATAAACTTCATCATCATCATATCAGCCTGTAGACGCCCACTGCTGGACAAAGGTTTCCCCCAAGGATCTCTACGACGACCAGTCCTGCGCTAACCTCATCCAGCTGGGTCCTGCGACTTTCACCAGATCGCTGGTCCACCTTGTGGGAGGCCTGCCTACGCTGCGTCTTCCGATACGTGGTCGCCACTCGAGAATCTTTCTGCCCCAACGGCAGTCAGTTCTACGAGCGAATTATAAACTTGATATGAAATTATTTTCTGGGAATTAGTATCTAATCTAAAACACACCAAGAAACTGTATTGTTCAGTCCAATGAATCCTAATAATAAAGTCCTAATCAAATGAATGAAATCACGTAGGTATTCACACAATTGGATATTGTATTTACAATGTTTACACTCATTCATCTGTCAATGAAAATGAAACAATGAATTAGTAATTAATTATCCATTGATGAGGCTGTTAAAGAAAAACGCAATGATCTTGTAGGTATTGAGTTTCTAATCGAAAGTACTACTTACATTTTTATATCTTTTATAATAAAAATCAATGTTTGTATGTTTGTTCCGTATGCGTTCCGAAACCATTGATCAGATCGTGATGAAACTTTGATAGAGTGTTCTGGGGAACTGTTCTCGACAGTTCCTGGCCCAAAAACGTGGCATTGCGCATACCGGGTGCAGCTATTCTTTTATAATAAACAGATAACTGACAAACAAAAAACAGATAACAGACAACAAAGTACAGATAGGTTTGAGACAATAAATAATACAATATCAAAAGATTCATATAACACTTATAACACTTTGAAATCAAGAGTTTTCTAACGCCGGAGATAACAGAGATTAAATAAATAACAGAGTGTACGGCGACAATGAGGAAAAGGATTATCAAGTAGAGCTTCAAGCACTACTTTGTTCTCATCCAAGTAAGTGTCAAGCGCAGAGCTACTGTGATCCAACATTTGATCTAGATACTAACCTCGTTTACTAACTTATGTAACATAAGCACTTTAAATTAATAATCGTTGTCACTGCAGCCTTTAAATAGCGTATTACTTTGATTTATAACTCTAATCGCCTTCCAGATAAGAGAAATGGCTCTGACAGATTACTACATCAATGGCGACGCTTATTTCGAAATATTGTTGGGTTGATTTTTTTGTCGATCGCTCTCGGAGGCTAAAATACTAGTCAGCCTTGGATTGATTAAAAGTGTCAGTTTACTTAATCGATAATTAATACACATTAAAATAATTTGAAAAATATACCCTGATTTTTGCTTAAATTGCCTCTTCTCTGACCCCAATTTCGAAGATTTTAAGGTCTGAAGTGGTGTAGCTAACAATGTCCTGCTTAAACACGTGGAACATTGAATTGCTGCATGCAATAGTCCAAAAGTAATAGGTGGTCTTGTTAAAGACTCAGATGGAATAGATGTTTATTATAATCTGTAGGTAGGTAGGTACTTCAAAATATATATAGAGATTAGCTAGGTACCGTTACATTTGTAATTTGAACGTCACAACAATTATTCTTTTGAAGTTAATAAGCAATAAATTTCGAAACATAGTAGTTTTAGTTTTAGACAGAATTGACGTCAAAAAGAGAATATGTATTCCAATTTTTCTTTCTCTTGTATATTATCAAACCCAGCTTATGAAAGTAAACCAGATGCATACCTAAACTCAAACACTAAACATTTTAACTTACCTCAAAAGTCGAGTGCAATTGGAACCCAGCAGTCTTAGTATGTCTTTTAGATTTCGATTAGTCTCGGAAAGTGGAAACATATTTAAATAATAATATGTTGATGTTTACCTGCAACAACAAAAATCAATAAACCATAAGGCGAAGAAAAAGTAAAAAACCTACTTAAAACACAAGCCTACACACAATGAATAAGAAAATCTCGGCGCTCTGTCAGAGATGATGCCCATTTCCAAAAACAGGTATAATTTTATGGCTCATTTTGGTCAAGCAAGGACCTTATCGATTTATGCAACATTTTACATACGGTAATCTCAAATGTTTATTTATGGCCATACTTTAATCGACATTTTAGTCTCATAAAAATGTATCCCACCCCATTACCAACTGTAATTAATGCGAAAGATTTGATGTTTCTGAGTTAGGATGTTTGTTGCTCAATCACTAAATATGAGCCATACCTTTAAAAGCATAAGAAGTGTTCAGTATTCCAGCACAATGTTATAATAATATGAATTTTCTAGCACAATGTTTTAGGAATAATTACGATCAGACAGAAGGACATTACCAATTCTCCATGCGGATGACTCAGAATTCTTACACACATCAACCAGTTCTGCGACCCTATTCACGGAGCGAATCGATTCCACCCTAATAAACCCCACTATCGATTCGTTCCTCTCGATTATACCATCGGTTTCAAGTTTCAACAATCGATTCGAATCGGGCTTCCACGAACGGCCTTTGATTGCATAACCGGCAGTGCTGGTCACTGGAGCACTTTGGATACTATTTGTAGTAAATAGTGTCCGACCGAAAGTGTATTTATTTTAGGGCGATAATCAATCCAGTCATTTGCATTCGCAGCGTCTTTGTAAATTAAAATATTAATGGAACAAATAATTTCCTTACTTATTAACTGCTCTTTTATGGTATGACCAGCTACCTGCTGGTTGGTTAAATTTTCTTTTATTAGAGGAACATATTACAATTGAAATTTAAAATATAGCGTTTCTATAGGTATACCCAGAAAGAACGTTGAACTTTCATCAAAACCGAAATTCTGATAAGGCCTGAACCGTAGGTAATCGAAACCGAAACCACGATATTACACTATTTGAAGGCGCAAGTACAATAGTACGATGACCTCGATTACGCGGTGTTTAATCGATTAATTATTATCTTTAGTAATTCGATACCGCTAATTGAGTGTTGATTTTTGATTATCAAGTGTTACGACAATTGTAGACATTATTTAGTCAATAGTTTCATCATTAGCCTGTCAACGTCCACTTCTGGTAAGCCGTGCCGCTGTGCGAAGCCAATAAGCTTATTCGGCGATTACATAAGTTGTACCTATAACAGATTGATTGCGTTAATTTTAAAATTGTACTTAGGACACAAATCAAATATATATTATGGTTTCGAATTATTACAGTGACCTATATTAGTTTTCTTATCAATTGGTCGTATTATATTACACCACATTATATCATGTTATGATGATTGATTGATTGAATTATATTGAACACATTACATAATTGTATAACTCCTAACCAAACGACGTAAATGGTTGTGTGAACTTTTTACCATCAGAAAGTTAACTGCTATTTTACACCATTATGTTATATTGTTATTTGTTTATGTTATCCGTATCAGTGGGCGGTCTAACACGAAAGTTATTAGATGTTATAATTAATCGATGCTAAAGCGATATTCCAACATGATCGATCAACATATTTTATGGCTGAGACGGAAATGGAGTACCTATAAGTTTAACAATTATTATAATGGTATTAATTAATAACATTATGTAATGTTTCTTAGCATAACATCAGTCAATTCTCGGTTCTATTGTTAAATAATAAAGTGGTAGCCTTTTATAACAATTTAATTTATAATGTCATCATCATCAACAGCCTATTAACATGTCCCACTGCTGGGGCTCAGGCCTACCCTTTCAACGAGGGCGTTCGGGCTATAGTCCACCACGCTAGCCCAGTGCCGGTTGGTGGACTTCACATGCGCCTAAGAATTTCTTCTTCGGCGTATGCAGGTTTCCTCACGATGTTTTCCTTCACCGTTTGAGAACAGTCAGTAAATGTACTTAAGGTTCGAGAAAAAACCCATTGGTACATGGCCCGGCCGGGGATCAAACTTCGAACCTTTCGATATGATAGACCGTGTCTTATCCCCGAGGCCACTGACGCTCTCTTAGGCCACTGACGCTCTCTCTCAATTTATAATGTAAATGTACCTAATTCAATCTGTACTTGGCCATCCAATCCAACATCCACATAGGACAAACCTTAGAAAGCTTAACTTGCACCAAGGGAGTCGGGACAACTTTTACTCGTCTAGTATAATATACGTCACCCAAGGCTGTCTCGTTTGCTGGACGTGAACTTAGAATACAATTTCTCTACTCAAGTTAGGTACCACTGATTACCACGAAATGTGACTTAATAGTGTGACTTAAATGTGAGTTTAAGTACCGTATCAAAATGTAAGAAAAGTGTTCATAATGCTTCGCAGGTGATTATTCAAACTGCTATTGATTGACTGAGCTGATCCACTTAGAAGAGAGAATAAACGCATAAACATCGATCATCCGATCATAACGAACATTTCTATATTAAAAAAAGCAAAATAAATAAATAAATTCAAAAAAGCAAAATAAAAAATTGTAAAACATATCCACGAACCTGCTCTGAAATTATACCTTTTAAATGCAAAAAAACTGCATCGGCCCAGTAGTTTTCGAGGAAAATGGTAACAGACATACCTACACATACACACAAACAACCTCTAAACCCAAACGCTACCGTTTCGGTTCCGTTCCGTCCGTCGTGGGTAAAAATCACTGTTCTTAAACGAAAAAGTTTAAGAACTCTATATAAACGCGAAAGTTTGGACGTTTAATTTGACTGTTTGTTACTCAATCAAGCGTGACCCTTACATCGATAAGGGTTGAACGGATATTTATGAAACGTAGTACATTATAGAGCTATACCCTACAATAACTTAAAGGTTTTTTTAGCGCGGACGAAGTCGCGGGGTTGTCGCTAGTTAAATTATTTAAATAACTACTTGCTCGTGTTGTCTTGTGAATAATGACATATTTGCTGTGGGTGCAGTGTGTACACATACCCAATGAAAAGCCAAGATACATATATCACTCTTGTGTTTTATTGAAGGATATACGAAATCTTGTTCAGCCACGTGACCACGTCTAATGCAAATACAGTACCTAACTAACAGTGGCATTGACAGGGGAGTTACAAAACTACTGAGTCTGCCGAATTTTTAACTCTATTTCCTTGTGCATTTAAGCTATTCTCCGTTGAATATGGACGGCAAGTAAGTATATTCAAATTATTCGTAAATGATTAATATTAATATAGTGCTAGGGTCACGGTTGAGTTCGGATGACACGAGTTCTCACTTTAACCACATTATTAGCTAACTGTTGTCTCGCAAATTTTAGTATTTCATGTTATTTGCTTATCACATAATCACGCTTCGCTTCTTCTTCCCAGCGCTAACACCTTGGAAGCGGTGGTAGATAAAAATAATAAAACCAGACAAGTGCGAGTAGGACTCGCGCCCTGAGGGTTACGTACAAACTTAATTAAAGAAATAATTAGAAAATCGTTACTAAAATTTCATACGCAAAGTTAAGTTTGTTGGCACAAGAGAAAAAATAAATGTTGGTGATGCTAATACAAATTTATTGTTTTTGTATTTTTTCCTTTTCTTGTGCTATAAGACCTTGCTTCTTGATAAATTTCAAGATTCCAGGTCAACCGGAAGTACCCCATAGGTTTTGATGACCAAGATACTCAAAAATTCGGCAAAATCGGCCATATCTTCCGACTGCGTTCACTTAGAAGTTTGACTTTTACAGCTTTAAGGGACTGCAAACCTCAGTATTTGATACTAATTTCAACTTGATACCTCCACGCTTTCTTGATAAAAAGTGTCTTGAAGACGGACGGGGCAGACAGACAGACGGACAACTAAGTGATTCAATAAGGGTTCCTTTTTTCCTCTTTTGAGGTACGGAACCCTAAAAAAAGTTGTATAAATGTACCCACTGTATTTACATGCAAAAATCGGTGAACATACATAAAAAAAAACAGACATACAGCCGAACATAGTACCTCCTCCTTTTTTGGAAGTCGACAATAAAATAGTTTTCACTTTGACTCAACAACTACACTACTCAAAAAATTTCTATCATCCGAAGGTTACCTGAAAGAAGTCGCTGAAAGTGATAAGACCAATATTGTTTACTAGCTTATCACCATTGTGTCAATTTATAAATTGAATATGTTTTTGGTGCACAATAAAGTAAAATTTGATTTGATCATCATCATTATCATATTAGACCTTTAACGTCCGCTTCTGGACAGGCCTTCTCCAATGAACGCCACCACACCCACAGACCTAGTATTGAATCGCTCGCTTCGCTTCGAGCGGTCGCTTCTACAAATTTTTTTATTGGATGTCGAAATTAGTAGAATCGACCACTCGAAGCGAGACGAGCGATTCAAAAATAGGGCTCCTGTCTCGCCGCATCCAGCCGCTTCCGGCCACCTATCATATCAACGGGGTGGCAATTGGTATACTTCCATTGGTAAACTTTTAAAGTTCTAATTAGTATTTCGCATAGAGAATCATCATATCAATAATAATCATAGAAGATCTCTTTGGTGCGTGCTCGCGGCCTCTTAAAGAGGCGTAAAAAAGCATTCTATGGGTGTCAAAATCGTGTCAAATGTATTACAATACTGTAACTCACTCACACATTCTCATTTTCAAACTCCAAATAAATTTGTATTAGCAACCTCCTCCAGCTACACCGCTTCCTTTGTCCGCACCCCCCCCCCCCCGTAAGTGGCACCATTGGTTCCCATACTAAACATGCAGATGCAGTCTCCATACGGAGCGCGCGCGCCATGGTATTTCGGAATTTTTAAGTACAGCCGGTGACCCACGTTGAGGGGGCTAACCCTATGTGTTACTAAGTCCACTGACAACTTAAGAATAGTTCAGCTAGGAATATATGCACCATATATTATCCATATTGTAAGTGTATCGCTGGTTGTTAGATAATTAATTATTTAGTAAACTGCGATGTGGTCGTTACCAACACGCAAGTCGTCAATCAAAGTGAAATATACAGCAGGTTATTCTACAAAAGTTTATTTACTTTTACTCTTGAGTTTTGTCCTAGTACTTACCAATGAGTTTTTTGTAACTTAAGCACGGTTTATTATAATACCACAGGTTTTCCAAAACATTAGGGCAGGTCAAATCTGTCGTAGAACCGACGGTAGTTGTGGGAGACGTGCATGGGGTGGGACCGACGATCTGAAGAAGGTGGCCGGAAGCGGCTGGATGCGGAGGGCGGAGGAGCGGGTGTGGTGGCGTTCATTGGGGAAGGCCTATGTCCAGCAGTGGACGCTAAAAGGCAGATATGGTGATTATGGAAATTTTCTGCTGTAAAATACTAACAGTCTGCGAGTAATACGCCGTTAGACGGATATGGCGAAATGTGGGACTATTCGCAACCCTAAAAATGATAATTATTCCCTCGTCATCAATCACATCGACCATTTGATGAGATTATCAATGTTAATAACCTGTAATTATTAATACTAATCCAATAAAAAAAGGTCCGAGGTTCGATCCCCGGTTGGGCCATGTACCAATGGGTTTTTTCTCGAAACTTAAGTACATGTACTGACTGCTCTCAAACGGTGAAGGAAAACATCGTGAAGAAACCTGCATACGCCGAAGAAGAAATTCTTAGGCGCATGTGAAGTCCGCCAACCCGCACTGGGCTAGCGTGGTGGGCTAATAGCCCGAGCACCCTCGTTGAGAGGGTAGGCCTGAGCCCCAGCAGTGGGGATATATTAATAGTCTGTTGATGATCAATGTTAATAACCTATAATTATTAATACTAATCGCATTTAATACACTGACCATACAACCAACGACGGCAGTTACAGCAATGAAGTACTATCGTGATACCAGCCCGTGTCAAGGCTGTATGCGATAAATCAAACCGAACTCAATGCGAGTGCAATGTGCGTGAAGGTTGGCATCTAAGAGCCTTACCTAATTAGGAAATGAGAAAAAATCGCTTCAACCTCGACTATATCCTGCGTTTTCTCCAACAGAGGTATGCGGTTGAAGCTAGAAGCGATTTCGCTCATTAAATTAGATCTACTTGTGAGGATATCTAACTGGAGTACGTGCCAGCTATATCTGCATGAAAGGGTATTGACCACAGAAATGCAAATTACCTGGAAACAAGAAGTTACTAATACTATCGCTTGTCATATCATAGAGATTATTTCTATTTATTTATACTTTATTATTTTTGGTAAATTACTCGGCTTCTGTGTGGAGACCATTAATTCCTCTGTGCTTTTGAGTACCTACAGATGCGGTCACCATCAGAATAAGGACTATAGCTTATAGTCATTATTCTAAGGGGTCAAGGTACTTAAAAACAAGTATAGCTTGCACGTATTATAATGGATCGTTTATAGGTGATAAAATGCGAAATTGTGTACGAATGTCGTTACTCAATGATACCTTAACATGGTCACTAGTTCTCGTGTTTTCAACATTTAACAACAACAACAAAAATTGTAATAGAACGGGCAGCTTCTGGTAGTTTGTCTTGTTAAGAGATTATTTCATAATATAACTAAGGATTCCCAATAAATTACATCAAATACTTACAGATAAAATTCGTCGAAAATTCGCCGTCGAAATCAAAAGAGAAAGAAATTACTTTTAATACATTTTATGTCATGCAGTAACACTAACATAACTCAAAAATTGCATAGAATCCATGCACACATACATGCAAGGACTTTGATTCATACCTGCATAGTTGCCACCCACCACGACTGCATTCTGAGTGCAAAAGTTAGTCATAGACATAGATAAGATCAGAGTTTAAGATTTACACACCTCAAAGCTTAGTATTTCTTTACACACACATACGAAAATATCATAAATGAAATGTATACTGTTGAGCCTATGATCGGGTTCAGTGGCGCGCCTTGGTATAGGCCTATATCCAGCAGTCAGTGATGATGAAAAACATGCCTTATTTAATATAGAAGTAGGTAGGTAGGTAGTTCCCAAGTGAGCAGATAATTGTTGGCTATATTAGCTGAAACTGCAACCGTTACCGGTCTATATATAATTTTTCGGTTGCCAATCCTACGCTTGTTAGCTAACATCGCGTGGAGGTGAGGTTAGAGTAACAATTTGTGTTGTAATGCCCTTCTTATACTTCTACACGTCATGACGACTTATAATTATATATTTATTATACATTTGCAGTCAACACCTTTCGAGTTTAATTTTTGGTTACATTTTCCCGTAGGTGCTACTTTTTTGCTCGGGGGTTTTGGGATTCCCAATCATGTTTGGTATTTTAAAGTATTTATTTTATCTCAGGCGGTTGTTTCGCAGAGGTCACCAACCTCATCCCTTGACCGGTTCTCGAAGATTAGATGTCTTAAGGTCTCAGGTTATACAGGGCCCCCATAAAGTTATGTGAAGTGAAATATTGCAGTCTTTAGAAATAATATATTTGCTGTCAAATTGTGGTTTACATTGGGTCGTGTATGTATTGTATTCTGTATTGTATTCTTTAATAATCTGATGTACTTACATATTATTATATTGTAATAATTATTACTACTTAAGTATTAGTATTACATAAATTTATTGACGCTGTATGTTCATTACAAAATAAATGAATATGAATATGAAATATAATGTAATAAACGCTATAGAAACAGTAAATTTTTTAACATCGATTTTTAAGGTAATATAATTACTGGAGTTACATTAGGTTTTTATTCTATCATTATTACAAATTTCAGACACATCTAGTTCCGTACAATATGGTACCTACCTATAGAGAAATTTTGTTTGGTTGAATAATAGGAATTATAAACATATTCACAAAACACACAGAAAAAATATATTTGTTACCAACTTATTTTGTTGAGTAATTTTTATCTGTATAAGTTACATATTGTTATAAATAGGTCGTAATTAGTCTGTAAGTACCCCTATAATGAAATAAGTAAATAATAATAAAAGTTATTCTATCTAGACTTTGTATTCTACGTGTGAAAATGAATCAGCCCTGAATAGACCGTGATGGATGTGATGCGATGAATTATGTAATAGTTTGAGGTAGTTTTAAAGGCATCTTCAAAAGAGTTTTTTTACCGGAACAAATAAATCAACAGCGCAATGTTATACAAACAAGTTGACGTGACCTCATCCAAAACACGATAACTTCAATACTGTACAGAACAATATATCACTTACGCGCTAAATTATTACCTCCAATCTTCATCCAATTGATGACATCAAGTATAATGGTTATTTTTAAATTTAATTATCTACCACAGACAGATGAAGGTTAAGTATTACCTACCTAATAGTAATATAATTAAAGCTTAAACTAACCGAGTAGGTACCTTGGAAGGAATGAGAAGATCCGCAGGAGAATCAAAGTAGCTGACATAGTTCGAAGAATTGCCAAGCTTAAGAGGTACATCGCTCGCAGACCTGACGCGGTTGGGGCAGAAAGGTCTCGAGTGGCGACCACGCACAAGAAGGCAAGCCTCCCACAAGATGGACCAAGAATCTGGTCCACAGATATCTGTGATCTGGTCAAATTCGCGGGAACTACTTAACTAGATGTGAATATTATGAATCTATCGGCCACCGGTGAAGGTAGACGGGTCCTTGAGAATGACTCCATAGCTACCTTGGACCCTAAACCAATCACAATATATTTCAAAGGTAACAGGGAACAAACGACGACGCGTTCTCGAATGGAAACCACGGCTTGGAAAGCGTAGTGTGGGACGCCCCCCCGGCTAGATGGAGTGATGACATGCGTAAGGCGGCTGGCAGTGACTGGATGCAGAGAACCCAGGATCGGGGTCAGTGACACGCCTTGGGGGAGGCCTATATCCAGCAGTGGACTAGTACAGGCTGATGATCATGAGGGAACAAACCCATGCAATGCCCTCTTCCTAACTAGCTTCATAATCGACTTATACCTGAATATGTCCAATAAAGATCTGAATATTGAGAATAGTACATTGTTAACCTAGGTGTGAAAGTAACTTATTTAAGTCCCGAGACGGGGTTTGGCGCCCGACGCATAGCGAGGGCGCCAATAGTTCGAGGGACCTCTAAATAAGTCTTGAACCCGAGGGAAACACTGTGCTTTTAATTAAGAATACACTGAAAGTAAAAACAAATACATAAAATGAGTGTTAATACAAATCTCTGCTATACGGAAGTATAAACAAAACTCTACAACTCGAAAAACAAATGAAGATCGAATTGCCGCTTTTACGTCTACTTTGTTTTTTTCTGTGACCGGCCAGCTATTCTGCCATTATTTTTCATTTCCTTCATTGAAAAAATGGTAAATATTTTGCCCAAATCTATCTTATTTTAAAGAAATAGTTGACAGTAATAATTATAATAAAGTCATTTAAAAATATATATTCTCTAATTATTACATAACTTTATGTTATTTCAATTTTACATCGCGCTGTAATTGAATGGCTGTATAGACAGTTGGAACATGGTCCAATAGAAATGTCAAAATAGTACTAGTTTTTTTTATATAATTTGACAGCTGTCAGTTGAAAGCGATTCTCCCTAGGGCTGAGATGTATTACTTTCAACCCTCTCCTCAGGCAACTTCAGACCTACTTTCAGAGTATGAGTAATGAAAAGAATATTGTTAGCAAGTGACAAATAAGTGAGGTACCGGTCATCTTAATGTTCATTGTACAGCGACTCTAAATTTATGTACGGAAGTTTCTTGCGCGCTGCGTGCGACGTCGCGATACCGTATCAGATATATCACGCTATTGTGAGTGAATGTACTGCATCTAAGCGCATAGGTAATAAAATAGCACATTCTATTCTTGATCAGATTTAGACGATTAAAGCTGTTTATTAGTTGGAATACGAAATAAACTGTAAAGTATATTTGTAGCAAGTGGATCAGCCAATGGATTGGGGTTATTTGGACGATCGAGTGACCGAAGGCCCATTCTGATGGGCCGACTTCTGAGTCGGCAGGCGGAAATAACGTAGAGACAGGGCTTATCGACTGCAGAACAGAAACTGCAGGATCTGCAGGCCTAACAAATACGACAGGCCACATCTGAATAGTACAGCTACTGGGCACGCGCAGAGTATGTGAATCACGAGAATACGAGATAGGTCAAAAGTAAGTCAAGTAAAGACACAGTGTAATGTCAAACAAAGCCTGAATCAAGTTTGCTATTGAAGAGAACTGTTCCGTGAAAATCACTTAAATGCCAACACTGCATAAAGGTCACGTTAGCCACACAATGTAACATAGACCACTCTTAATAGTTGCTCAATCTATAAGGCTTAGACTTGAGTATGAGATTAAGTGACATTATTACATCAAAGCCATTTCATATTGAAATCTAGAGAGCACGCGTATTTTACCCGGAAGTAAAGCTTCCTAAGGTTTAAAAATACATTCTTCAGAAAAACACATTCAGGTAAAGAGCACATCTTATACTTAAATTTTTACTTACACTTAATATAAAGTTTACTTGATTATTGTTATATAAAAAGTAGTGTCTGCCCCTAAAAATTGATTCAAATCCTCCTAGATATTCTGGCACATAATAATTAGATTAAAAATTGGTATAAATAACTTGATCAAACTGTCTAACAGCCTAATAAGAACTTTAATGTTAATATAAGTCAATGTTCGTCATTTACTACTAGGTAATGCTAACTAAACAGTCACTTAATTATTACATAACACCTTACTGCGATTCTGAAACACGCGGAAACTAATGTACAAAGAATTAAAGGGCTAATTTATTTCAATGACAATTAAATTGTCCGCTAATCAGTCACTACTTGTGTAGATGTCAAAAAAGTCACGACATAACCTGTGTTTAGATAAGTCAAATGGCAAAGTTGAAACGCCACCATATTATTCACAAATAGGTGTTTACCATATTCTTTGTAGATGGTAAACCTTGAACTTATCTTATTACCTAGTAGAGATATATATATATACGATAATATTGGTTGGTTTTTAAAAACTTTTTATAATAACATTTGTGCTACAAGTTACCGAGATTATATTAAAGTATGTATGTATGTATATATGTATGTATGTAAGTATGTATGTATGTAAACACTTTATTGTACCAAAAATTTACAAATACAGACAGATAAGAATAAAACTATGTACTAAGGCGGACTTATCCCACAAAAAAATCTCTTCCAGTCAACCTAAACATCATGTCATGCATATTAATAGAATCCTATTACTGCACAGTTTCATCGAAGCTCATTGACGTGCCTTCCCGTGACGTGATTGAGTAACAAACAACCAAACATACAATCAACATTTTCGCATCAATTAAGTAGTTGGTTATACATAATTTCAAGTCTATATTAAAAAAATTGGTAATACTTAACTCCTTCATAGAACCTTCCTTCCTACCATTTTAGGCTAGCTATTAATTCTCAATTAATTTGCATAATGCCAAAACTATACTCAACAGCGTTTCACAACCACGAGATCCTAAAACTCATGTCTACTCACTGTGTTGAATTTCTGCAAGGGTTTCCCAATCATTTGCCGGCTTAGGCATTTTCTGAATTAGCAATAAATAACATAACGTTGAATGTAGCCAATTTATTTAGTTATTTAGCATAAATAGCTGCATTGTGGCGAAATAATGAACGACTTTGTTGTAAAAACACATTAAATGTCTGTAAACCTATTGCGTGCTACAATACCGATCCTGCGGTTTTTCATCCTGCCGCTTCCAAGTTAGCAATTAAGGTCTTATCTATTGCAGCTTCCGGTAACCCTTTCCAGTTGGAGGTATCGAAATATTAAATTTCTTATAAGCATTCAGGTACACAGACCTTGGTGGTATAATTATGTATTTCGATGCCTTAGCTAGCGTCATTTGCTGTCTATTTAAAATATTGTCTGTAATTGTTAAATGCGAAACAATTCCAATAAAAGTGATTATGTTCGAGTACCTACCTACCGATTATCGCTTGGCGGCGGCGGCCGGCGTGAGGTTTTATACCGATACGTTTCTATTCATTCGAGATTGATGAATATGGATGTCGACTCGATAGCGAATGCGATACGCTTTAATGGTTCTTGTCGTGTTTGCGGATATTTATAATTAGCGACTGATTCCTGATTATTTTTGACGGGCGACAACTTTCTTTGTATAGAATCCCTCACTGCAGAAGTCTCTCTGTTCTGTAAGCTTTAACATTGTCAGATCGGCCTGTCAAATCTGTATTGTTGATACTTTTAACCAAAGCTCTCAATCATTTATTTTCTCTCCTATGCATGGACTGCGTTCAGTAGTAATAAAAGCACATACTGACTATAGAGACAGTATAGAGTCAGTCGAATGAGACTATGACTGACTTTTAGTCGGTCGAATGCATAAGATGGCAGTCGAAAAAATAAGTGCAATAACCAACGGAAACCAAAAAAGCTACCCAGTACGGGTAGCTTTTTGTTCAAGTAATATCTGCGATCATGTAGTATTCATGATAGCAAATAAAAATATTAAAATAAAAAAGGTACACCTACAATAATTTCCTTGCCAGTATCTATCGCAACTTTCAGGCGAAACTGTCAGCAAATAAACCAAACAGTAGCCTCCTTCACTAGTCTACAAGGCCTTTACTTTGTTACATTTCTAGTGACACATCGTCTTTCGCTTGCCTATTGTCTCCTAATGTTATGTGACAACCATCAGGGCCGACGGCGGCGGGGCGATAAATACAAAGCCCGGGCGATAATAGTTCAGGGGCGCAAAATTGCACAACGAATTGCCAACTGTTGGCCTCCTGTGTACAGACAGGTACCACAGGGTATTTCATTTTTGCAATTTGGGTGATCATACTGCCATTAATCAGCATTGTTTTTTTAATTATTATAACTAGTGTTTATAAATATTGTAAACAGAATGCACCGCATGAAGTTGTTGCAATGTATACAGTTCTCATCTACATGGTATCTAACAATTCCATATTAATTAGGCTCTGTATACGCTTAAAGTGGGAGTTACCATCAATTTTGATAATGTTTAATACTGCACCATTGTTGTCTTAAAGTTAATTGAAAGTAAATAACATAAATAAAAGCACGTGCGTGACATGATTGTGATCATCAGTGCTAAACTGTAAGTTAATGTTATGTTAACGAGTGCCAAATTTCACATATCGCCCAAGGGCGCTATTTACCTAAGTGCATGCCTGAGCAGCAATAACACTTATTTCGAGATTTATTTCAACAGACAACCACTCAAACATTGAGACAATTTCTATAAGGTTGCGTAACCAACTTGGCCAAAGAAAATTGTTAACTAACTAGAGACCATAGCGAAATGTATAAAATTAACAAAAAATAATAATCCATACTACCATCTTATAATTTGGTTTGTAAAAAAAACCCAGACAGACCTAGGTACTAAAGAATCACGACGCGTGGAGAAGTTATCACAGATTTTATGAAAAAGATTCAAGAAAGACAATTCAAAAAGTGAACGAATTTATGGCTTCTTCAACCAACCGATACCCACGGAAAGCTGACACCATTGGGACCATTCATTAGGCACAACATCGCGACTTTTTGTCGCTTACGCCACAACACAAACCACCTCTCTCGCCGCAGCAAGTCAAGGAAGCAAGAATTATCTCACAGGCTGTGTTTTGTCGTAACCGCTGCGCCGCCTATATGCCGTTTATTAGCAAACAGGTGCAGTCGGAAGGAAGACAATGCTGTAATTTACCTTGCGTCTGTGTGAAAATGTCTCAGAATGAAATATTATATAACTTTTGCATAGATAAGATACGGAAATATTAATTAAAAACAACCGGTTGCGAGCTAAACTTTTATAAAAAATAAACAGTTAAATTTTATAATGACATTGTTCGGCAAAGGAAGGCAAGAGTTTGGCACAAAACTAACAATGGAGCCAGTTGCAAACTGCGTCGGTTAATCCTAACTATTACTAATGAGGTAATATTATAAAATGCAAAACTCTATACGCAGTGCGGAATGTCTCCTGTGAAATGGGCCGATAACCTGAAAAATATGACCGACAAAAACATAATATTATAAGACTTTTACCATAACCACTAGGTAATATCTTAGGATATTTTGGCTTTTAAATTAACATATCCATAGACTGTCGCACCACTTTTCAAACTGACATTCCAAACGGATCACGTAAGAATTTGGTAGAACACGTAAAACCGCATTCTAACAATACTGCAAATAAAACCATGAGCACCTGCACAAATTCGATATCATTGACTACCAATTGCCACCTAGAGTGTTATAAGTAGCACATTATATCAAATAGAAATGTTGTTAAGCGTGTCCATTACATTTCGCAAGGTATAAGTGGGTACTAATGTTGGTAAAGGTTGACCACTACCTCACAAATTGCAAGTATTCGCATGCTTTACAGATTAGAGATGATAGGTCACATGAGATGGGTCAGCTTATGAAGTGTGAATTTGACTAAAACTCTTGGTAGCCTAG
Organism: Metalampra italica; assembly: GCA_949699065.1. Classification (NCBI taxonomy): domain Eukaryota; kingdom Metazoa; phylum Arthropoda; class Insecta; order Lepidoptera; family Oecophoridae; genus Metalampra; species Metalampra italica. The sequence goes on along the minus strand of OX452971.1, from coordinate 10,140,280 downwards.
TTAGTATTGCACTGCAGCGTCATATCATAGAGTACAATTTCACCATAGGCCATCTAGAACAGATGTTTCGGCAAAGGTAGCATATAGAATAGATACAGATAATCATTGGCCTGTAACGAGATAACACACAAAATACAGCCTTACCACGTACATTATCACGAGCCGACTGGGGACGACCTGGTATTCAAAAACAGGCCACATGACCTTGAGTTCGTTTTCTCTTTCTTAGTTGTGACGCTATTTTATCTCACTCGCACGCTTTGTTCGTCTATACGCTATTAAGTTTAGTAAGTAATAGCTCACGTCGGCAAACACGTTTGATGTTTGCTCACACATGTGTGTGTGCCGCACTCGAGGCGCAACAGGTTGCAAGTGATGTCACATTGGCTAATGACACGTTTATAGAAAGTATAGCCTTGGCCTCTGACGTCAGGGGTCTTAAGATAGAAATCGCTTTCATAGAAAACTCAGGAGTGTTAACCTTCGCTGTGGAAACCTTGGTCGCTATCAGAAGATCGCGTCGGAAGACACCAGGCTATTTGAAAACTATGGTACTCTATGATCCAGACGTTTTGCTAGTAGGGCAATTTCCTACTAATTTAATTAGTAAGTAACTATGGCATTTTAAGACGTTTAAGCGATTTCGTAATGTTGCTTCTTTGGTTTTCTGATAGGGGCCCGCCCGAACCACTTTGAAAGCGTGGTCGTCCGATATTGCAGCATTGGTTTGATACAAGGATATCGCTATTCGCTACATGGCAGATAATTTCGGCTGTGTAAGTTTTGCACTGAATCTGTTTTCCTATAAGCAATTTAAGAGAGTCACTGATCATGCGAGTAGGTTGTCCAACTACCCACCCTTATCTTATCTTATCTTCTTCTTGAGACCAGCTACACTTCGACCCTTTTTGAATCTCTTGTGCCAAAACCCCTGTTCATCAACGGTGCCCAAGCCCAAACTTTGGCGTATGCAGGTTTCCTCAAGATGTTTTCCTTCACCGAAAAGCCGTATAATAAACCGTATATAAGTTCCGAAAACGGGCTAGGTTCGAATTTACGACCTCATGAACGAGAGGCGAGTGCACAACCAACTAACTAGGCTACCTCGGATCTACCACTCAGCAGTGTCCGCTATAATAAGTATGCCTCTTGCTAACTTATTTCAAAATTATCAGACACTTTTAAGTGGGTAGTGAACTACTATAACAGCTGCTGTTAACGACTTCATTCATTTGTTGCAATATAAGCGATTTAACAACTTAATAATGCACTTAAATGGGCTCTTACTTAGACTTCGTGTTGCGTCGGAAAATCGACTTAAGATGAGAGAATCCTTTCAGAGCTATGTGGAAAAGTAAATGCAACTTCTAAAAATCTTTTCAACAATTCTCGATGATAAAGTTTTAGAATGAACTTTGCAAATTTTTATTTTTAATAATAATTTTTGGGACAAATTTATACACGGCTGTTTAGTCCCAACTAAGCCGAAGCTTGTACATGGGTACTCGACAACTGTTAAACATACATAAAAACTTTTTAAAAAAAACTTAAATACATACAAACACCCAGAATCCGAAAACCAACAGTTATGCTCATCACACAAATGTTGGCCCCGGGTGGGAATCGAACCCACGACCTTTGGCACAGTAAGCAGGGTTACTACCACTACGCCAACAGGCCAGTCACTTTAATTTAAAACTACTTATTTGTCTTATACTTAAATAACATAAAAAATTCGGAAAATAATCTAATTCAGAATATTCTAAGAATGAAAATGCGTGCGTTAGTATAGGACCCAGTATGTTTGCGAAGTTCTACGTCGTCATTACTGATGACTCCTTAATTACCTACGTATTATTAAAGTGATAATCTAAAGATGAATAACTACTAACCTTTTGCTTGGGAAAATGTATAGTCATTAATAATATAATAATTATTATGGCGGCTAAGTTTCAAAATCACATTACTCCGTGGGAAGCAATTTTTTTTGCATTTACTTACCATGAAGCTAGTGCTTACCATCATACAAGTGTTAATTTTCAATAATTTCTCAGCTTGATTACCTGTAACAAATGTAAATAATACTTATTATCACGTTTTACGGCCCTGGAAGCAAAGTGTTTTAGGCCAGTCGTATTTTTCAATATTACATCGTTACAGCGGTTACATCATGGATTCGAATTGAGTAAATAACTCAGATCTAAACTATATGTCACATCCTCAAGTGATACAGCTATAATGAAGATTAGGGACAATTTGAAACGAAATGGACACGCTTTAAGGGGGTCCCAGACACAAGCGGCCTGCGGTGGCGGTGGCGGCCTGTTGTATTCCCTGTGAAATGTATGTGAGACTTCCGACACGCGCGGCCTGCGTTTGCATATTGAAGCTCTGGGATACGCTTTTAGTTTCCTGCTCTATCAGTACTATACACTTGTTGCACTATGGAAACTCAAATTAGTGATGTGAGCAGACATTTTAAAGTCGATAAGTCTAAATAAACATTTTTACCAAAATTATTAGTTGAATTTACTATCGATATGCAGTAGGCTTAGTTTATGTGGCGAGGTTTTATAGAATAGGTATACTTTCATTTCATGTCAACTGGTATAATCAATCAACCTTGTAGAGCAAACCTTGCTCCGATTCGCAATGACAAATAATTTACAGCTGCGGCTGCGTTATTATTTTTATGGATAATAAATAATATTATGTACATTATTGTAAGTGACAAGTCTTGATTTTTCTACACTATTTTTAATTTTTGACTAATTAAAACACATAAAACTGTAATTGCACACTTAAAATTTACAAAGTGTTACCAAATTACTTAGATCGCTCACCAAGCTTTAAGCCAAATTACTAAAAAAAGTGCGATTTTCGACCGTCAGAGGCGCTGGTGAAAATATTTGTCATCGATATATAAGAAGAAGTAAGAAGTTAAGAAACTCGGTTAACTATAACCCGCACACAAATCATAGACTCACTCGCCACAACCACATTATGGGAAACTGTTGACTACCACTGGCATTCCTACTAATCAGGGGTAACAAACGTTTCTTGTGAGAGACTTAAAGATTCGCAACCACTGTGGGAGAATGAAACAAAGCAAGTTAGCACGATTGCTCGCATGGTCTCCGCAACTTGCCTCTAATTGATGATTCACTTTCGATTTGTAGCCCAGTTTTTATGCAATCGAGTGTAGTCTTCCATGTTTATGGTAAGTCAGAGTGAGTAACGCAGCATTGTTATAGTTTTAATTGAATTTATGTGTAGGTATGGCAACACTGACATATGGTAGGAATTTCATTACGCCCCTGTCTAATCTATTCGATGATTACAGAACAGCGATCGAAAATATAAATAAAGATTTTGGTGCGAATTGCGATCGCGCTTGAAAGCTACTATTTTCTGTACTATATTCTCTTACTATTCTGGTATCGTCTGTACTGTGAGGTATTGAAATTCCAGAGCTGTAAAGCCCAGTTAAAAAAAAAGACTTATTGAAATTGGAACAGACAGAACATTCTCTTCTTTCCAATATGTATCTACTACAATCTACATACATAAAAAAAACATACTACAGCCGAACATAGTACCTCCTTCTTTTTGGAAGTCGGTAAAAAAGAGTCCCATTTCAGAAATTGTATTTCCATTTACATCTACAGTAAATAGACCGATTGTTTATTCTTTCTATCTAAATCTAGATTAGAATAAAGAATAATTATTAATGTTCGAACAAAATTTACACACGGCTGCTTAGTCCTAACCTATTTCAATTTCAATTTTCAATTTATTTACTTAATTTATACAATTCATGGTGTCATTACAGGGTCTAGCCCAATCGACAACACATAACAATAACATTTAACAACTAAATGAACACAATAATACAACATATCAATATACAACTACATATTACAATATTCAATAACAACTACACTTATTAATAATTCAAATATGTCACTGAAATATTTTATAACTAAGCTGAAGCTTGTAAATGGGTACTCAACTCTTAAACAGATGTTCCGAAAGTTTAAAATACCCTGTCTCCAAACCGCAATTTACATATCTTGAACCATAAATTGCAAGAAAGTAAATCAATCTCAAGTTACGTGCTAACAAGCATCGTAAAAAAGAAAGTAAATCGTCGCTGCAAAAAAATCTCATTGATGTGTACTATACGCGGTATAATACCGTATCGGTATATTGGTATTCGGTATTCGCCCAAACCGGATATCTAACAGTAAAACCGTATAATTTCGGTGTTCGATATTCAAATTAAAATGTAAATGAATAGCTCGTGGTGCTCGTAGTAAACTATTATGAGACAAAACATTGAGCTCTCCTTGACTCTTTCGACAAAAACATCGATAGTTTCGAGCATGTTATGTAGTTTGCGTCGTTTTAAAGGTTTCGTACCTCAAAAGGAAAAAGGAACCCTTATAGTATCACTTCGTTGTCCGTCTGTCTGTCCGTTTGTCAAGACCTATTTTCTCGGGAACCCGTGGTATCAAGTTGAAATTAATATATAATCAAATACTTAGATCAGAAATCCCTTAGAGCTGTGAAAAAATCAAACTTCTAAGTCAACGCAGTCAAAAGATATGGCCGTTTTTGTCGCATTTTTGAGTATTTTGGTAATCAAAACCTATGGGGTACTTCCCGTTGACCTAGAATCTTTCAAAACTGCCCTATTTCAAAACATAACCGACGTATTCAAAAGTAGAAGTTTCTTTTACGCCACAAACTGCTTTCTTTTAACGTCCTGTAAAACAACTGCAGAGCAAGTTCATGACTTGGAGAATGAGGATTTTTATGATATTTTTTAAGTTTCCCCCGCCGGCATTACGTTCATTACTCTAACTTAGTAACGTGCCAACACGTTTGTGAGTGAAAACGTCGCAGGCGCAGCCACGCACACACGCGCAATAGTGTATCAAAAACATGCAATTAGTATCTGTGTGTGCGTCAACTCTCGTTGCATAGCACGTTACGATCCGTACGTTACAATTTCATTGTTTTTGTAACGTTGTTTTATTAGTTGGTAGATTATTTTGTTATTGGATAAGTCAGACACACAGTACTTATATATTACTGGCTGGCGTCCCGCGACTTCGTCCGCTTTAAAAAGTATCCTATATGTGAATCCAGGATTTAAGGTAGTTCGGTCCCCGTGCGCGGCGTTGCAATTAATCATAGACTACCCAACCAATTGACTGCGCATTGACGGCGCATAAGAAGGCGACAGCATTCACCGAACATAAGGTCATCTCCGCTTTGGTATATACCGGCATCAAGCCATAACTGTTTTAGTGTGAGTTTGATTTTGCCTAGGGTAAGGAACAAAGTCCCCTTGTAACACAACTACCTATTGCGGGAGCTTTTACCTTAGGCAAAATAAAACACACTAAAACAAGTATGGCTTGACGCCGGTAATATACCTGGGCGACGGCTTTATGTTCGGTGAACACTTTCGCCGTTAATGCGCAGTCAATTGGATGGGTGGTCTGTGCAATTAATACATGCACTTATTATCCAATGACAAATGTAGTCTAAGATTCTATGATGCTCTTCATAACTTTTATGTCAGCTTTTAATGTACCCCACACATAACTTTGTGCCGGGGGAAAATAGGAAAAGGAATGGAGGACTTCAATGTGCATTGATATGGTCTTGACTGATCCCCACCTGTCAATAGTCTACACTTTACCTGAATACATCAATCACTTAACTTAATTAGTTATTTAACAAGTCGTCACGCAATGACACCTAAAAATCTACATGCAATTTCATAGAAGAAATAGCCGCCAACTTTCCTTCCTTTTAATTTAACACTGACGTCATAATCCGTTACCGAAGTAATTACTCAATTGAATGACGTTGTAAATAGTGTAGTTATTGTTGCAATGATATGATTTTTAATTACCTAACAAGACAAAGTAAAATCGTACAATCAATGGAAGTTTAATAGAATAGAATTTCAAATCGTTATTATGAGCGTAGGCGAAGTGCGACGTTAGGTGTTGATTTTTTTCTACCAAATTACGGGCTTCGACTCTAACATTAAGTATTATGTTATTCAGTCATAATCATATTATTTGTTATTTTCATTAGGTTATGTCAAAATTTATTTGGGTAAAACTCGATAATACGCCCCACTTGACAAAACGCCCCTCTCACCTATCACGCACACTAATAAGCTACGCAGCACACGAATAAAAACGCAAGTAGCCATACAACTCATTAGACACTTGCGTTTCTATTCGTGTGCTGCGTAGCTTATTAGTGTACGTGATAGGTGAGTGGGGTCTTTTGTCAAGTGGGGCGTATTAACGACTTTTACCCTACTTGTAATAACATTTCACAAATTGAATAGGTTAGCTATTAAATAACTATATTAAATTAATATCACACTGTAAACAATAAAATAAAAACAATTCTATTATTAAACAGTAATCTTAAACTTAGTACCCATCATATCTAATATCATATCAAGTATATTTAGTTACAATACAATTTAAAATAATTCAAATGATACAAGTTCATGTGAAGAATAAAAAGTTTTTCCCCCGGCTGACTTTTAAAAATACGATAGGTATAAATAAAATAAAGCTCACTTAAAAAACCAAGCTTCTCCGTAACGCAACTGATGTTTATCTCTTATGATAATCGTGTAACAATTGCTTAGGTAACCAAAAACAAAAAACTGTATCATTTTCGCACACTCATGCATGCTATTCCAACTAAGCAATAAAACTCCGAGATCGGACTTAATTACCAAATAACAAGACCACTATTTCGGTTGTGGAGTTCTATTCGCGCAGGTCACGGAGAACTGGTTATTTAAATTTGGCTGTTAAGTAATTAGATGACACGTATTGCGTAAGGCTGCAGCCCGAGAAATGCGAAAGTCACTGACATTTCTCCGGCGAGGTGTAGTGTTGGCTGGAGACGATTTCTCGCTGACTCGAGACTTTGCAGTGGTGCTGTTAAGTGTCCCCGAGACGGGCAATTGCGATTGTCAATGTTTACGTGATTAAAGCAGCAAATGAGATTGTCTGGAAGAAATCGCTCTTAGCGATAAGACCGCCTAGATGTACATTACTGTATCTGTTTTTCTCGTTTTTTTGTCTGTAATTTTTAAATGTGCAATAAAGTGTATTGAATTGAATTGAGATGATCGTTTACAGTTGCGGCAATTGAAGCGATTGTTAATTGAAACTACGGTATTGACAGCGAATGATGAAAATTTTAATTGACGGCGAACGACGCGCCGTGTATTGACGCTCATTGACAGCGAATGACAATCTTTTGGTACTTTTTAGAGAAATATAGACTAGTCCCACGATAAGACTGCAGCACCAATTGTCTATGATCCTAGACAATTGGTGCTGCAGTATTATCGTGGGATTAGTCTAGTTCTTAATCTAAGGAAATATATAGGTGCTCGAAAGATCTCCTTTCGCGGAGTGCAACATAGAAATGGAGCGTACGCGAATGATGCACCTTCAATTGGAGCTTCAATTGCCCATCAATTGTAACCTTCAATCACGTAAACATTGACAATCGCAATTGACCGTTTCCGGGACCATATAAGCTTGTATAATATTATGACAGAGATCGTTATCAAAGGGTTGTATTTAAATAAACTTCTGAAACCTAACCTAACCTACATAAAAAAATCTGATTTGCACATAAAAAAATACTGATTCCATGCATACTAACGCGCACTCTGATGGGCAATTAGTATATTTGATCCACAATTAAGTATTTATGTATTTGAGGTGCTCTTTAATAAAATGTGTTAACAAAGGATCGATTATATTCAAGTTCAACTAATTTCAAGGGAGGAGGTTCTCAACTCGAGTGTATTTTTTTTGTGTGTCCTGATATCTTCGCCGATTGTGAACCGATTTGAATGATTCTTTTTTTATTGAGTAAGCTATATTTCGAGGGTGGTCCAATTTAAGTTCGAAAAAAATGTTTCACCTCTAAGGGTGGAAAAAAATCATTGGACGAATAAGTCGTCGGTGTACAAAATCATAAATTGCCTGATGATGACAGAAATGCCTGGCATTATAATTGCTTCAGCCTGGCACTATCTTTACAAACAATTTTGATAAAGGGACTTAGACTTGATTTTAAAAGATGTGTTGCGAAAGTTTGTTGCGTTGGTTGTTATTTTGAACAGTGGTAGATAAATGTACCCAGTGTACTATGCAATAAAATATTTTGACTTTTAGTACTCATACATAAAAGTATCAGGTGTGGTCAGAGCTTAATACAAGCAGAACGTAACAAGCGTTAACACCTTCTATGGGTATCTTGTCCACATGTGTTTGCGTATGTCGTTACCGCGAGTAGGTGTCATGATCACCAATATTCACTACACTAGCTGTTGCCCGCGACTACGCCCGCATGGAAAAGTTTTACCTGCGAGATTTGCCTGCGGGAAAAAAGGGAAAAAGATCTTTCTTAGTGGACGTTAGAGCTTTATGAGGAACCTTTGCGATCAATTTCAAGTCTTTAGGATCAGCGGTTTGGGCTGTGCGTTGATCAGTCCGTGATTCAGTTCTTCATATATCTATACTAATAATAAAGAGGTAAAAACTGGTGGATAATTTGCACGCCTATCTTATATATCTTGCGAAGAACCAGCAGAAACTGGTATGATTAGAACGGGTTAAAAAAATTGAATAACATACTAAATAGTTTATTTATAACGCGGATGAAGTCGCAGGGATCGGCTAGTATGTTGATAAAACTATAGATATTAATCATCGCCATGACGTAGTATCTCTTGGGCCGGTGGCAACGAGGGGAATACACCTGAGCGTTGCGAGCAGAACAATGCGCCGGCGCACCGAAGCACCGAAAGAAAGTCGCCCATCCACGCATTCATGACCGTGAAAGTGCGCGGAACGATGGAAACAATAAAAAATGCAATTCCGTGACTCGATTTACGTCGGCCTACGTAAGTGGTTACGCAACAGAAACGTAACGTTACAGAACTGTTATAAATAATTTGTAATTTAATTAGTCTATCCAAAGTACATAATAAATACTTAAATTAATATTGTCTTCATAAATATTTGGGTAGCTGTGAATATAATGTCACCATAGAATTTAGTAAGTTGGAATTGGCAGTGGGCAGGTTGGAGCAGACGAGCTTAGGATTTCATTGTTATTTTGATGACACTAGGTATCAAACATGTCACAAACGTCGAGAGAAAATCTGCAATCTTCGACAACCTCGGCTCGGCAAGGGCATACGCCACCCTCTTCTGATGCGAAAATCCTGCCTAGGAGTTATTATTTTATATTTAAAAAAATTAAGACTATGTTATTTCAAACAACGACCAAATATTTAAACAGTAATAAATAATGGCAACCTTGCGATGAAATAAATTAGCTAATTCCAATGCAAACAAGTGTGTCAGTCAAATTGGGTAAACTTTGACCTATTAGATAAGTATAGGCTATAGGTGTAGTTTGCATTGACGATGGCTTTATATTCCGTTTTTCCTTAGGTGTCTTACGAATACAAACTCTATTTGCGTCTCGCCTCCATGTGATTGCAAGGTACTCTAGCAACAAAACAAGTTTGTATTACCGTATTAAACTTTGCGGTTCACTTAGGAACATCATGTACCGTTTATTTTGCTTTCAGCCGCAAATGCGTTAAGTTGGTCATGCAGGTTGCCGGGCTCTAGAGTGATTTGCCACAACGAAGTCATAATAAAATACTTAAATTCTTGCAAGATTTATTCCGCTCGTTTCTAAAAGTCAAAGTTCATAAAATATCAGAAGCTTTGGCAAACAAAGTACCTACCTGTGTACTGTTCCAATTACTATCCCATTCATTATCTCTTGCGTACGTGAAGATTATAGACAACTGGAACGAGAATATAATAGACTTCTAGAGATTTAATGTAACAGCACAGAATATATACAAGACTACAATAATATATTATACAAGTAACAAGACTACATAATAATATATACAAGTAACAAGACTACATTAACAGGCGCAATTGTTCAGTATCGCATAGTACCAGAAACGCAAATTACCTTTTACGCGGATGACCAGAATTTCATACGTAAATTCCCTGATACGCATATGACCTGAATTCCATTACGCAAATGGCCAGGATTCTAAAATTACGCAAAGTAACCAGAAACGCAATTTACCTTATACGCGGATGACCATTATTTCATACGTAAATGCCCTGATACGCATATGTGGGCTCTAGCCTATCTGTTGTCGGATAACGTTGGGGCTCTAGCGCTCTATTTTATGCCCTATTTTTGAATCACTCTCCTCGCTTCGAGCGGTCGATTCTATTAATTTTTGTACCGGATGTCGAAGGAAAATTAGTAGGATCGACCGCTCGAAACGACGAGAGCTATTCAAAAATAGAGCTCCCGTTCAACTTATGGCTAGAAGCGCTTAGAATAGGACTCTTAGCCCCACGGAGTGGCATAGCAGCTGTCCGACTAAACTTCTTAAATTATGAAGAAAATAAAGTGTTACTTCTGGTATTAGAATTAGAAGTGGTAGTACTACCTCGACAGGGCAACAAACTAGTTACAATAGCAGACTACCTAACCTACCCTCAAAGATATTAATGAAATCGCTCATGATCAGAAATAGAACTGAATAGAAATTAAGACAATATTATATTTGCAACGAAGGACGCGGCGTTAGTGTCAATATCGTTTCTTAACATAATGGCTACTCTAGATTTAATTAACTGTATTTTTATTCTAATTTGAAACATAATCAATTCAAATCCGGCGACGAATCACCAAAATGATTTCATTGTACAGTGCGTAGCCTTGACCCACCAAATATTTGTATCATTGATTAGTTGACAAAGATAAACTATACAAATATCACAATATTACAGAGAAGCTAAGAATAACGACCTTATTCTTAGCAAAATCATTGTTGAAAGCACGGGTGAAGTTTCGTCTCAAGTCTCATTTCGTCGAAATCTAAAAGTCTCATTTTGTTCAAATGCTATTTTGTCCATGTTTATTTTGTCCAAGTCGCGAGCCTGAACCTTGTCCTCACGAATGTAAGGAGGGAGCTGTACCAGACATTAACAGGTTAATGCGGTTTTTAATAATTCCTATGATACTGTCAAATATTGTCATATCATAACCTTCTAATTTTCAGCCAATAATTCTTCATGATATTTCGTCTATTGAGAGACAAACAATCTAGTCATTTTATTTTCTTAAAAAAATATTGTATTGTGGAGAGCGTCAGTGGCCTCGGGGATAAGAAGCGACCCATCATATCGAAAGGTCCCAGGTTCGATCCCCGGTTGGGTCATGTACCAATGGGTTTTTTCTCGAAACTTAAGTACTGACTGCTCTCAAACGGTGAAGGAAAACATCGTGAGGAAACCTGCATACGCCGAAGAAGGAATTCTCAGGCGCGTGTGAAGTCCACCAACCCGCACTGGGCTAGCGTGGTGGACTATATCCCGAACGCCCTCGTTGAGAGGGTAGGCCTGAGCCCCAGCAGTGGGGACATTAATAGGCTGTTGATGAGGGAATTTTTCCTCTGAATAGACGATTTAACTGCAAAAAAATTGGTAGGTTCTTTACAAGACCTAGCTCTTTTGTTCCCATGAGTGCTGTGACAGACAGCCGAACAGACATTGAATAGCTAATTCCATTTGTGAAACTGCAGCCTGCAGCCTTGGCCGAAATTATTGGTCTACTATTGTGAGTACACTTGCTTTGATAGTTTAGCAGACATCACGTTTGTCGTTGGATACGACGACCTTCGTAATAACAGCCTATGAGTGCAGTTTAAAACTAGCATAATTTATGTAAACGGAGGTACTAATTATATTTGTATAGGAAGAAAAACGACTTAATCTCAATAAACTAGTTTTCAAACAGATACATTTACATAAGTAACAAAAATGGTTGAAACTTTTGTAGTTAAGCAATTTTTATTGCCAAAAAACAAAATGAGGACCACAGGAATTTTTTCTTACATTTGTGGTCACTTTGACCCTTAGATCTCGGTCAGAGAACGATTTGGGTGAGATATGATGGTTGCTGTCCAGAGTGGAGAAAGGAAATCCAGAGAGCCTTACTTACACCTGACTGATCACGCAAACCGTTTTCTAGTTAGAATAGTTAGGATTAAAAATTGTTTTAAAATGATATCAAAATGTATGGAAATCCGCATACGCAGGATTCTGACTATAGGGAAAACCGCTTAGGTGGTCCTCCTCTGGCCCTCCTCCATCCATACTCCGGACAGCCACAATTGGATCTTAAATCGTTATCGAAGGAGATCTAAGGGCTCAAACCATAGAGTTAGTATACTAGCTATAGAGCGCGCGCATCGCGCATTGCCCATTGTGCCAAGTGTAAGCAGGTGTTCTATGGACGCTTCTATATAGATTTTTTCTAGATCGTTCTTTTCCGTGAATCGTGTTTACAGCTTGGCACTGCACATTTCACCATGATTACTCCAAATCTAAATAAATACCGGCGAGAGCAACAATCAGCGTTACTGATGTGTTGTGACTAGTAGCGTCGCACCGAAAATTTTGAGACTGTTCAGACCCGTGCTTACAGTTCAGACATGCTATCGCGCGCTCTATGTATGCTAACAACTCTCTGGCTCAAACTGACCTCGAATATATAAAAAATTTAACATAAGACCCATGTTTTGAGCCGCATAAACGCCTCTATGAACAGACAAAAACATTCCCGAAAATGATCAATGTATAATACTTATATGTGCACATTTTTGAATTACAATAAAACGACAATACCAAGAAAGTGATAATGCAATACGGTTAGCCAACAGTGGAAAGCGGTCGTTCGACCATCGGTCGCCGCGTCGTCGTCCCGACATTTGCCCCTATCACGAATTCACGAGCCGATCTCGATCCTCGCTCAAACTCGGACTGGAAAATTGTTTGCATAACAATACCATGTGCAATCAGCACGTGCGAGTAAGTATAACCACAGTGACCGAAGTTTCGCTTTCAAGCGAATCAAATCTAGTTCGCGCAAGGTCTTTCCGAGAGTGAGAGGGGACATATTAAAGGGTTGTATTTAAATGAACATCTAACCAAAACTACATCAAAAAATAATACTAATTTGCACACAAGACCGTAATTAGTATTTTTCATTACTCATACTCTGAAAGTAGGTCGGAAGTTGCCTGAGGAGCGGGTTGAAAGTAATACATCTCAGCCATAGGGAGAATCGCTTTCAACTGACAGCTGTCAAATTATATATAAAAAAACTAGTACTATTTTGACTTATCTATTGGACCATGTTCCAACTGTCTATACAGCCACTCAATTACAGCGCGATGTAAAATTGAAATAACATAATGTATGATAATTAAAGAATATATTTTTTAAATGACTTTATTATAATTATTACTGTCAACTATTTCTTTAAAATAACATAGATTTGGGCAAAATATTTACCATTTTTTCAATGATGGAAATGAAAAATAATGTCAGAATAGCTGGCCGGCCACAGAAAAAAAAAACAAAATAGACGGGAAAGCGGCAATCCGATCTACATTTGTTTTTTCGAGTTGTAGAGTTTTGTTTATACTTTCGTATAGCAGAGATTTGTATTAACACTCATTTTATGTTTTTGTTTTTACTTTCAGTATATTCTTAATGAAAAGCACAGTGTTTCCCTCGGGTTCAAGACTTATTTAGAGGTCCCTCTCGGGACTTAAATAAGTTACTTTCACCCCTGGGGTAACAATGTACTATTTGATCTACAATACAATTAAGTATTTATTTGATGTACGCTTTAATTTAAGTAATCCATTTTAAATAGATAGGATGTTGATTTTTTTATTGATTATACTCTCGTACTAAGAGAAATCTAACGTTAAAGTCGAAATTTCGGCTTAGGCCTAGTGTGAGGTAACTGATGCTTTTGTTGCGTTTTTCGTTATATGAGAAAAATATGCGTGTCTGTATCATTTGTGGGAAGTATTGTGGAGCGTGTGCGCATACATGGAACATTGCGTAGTTGTCAAGCGCAACCTATATGGCGATGCTACTTAGACTGTGAGGAGTTCAGATCACATTTTCACTTTATATGGTATGAAGAGTCACTTGGTATGGGCATGTAAAGAATGTTTGAGATCAATTTTATATTTGGCTTAGAAGATCGAAAGGAAAATACACTTATTGTAGCATTTCTTTAGATATCTATATATTAAGTAAGTTACAATTGAAAAAAACTTAATACGTAATTTTTATGCATTAGAAATATGTTATAAAAAGACATCTGTAATATAATTATTGTATTAACTTTTATAGAAAATTTACCTAGATATGAGGTTAAACATTAAAGATTTAATTAATTTAAATAGTTCGTGGGTTGTTCTCAACTGCGTAAAAACCTACTGAAACTAATTTCTTTAAAAAATAAATGTTATAAAAAATCTCAATGTGAACTAAGGACGGTCTCCTATTCTAGTTGTACTAATGCTATCAATAGTCAAGACTAAAACTTATTCTATAATCCGTAGATTAGATCAAGAAATTTAAACATTTGTCCGATATATTTGACTCACATTACAATTTACATCATCATTACATTTTAGATTTATTACCAAGTTTATTTCTAGTCCCCATATACCAGCGAGCTATACATGACTTTGCTCTTGTTTTCCTTATTCTAGTTAATGATAAAAGTATTCACACATATGTATTTTAACAATTGCATACAAATATACACAAATTTGTTTATAGCTCACCACAACGAAATGACTTTAAAAAGATAAGATACAATTTTGTGAGTAATTTTATCTCATGTGTGAGACGGACTATATTAAAATGAACCTGTAGAACTGGACAGTAGGATCCTAGGAATTTCAGTGCATTACTTTATTAATTGTACAATTTTAATCATAAAAACATTGATTTATTTCGCAAAATTAAAAAATGTTAACGTAAAATATCAAAATCTTTTTTTACTGAACTACTAAAATTCTGAAAATTACAAAACCTTTTGTGTCTACACCTTCTATTAACAATCTATTACATATTCCGAAATCATTAAATACTCACTTCATTACATATATATTCAAACATAAACATAAATAAAACAGAAGGAAAACGTGTGATTAATTTTCACCGAGTGTTACGGGCGATTTACGATCGCGGCAGCGGCGCACGCGCCGGCAAAAAACAAAGCGGAGATTGCGCAAAAAATGGACTATAATTACCCGGTTGCAAAATTCACAATACCGGGCAACAATTTCAAATTATTTAATAGGTGTATTTCTAAATAGTTTAGCTGCATTGCTTCAGAAAACCGCCGCCATTTCGTGTTGTTTTTATTAGTTTTTCCCATGCATACATAGAATATAATAATAAACACCATACATTCATAAAGAATAATCCGGTAAATAGGTGTAAAATTGTGGGTTTCCAATTTAAAATAGATGTAGCGATAGATATCTTAACTTTTAATCACATTACATAGTTTATTTTTATTTATAAAACAATGACAGACACTGGTTAATTTAACAAAATAACAATAAATAACAACAACTTTTATTTGCTTTTAAATTAAATTGTTTTGATTTTATTTTGAGTAATATTGTAATATAAAGTAAAGCAGTAATTCAACTACTGTTATTTTAATCCATTGCATGTAAAATTAGCATAGAAATTAATTTCTCGTGAGACTATTGCTGTCCCAACCACGACTTGGTGTCCCGTCACAGTCCCCATTCCAGTCACGCATTCTAAATTTTTTTTTAAGTCACACTTTTCCGTGAGTATCAAAACTGAGTAAAAGTACAGTTAATTTTACAGCCAAGTTTCCTTATTAATTCAATTTTATTTATTTAACAAAATGTACGTAAAACACATTTTTATGTTTAATTAGGTAGGTACAAATAGCAAGTCATAGATTACACCTGTTTACTAATGAAACCAGTAAGTATTATGCAGAATGTGGAAATATGCCCCGTAATGTGTAGTCGATACGAGCATAATTATGTAATAGTTTAAAGAAAGAAGAAAGTGTTTACCGACTTTGATTAAATAATTCGTGTATCATGGTATGTTTTTAAGATCTTAGATAGATGCGGTATTCATTACCACGTTTAGATTTGCTTCTATTTTTCATAATAAATCTAAAGTAAATAATAGATTTGTAGGTAGGTAGGTACAGTTATTTATTCTGTGCTTTTGGTCCTTCAGATTTTTTTGTTTCATCTCAAGATCTATCTTACAAACTAAAACCGAAAGTGTTCAAAAACCGCAAGGAACTATTATGTTGTACTTAATATTTATATGACTACATACGCTTAAAATAAATAAATCTAAACACTTGGTAATAATAACCGCAATTCCGGATCTGGGTCTAAAGATAAAGTTTTAAATAATCGTAACATTTGTATGTTTTATGGTTGGTGGCAAATATTTTACTGCATAATGTCGAAAACCGCTAATTTGGATCCCATCGCCGACTTCAATTAGACACTAAAATTGAACTCGGCCAAGACTTTTTACACAAATAGAAAAACGACCGGAAAATGCCATTTTCATATCCCACAAAAGCTGCTATTAAAGAAAAACCAGCTCGTAGTAACGTAGCTCACCTGTAACGATGGCAAGTGCGATCAGCGCCGCGGCGCTAAAACCCCTCATGTTGTCGGTGCACAGATCACGGGTTTGGTACTTGTATTTGCGTACACTGCACTGCACTGTCACCACCGAAGCATAGTATGGGCCGACGCGCGTTAGCTCAGCGCGCGTGCGCGTTAGTGGAGTGCCGAGCCGCGGTGCGCCCGCGCCGCGCCGCCCGCGGTGGTGGGGCTGAAGGCTGCTTGCGGAAGCCGGCGAAATGTCAGGGATTGTGAGGCGGATGCAGGGCAGGATAGGACACTGTAGACCTTTATTGAGATCAGGGCGTAAAGGTTCGAAGACAGCCTTCTTGATCAAGGGCGGCGCCAGATCCTGAGGATTTAGCCGTGTACTGTCCCGTTTGCAAAATAGCATGCCGGGAAAAATATATCCTGAGGTCGAAGAGAGGGGAGGCAAGAAACAAGCGATGGAATATTGAAAATATAACTTATACTTTCGAGATTATCAATTGTTAAAGTCTAACCTGCTTATATACCGGATGTATGAACCCAATTAGTTATTTAATATATCGTGGGTTCGATTTAGTTCTACCTATAAATTTTTCGTGAAAACTTTTGAACGGATTCTAGGTATATAAAATTCAGTTCAATAGTGTTGTTCTTCATTAACAATACCTATCCATTTTAGTAATATCCCTCGTTAGATTGATTGATCGTAAACATACGATCAAACGAAACCAACTTTCCATTAAAAATACGTCAGTTCTTTTACAGTTACTTAAAAATTGTAACGAGTTAACTAAGGCGAGCGCGTTGAAGTCTTTTGTATGGAGTTATAATATTGAAGTAGCAAGGAAAACCAAAGCTACCACCATTTAGCTGCGTTTACCAAATAGGATATACTTTTAAACGAGTAAATGTACATGTCTAATTGACAGCATTAATGCCAGAAGATAGTTTTGGAGGTCAAATTAAAGAATCAACATGAACTGTATCATAAAATGTAGATTTTGAAGTTAAACTAGGTAGTCTCATACATCCAATCTTTGATATAAAATTATAAACAATGGTATCGTAATATTTTGTATCATAATTACATACATCACTACGTTACATCATGCGAATAGTAGGGCATGGATGGCCAATCCTTTAGAACATTCGGGTCAAAATAAGGTTGGTATGGCCGGGTAAGAAGAAGGTGGAATAGGCGCAAATGATGATGTTTTTGAATGATTTCCTAAGAAAATATAGGGGTGAGAACAAAAATTAGCAGCAATTACATGCCCAACATTGCATTACTCTCATTTATGGAAAGGCCTGTAACCAACACAGGATTGACAGCCTGATGAGGAACCTCTAGTAGTTACAGTCGATCGAGCTGTGTATTGTGGATAGATCAAATCATTCAGTGAAATCATTCAGGGCTTCAGAGTATCACTACTACCTACATATAAATGACATAATTCATTCTGGTCCAAAACTTAAATATCCGACCAAATAAATTAACTTGATCTTCAGCAAGGAGTAGACTGCGCGGGAAACATATTTAACGCGGCCGAAATCACGGGCCTTTTATAAAAATAAAACGGTCTATTCGCGGGTCGCACATCGGGGTCTCATATTTGACCACTCCTGCTTCATATCATAATTTGTCACAATGACACCAACTTCCCGCGGTTGTGGCATCAGCATCGTCAGTGCTTCCGATATGTTTTTACTGCGTCTAACCGGCGTCTAAGTGTGTTTTTATTCATACGTTTACGTCATTACGTAAGCTTAGCACTACGGATTATTTACTTTTACTTAATAGACTTTCGCGCGAGTTAAAATAAAAGATGCATTTACTAGTAAGTTACATTTAAATTTATACATACAAAAAAATTACTAAGCATAGATTAACTAAAGTTATACATATGTAACATGAAGATGCATACTTGTTGAATACCCAGGCTTGGCTTAGTGGCGGAAATCTGTGGAAATCTTCGCGAGCAAATTTTTATTTTTATTTATTTATTTATTATGCTGCTAATGAAAAAACAACTTAATTATATTCGTATTATGGTGCATAGTGGCAATGTGCTCGCATATGCTCTACCTTAAGCTGATGATAAGATAGTAGTTTGGCGTTTTTGTTGTGTTTGCTAAAAATAAAGGATTTTATTAATTTTATTTAGTTATGTCGTGATTTATTACAATCGATTGTGGTATTTTTATGACACCTGATGGCTTCATAAGACACTTTTTTAGACCAAGGAAAAACAAAATGTACCAGAAAATCGATAGCCGCGGGGAGCACCGCGGGGCAGAAGCTAGTTGCAATATATATATTTTACAACAAACTAAATTAGCCCCAAATAAAAGCGAATTCCATTCAGTTGGCATTGCCCCGTAATTGCAAAATTGCAATTATTAAAGTACAAGCGCTGTAATAGGCAATGCACCCAACGCGGTGCAATGCCGCAGTTGCATAACCGCCCAAATCGCGTAAAGTGGGCCGCGGTACACTTTCCATTTCGCACGCCCGCGACCGCGGCCGGCTGCCCGCATTACTGACACACATCGCCCTTAGCAGAGCCAGAGCTTCATTCTATCAGAGACAAGAGTCTATCCCTCTAGTATCTCTGAAGCCAGTGGCAGGATGTCAGTCGGCTGAAGGAGCAGGAGTGCGTCGGGAAATAGCCTCTGGCAAGTACCGGTTGCGCTCTCGTGCGATTTGGCCCTCATAACCGCAAGGTTGGAAGGGCTATACGGCACGCTCAGGAGAGAACTTTTATACCTATACAGTAGCGAGTTGACGAGCGAGAAGAGCGAGTTAAGGTCAAAACCTCGTGCGGACGACATCTGCGAGTTGTAAGTTGTCGCAAGGTAGAACCCCGGTCTATTCCTAAGCAAATTAAGTGAAAAGGAAAGTCCTCCCGAGAGTCCCCCGCTACCCGCCAACTTATCTCGCTACAAAAAAAATCCGAATACCATTTGACAAAGCCATCAACGACCGCCTGATTAGCTAGTTATTAATAATTATGTTACATAGCCTCGATTGACTGTGGCTAGGGTTGTCAGATCAACTTTGCCGTATAAGTTGCCCCGACTACCAATAGCGTCTAAAAATGATCTAGCTAGCTATCTTACTAGGTAACACCTGTGTTGCCAACCGAACAGAGTCTTAACGTCATCGGTGCTATTGTTGAAATAATAATTAAGCAATGCGTTATCATTCGTCCCCATCTGAGAGCGAGCTCAGAGTCTATTGCACCAACTTTATAAGACCTATGAATCTCACCCACTACTGAAAAAATGCTCTAATCAAGAGGTAGACAGATATCTTGAGTAGCTCATGTTACGCTGGTGGCTGATATCATACCAGGTACACATTTCCTATTATTTCTTCAGCTGTTTAATAAATCATTCATGACATACTGTTGCGCTGCCCTATAATGGAAATCTTTTGTCTAACGTGTTGGCAACATATTTCGTCTGCGAAACCAATTTTCGGAACCCAGAGCACGTAACAAAGCCTTTCTACAGTAAAAAGATAATTAAACCATGCCTAAACAGCGTTAACACTAGATTTAAACGCTTTAAACTACCAAATGGAAAGTCGGAGTTATGGACTAAACTTATTAACTCATTGAAAATAAATAAATGAAAACAAATATACAAATGCATATTGCATATTTGTCTAGTCCAAACTGCGATCATCAATACTATGATCGCATTTTCCAAACAAAGATTTTCTCCTGTACTGTGGGGTATTATTAAACAAAGACATCTTAAAACATCCATTCTGATCCAAATATCAGGGTCCCGATGAAGGTCATAAACCTAAAGATAATGTTTGTTGCATATTAAAAAACTGTAACAAATTATTTCCATTACCGAATGTAATTCTTAAATTAAATAACGAATTACTCGGTATAACAGATTACGTTCTTGTGTGAACATAATCAAGACAGTGGCTCATAATCCCAAGGTTTCCATACACGGTGTTGCGGTTTTAACTTAGGACCAGCCGCAGACCCATTCTCTTTGTTAAAGGCTAATTTACTCCCAAAATGGTTGTCTGAGTAGTGTGATTACGAGTATCATACTAATATGGTGCTGTACAAAAACTTTGAGTATTTTTTGGCAAATAATTAGTCTAAAAGAAACTTTTCAAAAGTTTACACAAGATGTAAGATTTTAAGTTTCTAAAAAGTACGATCTGTCTGGTTGAATATAAAATATTTAACAAATAATAATAAAAATCAAATAATAATAAAATATTTTAAAATAAATAAACAAACTTTTATTAAAATAATTGGTGTCTTTGTTTTGCTTTCAGCCGCAAATGAGTTTGTTTTCTTAAGACACTTAAGAAAAAAAGGAGTTTAGTATTTATTACTTCCATGGTATAAAGATAAAATTTTAACATTACTGAAATTGTCTCTTCCCCGTCACAAAGTATAGGATTACGAAGTTAAAGACGAATGAAACTTTTTGTGATGTCAATTTTTAAATGCGTGCCTTCAGACACAGGCCTTATAAAATGTAGGTATTTCCTATTTCCTATTTGTACGTACGTCATGTTAAATCAAGCTGGTGTAGCATTAGAGCAGGATACATTATGTTAACACTGTCAATACGGATTTAAAAGGATTTGACATGCTGCAATGTTATACCATTTGACCACGCATATTGAAACCTATACGAACTTAAAAAGTTAAGTTCATATTCTGATCACAAATGTTTAACAAAGTTATGTTTTTCTTCTGTGTAAAAACAATTTCGGCCTTATTTCTAAAATTAATAAAGACGAAACTCATTGTTATCTACTGTAATCAGAGTTCAAAGAGCTCTGGGTGATAATTTGAAAGGTTCAGCGGTTGACACAAAGGTCGTTTGCAAGGCTGCTATGTATGCATAGCCAAAGGCTATTTTCTGTCATAACTTGTGCTACAATTTGAATTTTCTGATTATAATTATTGTTGTGTAATTTTAATTGGTCATAAATAGTTTGCAGTAAGTATGGTAAAGTTTTACTAAACATGCTCTATAATAATGTGACCAGTAACAAAATGATACGCTGAGCTGTGCAGTATTATAGGTGCTGACTATGTTGAACAGACTATGTTGTCAAACTGATTGACCACGAGGATTATTTTTCCTGTAGATTAAACTTATACACACTTAGATTCTATTTTGTATACTTACTTAAAAAAGACTAAATTGTAAAATATCGTCAAACTATGAAAAAATTTTTTTAAATGATACAATGAAAGAAACGAACGTTGAGCGGACGTCGCCGTCGTTGCAGCGTTTCCAGCGATCTAATGTCACGAGCGTGCGCCCGCGCATGTCAATTCGGCAAACCGCTGCGTTTCCGCGTGCCAGTTCAGTTGGACTCTGGCTTGTCCCGGCGCTCATACAAATCAAAGCTCAAGTTACGTGGTACATTTTTATAGGAGATCAAGCAAGATAAAGCGACGCTTGTATGAAAATTCCTGTGGGATGGACAAATCACGCAGACGATACTTTGAATGCGAATAGTTTTTCTAATAATTGTATATAATCTCGACTTCATTCTTAGGTACTCACAGTTCAGTCAGGGTAATACGAATTTACTTATGGGCTCCCTAAACAATCATGCGGCATAACATGCATTACGGGCTGTCACTCATGCATGACCGTCTAGTTGTAGTGATTGACGTGCATGACATGCAAACTACGTGCATGAGTTGCTTCACTGTAATGATTGACACCAAGCATTATGTTCCATCATATCATGCAAGCATGATCGTTTAGGGACCACTTTAGGACAGTATGACGAATCTTCTTCGTACAGCAATTTGTTTATGCTTTAGAAAAGCAAAGATAGCCAATGGAGCCAAGAGTGTAAATTATTTTCAAGTCCTTGGACAGAGCCGTCTATCGGATTTTTACGGAATCGCTTCCGGAAAACGGCTCTTTGGTCCTAATTATCACTATCACGTTTACTTTGAAGTGTTTGAATCTGCCAAGTTGGCGGTGTCAATTTTTGAGTAGACTTTCATTAAATAGGTATACAGTTGATATTATTCTCGTTGCAATTGAAATAATACGATATCCATGTCATTCTGCAGTGTGTTGAGTGGGTCCCACAGGGCCCGGCCCGGCACCTATAGCAACCAACCGTATTCATTCTCCATAGGGGCTGCGGCGCCCACCAACAAGTTTAGCTTCATGCACGTGACTGAACACTTATTGACCTTTAGAATTTCAAAGAGTTTGTTATAAGGCTCGGAAGGAAATACCATGACAGTATCAATCATGTCAAATGTCATGTATACAGGGTGTTGCAGGATTGCGCAGTGATAGGTTTTCAAATAACTAAATAATGGCGATTATTGGGCAACCATGATGAGCTGTAGACTCATACTGTAGACACGCTTATTGTAAGTTGTCGCTCGTTACCGGCACATACAATGTGCATGTACTGTCTATACAAACATCGTACACTTCAGGCCACAGGTCCAAATATTGGTATAGTAAATATACATACAGTGGGACAGAACGACCCAATCTCCCGAAGGACTCGTATAGATATGTCAGTAAAACGCAAGGACATGTAAAAAATCATCAATGTTTTTTAAAAATTTCCCTATTATATCCTGTTCAGGGACGATTTTGAAAATAAAACTAGCACAAATGATCGAAGGGGTTATTAGTTAACAGTCGTAAATCTTTTATGAATCATATATTGTGCCGACGTAACGGTTATAATTCCTGATTCGGACTATTTCAATGTCAAAGTGAAATTATTTTATTGCATATACACTGGGTACCGTTTTCTCCTCCCTTTTCTACTCCTGGGAACATTTATACACGTAAATTTTTTATCTACTACCGACCGCTTCCTATGTAGGAGGTATAGTTATAATATCATTGTTCCTACGTTAGCGCTGAGAAGAAGAAGCAGCGCAACAGACTTCCACAATTCCGTTGATACTTTAATTTTCCCAACAATAACAATAATAAGTACTAACAAAAAAATTTTTGGTCTTAGTTCCCTTGTATTCCTATTTGTATAGTTTCATTGGCCGTAACTGTAATCTCTTAAATTGTGTCCACACCATGAGATGTGCGTGATGCAAAACGATATGTGCACATCCGAACGCCACCATTTTGATACGGATGAAAACATACGGGTGGCCGGTCTGTACACAAACGGTTAGTAAACGCTTCTGGATTTAAAGTTAAGTAATTGTGTACAAAATTTGTATTTATTCAGCACACAGACCAACAACAATAAAAAAAAGTTACCAACAGGTACGTCGTTGGACATTTTTCAAATTGTACATTATTACAGTAAATCATAAAATTATGTATTTTTAAACATCTGAGCATGAAAATGGATGTAAAGATACATTTAACGCCGTATTGTAAGAATGCAATTAAAAGCCACAGCGTTTTACGTAAAACGTCTTTGTTGCAGGGTATGTCGATCTTAGCTTCAACCTATATCGTATTCATACCGACTGCTGCTGTCTGCGATCAGATACTGCAACAAGTGCTCAAATAGTGTCACGACAAAACCGTTCTTAAATAAACTTTAAGCATTGTTTTGTTATCAGTTGAAATGTATGGGTCGCGTGATTGCAATAATATAAGGTATTTGGATTACGGTCTCATTATGTGTGCCTACTATGTAAAACGTGAACAGTTTCGTCTAATTGGTAACGTTTTGCTTTTATAAGTTCCTCGGCGTGTAACCTAAATTACAAACGTGAGTTTATCTCAAAAATCGTGGCTGTCACTAACGCAAACTCATCCAGTATGTTTACATTTCAACCGGAACGCTAATCAGCAGGAGATTCGCGGTAATTCACTAACAAAACGACAACTTAGAGGCATTTCAACACAATGCAATGATGTTAACTGCCCTTGGTATTATCGGATAAGTCAATTTGAAATACCAATTACCCGAATCAATGGTTATAAACCGTGTATTCTGATCTCCTCCTTGTCAGCGGGTTAGTTTTTATTGAGCGGCTCTGCCCCAGTGTCCATATTGGATGATATAGGTAATTCAATTAGTTATTACGTAATAGTCCTACTGCCAAAGAATACCTTATTAATATAGCACGGGACTTCTTGTTTGCCTTTGCCCGACAAGGTTACACTGGCCGTGGTCACGACCTGGAGAGGCGAGCTATCAATGTTGACCGATGCGAGTACTTTCTCCATCTACCCCACTGTTGGTCTTGTGCTATTGGACATTCTCGACCAAGAAAGTTATACTACAAAGTGTCGACACAAACCACTCACGATATCCGCGGGTGTATTCGACGACTACTAAAAAGAACTTGAACACCAAATTCTTCGAAATATAGTATCAAATGTTCATTGAGAAACTATAGTTCGAATCTGATATTATAAAATTCAATAATTTGCTACAATTTTGATAATTATGTCTATTTATTTCATAATTGTGCATAATCCAGAGGAAATCAACAATTCAAATGGAATTTGAAATCCGCAGCTATTACTTAAAATTAATGTATGTGGCATTTAGTTCTTGAATGTGTTACGTTTATTCTAATAAATGATTGTAGAACAAGTATCTAGTATTACTTCCTATATTTGTCTCTGTTGCACAATGACCACGCTTATAATATTGAAGGTCACATATAATAATTGAATGCCTAAAAGGACAATCTAATTTTTGTCGTAGGCATATCCGCAAAAAAACATATTAAGTGCAGGAAATTGGCTTTACCATTAAAGGATGACCAAGATTCTAATTAAGTTTTTTGGGCACCCCCTCATTGTGTAATAAAATTTTATAACATCTATACTTCGATCACCATATACCTATAGTTCCAATAGTTTTGTGGTTAAAAAAAGATTTTATTTGTAATTTTCAAAATACGGTGACAATTTGCACACCATTTTTGTACTTACTGTATTCTTGAAAATAAGTATAATTCATTCATTCATCTATTCATTATTCCGTTTCATTGTAATATTAATTTTATTTTTCCTTATTCACTGTTCAAAGTGTGTACATACATAATAATTTTTTTCCTCCATATACATATATGTATTTCCTCCATACCTACTTATATCTTATGGGCTGACATGGCGTCTATTTTTTGATGGTCCTATGTAACAGACATCGTCTGGTAATAATTTTATTAGTTATATTTATATATACGTTTTTAAGATAACCAGCTTTACGTGTTGCGGAGTATACACATGTTCCAAAACTCTACCATTCACTTGCGAAATGTTACAAATTGCAATAACGGTCCAGTTGTGTAGGCAATTTGCAACGCCATACTAAGCCGATTCATACTATCGATTTACTGAGCAATTTCCATAGGCTCAACAAAGCTCAGCCTTCACAATAGGCTCTGTAAAGACCTATGCAACAATGATATTATTTTTCCCTATACAATATCGTAATAAATGTTCGTCGGTAACCTGGACTTTTCTAGTAGAGAATATTTTATTTATTCAGGAGAACAGAAACGGAAATGTAACAAAATGACTGATAAGCCTGGCGATCCAACGAGGTAACGCCGCCAGCATTTTAGGCACACTGCCTCGTTGTGACGCTTTGGAAAAAATATTTTATTTGTAAAATTGACATTTATTTTATTTTATTTTATTTTGACATTGTAACTTTTGTATACAATTTATTATGACTTGACAAAATGACGGTAAATAAAATACAATGAAAAAAGTTTTGGGAAAATATTATAAGTACCTACTATAAAAATTAAAATTAGTACTTAATAAATTAAAAATAGTCGGATAATGATCGGAGAGGATAATGTTGAGTATCCACATCCAGTACATACAGCTTTTGACTTTTTAAGTTTTTTTTTTAATTTGAGGCATTAAAAATTAAATGTTTAATAAGTATCTCAACACATAACCTACGAGTATTCGAATAGTTCTATACAATGACTGCTCTGAACCCTGAAAATAACTTAGGCACAATACGTATTGTGACTTAGGCCTGCTTATGCCTCTTTACCCAAATTCATAAACTTATATAAACCACAGGCGATGGGAATTGTGAGCAATGAGTTAGTTCTCTGCATCACTTTATTCAAGCGAAGCCGCATGAGAGTGTTAGTTACCCATTAAATTCCTGCGAGCCCAATAACTAATTTCATTATGGCCTATTATGATAATGGTTTGCTAACAATAATCGTTCATGACTGCTCAGTGATCGATTGCGAACGAGATAGCATTCGAGAACAAAGTATTGCGGTCTATATTGTAATGCTTTGTTTCTATATGTGAGGCTGAGTTCAAGCATAGGCCAAGGCTGTTCTTAAAGTCTCTAAAGGGTTCCTTCATAGGCCGCCAAGCGCAGGCGCAGGTTTATGTAATGCCTCGTATACACACACCAGGGCCAATCGAGCTAATTCTGAACGATATTACCAAATCCTAACCATAACCAAAAACGTTATGCTGCATGTACACGTTAACGCAAGCCAAACCCCTGCTCTACACGTTTGCGTCTGTAAAGGTTTGCCAAACGTGTACGAGTACATGCAGCAGTTATAGCTTAACGTTTTAGGTTATGGTTTGGATTTGGTAATATCGCTACGAATTAGCGGAATTGGCGCCCAGAAACTGCGCTAGGTGACTTAGGTGCTAAAGGTAAAGTCAGGCAAAAGTACTTTAGCGGCCGTAGTAGCCGATATGGATCTCACAGTTTAAGAATATACAAAATCACATTCAATAAAATACTGACTGCAAAACATAGCTCACTTATTCTGTATCCTCAAGCCACGAAAAAAAAACTTATCCCTTCTTTGTAAATACACACTTGTAAATCAAATAAATACCTACATTTAAATAGTATCTAGTCACATAACTCTCACACCTGGGCAGCATTATCATAAACTAAGTCTACCTAAGTATTGTAGAACAAACGACCTTTTAGACAATCTGCAATCAAACGCAACTGTGGGAACAGTCGAATCACCGTTTCTAATGCCACAATTATATCAGGACATATCCATACATTTAATTTATATTAATACCTCCACCACATTAATAAGACCTCTTTCCTTTCAATTGTCATATCGATATTTAAAACGAAAAGTTAGGTCAAGTTATAATGAACGAAAAACAGTGGGTCCAGTTTGAGTTCAGATAAATAATTTAATCTGAATTTAATCTACTTATAGCGCCTTGGCATTTCGCGAATTACTTAGTACATTCGTGGATACCGTGGATTGGAACTTTGATGGGTGATAAATAGCTTATATGTCCGAGTCTAGTCTAATTGAGAATTTGAGATCTCATATAATGGTTATTAAGATTAATTTCATCGTGTATACCTACACACATACAAAGTACCTAGGTACAATGATAAGGTAAGCTCAGAAATGAGTCGGATTTGAAAAAATCTTTTTCATTTCCTGGCCCAATTCTTCAAGAAGGTCTATTTAACATCACGCTAGGACCCTTAGAAGCCGAACAAAAAAAAACTTAAAGAACGCTAAGCGAAAACGAAGTAATAGCGCGGGCGGGCATTCGACGCCGTGGATCAGTCGACGAGAACTGAGTATTACCGAGTAGAGCCGAACGGCGGGTGAAACCGCGGGGCACAGCGTATAGCAAACACACGCGGCCTGCGGTGGCGGCCTACCGCAGCCCGCAACCTCAATATGCAATTGCAGGCCGCGCGTGTCTGAAGTCTCACATACATTGCTTATGGAATACAACAGGCCGCCACCGCCTGCGGGAGTTTTGCCATAGTTGGCACAAGAAACGAAGATGTATGGAGCTGCCGTACGCTGAGACTAGTGTGGTGTACAGTCACGCCCCAGAAGGGGGAGAAGTGTCCTAAAAGTAATGTTTAATGCTTAATGTAGGAGTGCATCGGGAAAGAACCTCTGGCAAGTACCGGTGCACTCTCATGTGAGTTGGGTGGGCCTCGTAACCGCAAGGTTGGAGTTGCCAGGAGAAAAATATATAAAGGCCGCCACCGCCACCGCAGGCCGCGTGTGTCTGTGATACGCCTAAAGTTAATGATTATACATAGCTGACAATTATCAGCGTTCTAGATTAGGCCAGCCGCATTGTGTCCAGCCACCGTATCGAGCCAAGGTTCGCCGCTCACCTAAGCCGCGCCGGCTGCATACTTACAACACTGAAGGTCTGTACAAAGGGTCATGTTGTATCAAACCAAGCGCACGATAGGTACATACTCTCACGTGAGTATCGTTGATAGATGAACCTAATTTACTAGTTCGGTAAGTATTAAATAAACACTTCCTAAATAAATAAAATATTTAAAAAAAAAAAAAAAACTGCCAAATCCATACTAATATTAAAAAGGTAACTCTGTCTGTTTTCTTACCTTTTCATGCCTAAACCTCTGATCGGATTTTGGTGAAATGGAGTGTGGTGACTCGAACTCAGGGGCAGGACATTGGATAATTTTTTCTGCGCTAAACTGATAATTGTTCCCGCGGAAAATAAACTTATTCCACGAGAGCGAAGCCGCGGGCAACAGCTATATTATCAAGTACATTATTGATGAAATGCTATTTATCATATTTATCTATCCATTCATAATTCAACTTAAATATACTGAAATGTCACAAGATATTGAAAGCTCTGCAAAAATACCTACTCGTACTAAGCATATACTTTTATAACATTTAGATAACCGTAATTTGCAAGTATGCGCGCAAGAAAATCAGAACGGATATTATAACATGGCTGTGACAATTTAAACATTCTCAGCTCTATGTTTGGATAAGTTTGACATACAATCCATACTCGGCTGAATATGTTTTTTTTTATTTTTTTATATGGACTTATATACACTTTTTACAAAGTCGGGTAGGTTATATCTATTATCTATATCCATGAGAATGTGGCTGTCAGATTTTGGTTTTTGAAAAACGAACTCTATCTAGACTTCACATAAGTCTAGTATTTGATCTTGTTTTTTGGGTCGCAAAACCCGTTTTAACGCTCTAAGGGATATTGGAATACAATTCTCTTTTTGACGTCAATTCTGTCTAAAACTAGATAGGTAGGTACTCTGTTTCCACCTGTCAGATAGAGGGGAAGAAACAGCTACAAACCAAACAGCCTATAGGGCCCTGCCTCTGTTCTATTACATATTGTAATCTTCCATACACGAATATTTATCTATGTTGAGCCATCAGGTACTCCATGGAATTTTGTATTGAATTTATTGCTAGCCCATAGCTAGCCTCAATAGTTATACAGATCGATGAAGTTTTCCCGCTGTAAAAAGTTTAGGGATCATCAATCCCGCGGACCTCGATTATTTTCCTTTGCTATAAATATTTATTTCATATAGCATTGCATTCTTTGTTGGTTGCCCTAAATAAATTGATAATTTCGTAATGTTGTAGATATTTGAAATATCCTTACAATATTACTTATTATTAAACTAACCAATTTTCATACAGACCACAACAAATTACTCGAAATCCACAACCGCAGCAACGGTAGAATGTAGTTCGTTCCGATGCCATACCACTTGCATATACCACCAATAATTACGTAGGTAGTTAAATATTATATCAAAAACCTTACATTTGTTTAACATACATACCTAACACGTACTATACAGAGTGTTTTTTTTTAACTAGGACACTTAGGGTAAAACCGAAACCATAGGAGATACAGGGATGACCATAGGAGATTCTGCTCCTTAGATTTTTTTTCTTCTCATACAATGAATGATCCTTTTATGAAACTAAGCCGATATGCATTTTAAAAATGCGTTGTATGAGAAAACATTTTATTGAATTTGACTAACATCAGCTGCTCAGATTTTTTTTTCCGATATAATGAAATGATCCTTACATGAAACTGAGTCGATCCGCATCAAAAATAAATTTGATCAAAATGTCTAATTTTTATGGACAACACACGCTTGACCAAAAAATTTTCTATGCTAAAATTGTTTTCACAAAAAAAGACCAAATGGTTCCTAAGACAGTTTCCCTGTATCTCCTATGGTTTCGGTTTTACCCTAAGTGTCCCAGTAAAAAAAAACACTGAATAGCCTGGTCTGGGTTTGAAACGTCGACATCACAAATGTAAAGCAAAGGCACTTACGACTAAGCTATAGCACAGCTATAGACAGACTTCATTTATATAGACACGTCAATTACATAATATCAACATTCACTCTTGGAGATACAATCTGAAATTTTACACTAGGCATAAAATTAAGAATTAATCATAGTCGAGACATTTTTTGCTGTTCCCATCGCCGATCAACCGTGGTCATTTGAAAAATAAACGGCGGGCCACAGCTGGTAACATTTAAAGCTGATCAGGTGCGTTACTTACTTACTGCCTAAATATCCAAATCGTTTCACTTTTATTATCTCAATTGGATTGGCTCTCAATATAACCGAACAGATTAAAATCCCTATTACTACTACACTATAGCACTACTATAGCACTATACTATAGCAAGCAAGCCAATACCGGGAACTTTTTGTGTGATCAGATGCAACCCATATTGTGATCATATTATGATCCCCCTTCAGGGGGTTATTCCCAACGGATCATATGAGGTGAGTATCGCTTCTTTATAGTTCGTATTTATCCTTAATAGCTAATGTTCTGCTTTGCCAGAAAATGCAATAATATTACCTAGATAAGTAAAGTCTACCTACCTACAGGTTTCACTAATTAATATTGTTACAGCAAGGCTCTCTTTTGTTGTGGTTTGTTAATTTACGAAGAAATCATCGTTCAAAATGGAATCGTTATAGTATTTTTAATAAATGCTCTTATTTAGGGTTTCGTACCTCAGGAACCCTTAAAGAATCACTACGTTGTCCGTCTGTCTGTCAAGATCCTTTTTCTCAGGAACGCGTGGAGGGAACAAGTTAAAATTAATAGGTAATCAAATACTTAGGTCTGCACTCCCTTTGGAGCTGTGATAAAACCAAACTTTTAAGTCAACACAGTCAGAAGATATGACCAATTTTGGCGCATTTTTGAGTATTTTCGTAACCAAAACCTATTTGGGAAGAAGAAGAAGAGAGAAGTAAACTGAAAATCCGAAAACCGTAAATTTGTAGACCTCCCAATTTTTTTTTCTTGTATCAACAGACTTAACTTTGCGTATGAGCAAGTCATCCATATAAGTTAGTACCATGTGATATAACTACAAATTGTATTAACGATTTTCTAATTATTCCATTAGTTAAGTTTGTACGGAACCCTCAGGGCGCGAGTCCTACTCGCAATTGACCGGTTTTTCTTGTCCGGTTTGACTGGCAGACTGACACACAAATATTTTGTATAATCTAGTTTTTTGTTACGCTTATCTTATGCCTACCTATTATCAGTGTTCGATTTACATAATGTCAATTGTGGACACAAACGAAACGATTCGCGGAAATGTTTCGATTCGTGTTCTCGATTTATGTAATCGATTGTTAACTCTCCGATTATTGTCTTTATTTTTTGTCTGCGGGAACGATTTACTCGGTTTTGCGGTTAAGTAACAATGTCTTCAAGAAAAAGATTAAACAATTTGTCTATTAGATTGAAACTGTTAGTGATACTGAAATTAAGAGGTGTCACATTGTGATTATTTGTATTGCAATGGAGGTTATTTTAGCGCTGTTGGTTAATTGAAATTTTTCAACCGAGTGTTACATACGGCCCTGGAAAACAAGTAATTTACGGCCAGTCGTATGCTATCTATATCTATCTATACTAATAATAAAGAGGTAAAAACTGGTGGATAATTTGCACGCATTACTTATTTAAGTTGCAAAGAACTAAATGATAGCGGGGTGTAAAATACACCTAACGCCATCTATTGACAAACTCTAAAACTAAGAAACTGGCATGATTAGAACGGGTTAAAAATTTTCAATAACATTTAAATAGTATACATACTGTATAACGCGGATGAAGTCGCGGGGCTAGTTTATTATAAACCGGTGAATCACGAAAGCGATTCTTCTATTTTTTTCCTCCAACTACAAGTGTTAATTTATTGTCACGTCTATAAAATCTTTTAAAATGGAGTCAGTACAGTATTTACTTCATTTTCATGCTTTAGAAATTGTAGATAGCAGCCATTTGAATGTTAAAAGTTATCAAAGTGACCCCATTTCACCACTGGTATACAGTTTTATTGCATAGGTATGACACCGTATCTTCGCCTATTCCTTATGAGCTCATAAGCCCGAGCACCTTCATCCTTCACTCAAGATTCAAGAACCGATCTTCACCCCAGCAGTCCAGCACTATATACCTACGTACAAGTACAGTTGGCACACCAACGGCACATTACAAACATTTGATAATACCCCATTCTTCACTATTACCTCACACTTGGTACGAATTGCACACGAATATGGGAAACTACTGGATAATACGAAAAACGTACATATTGACACGAAAACAATAGAAATCTGCAACTGCTACTTTGGCAATTAACTACTTGTAGACGTTTCCATAGTACTACGACGTTTTGAAATAATGAAGAACGTTCATGGTATGAATGCAATCATAATATATAACCGACGAAATGTACAAAAAACGATCATAGTCAAAACATCTTCAGGCAAAACATTGTCACCGACACGCAAGAAATACGCAATTTCAGACCTAAAGTGTAAAACCCCTTAAATGTGTATATTATATTTTTGCTTACGATGTTTGTTAGTAGTTCATGGCCCGAAAGTGAAATAGGTAAACACTTTTTACAGTGGTAAAATAAAAATAACATAGGAAAAATATGATAAATTCAAAATACAATAGCACTTTTTACATAGATATCGCGATACGATCCATCATACATTTATGGTTATAGAGTTATTATTTATATGTTTATGGATTTTCCAGCGTTAAATATTGTTCCCATAGTAGGACCGGTCCATTTACTACATTCATACGAAAATTAATACAGATTTTTTGAGTTCTAGAAACAGATTCGTATAATATTTAGAATAAAATAGTACTAAGGATTTATCGTGTCACTAACAATGGAAACAGATTACTTTGCGCCAAATTACGTCCGTGTCTCATCTCACGCTGTATAGACTATTGTTTCGGCCAAATTAACACATTAAGTGGTCAGACTATAGTTTAATTGAATAGAGTGTGCCACCGATTGGTAATAATAGGATACGCTGGTATAGTAGGAGACGCTTGATAACTGTATAAATACATAAAAGGAAGTTAAAAATGTAAACAAATTATAATTTGTATAGGATTAAATTGCAGTAGCATAAAATGAACACGTCACCCTCGCCAGATGGACCAAGGAGCTAAAGATAATGGCGGGAAGCGGCTGGGTCCGGACGGCGGAGGACCGTTTGTGGTGAGGCGTTCATTTGGGAGGGCCTACGACCAGCAGTTAAAAAACACAAGTCTGTCTGTCCGCTCTAAATATCTCTAAAGCGGTGCACTTGAGCATAAAAATGTATATTATAGCAATTATTTATTACATGTTCATTTTGACTTGGGAAAGGTTTTCGCTTAAGAACTAGCAAGCAACGACTAAAAGGAGCCGAGCAGCTGTGTTTCTAATAATACGCACGAAAATAAGTCAAAGTCCTAAACAAAAGAGCTTCTATAAAATATGCCAATTCGTCAGGAATCCCATTTCAGCACTTAGTTCTTGATTTCTAAATATTCAGCCACAAACTGTACGCCACAACTAGGTATTCACATAGGTACTTGATTGAAATGTTTTTATGTTTGAATGTTCTTTGTTTTGTTTTGTTTTCGAGAGGTCGAAGGTGAAAACAATTGAAACAAAGCGTGACATTGCTGGAAGAGGTCAATTATCAGCGCCACGAGAACTGCATTACAAGAGTTGCACGTAACACCGAGTAATACACGCTAACTAAATTATTCAACGTGAATTTCACAACCCTCATTGAACAGAAGGTTGAATTTCGACACCCCATTCACACCCTTACAACTTGTACCGACGAATCTTGTCACGCCGCGACTAATTTTCATAACAGATTCCGCTCATGACCTTTCAGGACCGACAATGAGTTTCGAAATATGTTTAAAGTCACACAAGTTCAATGGTAGATATGGATCGAATGAGTTGAGAATAGAGGTCGAATGCGCACGAGTTGCTTCATCCGTCATAACACGCGCAATTTAGACAGATACGAAGATACAGTTTCGCAAACCCAACTGGAGCAAAAAATGGAGAAATCTTTTTAAAAAGCTATATCTGTATGACTAGTGTATAAAAAGTGATTATTCGATAATGGTCTTGGACCCAATTTCGTTTGAATCCGGGGCACGCATTTACAGAGACAATGATAGTCAATGCCGTTTGTATCACGACCTATCCGTCTAGTCGATACAGATATCGGCACTGCAGTGATCGATACCGTATCGATACTTAGCACGCCTCCATGCAAGGCTGCCACTTTTGTTCTGGGTGTAATTAAAGGAAATTTTTCGTGATTCTGTTCGGAACAATGCCATTTTTTAAAACAATTCAATTGCTTAGAACAATTTAATGCACGCACGTTTCAATTGATACACACGAATATGATTTGACATGTTCAGTTTACTAGAGCCACAGCTAGACCTTGAAGACTGCCTCACTTAGCATTCAATTCAATACACTTTATTGCACATTTAAAAATTACAGACAAAAAAAGAGAAAAACTGATACAGTAATGTACATCTAGGCGGTCTTATCATTAAGAGCGATTTCTTCCAGACAACCTTTGGGTAGAGAATTTAGAGCCAATTAGAAGGTAGGTTGTGCAGTTAGCTTATTAATGAGCATTGTAATGAGTATTGATCAAAATACGAGAAATGAAGCGGAATGAAAGAAAGTCCTTTGATTTATGTACCTACTTACCTAGCTGTTAACAGATAAACTGTACGGCGGCCCGCACTAAACTATCTCGCCATTTAAAAAGAAATGGTAAACTGATGCAGCGTCGTCATTTTGCTAACATAATTCTTTTTCAAACAAATTTCTTTTTCGCGATTGCAACACCTACTTCCTCTACCCTTAGTACATACCTACAGGTACTGGGATCGGGAAAATAAAAATAGTTTTTTTTTCAGTTTTCAATTACGTCACTTTCACCTCGCCCGGAATCATGGATTACATGCAATATCATCTTTATACGTTGTTATTACATTGTATTGTTGTATTCACTTCCAATCTTTGTCATGCATCAACCATCATACTTTATACACAATAGAAGATTTAAAGTCTAGCCAGAATTCTGTTCACAGTCATTCGTAGTTACATACATACAGAGCACATTTTAAATACGTGTTATCTTTAATCAGAGCACCATTATTTTAAGGCAGGCTTTGCATTAGCAAGGTTGAGTGGAACACTTTTGACCTCTCCGTTAAGGTCACCTTACCATTAATTAAATTAATTAACTCTTGCCAATTGTAACAGGGGCAGCAGTTCATAAATCATGCAAACTATAGATATTGAACTTTTGTTTTAAGGCTTTCCAGTGCCCATGAGTAAATTGGCAGGTACGGTTACCAACTATTATTATAGTCCTAATATAGTGACTAATATTATAGTGGTACGGTCGACCGCACGTCAGTGGTAACAAACCAGTATAAACTAGTCTCGCATAGTATTGAAACTCCTTAATATGCTAGGCCAGCTCAACGTCGACAAAGTGTTCCCACTGATGTGGGGTCGACTGTACTAGGGTAGAGGTGGCACGGCAATAATTTTGTGTGAAGGTGTACACATGAGATTATTTTATACGCATATGTATACGTACAGTCGACCGCACGTCAATGGTAACACTTTGACCTTGAGCTGGCCCAGTCTATTTCAATACTATGAGAGACGTCCTTACAACAAATATCAATTTATCCAAACTTGAGAAATCTTTATTTGTCACTACGCCATGTTTGTACGAGCGACGAAACAAGTGCGCTGCCGGTGTCTCACTCTCACGACTGTTGCAGCCCCCACACTGTCTCTGTCTATCGGTGCCTGTACATACAAATACAACTTTGATTACTGTGTGAATCTCTGTACCGTGTTTTGTGTGTAGGCTAGTTATTAATTAAGCTAGGCTGTGTAAGAGAATGACTTAAGGGACTCTTTTTGGTTTGATTTGATATTCGAGCGAGAATAAAAACCAACCTGATGTTTATGTTGGTTCCAGATTTATTTCTGTCGTAACGCTGCAAACCACAGAAATATAGAGCGTAGCGAGCTTTTCTGTGTTCTGTGCTACCAACAATGGACTAATCCTCCATCAAATAGGATAAAAGAGATGTTTCGAGTCGGAAGTGCACGTTATTGAGACGTAAGAAGCAACCGTACCGTGACGGATTGCCATTGGCTTCGCGCGAGAAAGTGTAACGTGGGCCGCGGGTCTCGTTGGCGGAGATTATAAGAGAACAAGCGATTTTGTCTAATTGTAGGACGGAATTATGATTAAGATATTCCAGATGTTCGTGAAAAGGTAAAAGGGTTAACAAAATATCAGTAGGGGGTCGAGTGGCCGAAGGGCACTTAGTAACGGATAGAATAAAATAAATTTATTTAGCACACACAAAGCAACACATTACAATAATTTTGTACACATATCTACTATCTAGCTTGCCTATGTACAGTCAACCCGGAGAGCGTCGGCCAGGGACATGGAACCCCAATAATGAACATGGAACCCCAGCTTGGAACCCCATAGTCTATGGTGTCCACCAACGGATCGACTGCACGCGTCGGTGTTGCAATATGGCACCAAAAGGGACTCCAACTCAGCATATTATGCTGCAGGGTCTGCAGCGCTGGACTTCAGTGGAGCCACCGTGACGTACGGATGACGGAGTCGGATACCGAGACGCCATTATAAGTAGACACCTTTTGAAAATTGTTATAGTAAGTCTAAGTAGTAAGTAGAGGGAAGTAATCGAGCAATTTCTGTAGCTCTAGAAAATATTTGCCTAAGTACCATATTTGGTTAAAATGAATGAATGAAATTATTTATTTGACAATTCCCGATCGCCGTTGACACACACAAGAGCAACACAACATCGAACATAGAAAGACAAACATAATTTACCTATAAATTCTGTTTTTGTCTTAGAGTATAAATATGCTAGCTTATGTAGGTAGGTATACTCTAAGGTTTTTGTTCGTGTAGTAATATATTTTTATTCAATGATTGATTTGGAAGTAAAACACAAAAACTCAAGTGTCAGACTAATAGTTTAAAGAAATATTCGATTCAAATAATTCGTTACTCAATAATTTGGTGGTAATAAAACCTATTTTTAAAGGTTTATATATTTAAAAAAAACTTTATTGATCCACAATTACACTTGTAAATATAACAATGCACTTGTAAATATTATACGTAGGTATTTGGTTCAAAAGAAACGTAGGTAGTTAAAAGTGAAATAGACCTTTAGGTCTGGTCAGTTATCTTTTGCCCTATGCGGCCAGAGTGAATGTAATGTCAAGTCAAAGCCTAAAGGTTGCACGGCCTCCCTTCGCCACATACCGTGGACAATTTACTCCATATGAAATATACAGTCTATATTGAACTATGTACAGTCTGCATCAAAAGTCGCTTAGTATTTGAATTACCAAAATAATTGCATGACAGTTAAGTCTCTTGAATAATCGGAGTGTGTTTCGTGCCAGTACCCAGTTAAAAGTTCCATTTTTTTTTAATTCCTGGAATATGAGCATATAAAAGTCAACATTCCTATCTCCTTTTGAATAATATTCAATGTTCAAGTTTTATTTATGTTAGGATTATTTTAAAGTTCATATTATTTTTAAAAACTACAAATAAATATTTAAATGTATTTTTTTTTAATCATAGTTTATTTTATAGATCGTATTAAGTATAGGAGAGAAAAGAGAAAAAGTTAAGAAAATTATGGAACTGCTTGGATACTTACTTTTTAGGTTTGTGACTGTTCCAAAACTTCCATGGGAACGTAGTCTGTATAACTTATGAAGGTACGGTCGACCGCACGTCAGTGGAAACAAAACCAGTATAAACTGGTCTCTCCTAGTATTGAAACTCCTTAATAGGCTAGGCCAGCTCAAGGTCAAAGTGTTACCACTGACGTGCGGTCGACTGTACCAATCGTGGAACGAGACAGATTTTGGTGTTGAACATGTGTTGAACAATTTAAGTTAGTTCACTATTCTCTGTCCATATGACATAACCTGAGCTGACACCAAAACCAGACGGATATAAGTACATCAATTTCGCAAATAGGAGACACAACAATGCACTTTCGAACGATGCCTCGTTCATAAATAAAGAATAGTAAAAGATGCGCCTACGCATGTCGGTCGTGAATATAGTACATACTTAGTTACTTAGCTCACAGACGGACACGTAAAGAGCACTCGCGTCCGGCGGCGAGCGATGACACTGAGCGAAGCGAGGTGTGTCAGGATCGCAATACTTGGCGCTCCGTTATTCCTGCCTACCCCGCCAGGGACATAGCGTCAAGATTGTATAATAATAATAATTTATTTATTGCGTCATGTGGAACATAAGTGGTATGTAGTTATTTAAATACAGACTTGGGTTGGAGTGGACATAAGGGGGCGCCAAGGGCAGCGTCGGATTCAAAAAAAAACAAGAATTTTTTCTAAGTTTTTTTCATTGCGCCCCCTTTTGTCCACACTGACCGAGACTTGGAATCAAAAGGTTCTTCAGTTTTCAATTTTTTTCTTTTACTGCCTTTGCTTTTACTCAATTGTACTGCCAGTGCATTCTTTTTTCTTTCCTTTTTTGTTTCGTTTTTTATTTGGTGCAATTTGAAAGATTTAGTAAAAGGTTAAGAATGGGGCTGCCTCTAGAAATCATCAGGTTTTAATTCATTCTTAGCCATACTAATATTATTGTTATTATAAATAGTTAAGTAATCCTATATGTCTGTCTGGGATACATCGAACGCTGGGACGAAGCCGGGGGAAACGCTTATAGTAAGTACTCTATAAAGTACCACTACACGATTATTTTGCATTATAGATACACGCGAGTGTAATGTCAAATTCCTTCAGAGATGCAAAACCTTGAATTTAGATACAAACATGCGAGGAAACAATAAAGTTTGGTATTGCATTCCGAATTTCTAATCGCATCCCCCGGGATGCGATGTATGATTTCATTGCCTACATGAATGTTTGCAACATCATACATCGCATCCCGGGGGAAAGACTAAGGCTACTTTTTACCGCGAAAAACTTTAATCCCGCGGGAAAAGATAACTTAATGCGGGCAAAATCGCTGGAAACAGCTGGTGTGTTAAAGATTAATTAGATTTACCTTGCCCCCGCACGCACGGCGAAGGCGCTATATTACCTATATCCGTGAACAATGCCGCCCAACAATCAAAACCAATGTCCGTTCGCATTTAGCATGGGCTTAACGACAACCAATTACAGTTTATAGATCATGTGCTAAACACTACAGGGTGTAACCAACTTTGTGCTAAAGGAAACTGCAGAATGATTGTATTAAATCTCAGCTATAATTGCGCATTATACGGTATCTACTACATAATTCCAGTTCAGTACTCGGTGGTTTAAAAACTATCTGGCTTAACAAAATCTAAAATGGACCTCAACGTATCAAACTAATACGTAATATACTAAATTATAATCCCTGGTGTTCTAGGCCTAGCTAAGTGGGCAAGTCAAATCTGTGGACCCAAGAGCGAAAAAACTGCTGGGTATCGAATGAGAATGACCGGTCGTAGTGACGCGTATTAGAATCTGAGTCCAACAATGGACTTTGTTTTGTACCCTGGAGGAGACAATCCACGTGGAGGCTATAATAGAGTCGGATAGTCCGTCAATCCCATAGAAATATAAAACCTAACGAGCGCTTTTTCCGTGTTCTGTGGTCAATCCGCACACCTCACTAGCACATCAGTGAAAAATTAATGCTTTTAATTATTAAAGAGCGGCAAATTGGCCATAAATATATTCACAGGAAAACTCAGATCGATTTTACCTACTCGAAAAGTCAGAGAAGCAAGAATAGACAAAGATTCATCTAAATCGAAGTCATGGCGCTTGGGATTGGAAGCAAATTCACTTATCTACTCTTAAATGATACAGCCTATAGAACAATAGTAGGTAAGTGTGTTGCGTTGCTTGTAGTTCCTAGAGGTGCCAACTTATCGATGCAGTTGTTATAAGTCTTGTAAACGATCTATAAGGTTCAATATAACTCGAAGAGTAACCAAGTGGGGTAGCAGGTATCACGGTTGGGTGGAGTGCTGAGATTGGCAGGACCTTGGGAACCGAAAGTGCGGACAGCGACCGGAACGGATAATACACGCGCTTAATATCAATTGCACGGCAGGAAAATCTAGCTAGAACAATCACTTCATTAGGTTTTAAATAATTCTGCACATTGCTCGGAAATATTTTAGCGAAATATTTAGTTAAATATTAAAGATGATTTTTTTTTAAAGTAGAAGAATTTTACGATGACCACGCGTTAACTGCATGACCTAAAGGTCAACTGGAGGAGAATGCCACCTATGCAATAAGTTCACCTTTTGTACTTTATTTTGTGCAGTTACATTTTTAAATAAAATTTATTTACAAACATTACTGGATCGCTTCCAGATGCGTTAAAAACGAACCTACTTACGCAGGAATATTGCCAAAGCCGGAACATTAAAATAAACTAGTAAGTACCTACCAAGTGGTACTAAGTCTCTCGGCACTGTCAGCAATATAATTATATATATATTTTTAATAAATTTAAAAAAAATTATAGTCAACATAGTCCGTTGATGTTCCTATAAAAATTATAATATTCCCATTTTGTACGGTGGCCTTTAATTTAAGGCTGTTGATGATGATGATGATAAACCTAAAAAATGCCACATTGTAGCTGCAAAAGGAACGGGTCTGATTGTGTTGGTCAGGCTGCTACTGAGCGCCCACTCCCGGCCGCTATCCCACTACTGCCCGATACGGGGACTTTTGGCTGCTGGGTTTCCCCCCTGGCCCGGTTCGCCCCTCCTTAGTTAACCTGCACCCCCCAGACTCCTCCGGGGGGTCCATATTAATACCGGGCTTAGTGTGGACGTCCAGTCAACATGGGCCACTCAGCAGCAGGACTCCCGACCTCAAACCATCCTCCGCACCAGACCTCCGAGAAGCCGGATTACAGGAGACGCCACGCTCCCAGTCGAAAGAGACTGCGATTTTATTAATGTCTTTAGTGAACAGGCCGTGGCTTCGATTCTTGATGAATTTAATAAAGTGTAGAATTTAAACTTTTTGATTTATTTTTGTATCAAAAAAAACGGTATTTAGAACTACTAGATCGTTATAACAATGTATGGTGAACCGGAAAAGATCTCGAAATGATAAGATTAGAAATTATTGCTTTCTAGTTTCGTACCGCCCTCTTTTGAACTAGCAAGGAACGTCGGCTGCTATGCTAATGTTGACGCTTCCACTAGATGACTCTTTACGGCATAGGTACATACTATTATTTTGATGACCTGTGCTGGCTGTATTTTGTCACTATTATCTATATCTGTCATTTTGTCTTAGCTATTTACTTGTTGTATATATTAAATAGGCATAACACATTAAACAATTTGTAAGTAGCGTAGGTACCTATGTAAAATTATTTTTGTAAATTCTTTACAAAATAACAAAAAAAACACAAAAACAAAACGCATTTTTACCCGTTTTGATAGCTGACAGCTGTTTACATGACATTGACATTTTCATTCTTTTCTTTGTTTGAATGAAACAAAAGTCAACGGATTTTGGAATTTTCAAAAATTACATTCAAATACGGCAATAATATAGCAAAATCCTGAAAAGGTTACTTTCGACGATGGATTCTGTTGGAGTATCCAACTTAAATAGGTATTTGGCTATTTGAATCTTAAGATGATACTAAACTTTGTATTCCTTACTATTTGAACTTGCGCGCTACAATTTATTGATTTTCCTTCCAAAAATAAGTTTGAAGGATGTAAATAAATCACAAAGCTGTTCTTTACGCTTCAATTGATAATTGGAGGCAGCGACGCCTCACTGAAATCTATATATTAGTTTGAAAACACTAATTGGATAATGCAAAACTCATTGTTTTAGAAGCACTATATCAGACACTTCTGAACTGACTGTGACTCCTGAGAAAGCAAGACTTGGAAAATTTGGAGATGATTATTCACCTGAACATCTAAATTTGACTCCTAAGGACGTAAGTATAAGAGGTAAAATGGAATAATTATATGACACAGGTATACAGGGTCTTCTTTGTATAAAATGTGTCTTAAATTTTTAGAAGGCCAATCTCTATTTGACTGAAGGGAATAATGAAAATCAGAACTTGTTTACACCTGACAAGTTGTTGGAAATTGATAACAAATGCAGGTAAGCCAGACAATAAAGTAGCAGTGGTAAATAAATTGAATTACAACTAGGTACCTACTGCATAAGATACAAAACAAAATGTGAAAATTAATAGAATCGAGCAAATGTATTAAAAAACTTTTGTACTTTACATTATTTTGTCTGGAGTGGGATGTTGTAGGCTACCGAATATTATTTTTATTCAAAATAATGCACTTTTCCCATATCAAAATACGAGATATTTATTATACCACTTTGTTTAGTTTCAAATAGTCAGCAAAGCATACAGTGTACTCAGTGTGGAATCCATAAATTTCCTAAAATATCTTGAAAAATAAAACAAATTCAATTGTCTTAATTACTTACTGGTTCTTTCCGTAATTTTGTGCCACTTAAATATATTTAAAGGACACTGAAGGCCCAGCGTAAATTCCACAATGTATGGAGCAACTGCTCTTTTGAAGGCAACCAGAGCTTCCCAAGGCTAAATCGCAAGCCTAGGCCCATCAGGATGGAGCTGGAAACACCGACCAAAGTAAAACCGGCTGTGGACCTGGTGAGAGGTATGTTGCATATAAATATTAAATAACCCTCTGGCCTGTAGGATTCAGCGGGCAATACCTTTGAATCTCGGAAGTATTTCATGTCTGTCAGACACCCTGACGTTGTCACTCAAAGAAACTGGCATTTTCAAACATTTTTTAACATTATTAACCATCCTACAGATAAACCCAGTGATTTTAGTAGGATGGTTTGAACTAAATATTATGTAAATTAAATGTATTAGATATTAATAAATAAAAAACACGTAACTGCGATTTAATAGATCAGTACAAAGTATGACAATCAGTGTCTATGTATTCACAGTGGACGGACCGAATGGGCTTCGCTTCAACACCTCGCTGGCGTCTGGCGACGCGGCCGGCTCGCCGGCGCCGCCCCAGACCGACCGCTTGCAGCAGGCCATCAACCCTAGCAAGGCTGTGTTCACTATTGAACCAAACACCTCCAAGGTAAACCGTTCACCCAACTTAAAGAAGACTGCTAACTTTGATTTAGCATTAACATAGAAAATATTGTGATTTTAATTTTATCAAATA
This sequence comes from Metalampra italica, assembly GCA_949699065.1. NCBI lineage: Eukaryota > Metazoa > Arthropoda > Insecta > Lepidoptera > Oecophoridae > Metalampra > Metalampra italica. Next base: position 10,096,203 of record OX452971.1, on the reverse strand, counting down.
CTATAAATATGAAGAAATACAGCTGTTATAATTACAACCTACATAGGTACATAATTCAAGATCATTCCGACATCGTTCATTCATTCTTTCGTGTCTACAATACTTCTAGGGGAACCTGCCTGTGTTTAGCAGTAGACTGGTGCAGGCCGATGATGATTATGAAGGAAGCATCAGATATAAGCTGCTTTTCCTCAAATAATTGAATAAAATTTAGTTTAGTTGGTTTTAAGTTTCTCATATGCATATTTTAGTCATATTGTTTGTTTTTTTCTCTTATTGTGCAATAAAGAATTAAATATAAATAAATGTTCCTTCCCTTTACTGTGTTTACAACGTTCCATTACTAGAATTTTTGCTAATGGGCCCTTTTATTGCAGATCCTTATAGTGAACAACAAAGCATGCTCACTGCTTGGCTACTCATCGGGAGAGCTCTGTGGGCTGCGCTTCTCTGACCTGCTCCGTAACAGGAGCTACAAGGCATTCAGTTTACACGAACCAGAGGATGGAGACACTTCTGAGGATGGGACCATTGTGCTGCTTAGTGGAAAGGTAATAAATAAAAGCGTTTAACTTTACCGGTGAGAGAATTCTAGCCTTCAAAATGACCACTTTCCTAAAATTTCCACCTACCACAATGTCCACTTTCCCAAAATATCCACTTTCAAAAATGTGCAGCATCCATCTAAATAGTCATCACCCTCTTACCAATTTCTTCCACCAAACAGCAATGCTAGCATTGTTGTGTTCCGGTGTGAAGGGTAGGAGGGAAAGCCAGTGTAACTACACAAGGCCTTCTAACTCTCTTAAAAATGTCACATTTACTCTAAAGTATGGGCCTTGAGACCCACTCACGCAACGAAAGCGTGCACGACATAATCTACAGTTCATCTGGTGATATTTATTACGTAAAAAAGTGTAATTTAGTATTAATCCTTATTTAACTTCTGAAATAATTATTGCTAGGTACTCTTTTCTATTGCTTCGTTCCCTTACTTCTCAAAACATGCAGCTTACTGTCAACCGATATAAGTTTTAACCAATTACAACAATGTTACAGGTGGTAGAACTTCTGACAAAAGGTGGAGGCTCAGTCCAAGTTTCACTTTGGATCAGACAACTGGACAACGACGGGCCGTGCTTAGTGGTCGCCGAGCCTGTCAGCTGCAAGAATGTTGTGGTGAGATTATATTTGAATATCAAGCAATTTCATGTAGTCTTAGATAAATTAAACCAAAAAAACAGGAAGATTGTTACTTACTTACTGAAAATGGACCTGCAAAACCAAGTATCTCCTTTGTATCTTGAGATAAAGAAGATAAAATGTTAAAATGAAAACAAACCTCAAATTACATACCTATTTGTTCCAGTGCTAAGCCATAATCTGGTGTCATACCTGATCTCTAGATGAAAAGCGGACCACGTACTGCCATCACCGCATTCTATCTTCATCACATCAGCCTTTTGAAGTCCACGGCTAGACAGCCCCAATTAACGTCACCACACCTGGTATTCCGCCGAGTTGTGTTTATATTTTAGACTAGCTGATTCCCGGGGCTTCGCTCGCGTACAGAAACCCTTAGTGGATGTCAGAGCTAGGCTATATGAAGAACCGTTGGGCAAAATTTTAAGTCTCTAGGCTCAGAGTCGGTCAGTTTTATATTATATTATGTTGATTACATTCTAACTTCACTTATATTCCACAGTTAACCATAGACGCGGAGTCCGGAGTGATAATGTCGTGCGACGGCGAGGACGCGGCGCTGCTCTTCCAAGCGGACTCGCGCGACAAACTGGTGGGGCTGCCCATCGCCTCGCTCATACCGTCCATACAACTGCCTCCAGATACGTCCATACCCAAGAATGTGTCCAAACAAAAAGCTACAGGTACTGATCCTGCTTATCTTGTCTTGTTAGGGCCAGGAATATCTGGCGACACTTCGACCCTGCAGGTTGTGCCAAACCCCTGTCCACCAACAAAATCAGCTTTCTGTACAGTTGTGTTGGGAGAGGCTAATATTTCAAGTAACTGTGTGTTCTGTATAGTTATGACGCAATGGGTTTCTATGCTACTTTTGATACGTTTTGTTATTTTTGACTTTATTTACACTGACATGTGAATAGATTGAGAAATTACACGTACTGTTGATCTAGCAACCAGGAATAAGCATAGCTTTTCAATATCCTGCGATGATTCCAGTTTTCTAGTCGGTCCGTTGCGTCTAATTCCCCAAACGTCTAATATCAATTTCATTGATTTTGTCCTCTAAAAAGATTCTTCGTGCAGAAAGAAAGATTACAATTTTAACTACAAATTTATTTCAGGAAGGACTTTGGATGGTTGTTCATTTCCTCTATGCCTGTGGATTACAAAACCAGACAACACGGAGACCTCACCTTGGTCTGGTATGAAAATCCCAAAGGACAGACCAGTATTTGAAATTAATGTTAGGGTGAGTGAGTGTGTATATGATGTAGTGAGATGAATGAATATATTTATTTATAATTTTAACTGCATGGACTTTTTTTTTTCAACGAAAAAATCCAGGCTTGGTGTATAGAAGCCAGAAAAAAAAAGTAAAAAAAAATGCAATAATGGGTTAAATCGAATAAAGATGTTATGTTTAGGTGACATACAACGTGAGCGGTTTGCTAGTGGTGGACGATGGCGGCGTGATCACCGCGTGCAACCACCACTTCGCGATGCTGACGTTCGGCAAGCCTCACTCGGAGGTGATCGGCCACCACATCGAGGACGTCATCCCCTACTTCTGCCGGGAGGCCGACATGGTGAAGGTGACGGAGCGCAATAGGAATATGACGCTATCGCCTGTTAACAATGACAACGATGGCTCCGGTTAGTGTAATTGTTTAATTAAGGCTCAGGCCTACCCTCTCAACGAGGGCGATCGGGCTATAGTCCACCACGCTAGCCCAGTGCGGGTTGGTGGACTTCACATGCGCCTAAGGATTTCTTCTTCGGCGTATGCAGGTTTCCTCGCGATGTTTTCCTTTACCGTTTGTGAGCAGTCAATAAATATACTTAAGTTTCGAGAAAAACCCTTGGTATATGGCCCAGCCGGGGATCGAAATTCGGACCTTTCGATATGATAACATTAGTTCCTTCAGCCATTTCATGTAACAAAAAAAATTGTTTAATTGGTTTCCTTTATACATGCGAGTACTTACAAACTATAGGAATGCTCAAGAAACAGAGAAATATTTATACAAAGAAGAAACCACTGGCCACAAGACTAGGTCACCTAAAGGTAAACCTAAGTAACCAAAGTTTATAAATGTTATTTATATGTGCAGTGTCGGACACAGAGGACGACTCGTGCGGTGCGTTCAACGGCAGCCAAAAGTCAGCGTGCATGTCGTTCAACGTGCAACCCTCGCAACTGTCCACCACCAGGGAGAAGTCCTCCAGCGCCCTCTGCGTCGACCAGTCGTGCAGCCTCGTCACGCACACACCCACGCCCACACAAGACATGGTGTCCAGCATAAGCACTACGGAACAAAGGAACGACGCGTCCGCGCTGCCCGACGTAACGTCAGGAATGTCAGGGATATCCATAGACGAGGAGAACTACTGCCACAGCAGCATATCCAAGTCTCGGTCGGAAAACATACTGAGGTCCGAACAGAGCAACGCAGTTGCGAAACAAATGAAGGCCGCAGAGAATGATTCTATCTATTACACGTCACTGCATTCGCAAGAGGTGACGCCGACTGGGAACACACCCAGGGTTAGACTGAACGATCCCTCGTTAAGATTATCTTTTGATTCTAGCAAGTACAGATCTTTGAAAGTGAATTTGAGTAGTCAACTGAAGGATGACAAGAGTAGTTTGTCGTTGGACTTCTGTGATTCGAACGAGACGAGTGCGGACTTCCTGACGCCGATAAATGAGATGCCGCCGTCGGGGTGTGAGATCGAGGACCTGCCGAGGCACAACGGCACGGAGAGTGTCGACAGCTTGAGCAATGACAACGATCTGGAAACTCAGACTGAGTCGGCTCCAAGAAGGATATATGATGGTGAGTTTGATTGAATATAGCATCCATCTAAAACCCAATTTTAAAAAGTGTATCATTAAAATCAGACCTTTATTGACTTATATTCCCGTTTATTTTTGCACTGTCGGTCGGTCTCGTTTCTTCTTGTCTTCTCAACTACGAATTTTGGCAAACACTAAAGGCAAAGTGAAATATTTTATTGCATTATGAGTACACTGCGTACATTTATACACTCAGGGACACCTAGCTAAGGCCCCCAGCAGAAAACCAGCGCTGCGCCTCTTGGGTGCAGCATTATGCCGAGTTGGTGACCTCTTCGCATCCACAGCATCATCTACCTGATTTATTTAATTTTAATAGGTTTAAGTAATTTTACCCATCTTTAATGTAAGTATGTCTGTGGTCGAATATATATATATATATTTCTTTTTTATACACGTCAATTTTTATCTACCACCTCATTCCTAGGTGGAATTTGCATGGAAGTCCACGAAAGAGAGAGCTCTGAAGCATGCATTATTTGCCGCGTCATTTCTGACCAATAAATGTTTGTCAACTTAAACGGCTCGTTTGCAACAGACGAAGCGCCCGAGACGCCGTGCGTGGCGAAACGTCTCCTCCGCACGCACGTGACGACGTCCACCCCGCAGCAGTGTCGCGCCGGCAAGTCGGAGCAGTGCGAGTGCGCGGCCGACTGTCGGCGCAGGGACGGCGCATACAGAGGCGTCGTGCTGCACAGGGACGGCACAGAACTACGTGAGTATCAGCGCGTATTATGCTTATTCTTCTGAGTTCACTATTAAAACATGAGTGTGAGTTATATACCTCACCAGACTCACGGAGAGAAGCCCCGATAACTCCCGAGAAACGTGAATGTGAATAGTTTCTCGTTCTACTACAAACTCTCATATTCACTCACTCACTCGAGACTTCTCGCCGTGAGTCTAGATGAGGTATTAAACTCACACTCATATTTTAATAATCCCTGTTATTTGCCAGTTTCATAAACTATTAGTTTTAGTAGTAATATTAGTTGTTTGTCTGAAATAAAAGCATTACTTACTTTTTTTTCAGACGTGCTGTACACTGTGTCGAGCATGCAGCTGGCCAACGGCAGCCGCGTGCGGTGCGTGTGGCTCGGCGTGCAGCTCGAGGACGTGCAGCGACACACCACGCTCGCCTCCAGCGTCGCCTCCACGGCGGACAACTCGCTGGTGCTCGTATGTGTCAAATCAAGTCAACAGCCTATCAATATCCCCACTGTAGGGGCTCAGGCACAGCATCTACATTCCAGTTTATTAGGGTCTGTATCTAATAAGATCTTCATCATCATATCAGCCGAAAGACGTCCACTGCTGGACAAAGGCCTCCCCCAAGGATCGCCACTCGAGAACCTTTTTAAAAAGATCTTATTAAATATAAATAAAAGTTATTAAAGTTATTAAAGTTACATAAAATCCCCATAAACCCCAAATAAATGCCCGATAATACTGGGCATTATAGGCGTTTATCGGGCATTTATTCAATACCCCCAAAAATCCCTGGGCCCATCTCTACCCGTGAGTGTATTTATTTACAGATCTTTGTTAATACATAGTTACCTCTCCATACATTATTTATTGAGCGATTATAATTTTCAGGGTAACAAATCAGTCAGTAGCAGACCTCAGTCAATGTCCCTGGTCAGCCAATGTGGGGAGGAGCAAATTGCTGGGGAGTACAACAAACACTATGTCACGTTGAAGCAAATAGGCAAGTATTTGGGGTGACGCCATTCGTGTATTAGATGAAATGAAAATATACTTACTATCAAAATAATTTGTGCAAAAATCGTTTACCAGTGACCCCCTCAATAGGCTATCCATTACAACTAAATTTTTAGGTCGTTCATCCCCATCATAGGACGAATATATTTGCAATTTATTGTTTTCCACGATGTTTCCACATACCTTTATCTACTTAATTGAAACTAAACAGATAACAAGATTGGTATTGTAATTCATATTTCTGTGGCATTTATTCAAACAGGTAAAGGCGCATACGGCTGCGTGAAAATGGCGTATCGACGCTCCGATCGGCTTCTAACAGTCGCCAAGTTCATTCTCAAGGAGAAGGTGGGCGCGCAGTTCTGGGTGGACGGGCCGGACGGGCGCCGGGTGCCCTTGGAGCTCAGTCTGCTGATGACCTTGAAACACCCAAACATTGTAAGCCATAGATAAACCAGAATCTACCCCGCTTTTCACACACTTTCCTGTGATAACGCTGTATTGTGGTTAAAAGTATTGTGCAGCTCTTCACTGTCATGGAGGCGGGGTATACTGTAGCGAATAGGTATTCAGAAGGTTATAGAGATTTGCACAAAAAATGACTGCCGTTTGGACGAACAATAAAACGGGACCAATTTTATTGGACCCGAAAAACCTACATCAGCAAGTGAGCAAAGCGAGTATAGATAGACAACAATTGACCTAAAGGGACTGTTTCCGAGGCCGTAAAACCAATATTAAAAATGCATAACTTCCAGGTAAGCATATTAGACGTGTACGAGAACGAGAAGTACTTCCAAATGGTGATGGAGAAGCACGGCGCGGGCATGGACCTGTTCGAATTCATTGAGCGCCGGCCCCGGCTCGACGAGCCGCTGCTCAGCTACATCTTCAGACAGGTGACTATGAAAACCGCTACATTATTACCATATAATTTCCTGACAAACCGTTTTATCTCAAATACAAACCGCTATTTGAGACGAGTGAAAGATAAACCGTTTTATCTTAAAACATGTGGCAGTGCGATCCGCTACGTTTTGAGACAGGTGACAATGCAAACCGCTATTTGAGAATAGTGAAAGGCAAACCGTTTTATCTTAAGACATTTGGCAGCGCGAACCGCTACGTTTTGAGACAGGTGACAATTCTAACCGCTATTTGAGACGAGTCATCATCATCATCTTGAGACTGGTCATTGATAAAGATATTATGGGCATTCATAAATTGTATGACAAATAGGGTTCAGAGAAAAACAAAATCGGCCAGACTATACTATCGATCAAACGGAATTCCGCGAAATATCAAAGATATAAAATGCTCACTCAAAAAATAATTTCCTCATTCCAGATAGGGCAAGCCGTGGAGTACTTGCACTCTCTGAACATACTGCACCGCGACATAAAGGACGAGAACGTGATCATAGACAACAAGTTCCACGTGAAGCTCATCGATTTCGGCTCAGCCACGTTCATGAGCAAAGACACGCTGTTTTCTACCTTCTACGGCACCACGGAGTATTGCAGCCCTGAAGTGCTCGCTGGGAACAAGTAAGCTTCATCATTTAACGTTCAGCCGACTGTTGAACTAGAGAATCTTCTTTTCTGACTAATAGGTCTGTATATCATAACATTTTATAAAAAAAACATTTTAAATTATTTAGCTAGTTTTTGAGAAAAATAATATCATACACAGGATTCATGGGTGTCTGAATTATTTGAAAAATAATATATTTTATTCAACGCATACGCAAAATTATGATGCCGGATGTAACTTAATGGAGTTTTTGAAATGTTTCAAAAATCAAAAAATCAAATCATCAGCCTATTATATTAATATGTCCGAATTGTTGTGGCCAGGGCCTAACTGAGGGCGTACAGACTATGTATAGTCCACCATGCTAGCACAGTGAGGAATGGTGGACTGCACATGCGTCTAAGAATTCCTTCTTCGGCATATGCAGGTTTCCACACTGTGGTTTCCAAAACCGTTTGAGAGCCGTTTAAGTGTGCTTAAGTTTCGAGGAAACTTCTTTGGTACATACATGGCACGACCGGGGTTCGAACTCGGACCTCTCGACATGACAGGCCGCGTCTTCTCCAACGCTCCCGATGAAAGTGGTATTCAATGTAATTATATAAAAATTGTTTAACGTAATAGAACACTGATATCCCTCTAAGTTAAGTTTTTGAATGACCTTTTGACCTTTTTGCAGATACGCCGGTCCGGAACTAGAGATGTGGTCAATGGGGATAACGTTGTATGTGCTAACATTCTACGTTAACCCGTTCTCAGACATCGAGGACACCATACAGGGGCCACTGTCTTTCCCGCAGGTCGTCTCAGAAGGTATAAAAACCATTTTTTGCGTTTCGTTATTGTACCAAATAGTGAAATGGAATGTGGAATATCGTATAGGTACGTCGTCGTATACAATGTGTTGGATCGGGGATTTGTTCCAAAGTTTTATTCTGAAATTTCCATTTAGTGTCTTAAGTACAGCTTATAATACGTACGGCTAGCTATGGGTAATAGGAAAAAGTTTTCCCGAGCGAGGTATCTATAACATTTGTGTTATTCTGATGTGTACTACTGTAAAGTTTCATCAAAACCTGTTCCGTAGTTTTTGCGTGAAAGAGTAACAAACATTCAAACTTACAAACTTTCGCGTTTATAATATTTGTAGGATTTCGGTGGGGTTCACTTTTAAAAACTTAAGTATTTAGTGTTCTATCCCGGGGCACTTCCAAATGACAACACCAGTAGACTCCGAGTCTGCTATACTAATATGGTTCCAGACTTGGAACAGCTGCTGCGGTGGATGCTGTGCAAGGAGCCGGCGCACCGGTGCTCGGTGGCGCAGCTCATGGCGCACGCCTGGATCCGGCAGCCCGTGCCCATCGCCAGCTATGTCTTCCACGAAATCACAGAGTGCGGTGAGTTAGATTGCATGTTGCAACTACTACTCTGTAAAAATTGGAATGACCTAGTGATTGAACATCGTATTTTATCGTTTTATTTCTCAGTATTGAAGCGGGTACCTACCTATCATGTGAATTCTGAATAGTTTACAACAAATGTTGTAAAATTGAATTCTATCAAATATTAAAAAATGTAACAACTAAAAGAATTATACTTATTAGATTTAAATTATATTAGTAATATTTATTTACGTGTACATACTCGTACAACTTATCTCTAAGACGATTTTGCCATCTTGTCGCGAATACAAAACATCGTACGGACTCTGTAAAATTAATATTTGTTAAACACTCTGCTTTTCATCGCGCTTGTCATCTCTAAATTTCAAAATTTTTAATTGATTTTTTTTTTGATTAATTGATTGTATTTCAGACCGCCACGAGGCAAACCCGGAGATGTACTACAGTGGAAGCTTGGGCTCACCCCGCAGTGGTTCTCCTGTTTCCCTTGCAGATCCGCTACTTAAGGGTTCGTTCCAATTCAACGCGCAATCTTTTATTAAAAAGTCAGAAACAACTTATAAAACGCGGGGGAGGGGGGCTAGTGATTTTAATATAATGTTTATGTGTTCCAGAACGTTCGAACCCGTCCGAAGTGGCGATACGTTCCGACGGCAAGAACGTGTCGCGCGAGGACCGCAAGCGCCACTCTCTGGCGCTGCACGCGCTCTCCACGGCCGACCGCGACGCGCAGTCCGACAACTACAGCCTGCGCTCTTCAGCTGATGTACGTTACCTATCTTAAGCCTTAACCTCTCGAAACCTGCCGTAACTATTTGAGTACAAATTAGATTGAATACTGCGCCCACAGCGGTATGTGGTTTCCACTCCAGAACTAGTTTTATTTTTTATTTTTACGGCCAATTGGAAATAAGTCCATATAGGGCAAATAAAAATCCCAGAACTAGTCTGCCATCTACCGTTGCCGTATTTTCCGGGACGTCCCGGATTTTAGGCATATTTTTAAGCGTCCGGACAGACTGTCCCGTATTTCAATCTCCGATTTATTTTTACGTAATCTATCGCACTACGGTTGACTGATAAGTTTTCAACTATAATTATAGCATTGAATTTTACAAATATCTAACATCAAATCAAACAAAAACTTACACGGTCTTACACAAAACACGTAAAAATAACGTAAAATACATGTTTTTCCTATTTTGTCCCAGACAAAAACAAAATCCCCTTTTTTTCGCCAAATTGCGCATTTGTCCTTTTAAAAAAACTGGCAACGTTACTGGTCGTTCATTCTGCGGCAGATAGATATGCCTGCTGGTATTTTAGCTTCAAATATTCCCATTGACATACACATTCATCATCATCATCATCGTATCAGCCTTTAGACGTCCACTGCTGGACAAAGGCCTCCCCCAGGGATCTCCGCGACGACCGGTCCTGCGCTAACTCATCAACATTAGATCACTGATAAGACATGGTGTTCACCACAGATCCTGGACATATCCTCGAAGCCGGTATCGGAGGCGGCTCTGACAGACATCAGCTCGGACGCGACGGGCCACGCGGCCTGCGACATCGACTACGACTGCGACCAGTACGAGTGCGACAGCTGGGACGAGTGCGAGCAGGACAGCTTCTCGTAGACGTATGTCTTGTAGGCTTTCCCACAGCGCTATGGTATCAATGGGAGGTTTTATCAGGTTTTACTAAGAGCTTGACTCAAATGGCGTTTCTGGCGTATTTAGTAAACACCGAGGTCCTCAGAAGATAGTTCAAAGGTTGATCTAATTTTTGTATTTGTGTCACGTCAGTGGAAAAAAAACAGTGTAACTGGTCTCTCGTAGTATTGAAACTACTTAATAGACTAGGCCAGTTTAAGGTTGTTTCTACTACTTGCGGTCGACTGTACGATGTTTTATCATCAATAATACCATTTAAGTATCGCGAAAAATATCGATTTGTTTAGCCATGCGCTAGTGGCGCCGCCTAGCAGCGAGCAGTGGTGGTTTTACCTGCAATTGGAGCTCAGGATGAGTCCAAGATGAGTCGCCAACGCTTTGAACTTCCCTGATACTTGTGTGACATTATCTAGACAAGCTTTTCAGAAGTTTGTTCGTTTAAATTTATTTCTGAAAAGAAATGTTTTTTATTGCCTTTGATTTGTGAACGAACTCGTTGTTATCGTCTTGCAGTGCACTATGTTCTGCTTGCCCCAATGTTGATAAGTTTGGTTCAGTGTTGTGGACAAAATTACATAAATTTCATTCAGATTTGACTGAGAAATTTTCAATGCACGTCTTGGTGGAATTTTAGAGGTAATTAAGGCTTTTATAATGTAGGTATTTAAGTGTATAATTTAAGTTTGTCTTAATATCCGTCTGAGTAGCAATTAATGTACTTATTTAAATTTATTGTAGTTAATATCAATTTTCTGGTAAAATGATACTTTCTTTTATATATGAATTGGCTTTGAAATTGACCAATCACGTATTATTAAAATTTAAGCTTTTATTTGCATTTGTTATTTTTAGTGTTATTGTTTATATGTTATGGCATATTTTTAATTTAATGACTTGCAACGCACCAAAAAATGAAAAAAATATTACAATTGATATTTTTCTTTGTTTAATGTATTAATGAATCAAACAGTATTTAATAGTAATTTATTTTTTAACCATTATGTAATTGAATTTTTTCTCACTTAAACAAAATTGATCTCACTTTTGTACTATGGATTAGTAATATAAGTTAATCAACTTTTTTACTTGTTCTATAGCACTGAAATTTTTGAAAAAAATTATTTGGCATAGGCAGCAAAAAAGTAAATTCACATCAGCGCCCTCACCGGCCGACCGTGGAAGCAGCGAGTGACAGATAATAGGTTAAAATGTCAAACCAAACGGGCTTCAAACTTATTTTACCATCTAGCAGCTTTTCCAAGTAATGTAATCGAAAAGAACATCATAAACGTCCTGTTGTGTTCCTCAGTGCGACAGTTAACCCTTCGGCCCCGGGGGATCCAGAACCTTTGAAACTCGGACGTATATCGCGTCAGTCAGACCTTGTCACTCAAAAAACTGTCATTTTTACGAGGTCAAGGACAATGTCAGGATATGTCAGGATAAATGACATATTACCCGGCGGAATAACTAGCTAAACGTCATGCTACTACATGCAGCAGGCTGAGCGTCAAAGAGTTATGCATTTATATGACGTTCAACTTCATGTGGATGTTTTAAAACACCAGACACTTCACCACGCCGCCATTTCTTTTCTTTACTCCCAACATATCAGCAAACCACTTTGGAAATTCTCCTCGCCTTCCTAAGGAGGTCCTTTTAATGCGTTAAATGAATCGCTCAAATATTTCCCTCCTGTTTGCCTTTCTCAAGAGAAAGAATAAAATATTTCTATCTCTTTTTACCTTATACCAACCTTAATACGGCCTCCCTCTCCACCGGGTGCGACATGTCGCACCAAACGAGAGAACAACAATATCAACTTCTTTCTCTCTCTGTCGCTAGCTCCGTAGCCTGACGGCAGAGTGCGGGAATGTGAATTTACTAGTTGCGAATAGGATTATGATTAGAAAACTAGAATAGGCCCAAAATTTGTCAAAGAAAAAGTCATGCATTATTAGTCGTGATCCCTCTGCATTGACGCAGAGTAAGAATGTTCGAACAACTTCGAGGTCTCTGCTTGATTTCTTGACAAAGTTCCATATTATGATTGTGTCGGGATGTATTACTGGGCTTGCGACAGTTTACTTCTAAGAAATCAATATTAATACATGTGTACAGTTGCGGAGGAAAGCGGCTAATCTATTTTATTACAAAAGGCACTGAGTAGTGCGCTGCCGACTTTCTTTGGCAACTGTACCATTAAAAATCATTGATCATCACTTTAATCGCAACTGTACTGGTATAGTAATGTGATATAATGAAAATAGCTTTACCAATCTTTGTCATAAAATTAGGTAGGATTTAGATTCACTTAGGTACTCTATTTGTATAAATTTCAAATTTACTGCTATGAAATGTTATGGCGATTGAGTGTGAATCTATATGGAGTTTTACAGTAAGTATGAATTGGTAATAGGCCGACTTGAATTGAATTGAATTACATTTCAATTTGGAATTATGCTTAGTTTAAGGAAATTATGATATATAAAATAAGATTTTTTTAAATACCTTTCAACTTGCTCTTTGACGTTGTTAAAAAAAGGCTACGCAATCACAATAACATTTCATATTAGGACCTTATAATTCTTATGACTGTTATGATACGAACTATTATGATCTAAAATCAGTATTAGGACAATACTTTAGTATTTTCTTACAGCCAACTCGATTAGAATTACGAATGAAATTCCTAAAAAGAACCAAATCTCTATAAATGTTAGTTTTATATTTTACTTAGTGCATTGTAAATATTATGTAGTATTATCGATCATCATGTCAACATCAACATATCTCTGTTGGGTTCAAATTAGTAGATTTTTATGTATACTTATAGTAGGACTACGCAGAGAATATGCTTGGATGAGAGATCCTTAAAAATTTCACTCATTGGCGTTTTCGATCAGTTTCGGTAATGGCGGTATGGCTTTAAAGTCTTGTAACCAAGCCACAAACTGGAAAAAAAACGGTCAGTTGAAACAATGCAATGCTATCTATCTATCACCAACTAAAATTAATTAAGTAGGCAACTGGCCACTGAAAATCGTTCAGTGAAATTGTCTCGGTGATAGACATCGCTGTTATTGCAGTGCAGTGTGAAGGCAGCTTGAGGCACGGCCATTAGGGTTGGACCACATCTATCAGCATGTAATCGCACTTCTTCATATCTGTATTCTCTGTCGTTCAGAAACGTCATTTGCTAGAGCGAGAAACAGCGCGCGGCAGCACGGCCAAGGCGGGGGGCGATGGAGTGCTGACGCGTGCTACCGCGCGCTATAGCACACCCGCCAATATGTTTCTCGCTCTATATAGCAAATGACGGTTGTCAGCACGGAAAAGCATGCGATCACACGCGATAACACGCCGCAGCACTGACGGCAAAAGTGCGAATCCGTGTTGATAGATATGGTCCAACCCCGCACTATTTTCCAAACTACCTTCAAACGCAGCTGAAACTTGGTACTACAGTCAAGAACACGTTGACATTGACAGAAAAGAGTATTACTTAACCTGAGATTGACTGTACAAGTGGCTACCACACAAGAATCGTGTCTATAAGCTGTAATGTAACGAGTGAGAGTACATAGAATTATATTTTTGTAGTGTTCCATTAAAGTAAACAGTATTGTACGTAGTGTTTATTTATTGTCCGATGCGTGCGTCCGTTATTCGATTGGTGCCTTACGACGCACGGCGGGTTACGTTGCTCGGTAGGACGCTCATCGTAAATAAAATAAATTTTATTTGAGAAACTGAATGTAGCAGTTTATTTTTTACACTAGATTTCCTTTCCCCAGTTAAAAAAACAGTGGGTTGTTGTGTCAGGAGATACACATTATTTATATGGATACTTATGCCGCCTCTACGCTCCTGCATGGGCTGTGTGCTCCGGCACAGCACTAAATTGGATGTCGAAAAATTAATGACGATACATTTTATATTATAAATAGTGGGTCAAATCAGTTTGACAAAATAGTTTGACTACTGGGAAGGGCCGGGTTTGATCCCAGAGCCGTAAATTTATTTTTAAAGAACGTCCATAAATAACGTAGAGGGAGAAATAAACAATGGGGCATAAGCGGTGAACGGAAAACCGTTCACCGGTTCACACCTCAGAACTTTCCATATTCTGAGGTTCACACGGACCGGACGTTAATTGTTTTTGTATGTAGGCGTAAAAAAAATCGCTTCAACTCGCGATAAAATTACGTCCGGTGCGAATAGGACCTCCTTGTGGAACTTAAATTGTAATGTTACCATATTAAAATTCCTCGGTCAGAAGTACCTATTCGGTATTCTACTCTAAAATACATGAAATATTATAAAGGACTACAAAAAATATTAAAATATCAGTGCAACAAGCCATTCATTTACAACCTGTAACTTTTAAAAAACGAAATATATTTATGGACAATGGATAGGTTAGTAGTTTCTCAAAGTTCTAAACTAGCAACACCGTATAAGAAATGTCAAGTTGCACGGTGGCGGTGCGTTGCTTTTTTGCCAATCATTACCGGATTTTAGATAATTTGTCGATCTTTACAGGAAATCAAAGTAAATTATTATCTAGTTTGAAAACTACGTCAAATTTCAACGTCCCCGTAAAGAAGATCGTAAGTGTTTTTTAATATTTAGTCGACAATTTAGCCAAATGGTCCCATTATTTGAGATTGATGTCACTGCAATTTTCTAATTTATTTAGAATGGTATCGTACCCGTTTATGGCCGTATAGCTCTAGTTTAAGTGCATCATATATACGCTTACTGTGTGAGTCAGCAACTATATTTTTCATTTATAAATAATGTATATAAAAGTACTAAAAACAACTAGGTAATGTTCCTCTACCCCCTCTAGGAATTGCATTTCTTAATTAATTAGTTAACATAATGCTAGTTGCATTACTTCAATCATACCTCAGACAAAACCATACCCCCGCGGAGTGTAGATTTTTTGATACTTATGTAGGTAGGTACTACAATTTTTTGTAAATAAATAGTAAGTACCAGCCTACCTCAGTTGGATAATCTACCACTGAGTGAGGTTGCCATTTGGCACACATAACATTTTGATTTACATGATGATGATCAAGTATTCCCATTGCCATTACCACCTTCTCCACCTCTGGTGGCACCTGGGTTTTTTTTCCATTTGCTGCCAGTTGCAGTGGTGGCCAGTGAGAACATTTTTTCCAATAACCACCTCCTGGGTAGAGTAGACCTGTTTGATAGGTAGGTGGTCAACCAAATCATTCATTTTTAGGTAAATTACATAAAATCTCATTTCTATGTAGTATAGTAAGTACTTAAACTCCAAGGTTTTTATTTTTTATCTTTATTTATTCAGATGATATATAATAAGCTAAAAATTAAAAAATATTGGTTTTAGTAATTACATGAATTTGTATGTTTGTTGATTTTTAAATAGTTATGTAAACCAAATGATTATACTTTTATGTGTACTTATTGATCTTTGTAGAAAACTGTATGATTTATGTAAATAAAAGTGTCAAATTTCTAATTTTAGTACTAACTATTCTACTAAAACATTTGAAATATAGCATTGATGGTCTTATTTATTTTTCAAATGCCCAAATGAGACATACAGAAAATTAAATAAGCACCTCTAGTACCTATTATGTTTTGTCCTAAAATAAAAGATATGGTTTGTAACCCGATTGGCAATTGGGTTAATTCTCCTCAGGTGGATACTGCTTTACATTAAATTTTTTTGACTACAAGTCAAAAGCTAGTTCTGCTAAATACAAAAATAAATTTTAATAACATCTCAGTAGAAGTTTGACTAAATCAGTGCTCACATGAGAGTCTGGCAAAGTATTTGTCTAGTGGATAAATTATCAGGATATGGCAACTACATATTATTTACGTTTGTCTTAAATATCTTATCTAGTATTCTTGTAAAATATGTGATAATAAGCAAGTCAGATGTCATAATCATTCATTGTTTGAAATAGTGAGGTGAAGTCAAAGTGAGATTCAGTAAAGTATATTTTTCTAAGTTGTTTCTTCTTGACAATAATGTAAGTTGTTTTTAAATAAAAAAAACATATTTATTAAAAAATTGATGATGCCAGACCCATAGTGAAGTAAAAATAAAAATATAATACTTTGAGTATTGGATACAATCTAATCTATCTTATCGGCTTTATTGCTAAAAGCATATTTTCCAGACAACTTTTACCTGCTAGCACCTAGGTAACTGGTAGATAAAAATTTACTTGTATAAATACTATAAATATAACCAGTCTACTCATATGCATTATAATATTTTGAATTTAAATAGAAAAGGACTTTCTAGAATTTATGCTAGGTACAGTCAAACTGCACGGCATTGGAAACACTTTGACCTTGAGCTGGTCTAGCCTATTATGGAGTTTCAATACTACGAGAGACCAGTTTATGCTTGTTTTGTTTCCACTGACGTGCGGTCGACCGTACAAACAATACAATAATAATTTCTCTTAAATTTCACAACATATTATAATGTAGTGTAAATTGATAGTAATGCAACAACTAGCACGCCCTTATAAAAACACAATAGATATAGATTAGATAATGATGTTCATTGGCTTCCACTAACAGGGTACTTAAGCATTCTTCAAATTGATCTGACTTCAATGTTGAGGTGAAGTGAGATTGAGTTTTTAAAATATTTGTATTTAAATTTTTTTCTTCTTGACAATAATGTAAGTTTTTTTTTCAATCAAATCATACATTTTTGCACAAAAAATAAGGTGACACAATAATATTTTTGCGGATGTAGTTTATTTTGGCTTAATCATCAGACGAGGTAAATACCCTAAATGGTCAGGGTACCGTATCTCAGCTGCCCGCCGCCAGTCTCCGACATTTATGGCCCAGAGTTTAAACAGTTATCGGTTAGTATAGGGTATTGATTGCATTGAGAAAGGGACGTTTGAAAAAGGAACATTTTGCGAAAGGGACAATTTTTGTCGGAGGGGCGTTTTGTGAACGGGACATTGTCCGCCTAAATGTGTAAAACTGATATTTCTTCAATAAATCGTGGACGCCAATGCATCTATTATTAATTATCTCGTATTCATATTACTACTAGCAAGTTCCCGTCTCTTCAAAAATTAAAATAGCTGAAGTAATGCATTTAAAAAACTCACTGGAATTCACGTTCCACGTGCCAATGGGTACGCTGTTGTGCAAAGACCGATTGAAGATAGCAAGAACGAAAGAAAAGTCAATTTTGCAATTGACTTGAGCTTAATTGTCTATTGTGTATTTTTATGTGAGCCCCAAAAGAAGTGTATTTGGAATTTAAATTGGAAAGAACTGATTGGGGCGCCCCGCGATGCGAGCTCTACAGTCTGCACAGTCCTTAACGCTATCGTTGTACCAACCGATGAAAGAGATGTCTATTGTTTTATCGTATCCCACTTTCATATTATTGAGCATTGATTAGCATTCCATTGAGCGGTATTACGACAGCATTCCATCCTTCGTCGTAGAGGCTAGTGTTATGTCGGGCATGGTGGTCGTATGTCTGTAAAGAGGCCCAACCAACCTCGCCTGCGTCCTGCTAGATGTAACAGTCGAAGCCAAACGAGGGCAATATAAATATTTCTTATCTTCTTAGGCAACCAGGGATACCTAGCGACACTTAGACCCTTTAGGGATCTTTTTTGCCTAACTCCTGTCCACCCACTGTGCCTGGTTTTCCTTCACCAAAAAAAGATATATTGAACCTACCTAAGTTCCGAAAAATTTAATGACTTAAGGGCACGGCGGCGCGGTGGGCTTCAGCGCCAGTTTGAAGCCTAGTACTGCGATGGTCCACACGTCTGCCCAGGGTGGCCAGCTTGGGCACTGCTCCAGCATTGGGGAGGATCTGTGTCCAGCCGTGGACTTTGTCGGGCTGATGATGATGCAATTTGTAGGTATATCGGCGTTAAGCACCGTAAACTTAAATACCTATTCACCTATTGGGTCTGCCTAAATTCTTAGATCACCTGAAGAAGTATTGAAAAGAGCATTATTTAGTTATTAAAGCAAACACCTAAAATACCTCTATGGCCGTGAGCCGTGCCGTTTTAATATATCATCTCTGGCTGACAAATTATAAACAAACTCTTAGCGGAATATTAAAAATAAATATGTCAGTCAGCATTATAGAATCTGTAGTCTACTGTCAGTAGGAGACGAGTCTACAACTGTGCGGAATACCCAGAAACGTCTATGAAACCATCACCTAGCTGCTCTTACGCCAGGCCGGTTCGTTTTCCACCGTACCCATCGAATACAATATAAGAGTGTGCCGTCCGGCGGACAAGCCAGTCTGTAACAGTGTTTGTGGGCGCGAGGATCGCGATGCGGTGCAGTTATGCGTGTGTGTCAGTGTGTGCGTTGTTGCAGTGCGTGTACGCGTCGACGTCTGCGCCGAGGACCATGAGCGCTGGCTTCGTGTACCCAGAGGCTCGGCGGGACGACACCGTCGTGGACGAGTACTTTGGGACCAAGGTACGTAACAGCAAGTCTTGTAACTAGTTGTAACCAATCACGGCTCTACAGTCAGGGGTGGTGTGATTGTTCTACTGTCAGTATTCTACCCTACTAATATGATCCTTAACCTTCAAAATCCGAAACTCAAAATTTTACTATGAAGAAACGTTTCCTAACCTTGTTTGTATTGTCTTAATATATATATATATATAACTTTCGGGTTAAAGCCACAATAAAAAATATATATAAAGGCGAAAGTTTGTAAAGATGTTGGTGACTCTTTCACGCAAAAACTACGGAACAGATTTTGATAAAACTTTACATTAATATAGTTACTACATTAGAACAACACATATATAGGCTATAGATACCTCGGGAGAAGCTCTTCGCGTGGGAAAACTTTTCTAACGCGTGCGAAGCGGGAAACAGCTGGTCAAATATATGTAAACAGTACAGGAGCTAGAGCACAGCAGGACCGGTCGTCGTGGAGAGCCTTGGGGGAGGCCTTTGTCCAGCACTGGACGTCTACAGGCTGATATGATGATGATGACAGGAGCTAGAATTTTCTGAACATCTGGTGCTCTAAACAGAAAAAGTATCATGAATAAGAATTATTGTACACTACAAAGTCTATGATGCTTACTAAAATAGATGTTCAAGCCTTTGCTTCTACCGCATATAGTGAGATTTATTCACATTCGCCATAGAACTGCCTGCGATTTTCTATCGTGTAAGAGCCCATTGTCACGTGATCACCGTTCGCCGCATCAGTGTCGAGATTCAGGAGCTCTATTTTTGAATCGCTGTCCTCGCTTCGAGCGGTCGATTCTACTAATTTTCCTTCGACATGCGATACAAAAATCTGTAGATTCGACCGTTCGAAGCGAGGAGAGCGATTTAAAAATAGAGCTCCAGGAGCCCTACTTTTGAACGGCTAGCCTCGCTTCGAACGGTCAAATCTACTAATTTTCCATCGACACCCGTTACAGAATCCATACAACATTAATTTGTAGAATCGAACGCTCGAAGCGAGGCGAGCGATTCAAAATTAGAGCTCTAGAGGGGTTACGCCGCGAACGTTTTAATTTAAGAATTGAACGGAGATCTTCTACCTTTAGGTCTATAGTTTTTCTTCGTAAGTTTTGTAAAAATTAAAACATAAAAAAAGATTTTGCGGAATGTTGAGTCAAAACATATTTTTTAGTCACCGAAAGGGGGTGAAAAAACTCCCGTACTGCTGCGTCAATAAGTACTAGACTATTTAAGTGTCAGTGTACACGAGTAAAACTTAAACGTATCACAGACACGCGGCCTGCGGTGGCGGCCTGTTGTATTCCCTATGCAATGTATGTGAGACTTCAGACACGCGCGCGCGGCCTGCGTTTGCATATTGAGGCTGGCCATATTTGGCGGCATGTTGTATTCCCTATGCAATGTATGTGAGACTTCAGACACGCGCGGCCTGCGTTTGCATATTGAGGCTGGCCATATTTGGCGGCCTGTTGTATTCCCTATGCAATGTATGTGAGACTTCAGACACGCGCTGCCTGCGTTTTTGCATATTGAGGCTGGCCATATTTGGCGGCCTGTTGTATTCCCTATGCAATGTATGTGAGACTTCAGACACGCGCGGCCTGCGTTTGCATATTGAGGCTGGCCATATTGACCGCAGGCCGCGTGTGTCTGTCTGTGATACACTTAAATTGAACAAACGTGTTTCTGCGCCTGTGTCAATATTGAACTTCGTAGTAAGCGAACAAGCGACTCGCAAGTGCACTCATTAACTCAATTCATCTCATTAAATTGTCGGCGAAACAATTAATAGGTAGCTATGGGATTGGACACGTTTAATTGACGAACGTAACGAAAACCTCTGGCTATTGTTTTTGTGAAATCGGCTATTATATTAAAATTGTTTCTCCATGCTGAATAGCAAGTGGAAATATTTTTTACACATTAGGTTATGGCGGAGTCTTTATTTTTCCATTTTAAATCGCCTTCTGATACTAAGTTAAACGGACAGTTTTTTTCTACTAACCCTTATCTAACTTTTAAAAAATTTGACTACTGAACCGATTGAGCAGAAATTTTGAGCATAAAAAAAATTAAATTAATTATAATTGTATTTTATTACCTCGGGAAAAACTGTCCAGTAGGAAAAAAATTCTACGCGAGCGAAGATGCGGGAAACAGTATGAAATAAATTCAAAAAGGACATCATACCTACATTATACATAATGTTATTAACCTCTTACCGAACTGTTTAGTATGCACAAGGATGACACAAACTCGTTTTATATTCAAGTTCTGCAATCGCCTCTCAGATACATCATCTATGGTTTGTTCCAACCAAATTCACCCACGAGAACAAACTTTAATTTATCTGTGATAAAAAAATCATTCAAAAGAAAACGACAGTAACTCCACAAACACTAACCGCATTGACAAGTTGGTATTACCACATTGCGGTCGCTTACCTATAAACCATCTATTGTTTATTTTATTTACGAGACTAAACTTAAGATTGTTGGTAAAATTGGAACAAATTGTAAAGGTTAAAGAGTAACCTTGCCTTGATGTGCAACAAAAAATTACGTAATAAGTAAAAACTTGCTACCTATTGTATAACTTTTTATAATACATAAAGCACTTAACGTTCTATTTGAAAAATATTACGAATATTAAACTAAAAATACTTATATTGTACGAACCAAGAGATACTTATAAAATAATGTGGCGGAGCAGATAAAACTGCGAACAATTAGTTTTTTTGCCAAAACTTTTTTATAATTTGTGACATAACTTATAATAAACCCTTGCAAGGTGAAATCTATCATAAATTCGTCTATGGAGGACTACAAATATGTTTGTCGTTTTTCATAACAATTAACACTAAGGTTAAGTTTTTATCTCATAGTAAAAATCCTATTTTCCTAACTACAAAGAAAATTCACTGCTTTAACCGCACAACGTATGTTATGTATGTGATACGTATGCTTTACCTAAGGTAACATTCTTCTATAAGATTCATAGGCGTAATTTAATTATTGTGTAGCTGCACTCAGTACAGACTGAAGTTAGCTGCACATGCCGCCTTGTCCCGCGCACGTGCTGTAATTGGTCGGCTGATAGTTACGCTGCGCCGATACTACACTAGTTGCGAACTTGCATATTGTAGGAAAATAGCGATCTCTGTAAATAAATTATTATCACTTCAACTATTTAACTTGAGTTTCTCTGTGTCTACCATTACCTTTACCATTACCATCACCTAAAAATGCAATCGATGCGACGATAATAATTATTATATTATAAATAGATATTATATATAGAGAGCGTCAGTGGCCCTGGGGATAAGACGCGGCCTATCATATCGAAAGGTCCGGAGTTCGATCCCCGGTTGGGTCATGTACCAATGGGTTTTTCTCGAAACTTAAGTACATTTACTGACTGCTCTCAAACGGTGAAGGAAAACATCGTGAGGAAACCTGCATACGCCGAAGAAGAAATTCTTAGGCGCATGTGAAGTCTACCAACCCGCACTGGGCTAGCGTGGTGGACTATAGCCCGAACACCCTCGTTGAGAGGGTAGGCCTGAGCCCCAGCAGTGGGGAGATTAATAGACTGTTGATGATGATATAGATAAAAAACGAAGAGACGATATCTATGTGACTAAAATATGTAGGTATATGGCAGTTGCGTGGTCACACACACAGCTAATAACCTTAATGAGTATGGACCGCCCTCATATTAAATCGATGCACAGAATTAAATAGAGAACTGCGAAGAATGTATACTTGTTTGCGTTGGTACGTACGTACCGAGTTGTGTCAGTTCTTCGCAATTACTATATCTAGAAATGTAGATGATCACATTAGGAATAGAAATGTTGAATTTGATGAAACTTGGTACTGATGTGTGGTACAAAATATTTGTAACTTGTAGCCTAGTTTCTAAAAACGTCGCGGCGGTTAGAACTAACGAGCGTTTTCGGCGGGCCGGGCGTCGATTATGAAAACATTGTTAAAGTTTTATTATATAGGAGTGTTGATGAAGGCCGGCGGGGCACTTGTCCAAACACGCGGCTGACACGTTGAATTATTGAGTGGTGCTGGTGCGAGCCCGCACTAATCGACTCACACCTGCTAGCCGAAACCCAGCAACATTGCACAAATGTCAACCACGACGAGAAACTAAATTGTAAAGAAAACGCCCTAACCTCAGTATTTAGTCTTCCAAACGGCCCTGCAACCCTCCAGCTGTGTAGTGGATCTTGGGCTGGTCTGCATATTATCTCCAACTGAATTCTTCGCCTCTCTTCAGTTTTTTTTTTAGTCTACTACCTCATTAGTAGAATCCGTCACAAAGCGTAACCGTGTCCCAAGCAGTGAAAACTCCTTAACCCTATATATTCTGTAGTACATGCTCACGGCGGCATAATAACAAGTTACAAGCTTCTATTTTATTCAACGTTCCGCCCAGCAGTGTTAAACCCTGGCATTATCTAGCGACAAACTGCGCCTTAATTAAAACTTAACTTAACTGAATATAAGTGTACTTGTTATTCTGATCTGATGTAATAATCTACTTAAATTACTGTAAAGTTTCATCAAAATCTGTTCCGTATAGTTTTTGCGTGAATTCAAACACTCAAACATCCTTACAAACTTTGGCGTTTATAATATTAGTGGGATTTTTAACGCGAACGAAGTCGCGCGGCGTTCGCTAGTAAATTAATAAATGAATCGCGCTGCGTAGTAATGCCAGCGACTATGGCGTAATAGCGTGAATGTAATGAATCGTAACAATTCGCTATTTAACTGCATAACTATTGTTAAGAGGCTGGTAGACCAAAGCCGCGTAAAAAAATTTAAAAAATAACTATTTGTTGGATTACTTGGTTATAATTTACAGATCCATGACCCGTACCGGTGGCTTGAGGACCCGGATTCAAACGAGACCAAAGAGTTCATAGAGGCAGAGAACAAAATCACCCGGCCGTACCTCGACGCGTGCCCGGTGAAGGCGGAGGTGAACGCGCGGCTCACAGAGCTATGGAACTACCCCAAGTACTCGTGCCCCTTCCGGCGAGGGGACAGATACTTCTTCTTCAAGAACACTGGTCTGCAGAACCAGAAGTAAGTTGACCGTTCATACTAATCATTTTATTTTTTTATTTTTTATTTATTTATTAGGTTTGCTAACAATTGTTACATTAAAACACGCACAGAAACATAAAACAATTTGGACTTAAAAGCTAAATGCACAATCAATAAGAAGCAAACACAACATGCATTTATTTATGGACATCATCGCACTTTCGATGTGGGTTTTGACGAACATTTTAAAATAAGTGACGTCAACTCTTATTTTTTAAACATCCTCATGCAAAGTCAGCAGTAAAAAAATGATCTTAAAAACAAGTAAGTTGTAATTCAGAAACATTAATTAGCAGAACGTACACTGTTTCTACCTTCACCAATTACCATAACACAGGAGAAAACCTGCTTTGACATTAGATTAGTGTGCGTATGTATGTGAAAAAAATACAAAATTTGTGTGGGGGGTCATTCTGATACAGTGGACATTGTGATACAGTGGACGTCTTTATACATTGGACGTTCTGATACAGTAGACGTTTCGATACAGTGGACGTTCTGATACAGTGGACGTCTTGATACAGTGCACGTTTTTATACAGTGGAGGTTCTGATACAGTGGACGTCTTGATACAGTGGAGGTTCTGATACATTGGACGTCTTGATATAGTGGACGTTTTGATACAGTGGACGTCTTGATACAGTGGAGGGTTTTATACGGTGGAGGGTTTTTATTCGGTAGACGATTTGATACAGTGGACGTTCTGATGCAGCGGACGTTATGTGACCAGAGATCTAACAGTCTGATTTTGGAGGTGCCAAATTTTAAATGTATCTTCAAAATCTGGCGCAGCGCTTTTGCACCTAACCTGTAAACCCGTCGGCAGTGTGCTGTACGTGCAAGACAGCCTTGACGGCGAGCCGCGGGTGTTCCTCGACCCGAACACGCTGTCCGAGGACGGCACCGTCGCGCTGTCCGGCAGCCGGTTCACGGAGGACGGCGCCACCTTCGCGTACGGACTGTCCGCCAGCGGCTCCGACTGGATCACTATACACTTGAAGGACGTCGCTACAGGTCAGTTAGTCGTGTCGATTCGTTTGTGCACGCCTTAGTTAATTTTTTGTCTCTTGTACTCTTTTATTTTTTAAAATGAAGAAAGAGATGGCATGAATTTTAGATCTGTCAAATTAGTTTAGTCCTGGTCAAAGACAGGGAATTTTAAGCGTCATATTTTAGGTCTTTCGTCTTACCGTGCGATGAAAAATCCGAAGTTTGTTTATTACACTTTAAGTGATGTGTCTAATATAAAAAATAGACACTAAATGTTAGTTTTTGGACAAAATGACACTTGGACTAATTGGTACCTAAACCCATTTTTTGTGTGTTACGTACATAGTACATAAAATTTGTTTCATTTTTAGGTCAAGATTACCCTGAGGTGTTAGAAAAAGTTAAATTCGCGTCGATGTCATGGACGAAGGACCACAAAGGGCTCTTCTATTCTGTGAGTACAATTTTATTTTAAACTTAATCTGGAGATTTTGAATGTCCCATTTTCAAACACAAATGGCATTAAGATGTATGGAAAACCGCATACGCAGGATTCTGACAACATGAACATTTATGACGTATACGGGCGTTATGTTAGAATTACAAATAATAAATATTTAAACAATTATATGTGAATATTAACACCTCTTGCCGTTACGGCGCAATAAGACCCGTTTAACGCATGTGCCCTTGTACTAAAAGGACATAAGGATAAACAAGATGATAAACATTGTTTAAATCTCATACTGCACTGCCAATTAACCTACAATATCTATGACAAAATGCTTATAAAAAGGATCCGTGCGTGACTTGCAATTTGATAGTTTTTTTTATTGAATAAAGTGGTAAGCGGGAAGACTGCCCATCTCATGGTAAGTGACTTCTGTCGCCTGTCGGATTGCCGTCCTAGGGTAGAAAAGGTAATAAGTATTGACAAAAAGGCATGATGCCAAACTGATTTTTCAGAACTCTTATCGGCCTTCTCTCGCATCAATTCAGTCATCATCATCATATCAGCCTGTAGACGTCCACTGCTGGACAAAGTCCTCCCCCAAGGATCTCCACGACGACCGGTCCTGCGCTAACCTCGTTCAGCCGGGTCCCGCGACCTTCACCAGATCGTCGGTCCACCTCGTGGGAGGCCTGCCTACGCTGCGTCTTCCGATCGCGGTCGCCACTCGAGAACCTTTCTGCCCCAACGGCCGTCAGTTCTACGAGCGATGTGCCCCACTTCAGCTTCGCAATTCTTCTAGTATCCATACAAGCTCGATATGACACGAGGACGTGGCCGTTTGTTCCTCCGCAGAGGTACCCCGAGCAGACGGGCAAGACGGACGGCTCGGAGACGGAGGTGAACCGCGACCAGAAGCTGTGCTACCACCGGCTCGACACGCCGCAGTCGCAGGACGTGGTCGTCGTCGAGTTCCCCGAGGAGCCCTTGTGGAGGATGTGAGTTGCTACAACTAACTGCCTGGAGC
This sequence comes from Metalampra italica, assembly GCA_949699065.1. Classification (NCBI taxonomy): domain Eukaryota; kingdom Metazoa; phylum Arthropoda; class Insecta; order Lepidoptera; family Oecophoridae; genus Metalampra; species Metalampra italica. Next base: position 10,069,686 of record OX452971.1, on the reverse strand, counting down.
CCTATTTTTAAATCAAATATGTATTGCGCCAATGGGCATATGCCTAGCAAGACACATTATGTGTCAAAAAAAAGTGACAGATTGTAAAAATAAAAGGGGAGAAAATTTTTTTTTTGAATGGACTTATATGCCTACTCCCCAGTCCTCGCATTTTTCTACTATTGCGAAATGTTTGTTCAAAGTGATGTTTTGTAGAATATTGTTTATGTTTTAACTAACACATTGTTTTGTTATCAACAGTGCTATCAATACTAATATCTACCCGCCGGAGAACCGCGCGTAGGTGCCTTTACCATACTACACTGTAGACTGTAGTTGCTAATTATGTAAATAAAACGCACCTTAACACTTTGAACAAACTTGTAGACTGAGATTTAATGTTGGAGAACCCTGGTTGGGAACTATAGACAAGTGTATTTTAGTGTGTCTTCATTATTTAGCAGCATTGTAGAGTATCGTACGGTCGACGGCACGTCAGTGGAAACAAAACCAGTATAAACTGGTCTCTCATAAGTCATAATAAACTCCCTATTAGGCTAGGCCGACTCAACGTCAAAGTGTTTCCAATGACGTGCGGTCGACTGTACCTAGGTAGGATTTTGTCCACATTTGACAGACGCTTAATTTCCTACTCTTTTTAGTCCAATTCCAACAGAAAACAAAATATTTTCATGTCATTTGTGGACTTTCACCATGTTAATGGAGTTTTAGGTGGTTCGGAACGAAATAAATTACATACTTAAATGGACTCAAAGCCATGAGATTTAGATTTTGTTTCTTTCTTTCGAATTTGGAGTAAATGTGTATGTTGGTTTACTTTCTGTAAGACAGAATAGTATAACGATTATATTATAAGTGTTAGATGTCAGTTCGTTTGAATATACATAACCTTTAAAACCGTAGAATTTAGATTAATGTAGATTGTAGTCCTTGAGAACCGTATTAGTATCATGCACAGACAAACATTCATAAGGGACAACACAAGTCGTCGCCTTACTTTCTCAACCACATTTAATCCCTTGAAATCATTTAAGTCTATAGTATAAACTTTATTTTGGTGCAATTAAACTTTAATTTTGAAGGTATTGCCAGGTCAGATAGTAATGGGATTATTATCATAGTTATATTCAAATCAACAGCTTATTAATATGTCCCCACTGTTAGGGCTCAGGCTACGGTTCTCACGAGAGCGATAGGTCCACCACGCTAGCCCAGTGCGGGTTGGTGGACTTCATAAGCGCCTAAGAACTTCTTCGGCGTATGCAGGTTTCCTCACGATATTTTCCTTCACCGTTTGAGAGCAGTCAGTAAATGTACTTAATTTTCCAGAAAAAAAACATTGTCTTTTTATCCAAATTTTATGTACGGTCGACCGCACGTCAGTGGAAACACAACCAGTATAAACTGGTCTCTCGTAGTATTGAAAGTCCCTAATAGGCTAGGCCAGCTCAAGTGTTTCCACTGACGTGCGATCGACTGTACATGGTACGACCGGAGATCGAATTCGGAGCTCTCAACATGACAGGCCGCGTATTCCCCACTATTTACACTGACGCTCATAGTTGTATTAACCTTTCTTCTGTCGAGAAGCACATATTCTTATTCCTCAGTAACTGTGGAGAGACACAATTTGTGCTTCAATGGCCGCCGAGAGACCTAGATATCTAAGTCAATAATCATTAATTATTGATGCAATAACTTGTCCTTTATTCTATATCTTTCAATTTATTATCCTAGTTCATAATATTTGATCATTGAGGGTTTTTTTCCTTTATGTCTATATTATGGTTTCAGCTCAGAATCTACTTGCGAAGATTGTAATTGACTTATATACATGTAAATCTTGTCTTAATTAGGCTATAAAAGTTGTAATCTTCTTATAAGTAAAAATAAAAATAAAAACAAAAAACTGATAGCCACCGTCGCCGGGGGTGGGAGCATGTTGACAGCCCACATTCTAAAAGTTAATGGTATTGCATTGTGTAGCGGCGCGGAGGTGACGGACTGCGGCAAGTACCTGATCGTGTCGCCCGTGCGGGACTGCCGCGACAACCTGCTGTTCTTCGCGGACCTCGGCAAGAGCCCGCAGGTCGCCGGGAAGCTGCCGCTCACGCAGATCGTGTTCAAGTTCGAGGCGGACTTCGAGGTAGCTATACCCCTTTGAGACAGGTTTACATTGGCCAAGTGTTTAGCGAAGTGGCAGGAACAAGTACAGTGGCGAGTGCCTTGCAAGTGACCGTTTGCTCTACAACTGTGGTTCTTAACCTTTTAGTGATGAGGAACTATTTGACAAAATTTATGTCTTGTCACGGACCACCAACTGTTTGGAGGTAATATAAAGTAAATGTAAATGAATAAAGGTTTGTTCTAGCAACTTGGCGTGTTTTGCCATTAAACAAAGAAGAAGAAGAACTTGGCGTGTTGACTCGTTGTCACTTATTAATACTTATCATCTAAGTTTATTATTATTTTCGGATAACTTCGCGGACTACTTCGGGTGCTGTGAAGGACCATCAGTGGTCCGCGGACATTTCTTCGTCGAGATGGAGGAACCACGTCGCCCAATACGTGCGATTCTGTGCAATTTTCTATTAGTTAGTAGTTATTGTCGGATGTGGAGTAGTTAGAAGTGCAGAGTCCATTAAAAATAGCAATGATAATGTTATGTTTTCAGTACATCACGAATGAGGGTTCCGTGTGCATTTTCCGCACGAACAAAAACGCTCCGAACTACAGGCTGATCCAGATAGACCTGAACAACCCCGCCGAAGAGAACTGGACGACGCTCATACCTGTAAGCGACGCTTGATTTATTAAACACTATTCTGGAGCCCTATATTTGAATCGCTCGCCTCGCTTCGAGCGGTCGGTTCTACTAATTTTTGTATCGAATATCGAAGGAAAATTATAAGAATCGACCGCTCGAATCGAGGCGAGCGATTCAAGAATAGGGATTCTGTTCTTCTAAGTAGTAGTAGGCTACACAATAGACAGCGCACGTGGAAAAATTGTACTGATTCGAGCTTAGCACATTTGGCGGAAGGCGCGGGAGCGTAATGCAGCACTGTGATTAGCTATTTCAGGTCGCCAAACAAAGCGTAGCTTTATACCTATGCAAATGCATAGATATGCGGTGCTCGTCTCTCCTATTCTATTGGGGTTTAACTCTGGCTGGTCGAAAGAGTGGAGACAGACCAAAAATGCGTAGGAAATATGCCATTCTGAAAACAGCCGGCTTGAAATATATAGAGATCGTTAAATTCGGAAGGGATTGTCGTACATTGAAGGGGAACAAGCACCAATCAGGTACAAAATGGTGCATATAAATAATAATGTTTTTGCTACAGGAGCATTCCAGTGATGTTTTGGACTGGGCGTCGGCGGTGGACAACGATAAGCTCGTCCTACACTATGTCAGAGATGTCAAGGTAAGTCATTTAGCTATTAATAAAATTGAGTTTTAATATAATTATGGTAATAAAATTCGTCAAGATTCGCTGAAACGTTATGTTGCGAATTTTTCTAGCACATTTATTTGTGTCGTAAATACAATTCAAATTAAAACCAAACATTACATTAAAAACAAACAAACATATCTATAGCCTTCTACCCATAAGTGGGACTTATTTACATTAGAGTTGATACCAAAATGAGGTGGAACTAACGCATGACCTTGTTGCAGAGTGTGCTGCAACTGCACAGCATGAAGTCTGGCGAGGAGCTGCAGCAGTTCGAGCTGGCCGTGGGCTCGGTGGTGGGCTTCTCCGGGAAGAAGGAGCAGTCGGAGATCTTCTACCACTTCATGTCGTTCCTCACGCCGGGCGTCATATACCACGTGGACTTCAAGAAGCAGCCCTACAAACCCACAGTATGTATACTTTACCTAGATTGGCCTGTTGGCTTTGTCGGTAGTTACCCTGCCTTCTACGCCGCGCCAGAGGTCGCGGGTGCGATTCCCACCCAGGACCAACATTTGTGTGATGAGCATATCTGTCTTTTTGCGCCTACCACTAATTTATCTGCATGGCCCAAAGGTCAGCTGGTAGAGAATGCCATTGGCATTAAGTTCGCCTTTTGTACAAATTAGTGCAATAAAGTTTAAAAAAAAAACTGTTGGTCTTCGGATTCTGGGTGTTTGTATATATTTAAGTATTTACATAAAAAAAGTGGGGGGCTATTTGACGTATAATTAATATTATGAATTTTTATTTTTATGTATTGACTATTTATCCATCGATTTAGAAAGATAAAAAAGTATATGTGTATGTTTATCAGTTGTTGAGTACCCATAGCACACGCTTTGGGGCTTAATTTGGGACTAAACAGCCGTGTGTGAATTTGTCCAAAAACATTGGTTTATATATTGAATTGCGATTAATTTGTTTTCCCTTGGTAATAAAATAAAAATCGTGGCGTTATTTTGAATAAGGTTTATACGTCACTTTATGCATTAAGCGGCAGAGTTTTGTATATCAGATTAAAGCTTTTAATAAACGAATTAATTGGCTGGACACATTAGTGTCGATTACACCTGTGTGTGTGTAAAATATTTATAAATATTGTTTTATCTGTTTTATTCATAGAGTTAGTATACTAGCTATAGAGCGCGCGCATCGCTCATTGCCCATTGTGCCAAGTGTAAGCAGATGTTCTATGGACGCTTCTATATAGATTTTTTCTAAATCGTTCTTTTCCGTGAATCGTGTTTACAGCTTGGCACTGCACATTTCACCATGATTACTCCAAATCTGAATAAATACCGGCGAGAGCAGCAATCAGCGCTACTGACGTGTTGTGACTAGTAGCGTCGCCCCGAACATTTCGAGACTGTTCAGACCCGTGCTTACAGTTCAGACTTGCTAACGTGCGCTCTATGAATACTAACAACTCTCTGGTTTTATTTGTTTCAGGTATTCAGGGAGGTGGAGGTGAAAGGGTTCGACTCGTCGCAGTTCGAGGCCACGCAGATATTCTACTCGAGCAAGGACGGCACTAAAGTTCCTATGTTTATTGTTTCCAGGAAGGTAAGCTACCAATGCTAGATCAACTTACACTGTTTCTTCTATTGGTTGGTACACTGTCATTGACCGCACCTCTGTTTGATTGATTCGAGATTCCGCCCTGTTCCATTCAGCTTATTCAATTTACCTCTTGGGACTGGCAGTATCTCATTCTCATTGTAAATAGTTGCCAATTTAGGCTAGATTGTATCTGAATCTAGAAAATAATAACAATAAATATTTATACTGTCATATGTCAGTGCTCACAAGGCAATGGATAGAGTCTCGAAGGAGAGGCAAGACAGCCTTTCGAAACTCGGTTCATTTAAACATTTTCCGTCTTATAATCATTATCACAATCATGACCAAGTCTCAATTGATGGTATTGATTGTCTTCGAGTGGCCTTATGCGTCACCCCCCTTCACCCTCCGAGAAGGTCAGGTAAGCATAAGGCATTTCCCCACTTTAAAAAAGGAGGTCCACAGACAAAGTGTTGTGTTGCAGGGTCTGCGGCGCGACGGGTCGAACCCGACGCTGGTGTACGGCTACGGCGGGTTCAACATCAACGTGCAGCCGAGCTTCAGCGTGACGCGGCTCGTGTTCATGCAGCACTTCAACGGCGTCGTCGCCATACCCAACATCAGGGGCGGCGGGTGAGCGAACAACAAACAAACGCGACACACCTATATGAAAGAAAATTCAAAGGGTCTAGCAGTATAAGCAAGGTCTCCCCGTGATCCCCCGCATCATGTAGGATTCCCTCCCTCCTCTCTGTTTCGCGAGTGGCATGGACACATACAAACACAATCACAAACATCCAAGGCCCGACAAAGCAGTTATCGGTCTTAAATGCTTGCCCTTAATTAAGTTACTGAAATAATAGTTATCAAGGCTGCAAAGTTGGTTATTTTGTGCGAGTACTAGTATTGAAAACTGAGCAAGCGAAGGGTCCTAGGATTGAACCACGAGCGAGTGGTTCAAAGATAGAATCCTGAGCGTAGCGAGGGTTTCAAGGTACGAGACACAAAATAACTTTGCTGCCGAGCGCAACACACAAGTTTTCACCTCACTACAGCGAGGAAAATACTAGGTGAATTGAATCCTTTCGGCGGTTTAGAACCACAAATAATAATAGCCACAATTAGAATTGACCACTTCTTTAAATGTCCACCTTCTACAAATTAGAAGAAAAGTTTTAAAAAGTTTTTTCAGGGTGCAGTTTTCCACGCCGATTTCTAATGAGAAAGTATTCCGAGCTTGTGAGGTGAAAAACTATTTTAATGCAATTATTGTTATTTTTTTCAGCGAGTACGGCGAGCGGTGGCACAACGCGGGGCGGCTGCTCAACAAGCAGAACGTGTTCGACGACTTCCAGGCGGCGGCCGAGTACCTGGTGGAGCATAAGTACACGCGGCCCGCGCTCGTCACCATCCAGGGCGGCTCCAACGGCGGGCTGCTCGTGGCCGCCTGCATCAACCAGCGGCCAGACCTCTACGGCGCCGCCGTCGTGCAGGTCGGGTGAGTGTAACACACATAGCTCACACTTTTCATTTCCTGTTTTTGGTTTTACGGTTCCGTGCCCAAAGAGGACGGCAAACTCAGCTTTTTCCTGTTGAAATACTGTTTCACAATTAGGTATTTCAACGTTCAGCACGAGTCTATTGTGAAACTAGCGTAGAAAAATATACTTATTTGTAAACCGTTGCATAAATAACTATTGTATTACAGGTACATAGTTACGAGCATAGAGCTAAAATCTCATTGGTGGGCGCGGGTGCCCCCTAAGTAGCTTAATTTTTTCCTTCACGAGGGTGGGCAAAGTCAAAGAAATTCATTTTATCACATACCAAGTGAAAAAGTTCATTTTGTCACATACAATTACAGATGTCAGTACTATTAAAACAATAGTTTATTTCACCAGTTCTATACCATAAGTATTTACAAAGTTATAAGAAATTTTAATTTGTACGTTCACTCGCTTTAAATTTGAGAATTCGCTGGCATTCGGCCACTGTCCCGAGCGAGGTACACGGCGCCCGCGCACCTTCGCGCCACCCCGCGGACCCGCTGCCGAGAGAAACGTAGACGATGACGTCACACTGGCTGAAAACAAAAAAATGCGAGAATAACTTCCACAAATCTTTAAACAGATATTGTGAAGCAATGTTAAGTGCTATGTAACTTGTATATTTAAAAACCCGTTCGCAATCTGATTGTAAGTTATGTTGTTTGCAGCGTGCTTGACATGCTGCGGTTCCAGAAGTTCACCATCGGGCACGCGTGGGTGTCCGACTACGGCAGCTCAGACAACGAGACTCACTTCCACAACCTGCTCAAGTACTCGCCGCTGCACAACATACACCCGCCCGATGACGGTGAGTTGTACCAAATGTGATAGAACGGTTAATTCGAGCCGACACTCCAGAATTTGTTTAGATATTTATTTTAATTTTATTTATTTACTCTTAGGAATACTAACAGGACAAATGACAACATTAATACAAAACAACTATGTATTATGTTGTCTTAGCTGTGAGTTTATGGTACTACCCCACAACTGAAACGAGTCACTTGGCCTTGGCCTCCCTCCGCCTCCTGCTTCCCTACCTCGCGCGCCCGCTCTCGTCATGGCGCGACAGTACCGTTCGCATAAATGTGAGCGGGCGGGCCTAAGTGACGTCGTGCCATTAACAAATGATGATAAAGATGTTAGCGGGAGGAAGTTGCTCATACAAATTTATATGGAGTTTGAAAATGAGAATGTGTGAGTGAGTATCAATTTCGATATACATTTGGCACGATTTTGGCACCCCCTAAAATGATTTTGTTACTCATCCATATGGGAGTAGCTTTTTTTTTAAATTCATGTCTATAAGTATCTTACTGCTTCTTACACAATGTTTTATTTTTTATTGAAAATATAAATGAATTATAATTTATTCCATACTTTCGCCCAATACTTTCTCAATCGTTTTTGCACTCTGTACTTATAACGGTGAGGCGACGTAGGGGGAAGCGGGAGACGAGGAGTGACTCATTATTGTATTGTATTGTATATTTTTATTTGCAAACATTATCATTACAGATATATCCAAAGCGTTAATGTTGACGTCAAATAATTGCAATTAAATTAAAACATTAAATATTGAGCAATAAAATTACAAACTAATAGCTAAAGATAACAACAATATGCAATAAAATTACTTTTTCATAAAAACATGTTATATAGTTGCCGAGTAGTACGTAACAAATTGAATGGATGATTAACTTCACGTGTTGGCTATCCAAAACTTTGTCAAAAAAACTTAAACTGACACTGAAAGTCAGATTGCTGGGTTTGATATTATACGACTCAATTATGGAAAATGTCAAGTAGAAAACAATGGTGGCCGCGTGTTGTTGAGTGTTTCCTCCCGCTTGCAAGCTGAGAGCGTCAGTGCCGTCGGGGATCATATCGAAAGGTCCGAAGTTCTATCCCCGTCTGGACCATGTACCAAGTTTTTTCAAAATTTAAGTACCATTTATTGACTGCTCTCAAACGGTGAAGGAAAACATTGTGAGTAAACTTGCATACGCCATAGATGAAATCTTAGGCGCATGTGAAGTCTACCAACCCCGCACTGGGCTAGCGTGGTGGACTGTAGCCCGAACGCCCTCGTGGAGAGGGTAGACCTGAGCCTCAGCAGTGGGGACATGTTAATAGGCTGTTCATTTAATGTTGCAGGCCGGGGCGAGTACCCCGCGACGCTGGTGCTGACGGCGGACCACGACGACCGCGTGGTCCCGCTGCACTCGCTCAAGTTCATCGCGGCGCTGCAGCACGCGGCGCGCGCCGGCGGACAGCGGCGGCCACTGCTCGCGCGCGTCGACACCAAGGCCGGCCACGGCAGCGGGAAGCCCACCGCCAAGATTGTGAGTACCAAACAAACAACATACATATGTGATGATCTTTCACTCTTATGCCGCTTGCACACGATGCGCAGTAGCTTGCGCGTGTACTAAGCAATGTACTTTACTAAGCGTTCACACGAAAGTGGTCACTAAACAACTTACTTGCACGACTTTGCTTAGTGCTAGAGAGAGACGCCATGTCATGAGAGTAGCGACGGGAGTGAAGGAGGCGTACCGGGGGGAGGGGAACGAGGCACTGGCGCAAGGACCATAGCGAGTACAACTAAGTAACTTGCACTCGCACTTTCACTAAGCAAAAAGCTACTGCGCATCGTCTGCAAGCGGCATTAGATAATCTAGTTCACCAAAAATCTAGGGCAATATGTCAGAAAAAAGTTTTAGCGACTGTCAGATGCCTATTGTTAGTGCACGAGCTAAGCATAGTGAGGCTGTACATAAGTAGTTATAGTTTAATATATAGGATAGGGTCTTCCAATAAGAATAAATAAGTAGTACATAAGTTATTCTGTGGCTGCGCGTACATAAGAGAGGGCGTCCGCCGCGCCAACACGTTTAGAAATGACTGAGCGAACCGCTGAGACGCACGAGCATTTGTATTTACGTGTCTCGTCCCGCACCTTCCTCAACCCGCGCAGGCGCCACGATCGCTGGCGCCGGTATATTTATGTACCTCGCCCCGCGCCACTCCGCTTTCCGCCCGCGATCGCCTTCAGCGCGTCGCGACGGTGTTTTTCAAGGCGCAAAGTTTTTTAGTTATAGCTCAATAGTCCTTGAACCAATAGGATCCAAACTTTCATCATAAGTTAGCTAACTAAATTACCTTTAAAATGAATATAATTTCAAACATATAGGTTCAGAAAGAGAAAAGTTACAGAGAGAATAGTTTTAAAGTTTTACAAAAATCCGACGTCTGTGACCCTGTTTTAAGCTATATTTTTTACAATTCTTATTGTACAGTCTGTAAATAGTTTCGTTTCATAAGAGTATATACTAAAGTACCTACCTAGACTAAAGTTAACGTTATATCATAAGTTTAGAATAAGTTTTCAGTTCATTTTATGTTGTTTTCGAAGTGATTATAATTTTAGTAAAGAAGCAGTTAGTCGAGGATCTCTCTAAGGTATTGCCACGACTCAGGGAGTCAATCGAGCGCCAACCCGTGGCATGTTCCGACATCAAGCAAATAAGTAATGAAGAAATCCAAACAAGCAAACAAGAAAATTCAAATAAGAAAAAGTACGTCCAGAGCAGCGGCGACAGCAAGTACGGCAAGAAAGAGAGGCAAATACCTTAGAGGGGGACACGGCTAGCTTGCGCCCGACACCAAACGTCTTTAGTTTCAATACGTCTTATCTTAGTTTCTATTACCCCCTCTACCCCTCGCCTCGCCCCGCAAGGGTCCTGCTACGAGCTACAAGCTACGAACGAAGAAGATTTCTACGACGCACCCGAGTCGCGACGGCGTCGACATAGAGAAGTATCTACGGTGACTCGGCGTGCGTCTACATTTGGTCCTTTCGCGAGCCGAATATGAAGAAACAGCGGGGGAAGAAGTCGACGCAACCAGAGCGAGGGCAGGATCCGCCGCCATACAATCTGCGAGGCCGAGCGGGACAAGAAGATCGGCGAGAAGACTTTGCAACTGCGGTCGTCAGGGCGGCCACCGCCGCCGCCGAAGCCACGGTCTCCATCGCTGCCGCCGAAGCTGCGCTTCCCGCGTCTCCGTCCGTTAGCGAGCATGGGCAACAGCCCCTCGCATCGCGCGCAACATATGAAGAAGTTTTCGCGTCCGCGCAGCCCGGTGATCACGTCGCACCGGGAGTCTCAACGCCACGAGACGAGCGCGATGTTACGCGATACGCGAGCGGAAGTATAACGGTATCCGCGCATCCCGGCCATACCGTCGCAATGCTGGGCATTTCCAGTCAAGAGACATCGGTACAAGCAAGAAGTTTAATCGCGTCCGCGCCTTCCGGTACTAAACTCGTCGTAGTGCCGGGCGTCCCGCCGCCACGGGATGAGCGCGATGGACCCGCGTACGCGTCAGTTAGTAGGCCCGCGTCCGCGCCGCCTGCTGCTTATTTCGTCGAAGCAGCAGGCTTCCCGACGTCAAGGGAAAAGCGCGATGTAACCGTGGTCGCGAGTAACAGTCAACTTTCACTTGGAGAAATAAGTCAACTCCACACAAGCTCAGATAATTCGGCAGTTGGCTACAGCATCCCTCAAGACTCTCTGAGTGAAGTCTCAAGCAACCGTTACAGAAGAATCAAGTCAGAAGCAGAACTCAAAAAAGCGCGACTGCGGCAAGATCAACTCCAAAAGAAGAAACAATTATTAGAAGAAGAATTTAAAATTCAAGAATCAATCATACAAGCAGAAGCGGACATTGCACTCGCAGAAATTGAAGACGTCGAAGAAAGAACATTTATATCAAGATCGCAAAAGGCAGCATCCACACAAGAATGGCTTGAATATCCCAAGAAGTTTAACATTGAAGATCAAACCGAATTCACGCATTCTACAGAATATCACGAATTCGTCGAACAAAACTATGAAGATTCAAGACAGAAGATTCAAGCTCAATCACTCCCTCAGAAGTTCATCAATACGAATCAATTTGCTACGACGAATAAGCCTACGCCTTTTGCTACGAATTTTGCTACGACACAAACTCAGAAATCCATTATAGAAGATGCTACGCGAAGAAACATCCAATATCAACCCATGATGTATGATCCAGCACACGCCACAGTTTCAAGTCATATCAAGACGGAGCAACAGCCTCTACGATATCCAGCCACTACGAAGCCCGAGGGACTGCGCAGCGCTGCGCAGATGACGTCGCGACCTGCAACTGGTGGGCCTGTTCTCGTCAACCGCGCGACAGCTTCACATCCAGGGTCACAGACAGGTACGCCTCTACTTATTTATGCGCAGCCACCTGTAGAGTTACCTAGTTTTAGTGGGGATTTTTCAGAATGGCCTCTTTTCATTTTGCATTTTAATAATTGTTTAGAGAGTAATTTAATTAGCGATGTGGATCTTTTGCAAAAATTGAATAAAAGTCTTAAAGGGAAAGCTCGTGAGGCCGTAGGTCCTTTGCTCTGTAGTACAGCCAATTTACAGTTAATTAAAAGTAAGATGTGTCTGAAATACGGTGATGTTAGATATGTCATAAAGCGGCTAGTTAATGATATTCGATCCATGAAGCCTTTGCCTGAAAAAAGTACTTGTGACGATGTAAGTGATTATCACACAAAAATGTTTTTATTAGGTAGTCATTTGGCACAAGTTAAAGGGAGTAGCGATCTGATGGATGATGAGTTGTTAAATATTTGTGTGTCAAAGTTACCGTCTGATCTTAGGTGTAAGTGGATGTTGTGGCGTGAAGCTTACGCATCTGACATTTCGATTGTGCAGTTTTCAAGTTTCCTCGAGCATTCTATCGAGATGTATAGAGAGTCAGGATTTACACCTAGCATAGACGTATTTAGTCAGGAACCTAAAAAGAGCGCACCTTTCAAAGTTCTAACCGTAGCAAACAGCTCAACCGATAAGAGTCATAGCAATGATTCCAAGCAAAATTCCAAACAAGCCCTGCCTCTTTGTCTTATGTGCGAACAGTACGGCCACGAAGTCAGGGAATGCAATAGATTTTTAAAATTAAACGTAGATGAACGCTGGGAAAAAGTAAAGTCAAAAAAGTATTGCTTCCGTTGCCTTAAATTAGGTCATTTAGGCAGACTATGTAAATCTAAGTACACAAAAGTCCATCCTTTACTGAGGCGACCACCGTCCGATAAGAGTTCTACTGATCAAGTAAGTGAAACGAAACAAGTAGATGATCTTCCAGTAGACACAGTTATGAGTACATTCATAGGAAACGTCGACACGGACGATGGCTCTGACAACATTTTATTGCCAACGTTATATGTATTCGCCAAGGGACCGAAAGGTGAGTTAAAAATTCCCGCTCAGCTCGACACCGGAGCAACGATAACAATCTTAGACAGCAGTGTGGCCGAGCACTTAGGTTTAAAAGGTGAGAAACGAGAATTACAGTTAGCCGGTGTAGCGAACATGACTCACAGACAATCCGACTCACAAGTTGTTCATTTGGAAATTCGAGGTTCCATGAGCAAAGAGAGCTTTAAAATAAAGGCTCGAACGGTAAGTCATGTCATTGCACAGGAACCGATGCAGATCAAGAAACAGAGGTGGTCTCATCTAGAAGGTATACCCTTTGAACCTCCAGTAACAGAAGCGCCTAAGTTGCTTATCGGTCACAACCATTGGGAGTTAATTAAACCGCTTAGTTATCATGAGGGACAGCGAGGACAACCCATAGCTACAGAGACGAGATTAGGGTGGGTATTGCACGGACATATAGATACAGCCTTCAAGACGCATAGGCCGAGAGCCCACACCGTTCTCCGTTTAGATACGACACACGATCGAGAGCTTGGTAAGTTAGACGACTCAGTTCCTAAGCATTTATTCACATTAAAACCTCGAGTATCACATAAATCAAAACGTAAACGTCATAAACTGACCTCTACGACAAAGAAAACTCATGCACAGTGGGAAACTGACTTGCTGTGTAAAAGTTCAGAGGTACGTTTTCCTTTCAGTCATCATTACGCTGAAAAAAGATTATTATCATCAGCAAATAAGTTCATTAATGATTCCCGAGTTCGAGAACGCATAAAGAGGTTTTAATGCAAATTTACATCGATAAAGTATAAGTGAGAAAATAGTAATTTTACTAGATTATTAGTTAGTCATTTTCATGAAAATTAGGTTACTATGGTATAGAAGCAACAGCAATTTACGACATAGCTTTTATAGTTCCAATTTGCTACAACTAGTCAAAAGCGTTTTCAGTAAGTGTCTCACTGTACCATAGAAAAGTAACTCAAAGTGTCTTAAAGTAGCAATCCAAAAGATAGATAGAAAGACACTATAGTTCAACACATAAACTTGTAGATGTCTGTAAAAAGTAGGTAGGTATGACTCGTGCACCGTGAGTGTGACTTCGTCACAGGGGGAAGAATGTTAGTGCACGAGCTAAGCATAGTGAGGCTGTACATAAGTAGTTATAGTTTAATATATAGGATAGGGTCTTCCAATAAGAATAAATAAGTAGTACATAAGTTATTCTGTGGCTGCGCGTACATAAGAGAGGGCGTCCGCCGCGCCAACACGTTTAGAAATGACTGAGCGAACCGCTGAGACGCACGAGCATTTGTATTTACGTGTCTCGTCCCGCACCTTCCTCAACCCGCGCAGGCGCCACGATCGCTGGCGCCGGTATATTTATGTACCTCGCCCCGCGCCACTCCGCTTTCCGCCCGCGATCGCCTTCAGCGCGTCGCGACGGTGTTTTTCAAGGCGCAAAGTTTTTTAGTTATAGCTCAATAGTCCTTGAACCAATAGGATCCAAACTTTCATCATAAGTTAGCTAACTAAATTACCTTTAAAATGAATATAATTTCAAACATATAGGTTCAGAAAGAGAAAAGTTACAGAGAGAATAGTTTTAAAGTTTTACAAAAATCCGACGTCTGTGACCCTGTTTTAAGCTATATTTTTTACAATTCTTATTGTACAGTCTGTAAATAGTTTCGTTTCATAAGAGTATATACTAAAGTACCTACCTAGACTAAAGTTAACGTTATATCATAAGTTTAGAATAAGTTTTCAGTTCATTTTATGTTGTTTTCGAAGTGATTATAATTTTAGTAAAGAAGCAGTTAGTCGAGGATCTCTCTAAGGTATTGCCACGACTCAGGGAGTCAATCGAGCGCCAACCCGTGGCATGTTCCGACATCAAGCAAATAAGTAATGAAGAAATCCAAACAAGCAAACAAGAAAATTCAAATAAGAAAAAGTACGTCCAGAGCAGCGGCGACAGCAAGTACGGCAAGAAAGAGAGGCAAATACCTTAGAGGGGGACACGGCTAGCTTGCGCCCGACACCAAACGTCTTTAGTTTCAATACGTCTTATCTTAGTTTCTATTACCCCCTCTACCCCTCGCCTCGCCCCGCAAGGGTCCTGCTACGAGCTACAAGCTACGAACGAAGAAGATTTCTACGACGCACCCGAGTCGCGACGGCGTCGACATAGAGAAGTATCTACGGTGACTCGGCGTGCGTCTACACCTATCGTAGTATGGGTTTCGACCCGTAATGACCACTTCCCAAAATTACATTTTTCTAAAAATGACCGCTACCCGTTAGAGCGTCAGTGCCTCGGGGATAAGACGCGACCTATCATATCGAAAGGTCCGAGGTTCGATTCCCGGCTGGGCCATGTACCAATGTGTTTTTTCTCGTAACTTGAGTACATGAACTGAGTGCTCTGAAACGGTGAAGGAAAACATCGTGAGGAAACCTGCATACGCCGAAGAAGAAATTCTTAGGAGCATGTGAGTCCACCAACCCCACGCGGGTGGACTATGCCCGCACGCCCTCGTTGAGAGGGTAGGCCTGAGCCCCAGCAGTGGGGAGATTAATAGGCTGTTGATGATGATGATGACCGCTTTCCAAGTGGTCTAGTTGGTTATATGTGCGCCCAAATTGAGGCGCCCGTAAGTTTTTCAGAACCTGAGGACGGAATTAGGTGCACAGACACACGCGGCCTGCGGTGGCGATCTGTTGTTTTTTCGACACGACTTCAGACACGACAAACGTCAACTTCACTCTATAA
Organism: Metalampra italica; assembly: GCA_949699065.1. NCBI lineage: Eukaryota > Metazoa > Arthropoda > Insecta > Lepidoptera > Oecophoridae > Metalampra > Metalampra italica. Next base: position 10,054,064 of record OX452971.1, on the reverse strand, counting down.
CTCGTGTGCCCCAACTGCCACCGGTTCTGCGAAACATTTCGCAAATAACCAAAACAAAATGTCAGGTACCAGTGCCTGTCTATTTCATAGATGGACTTGTTTGTTTCAGATCGACGAGCACACAGACATCCTGAGCTTCATGACGCAAGCTCTAGGACTCAAGTTCGTCAAATGATCCCGCCGGCCTACACAGCTGCTAGCACCAACAACAGAGGCGAACGCAAATAGTATTATGTAAATACACCGCGGGCAGGCTGTCGATTACCTCCGGTCTTGAGTGACTAGTGATATTTGTTACGCATTGCTACTATTTTTATCGAATAAAACTTTGTTTTTATTTTTAATCGATTTTGTTTTCTTGCCATCAAAATATGGACGCAACGAAGCGCGGTTCCGAACGGTTCGTCTGATCCGTTCAGAAAGTGGGTTAAGACATAAGTAGGTAGGTAGACATAACAAGAAGTGGTCAAATCCAATAAGATGTGGACCATTTCAGAAGTGGACGTTCTACGTCTGACTGAACGGACCTGCTCTCACAAAACGTGCCCAAATAAATCCACAAAATCCGAACAAAGTGATAAAATTAAACAAGTAATTGAAATATTTAACTTTTATTATTTATCCTTGCATACGTTCTAACAGCACGAAGATCCGTTGGGACTTGCTCCAATCCACATAATAATAAAAGTATTTGTTACTTAGAACAAAATAAATAAATAAAACACCTCTTAATGCCCTTGCGGGCGAATACCTATTAATTTCTTAATGCTTAGTTACTTGTGCAACTTTTAACATTAAAAAATGCTTCCATTGGCCTCGATTTAAAATCGTGTCGACAAATTCGTAAGAAATCAAGTCAAATTAGGTGCATAAAAAGTAATTAAGAACAAAAGTTTACATGTAGTTACCGACTACATTTACTTTAAAGTAAAAAGTAACCCACTACGGGTAAACTTACAAAGACCTTACATGCACTACCGCCAAGCAAAACCAAGTCAATGGTGAAAAACTTTATGTCAATCTTATACGTCAATAGAATCTTTCACCATACCCTTTAAATCGGACCCATTACAATGAAATGTTTAATTAAAAAGTACAAAATCATACAACTGATCGGTCTCGTTCGCTTTGGGTTTTAATAAAACGTAAAAAGCACATCAATAATCTATATTATTATAAATAATGTCACCGATCAATTGTATTCACACTTATTATAGTAACACCTAGAAAGTTCATTATAAATGTGATTAGACAAACGCTACATTAATATTTAGGAGTACACAAGATACAAGATTGGTTACAGAGATTTGGGCGCATTTTAAGCAACCTTCAATCCTAAATCTATATGGAAAAGGGTCCTATTCTGAAGGCACAAATTTGTTCGCCAATACTTTCAGTGTCAAGAATAACCAATACAGGTTTACACATTTAGGTTTTTTATTTAAAGAGTGCCTTCAGAATAGATAGATACTAATTGCTAGTCAAAATGTGTATCGTCGATTGATGGGTTAGTCTTAAATCTAAAATTACACATTTCATAGCTTAGGGTCGGAGAGTGTTTTGAACGCTCACTCACCAGTGGTTTAAAATCGAGGCCACAAGTTCTAATTCTAATCGCCGTACTCCCCGTGGTAGTAAACTAGAAGAGGCGTTGTGAAAATACTGAACATATGCGCACAGAGGGACTGGGAAATATACGATTTATATTGTACACCAAGGCATGTAAATAATACAATATACTTTATTGCACAAATAAAATTGAAAACAGGTACAATTTAGGCGGTCTTGTAATTTAAGCGATTTCTTCCTCGACATTTTGTTTGACAATTAAAGTTAAACAATTTCAATGTCAAATCTGACAATTTGTTTACTTTCTACTATTCCAGCAACTATGTAATTGTATTTTTAGGTTCTTACATATTGGCGGTGTTTTGTAAAGACAAGTGTTCTTTACCCCTAATTAGAAGAAATTAGAAGTAAAACACAAAAAGAGATTTTTTTATTCTCTCATTAAAGCCATGACCGTCGCCATTATGAGACAGAACGACGCACTTTCCCGAAAGAGTATCATTATAAATAAATGTTTTTTTTTTTTTTAATTAAATTAAAATTTATTTTTATTTCGGAAATACATCGATGTAATGAAATTTTATTTCAGTTTTAATCATGCACATTTTAAATCGTTTTTAATTTTTAGTCGCTGATAATAGTTACTTTCGGGAACAAAACAATATGCCATTTTTAGGAAAGTGGGTCAATGTGTCCTGTATGTGATGCAACTTTTAGAGCTTAATAAAATACAAATCCTCTCAATCAATCAACCTGTCAGTCCCCGCGTGCGCATGATTGACTACGGCTAGTGCACGAGGGCTACGGCGATTACTAGTGTAAGCTAACCTAAACGAGACACCATGGCCGCATGATGCAACTTTTAGAGTTCGTCGGGCGGGCAGGTGACCACCTAATTACCACTATTTATCCTAAACATTGTCTTAAACGTATTTAAAACAATTTCATTTCCATTAATCAAACTTTTTCTAATGCCTTTGCCTCTTTTAGTGACTCTAGCAGGTATAAAAGCTTGTGGTCACGTTGCCACAACCCAATGTAACTGTTTTGGTTTGGCTTCACAGCCTCAGTTCGTTATAATATTTGATTCTACTACATATTTCCATCTGCTAATTCAGGTCCAATTATGTCCTAGTACAAAATAGTGTCGGCTATATATTTGTATATAATATAACCAGTTCCATAATGTGACCCGATACATATGACTAATTCAAAATTATAATTAATCGATTACTTATAATTAGTTGAGATGAGCGTGGCCTCCTACGCTCGTGTAGAACTCAAAACCTATTTTAGTTAAAATTTAAACAGTGTATATTTAAAATAATGAAAACAGAAAAAATATACATACAAAAATGTACTTAGTTTGTGAGCGGCAGTTCCATTTTTTGGAAATCGAAAAAATCGACAATAATAAACTAAATTAGCATCCTAATATAACAAAAAATATACATTTGTAAATCTAATAAAATAGGAAAAATGTTTAGAATAAAAATGACAGCGCTGTTGCAAGACCCGAGATCAAAATAAAATGTCACAGTGAATATGTCAGAGCTTGAAACTTTTACAATTATTTAAAATCATTGAAGTCCCGAACATAGTTCGCGCTGTGAAATATTCACGACATGTCTAAATATTGCAATGAATTGAAAACAAACGAAATATATAAATCTATAGAGGGGATGGAAAATAAATGGTGCGCTTAGCTGCCGGCTCACTCGGTGATGCCGTTGGTGACGACCCCGGTGTTGGGGGACCCGGGCAGGCCTTGCATCCTGCAAATAAACAAACAATACCATCACATCAAATTGGGTATATGGTGCTTTTTCTACTATAGGCCTTAGTCGCCGCGCCCTGCGCCCCTGTACCGCGCGGGCGTAGTCTGAGTTAAACTGTCGTTCTATACTATAGACGAGTTTAAATTATGGTTTGGTTCAGTGTGCCTGGAATACTATAGAATCTATATATAATTTAAACTCGTTTTGTACGAAACTATCAGCCTGTCCTGGCTTCCTATGGGCATGATTAATTCAATTCAATTCAAATTTATTTATTCAGATCAAAGATTTTTTGTTAGTAAAAAAAATACAATGCTTACTTGGCTAGTGTTAGTAACATTTTAAATATTTAATAATAATTCGGTCAATTCAAATAAAATAATAAAATAAAATCAATCATAAAATAAATCAGTCAATGTATGTATTGTGTATCAAAACACATAAATTTGATATATTTTTATTCGACATGCGAAGAGCACCCGCGACCCGCGGCGAGCGCGTCAAGAGAATGATGCGACCGAGAGAATCGAAAGAGGTGTTAGGTTCGCGATATTTAGCGCTCCGCTCATTCTGTCTATCGTGAAGATATGTATGTATAACTCTGACCTGTTGGTTAAGAAATGTATGTTAAGAAATGAATAAGTTAGTTACCCTGTGGAAGGCGCGTCGAGCCCCATGAGCGCGAGCGCGCGCAGGGCGGCGCGCGAGCACTGTTCGTGCGAGTGCGCCGTGCTGGGCCCGCCGCCGTGGCACATCACCGGCGGCTCCGTCGACAGAGACACCAGCGACAGGTACTCGCCGTGGTTGCGCTACCACCATGCACAAACAAACGTGTTGTAACTAATGCAACTACATATTATAAACAACGGGAGCAACTGGCCACGCTTGAACCATTCCAAAGGGCTAAACAAAGCCTACAAGTGAGAGCACACACCGGATACTGCGGCCTGAACCTCATGCCCAACCTCAAACTCCGAGACACTAGTGTGCAGACTCTGCCAAGAATGGACCACATTTTGAGCATTTGATGAATTAAATTTTAATTATTTTAAATAAAATGTTGAATTTCACGATATTCCTTTCATTTTAAGATGTAATGTTACTTAGGAAAAAATAATCCTTATGATCACCCTTTCGACCTTTATCATAAAACATGGTGTTTTTTTTCACATTTGGCGGGTTCGACTCATAGTTGAGGCGGGTGATTTTTAAAAATTCTTTGTTGTCGATGTCTTTTTTCAGTAAAATATCCTATATTCAATATTTAATGTGCTTTCCCTCCGTGTGGCATGGCCGTGGGACGCCATTTAAATTATATGTAAATTAAGTAGGTATCATATTGCATGCTTCTCGGAGACGGAAAGTGGGGCACTCATTTGGACCACGCACTGGGTCGGTGCGGTCGTTGAGAGGGCACGCGTGTGCCCGACAGTAGGGACATGTTAATAGACTGTTGATTAGATACCTACCTTGGGGAAGTCTGAGAACTGCACGGTGAAGCCGAGAAGCTGCGACAGATACAACAGCTGGTCCTTGGCGCCCGGCGTGCTGCCCCCCGCGCCGCCAGCACCACCCGCGCCACCCGTCGCGCTTGTCTCGCTCACCCCTGACAAACATTTTACAATTTTTTTTAATTCAGCTTGCTACATACAGATAATCTAATTTTAAAAATTCAATCTTCAAACAATCAAAGAGAAATGTTTTACATAATAATAAAAATTAAAACTGAAATAAACACTTATCAACTCGGCATTTTTTTTTGGTAATAACAATAAAAAAATAAGACTAATCAGCATTTACTTAAGCCTCAGTCAGGGCCCAGGACTTCACTGCAAGAGACCATTGGCCGTACAAATACGATAACAAACAGTGATCTACAGCGACAGCAATCAGTCAAACAAACATAGATCTACTCTCACATCTACACTCTCTATACACACAAACACAGTAAAAACAACTACTTATAACTCATTACATTTATTTCTCCCCCAATTTCTAGTGTTTTCAATCTTATTATAATACTAGCTTTTTCCCGCGGCTTCGCCCGCGCAGAAAAGTTTTCCCGTGTACATTGTGAAACAGCGCCCTCTATGTAGGCGTTTAGTTACTTAGGGGGTATTAGCGGACGCCCCGCGACTTTGTCCGCGTTAAAAAGTAGCCTATATGTTATTCCAGGATATAAGCTGTCACTGTACCAAGTTTCATCAAAATCTGTTGGGTAGTTTTTGCGTGAAAGAGTAACAAACATCCTCACAAACTTTCGCCTTTATAATATTAGTATGATTGTTAGCTTTTTCCTCTCATGTTAAACCTGTATTCAATTGGCTATGCCGTGAAGTGTACACGTAAAATAAATACCGTTGGGCTGCGCCGGCTGCCCCGAGCGCTGGTGGTAGTCCATGAGCAGCACTCCCGGAACGGGCTGCCGGACCTCGCTGCTGGCGCCGCCAGCGGTAGCTTCGCCCTCCTAAGTACATACATCATGGTAAGAGTAACCAAGGAATACACTGGAGACGGAGAACCGAAGATCAGGTTCAGTGATGCGCCTTCGGGAGGTCTAGGTCTATACAGTGGATTCGTGCACGCAGATTATGACGATGAAGAGATATAATTTGTTTTTAAAACTACTACATCTTAGACTTTGTTTTGACACAAACTTTACATAAGCTTTTTAAATCTTTGAAGATTTCAGTAATTTTTTGTTTTTTTTACACATGCACGGTGTTCTGAATTCTGAATTCACGATGCTGCTTCTTGGATACCTACCTTTGGATACCTATAACGATCTAAAAGTCCTCCATCTACTCTCTCGATGACCGTCGTCAGATCACGCCCCGATCAATCCTTCACGGAGAACCATGGCTTCAAACAGACCTCGATTGTATGAAAATCTTGCCCTGTTTCTAATTATCCGTCCACCTTAGTATTGTACTCACTTTTCGCTTGATATCGTTGCTAATCTTATTGGCATCGGCTGTCCCGTTGGCGGTGTCAGAGGCGTTGGAGACGGGCGAGGCGGGGTGCTCGGCGGGGCTGGAGCTCACTTCCATCGCTAGGAGCACATCTGAAATACATATCTTCTAAGTCCTTTTTCGAGAGGATACATGTAAGTATAGCCACCCGTTTTTAATGGTTTTGAATTGTCCGTTGATGGATTTACTTGTTTAATTTGGTCTGTGCCGGAAGAAGATTTTCAGTAGACGGTTTTTTTTTCTCCTGTAAAATAGTGTTTTAAGCACATACGAGGCTCATTTCCCTTAGGCTCTAGCTCCCGGGTGCTTTTGTAATAGGTGCAACAAGAAACAAGTGAGCTAAGTTGGTCATTACAATCGAGGTTGGAAGGCACAGCCCGAGCCGAAGGCGAATGCGTAATGAAGCCGAAAGTGTAATGACCATGCTCACGGGAAACATAAAACGTTTATCAACACACTTCGTGGGGGAAAAAAATAAAACCATGCACTCTGGTCACGTTATGCTGTGTTGTAATGGTGCATGTAGAGGTGGTTGGTTGGTTGGCAAGTGTATGTATGTAGTATGTATGTATACTGACTGTGCGCGGCGCGTCGCTTGGCGGTCTTCTTGTTGGGCCCGAGGCCGGTGGCGCAGTGCGGCGGCGCCGCGCACTCCACCACGAACTCGCGCCGCCGCGCCTGCCCGCGCTCCTCCACCACGCGGTACTGTGGGTTCACTCAACATTCCTCATGCGCACAAACTACCGGTCATATTCATTACCCAAACTTAGATCACATTTATAGTCTACACCACCACATTGTCGTCTAAAGTAACGTGACACAAAAAGTGTCTTCAGTACATACTATTTAAACAATAGGCTGACCGCTTAACTCAGACCGCGCCCGCGACGTTACAGGGGCGCGGGGCGGGACGACTAAGGGGATTTCGCGGGGAGTGCGCGGCAGGCCCACCCGCCCACTCCCCGCGAGATCCCATTATTCGCCCCGCTCCGCGCCCCTGTATACCGCGCGGGCGTATTCTGAGTTAAACGGACCAATAATAGTCAACGAGTTGCATGAATCGAAACTTTTTACCGGCAGTTCTTTTTACGGTGTGTGTTGACATGCATAGTGTTACCTGCGGGGAGCGCGCGCGCGCCGCGTGTCGCGCCACCGCCAGCCGCGAGATGGGGTTGTCTGCGCCGGCCGCCGCGCCGCCCGCCCCGCCCGCGCCCTCCGCGCCCTCGCCGCCCACACCCTCCTGCCAACAACACCAATGTGGTACTTAAGTGGTCCCTAAACGATCATGCTTGCATGACATGCAACGTTTACGTGAATTATCATGCTGCATGATGGACCATCATGCTTACTATCATGAAGCAACGGCCAGCACGTAGTTTGCATGTCATGAACGTCGATCACTACAACTAGACGGTCATGCACGAGTGACAGCATGTAATGCATGTCATGTCACATGAGCCCATTACAGCCTTTCTCATAAACTTAGAATGTACTAGCGTTTAGATGAACAAAGAGCTCAGTGGAGTATGGCGATTTTTGAATTGTTGCAGACAGTGACAAGATAACACTAAATACAACCTTGCCGACTTGTCACTCAAAAACAGGTTACCTTGATGATCCGTAATGAGGATACCCGACGGAGAACTAAGGTTACCGACATAGCCGAAAGGATCACCGAGCCGAAGTGGCAGTGGGCGGTCACATCTGTCGCAGTAGTCGCTCGCGCAGCGCGGGACCGACAATCCGAAGTAGGTGGCCAGGAGCGGTTGGATGCGGAGGGCGGAGGACCGGGTGTGGTGGCGTTCATTGGGGAAGGCCTATGTTCAGCAGTGGAGGACGTTGAAGGGGTGATATAATGATGTACCTTGATCAAGTTCCTGGGTTTCTTCTTGGCGGGCTGCGGCTTGCGCTTGTCCTGCGGGGGGCGCGCGCGCAGCAGCGCGGGCGGCCAGCGGCGCCGCATCTCGTCCAGCATGCGCTCGGCGGCGCGCCGCTTCGACACCTTCTTGCCGTTGCCCTCGCCGTCCGTCTCCATGTCGCCCACAGAGCACGTCGTCACGAACACCTGACACAAATATACTTAAGTCTTCAAACTACTTACAAAAGCAACATTAAAACCAATATTCCACTGCCTGCTCATACATAATATTCAAAAATATTGACAGAGATGACCCTTTACGGAATGTGATAGTTTTCAGAAACTCTAAATGAAAATGAAAATTCGTTTATTCAAAATTGTGGGTTATTCCCAATGGATCATAAGATCAATTCGTGGTTGCATCTGATCACGCTAAAAGTTCCCATCCGATCACGTTATCCGATGCAACTAAGAAATTGTGATTATTTTTTCCCAACCGATCACGTGATCCGTTGCAACTGTTTTTTGATTTCTTCGATCACCATATCATATACTATGGTGATCAAAGTTTGATTTGAATATTTTCCCAACGGATCACGGTTACCCGCAATGGTTACCACATCAATAAATATGCTTTTGTCGTAAGATTTTTAAATACCTATTGTTTGTTATTCTAATTAGGGACTGGGAAATAAAACATGAAGTTATTTTAATTGAAAAATCAGTATACGAATTTGATTGTGTTTTGAAGATAAGTCTATTAAAAGTAACAGAGTTGATATAAAATACAAATCTAATAAACTCACCCTCATGTGCGGCGGCCCGCGCTCCGATTTAACAGTGAACTGAACGGACAGGTTCCGCTTGAGGGCCAGCTCGTGCACCAGCGACACGGGAGACTTCACGTCCGACAGCAGGTCGGCAGTGTCTCCTGGACAAATACACTCATCAAATAAGCAAAGAAAGAACGAGCACACTTTATTCACACCATTGCATCATCCAAAATGTAAACACATACAACTATTTAACTTAGTTTGAAACGGGGTGAGCAACAGTGTCAACAGGACGATGCCTCAGCTTATTGCCGCAGAGTAGTCTGCGGCACTGATTTTCAGGCAGAACCTTAATAAGCATCCTATTAATGCATAGATGGACGGATAATTAGAAATAAGGCAAAATTTTCAAACAAACAAGGTCACTTTGAAGCCATGGATCTTCGTGAAGGATTAATCGGGGCATGTTCTGATGACGGTCAACAAAAGAGTAGATGGAGGACTTTTGAAGCGCTATAGATATCCAACTGATTAGATAAGCCGTTTGGAAACAGCATCGTCATGATTTCCTAACAAAGATTTTCATATATTTTAATGCCATTTTGCGGGGTTTTTTTTCTTCACTCTTGGGGCTCAGGCCTACCGCCTCGTTGATACTTCATACCACGTTTCTGTCTACCCCGTCAGGGACATAGCGTGAACATATGTATGTGCTTCATACCGAAAGCTCGATACAAATGAAATCGTTCCTTCGTTGTTTATTTAAACTACTCTTTGATATTTATTTATAACTAGCTGTTGCCCGCGACTTCGTCCGCGTGGATTTTGGAAGTAGGTACCTATCTCTGCTATATACAGACATACATCGTCTAGTTATAATTTTCCAATGGTAAAATGGATCATTCTAAGTATATATTATTCACCATAATTTAAGGTATACCATACCTTCAGGAACAAACTATGAACACCGTATCCAATTTGGTGAAGACAGATAAAAATTTTAAAAATTGTTGTTTTCACTTCTATTGCTCATAAGACTTCTCATATCAATTTTTATTATACGTGTGTATTTTTTAACTAATACAGTATGGGCAAAACCAAAACCATAGGAGATACAGGGAAACTGTCTTAGGAACCTTTAGGTATTTTTTCGTGATAACAATTTTGACATAGTAATCGGAGCAGCTGGAGTTCAGGTGGCATGAATGAATAAGTAGTAAGTACCTAAGTACTTTGCACAGTCTGTTTTATAAGAAAACATTTTATTAAATTTGACTAACTTCTGCTGCTTGGATTTTTTTCTTCCGATACAATAAAATGATTCTAACATGAAACTAAGTCGATACGCATTTTTTTAAAATAATAAAAATTATTTTTCACGGGCGTTCTATGAGAAAACATTTTATTGAATTTGAGGAACTTCTGTTGCTCAGATTTTTTTCTTCCGATATAATGAAGTGATCCCTACATGAAACTGAGTCGAACCGCATTAAAAAAAAATGTGCAAATTGTCTCATTTTTATGGACAACACACGCTTGACCAAAAAATTTCTATGTCATAAGACACTTTCCCTGCATCTCCTATAGTTTCGGACTTGCCTATACTGTCCCAGTTAAAAAAACACTGTATATCTCCTATGTCTATGACATCGTCTTGTTACGTTAAATGATTTATCTGTAAATGACGATAACTTTTTTCGCTGTCATCCGATTTCAATGAAACAAAGCCTATAAGTTGCTCCAGGCTGTGCTTAATCTACCTGTGAAAACCGCAAGAAAATCCGTTCAGTGGTTTCGGAGATTAGCGATTACAGACAGACAGAAAGACAGACAGACAGAAAGACAAAAAAATTAAGAAAAACTTTTTTGTGTTCTATTACTCTTTTTTTATCGCCCAAACTCATTTTTTTTAAAATTTGTTCAAAGTACAGACTCACGATTTCTACTCCTTTATTATAAGTATCGATGTTTTGGGACATTTTGAGGTCACTGCTATACAAGGCCGTTGTTGTTTCACAGTGGTACGGGCTCTCCCGGAGCGGAGGCACACGTGAAGCGCTAGAACATCGTTTCACGCTCCTGGTCGCTATGAAACGATGTTGTAGTGCCTCACGTACGCTGTGGAAGCAGCCCACGAGGTGTGTGAGCGCGCACTGACCGGCCTCCGCGTCCGGCGAGGGCTGCGCGGCGCCGGGCGGCGCGGCGGGCGGCGCGGGCCGCAGCTCCTGCAGCGCGCGCGCCGCCGCGTCGTGCCGCGCCGCCTGCGGGGTCGCGCCCTCGCCCAGCCACGCGCGCCCGCCCACCATCACGCGCACCCTGCCAAACGTTAACGTTACTACTTTTATCATCTGCGAATTTTAAACAAATCTATAGCTCGAAATGTTTTCCAAATACATAATTAACTCTTCGCCCGCGTAGAAAAGTCTTACCGCAGGAACAGCCTTTCCCGAGGAGTCTATAGCCTATGTGCTATTGTAATGCATAAACTAATATATATTACTGTAGTTTCATCAAAATCTATTCCGTAGTTTTTACGTGAAAGAGTAACAAGCATACATTCAAACATCCTTACTACTTAATTAACATATTTAGTCATTTTATATTTTGCATTGACATATTGAAACACTCGTTTGACATTCGAATTGTATTGAATTTAATAAATAATAATTTAATTTAGATTATTGTTAGCCGCTTGTGCAATTTATGTTTATAATTTTATTTTCATTTTAATTTGTGTGCAATTTGTATGTCTAAATGACAGATTTTATGGGACTTTTCTAAACTATAACATCATTTTTTGTAATATTTACCTAAAATCACAATAAAGACATTTTGATTTTGATTTTAACTTTCGCCTTTATAATATTAGTAGCATAGGAAATATGATGTACAATTTGTAGCAGTATTTTATACAATAACTGTCTGTTCTCGTATCATACAGTTCAGAGCTTGATCAGGTGGTCTTGTAATTCAGCAGGGGAACGCCTCAGTATGGCGACTGTTAGAATCACTATGATCCAACTGACCTGTAAAGCAAGCCCGGTGTGAGCATGCGCTGGTAGTTGGGCGCGAAGTTGGGGTGCAGGCGGTACGGCGGCGGCGGCGGCGGGGGGAGGCGCGCGCGCGGCGGCCGCGCCGGCGCCGACACCGGCGGCACCGACGTGTACACCGCCGGCTGGCACAGCTTCATGGCCAGCGCGTTCAGCTCCACTGTCGGCATCACCGCACCTGCGTACACTGATACCACTTACTAACATTGCGCAATACGTTAAGCATTGGAGGTATAGGTAGTCGTGGATTGATATTCTATTCTATAATTGTTTGCTGTTTTTTACACAGCTAAATATACATGGTCTTATAACTCGACTATATTTTTATAGTCTGTTAGTTATTACCCTATTAAGCAAAGCATCGATCGACCTAGACTGAATGACGAGGATCAGGAGCTCTATTTTTAAATCGCTCTCCTCGCTTCGAGCGGTTGATTCTACTGATTTTTGTATCGGATGTCGTAGGAAAATTAGTAGAATCGACGGCTCGAAGCGAGGCGAGCGATTCAAAAATAGAGCTGCAGATACGGAAACTTGAAGAGTACCCGCGTCGCGCGGCGAGCGCATGTGAGAATGATGAGACCGAGCGAAGGATCGCGATACTTGGCGCTCGGTTCTTTCTGCGAACCCCGTCAAGGACATAGAATGAAGATTATGTATGTATGTAAAGCGGCAAAAGATTAAGCCTAAGCATTTGAAAACACCAAAGATTTCCCTATGTACTAACTAACACATAGGGAAGTTCAATAAACTGGCAACAATGAAATACTGACAGAGCCACCGCTCAGTTCACAGATAACTTGGTAGGTCTGTACATTGGTCAAGATAATGACTGTGAACTGAATATGACATATTACCCGGCAGAATAACTAGCTAGCTGTCATCCTGCTACATGTAGTAGGCTGCGGGCCAAAGAGATGATGTAGTGAGCGTGGCGTGACAAACCGGAGTGTCTGTGGTGGTGGTGCGGCACGAGGTGCGCGGGCGGCGCGCGCGGCGGCGGCTGCGGGAAGCCCGTCTCGGCCAGCGCCTGCGTCGCGGCCGCGTGCTGCGCGCGCTTTATTGACGACCCCTGCAAGCAACCACACATACATAGGTGGACGGATAATTAGAAACAGGGCAAGATTTTCATACAATCGAGGTCACTTTGAGGCCATGGTGCTTCGTGAAGGATTGATCGGGGCATGATTTGATGACGATCGTCGAGAGAGAAGATGGAGGACTCTTAGATCGCTATAGGTATACAACTGATCAGATGAGCCGTTTGGAAGCAGCATCGTCATGATTCTTTAACTTTAAGATTTTCATACATTTTGATGCCATTTTGCGGGTTTTTTTCTTCATTGATTTCTTATATGAAAATCTTGCCCTGTTTCTAATTATCCGTCCACCTATGTATATCTCAACGAGCTTGTAAAACAGCGCCCTCTATGTAGGCGTTTTGTTACTTAGGGGTATTATTGGACGCCCCGCGACTTTGTCCGCGTTAAAAAGTAGTCTATATGTTATTCCAGGATATAAGCTATAACTGTACCAAGTTTCATCAAAATCTGTTTGGTAGTTTTTGCGTGAAAGAGTAACAAACATCCTCACATCCTTACAAACTTTCGCCTTTATGATATTAGTAGGATAGTAGGATAAGTAGGAATCGCCTTTATAATATTAGAAAGATTCTGTTGCCGGGCGTTTCATAGTCAACATGTTTTATTGCATATGAGTACACTTATTAGCACCAGTTCCTAGGTGTTAGCGTTGTGAAGAAGCGGCGCAACCAACTTCCATTACACATACGTACAGTCGACCGCACGTCAGTGGAAACACTTTGACCTTGAGCTGGCCTAGCAAGTTAGGGAGTTTCAATACTACGAGAGACCAGTTTCTACTGGTTTTGTTTCCACTGACGTGCGGTCGACCGTACTTTAAAATGAAAAACAAAAAAATTGTCAGCTCTAAAATTCTTTATTCTATTCAAATAAGATTTGAGATTTTAAACATGGTCATTTTCCCGACACATCAGATTAAAAACCAACCAAAAGTCCTCCACCCTGGAGCATTTTACATTACATTGACATTGGCGGACTTATTGTCATTTGTACCTAAAAATCATAGTAACAAAGGCAAAAAAATCAAAAAAAGCTTACCTCTGCAGTGTATTCTTCACTATCACCCAAACGGAGTGTTACTGTGAATACTTTCTTGTGAGCGGGTCCCATTTCTGATGTGAGGCGGTATTGGTGCTTAATCTGTAACAATTGAATTAATATGTCCTATTTATTTTATTACTTTTTTGTTATCTTTTTAATGTTATATTGGGTATGATTCTGAAGGCACAAAGTTAAAATTTGACAGTACTGAAATTGTTTCTGTCCTTGTCAAACACTATTACGAAGGTAAAAGACGAAACTATTGGTTTCGAGAGCGTTTTGTGCAAAAATAGTACATTATTGCGAAGGCGTAGGCGATTGCCTGGCGAGGTGTTTCGATTCAGGCAATCCCCGTTTCTACCCAGCCAGGCATATATAGTGCTTTTCTCAAATATTGAGAGGAAATAAAATAACACAAATGCGTTTGCGAAAAAAACAAGCAATAAGTAATTGACCAAAAGAACAAAGCAAAACAAAACAAAATACATCATCACGTTTTTAATAGCTAATAGGAAAAATTTCAATAATCAGCCAGTATCATTGGAGGGCAATTAAGGGCGAAAACGAGGCTCTTCACGATTTCGTTTTTCACATGTAAAGCTGTTATTTCCGAGCATGTTTGGGGAAAGCTTATTGTATTGTAATCTTACCTTTTCTATTGCACAAAACTCCCGCTCTGTGGGAGTCCGTGCAGGGACCGCCACCCCCGTCTTACCTTGTTGTACCTGGCCAGCTCGTTGACCAGGCACATGGGTGTCTTCTCTTTACTGTTGGCCTGTGTGGGGGACGGGCGAGCCGCCTCGCTGTCGCCCGCGCCCTCCGCGCCGCCCTCCGCCCCCGCGCCGCCCGCCGCCCCGCCCGCGCCCTCGCTGGCGCCGCACTCCGCCAACGGCGCACCAGTGCTTGTCGACGCGGTGCTCGGTGCCGATGGTACTACTATAAATGCAAAACCTAATTTAAAAAATTCTAACACTAATTTCAAATTCTATAGCAATAGTAGTCCGCATCTGTGACAGACAGACGAACGAAATCGGACCACTAGGGTTTGCAATTTTGGTCCAGAAATCTTTAGGAGTAGTTTTTAAACAATATACATATTACATTTATTTACTTTATAGGAAGATTTACAGCTTTTATAAACTAGTTAAGAAAATATATTAACACTATCAGGTATTATACACAGGCAACTACTGAAAAAAATTGTAAAAATGACTGACCAAAGTCAGAAGTTATCTTTGTCGGCGGCGCTGGCAACACCGGCGACGCTGGCCTGCACAGACCTACTGACATCCAAGATAATGTGCTTAAATTAGTTGGGTATAGCAAAGTAGCATTTAGTCAGTCATGAGTTATGAGTTCATGACACAGACTGTAATAACCTGAAATTCCATGCGGACATTGATTCACTGACACAATACAAACTTATAAACAAATTTTAAAAACAAATTAAGCCTCCACCTCACCGGAGCTTAAAGTACACTGATACAGATAGCTTGACGAGTCAGTATTACATTGCGTTTATCTAATATACGTGACCACACCGGCCGGCGTAAAAGGCAGATTGGCACTTGGAGATAGTTAAAAGAGAATCAAACCTGACACCCACATATGAAGTGAATGTAAAACGAACAACACAAGAAACTGGAATATTTATGTTTCAAGAGAATTATCTTTGACAGCATATTTTATAAGCTGCGGTGTGGGAGGTTCGCGTCAAAAACGCGACGCAACAGACGCGTCACGGCGCTACCGCTCGTCAGCGTATTTTAAGCTACGGTTATTACGACAGACAAACTTGACGCATCGCTGGCACACTACGAGACAATAGAACTTCTACCGTTTTCATGTCCAGGAGGTTCTACTATCAATATCATTGATAATATTATTAAATTATAGTTAGTATATTTATTATATTGCAGTTATTTTATATTAGTGTTGATTATATTGTTTATGTTTCTCAAAATGTCCCAATTGATGTTTATTAGGAAATGTTTTTGATTTCACAAATTGAACTTATTGAGGAAATGACATTTTGGAAAAGGGATTTTCGAAAAAAAAAGACATTATGGAGATTTCGGGAGAATGATATTTTTAGGAAAGGACATTGTGGACCGAGACGACTGTGATGAAGTGTAACAGTGAACTGACCGGTGTGCGAGGGGTGCGAGGGCTGCGAGGGCTCTGGCTGCGCGGGCTCCGGCGGCGCGTACGGCGGCGGCATCACGCCCGGCCCGTACCCGCCCATGTACGGCCGGCGCAACGGCTTTATTTGTTGCTGCAACATATATTTTTTTGTTAAATTTGTCCAATGATGGACAGGCAAAAGTCGATGGACTACACAGCCAGATCACATTGTTCTTAGTTTGACAAAAAACCGGCGGTTACAGCACGGCCCGCACAAAAACGGGACACGGTTAGAATTAGTCGTCGATTTTCAATAAGGTTCATTCATATTCACACTAAAGGGATAGTAACTTCAATGGTCAATTTTGCCGCAATATAAACAAAACCAGACTTATCCTTATCAATAACAAACAACCGGGAATACGTATTAACATACAACAGGCAATGAATTAGTCCAGAAATCCACCCCGAAAAATCCACCCCATGGACGGATTTCTGGAATGATGGCAATATACATTGCCACATTTCACACACATTTTCCAAACTCACCAAGTCTGAACCATATCCAGACATGGTATGTTTCGGTGCGCGGGGTGGCGCGGGCGTGCCATATCCGACGCTCGGTCGGTATACGATGTCGACCGCCACGAACGCCAGGCGCCAACAAAGTGAGGTACAGTGATTTTACCAAATTAATTGACTTTGTAAATACGTATCGTATCGAAGTGAAATAAAAACTATTGTCTTCATACTAATGAGATCTGTAAATTTTGTATATTATGATAAATATGAACATTTCTTATTGAAGAATTATTTTACGCTTTTTGACAAGGTGGGTTTTACCTATTTTTATGGGAGTCGCAATATTTTAACATTTGTAACAGGTAGCCGGTTGAAATAAACAGAAATACTTACGTTACAATACTTTAAACTCACCGGTGGCATGGAGTGGTGCTGCGCCTGCGGATGATGTGGCATAGCCCTGATGGGGTGCGGCGGCCGCTGCTGGCCGTGGTGCGGCGGAGGCACGCCCATCCCGCCCATGCCGCCCATGCCCTGGCCGTGCCCGTGACCATGCGAGCCCATGCCGCCGCCCGGCTGCGACGGTCCCAGGGGCACCCTTCACCGACAGAGACAACACTTGCTAACTTACGCTTTAAACACGTGGATCGAGTTCCCAACTCGCTCAGTTAGTGAAGACATGAAAACTTCAAAAACGATTCAACAGTAGGCAATGAATAAAAATGTCGACTTGCACGCTTTGAGAATGGTGCTAGTCGCTCATCCAAACTCAACTGACACAGAACTCGAATTTTCAATAAAATGAACATGTGAAAGTTCCAAAGCATTTCCTAGGGGAAGATGCAGTGTCTCGCTCACAGCCATACTGTTATTACAACTGCGCGACATTCAATAGCTTTGATATATTAGTCTGAGAGGAAAAAAGAAAGGTGAATCTTACATTCATAACATGTCTCTGCGAATCAATACAGGCGTCGTCATATGTTTCTTTGTGAGGGTCATTCAGGACCAGTTCTAGTGACAAAGAGTGCCGCAAAGCACCCTCGACGCATCAACAAATTACACAACATTAGCATATGAATGCTGGCTCCATTCCATTATAGTCGCGAAAGACATTGCATTTTTATTAAACACAGTGTCAATTTTTGAGTAACCATGGCCAAGACTACTGTGACATTTAAAAGTACAAACAGTTTTAAAGGATATAATATAACTGCCAATATTGTATGCCTACTTCACAACTAATTTCTATTGTCAGTTTGGCAGGAAGCGAATAGAGCCTTGCTCTTTGTTTCATAAATTGTTTTACACACAAGTGGCCAGAATGCAAATGCTAGGCTACAGAAATGTTCTACAATATGTATGTTACAATAAAAAACTATTACCAGTTCAAATAAATTATGAAATAAATAGTTCAATACCTAAAGTACAAGTATTGGGAGTAACTATTATGTAAAAAGCCTGTAACTTAGTTGCTACTACCTAGAATGTTTAAATTAAAATATTGTTATATTGATATATGATATAGCAAGTCTTGTATTTAAAAAAACTTTCAATCTGAATGCTTTTGTGGGATGAATAGGGTTTTATCAGGGAACCTGGATCTACTCTTTCTTGTAGCTTTTGCCTACTTGATAGCAATAAATTTGCTTACAATGGTGTGAGGAAATGAATGAGCCCAGGTTTATAAACAAACGCTATTTACTAAAATAAAAGATAACAGTCAGTGTGGTGCGGGTTGTGTCTTTTAGGAATATTCCTGAAAGTGAAACACTTAGTCATATTATTTCCATCACTATGTCAGCCCAATCTATCCACTAGTTTTTGAGTTATCCAGATTGAATGTAATAATTAAATCTTTAACTTCACATATGACATTGTTGTGTGTGATTATGAGCACTATTTTCAATTAACTGTTTTTGTAGAACACAGAAATGTTTTGTTAGACATCAACAGTGTGGTGCTTTGTTTATTATAAGCCAGTGACTCATGGTCTAAAACATATTCTTATTGGACTAAGACAACATTACCAATTGTAAGTGTAAGGTAGGTACTGTAAAAAATTTGTCAGCAGGTAAATATATGAGCAATTTCTTTATACATTAAACTGATGTCCTTTGTTTGAATGGTATATTTTATGAGGAATTTTAGACTACAAAATGATGTACAAGTTAGTGTTTTGTATATTCTAGCTAAGACACGCTAATTTACTATAAAATAAAATGATAAGAAGCTGAACGTTACCTAGTGAGTGTTACGTGCCTGTTCTCGCGGGGCAACTGGTGCGGCGGCATCTGATGGTGGGCGGGCATCCCCTGGTGGGCAGGCATGTGCTGCGGCGGGTGCCCCGACATCGGCTGATGGTGCATGTTCGGGTGATGCATCATCTTCCACCGATCTGCCTCCCCAACCAAAACAAAATCTTAGAGCCGATTTCACCGACAAACATCCAAAACTTACCAGCACAAAAACAAACACTTGTACACCAATATTCTTACCGCTATTTCACGGGATTAGTAAATCAGTCTTTTGGCTATGCGTCCAACATAAATCCGCTTACAAATCACGGAAATATAATTTATTTTGGCAAACAGTAAAGAAAATCGTTTCGTTCAACATGCGGCCATGTTAAAAATGTTGCTATGTCTAAAATTTTAAACTTCTAAATGAATGACTTGCGTCTCCTGTCCTACCAAATCCTACCATAGAAAATTACTACTTTGTTCGATTTCTTTAGTTTTTTTGAAATGAAATGCTAAGATTTGTGTTCTTGATAAATTAATACAATGTTAATTTTTATAAACACTAACTATTTTCCGACACGAATTAAATAGGTAGAATAGGATAATTATACCTTGTCATAGTAAGTTCGTATTAAAATTGAACTTTTTATCCAATTCTGGTTCAATAGTAGAATTCCTTTAAAAATAGCAATAAGATTGATTTGACCCGCCAGCTGTTGCTTGTTGCGCAAATATTAAATTATTGCATGTCGCCCCATGCAGACTCGTCGGCTCGTGACCATTTTCAGTTATATTAGGTCGCCAAGATATACACATAGCATACTCGGCATACATAGGTCGATAATTAGCGGTGAACGAAAAAACATTTCGTTCACCGGTTAGGCTCCGATTTGTATCGGCACTCATACAAATCAATTTAACTTATCCAGTTTGTACTCAATTGGGGGGTGAAAATAATGAACAAACCTAATACAAACCCATTTATTTAAGACAATTAAATCTAAAACTTACAACTCAGTTTGACAAATATAAAGGAACACAACGGACAGAAAATGGAAATAATCTTCATCATTATTAATTTGTACATCTGTTAGGTTCGAATACACAGATTCTATTTCCTGCAAGGAATCGTCGAGGACGTCGGCGTCGCTCTCGCGCGTGGTCTCCGCCCACGAGACGCGCTTCGAGCTTCTCGGAGACTCCTTCTTCTTGTCTAAAGCGGGAGTAGAGTGGGAGACGGGGGACGGCGGTCCTTTCGTGGGGGTCTGTGCGCATTTGTCCAAGTAATGTTTGCGGAGAATGTACTCGCGCATGGAGTCGTGGGTGGCTCGCTTCGGGGGCGGCGGAGGGGGGAGCGACTGTTCATCGTGTTCTGGCTCTCTATCTTCGGATGGACACAGATTCTTGTCTTTCCTCGCTTGTTCGATGCTCCTGGTTTCCTGTTCGTCGGGGGGCAGCGGCCACGCGCCGAGCTTGTTGCGCGCGAGGTGCGGGCGCGCGTGCGCGGCGCACAGGATGCGCTTGCGCACGAAGTCGTGGAAGTGCGTGAGCTCGGAGCTGAGCTCGCGGCGGACGAGCTGCTTGTGGCGCGCGGGCACGCTCCGGTCGCGGACCGCCAGCAGAGCCTTCGGAATTAAACAACAAATTACAATCAAGTTATTTGAGCATTTCATTCTATAAGATTTTGGCTTGGTTACTAGGACCTTTAAGTCATATCTTATTTAAAATATGTAGTCATATTTCATAAATTTAATGGATTATATTAGATAGATCATTGCGAATTGCAAAAAACAACAACAGATTGCCGCATTTGATATTAAACCACAGATTAAACGAGCGTTTCACATAAGAATTCCTTTCGTCGTTATGTTGGTAGCCAGGAAATCAGTGTCAAATAAATGTCAAATATTATAATTTACTTAACATAACGGCGAAAGGACCACTTTAGTGGAAGGTAGTGAGTGTACCTGCGAGGCGAGCAAGGTGGCCGTGGCCTGCGTGGCGCCGGCGACGAGCCGCTCGTTGGGCCAGGGCACGGCGCTGGCCGCCGACGAGATGCTGGTGGTGGACTCGCTGCGCGCGGCGCGCCGCGACTCGCCGGGGCTGCCGCACGAGCACACGCGCCGCCGCCCGCCGCCCGCGCGCGGCGACCGCGACCCGCTGCCCTCCTCCGCGTGGTACGCCTCAAGGACCGAATGATAATATTGTAGCCAATAAACATACACTAATCTTACCATACATTTTGGTTTAATTTTTAAAGACAATAATTAGGTTAAGAAAAGAAATATCCAGAGAATAATCAGACTACAAGATAGTACATAATAAATAAATTTATACAGAAAATAAAAACACGGACGGACACGTTGAGCGAATGAGTGATGAACGAATGACGACGCAAATATATCGAGCGAATGTGATTGGTAATAGGAGCCGGGGACGACCTAGACTGACATACGAGGATCAGATAGAGCGGGTGCTCACAGACGGACACGTAAAGAGCACTCGCGTCCCACGGCGAGCGTGTATGAAGAGAATGATGAGAATGAGCGAAGCGAAAGAGGTGTGTCAGGATCGCGATACTTGGCGCTCCGTTCTTTCTGCCTACCCCGCCAGGGACATAGCGTGAAGATATGTATGTATGTAAAATAAAAACAACTTCATTGTAAAAATTTATGATTTTTGTACACCGACGACTTATTGATTTCCTAATTTTTTAAAATTATCCACCCTCAAAGGTGAAAATATTTTTTTCCAATTTTCAAATTGAAATCTACAAGATATCCTGAGAGACCTAATAATTTTACCCAAGTTTAATGCTACTATCAGTAATTTTTAAACAAGGCAAGCTACTTTTGGTGGGGAGATAGCTAGCTAGGAAATAGTCATAGTAGATCTCTAGTTAGTTGAACAGTCGATCGTAATATTATCGAGAAATAAAGACTTGCACAATAAAAGTGCTGAGGTTTTATTTTGAGGTGTTTTCACACTCTTTCCTGTGGAGAATTATAACATCTTACATGGTTAAGAGATCGCGTCAGTAAACAAATGGCCGACAGCAGTGTTCCAAACGTCAACTGCGGGTAAGGTTCGTATGTGATCTTGGGAGCGCTGAACTGCAGTTCCACTAGCGGCTGCCACCGCTCCAGGTCCAGCCCTGGGTCAGCCAGCATGGACAGCAAGTCTGGGCTGAAGGACAGCAGGCACAGTGTCGACATGTGGAGGATTTCCAGTGTTCTGTGGACAGAAAATGCTTTTTTTTAAATAATGTAAACCTCTCCACAGCCAAATAATCCTCACCAAATCATAGTGCCTATAAAGGTTAGTATTCCAAAAAAAAAACTATGTACATAACTAAATCTATGTCCACAACTAAAAGCTCTAAGTAGTCGATAAAAAAGCATGCTATAAGCTATAGTAATATATTAGAGCCCAAAAAGCCCAAATTTGCGCACTTGGCATTAATTTTCAAAGTCATTTTATGCATTAAACGACAGTCTACAATCTATTTTCACCTGTTGTCTCCCGACTCATAAATTACTTACTTATACCTACCTATTTTGTTAAAAATAGAAGCGCAAGACCTCCTGCCACAAGTATTCTTATACTAACTAGGAGTCTTAGCACCTATGTTTGTTTTATACTTAGTGAGTTTAACGAAATAAATATGTTTTTACTTTATCTCTAGCAAAAGTACAAATCTTGAACACATGGTGTTAATTTATTTCAACTTTTTTATGCCATTTTGTGCATTAAACGACAGTTTCTAACTAGAAACTGTTACAAAACCACAGAGTAAGTAATAGTACAAAACTTTGTAATATAGGTATTATAAATTAACGAAATAATCGGCTGGACACCTTTGAAGAGTGGAAAATCCAAACGGTGTAATACAAATTGCAATAGAGTCTATATTGGTTTGTCTTTCTAGTCTAACAGTTACTAGACTCGGATAATTTAGAACTGACCTGTGTAACAGGGGCGCCTGATTGGCTGCCTCTTCGTTGGACTGCGCCGCCGCCGCGTCGGAGGAGCGCCGCGCGCGCATCATCAGCGTCACGCACTGGTAGAGGCACGCGCTGATACTTCGCTGTGAGCACAATACATTACACTTTATTGCACAATTAAATTATAAATTGTCCCAATTTGAATAATAATAGTATGGAGCACGCTGCAAGCTTGCCGTGGGCCTAAGGAATAACCATAAATTTCTGAAAAAAAAACCCGACTTTTTGTTGGTTTTTTACGTTTTCACCCTTAGGGTGAGGCCCAACCAGTGTAATTTCGGTCGCGTACTCTGCTGTATACAAAAGTACAATCCATTTTGCGTCGTCATGTGGCACAAACTGGACTTTTGTATGAAACCGAATGCAGCAGAAATTACGCGACCGAAAATACGCGACTGAAATTACGCTCGAATTGAGAATCTCTCGTTTTAATGTCGTTTGAAAAATGACTCACCATGATTCCAACCAAAGAATTGTTATTTTGTAAGCGCCACCTAGCTTCGAACTTCACCAGCTGCACCACCAGGTTCAAGGTCGACACGCAAAGGTTCAGGGCGTCCATGGTGGCGACCTGGCGAGGCAGCAGTATTGCCTCTATCAAGTACTCCAGATGCACACCGACGAATGTGATGGCGTCACTCGCGAAGAACTGCCCGTGTTTCATCACCATCATCGATATGAAGTCCAGACTGTAGGAGTAGACGCGCCACCACTCGTGCGGCTTCCACGTTCCCGATCCGCCGTTGGGATCGAGCTTAGGCGGCAGCAGTTGCAACCACAGGAACTGGTCGACGTCGCTCAACAGCAAGTCTTTGGAGAACGGCCCTCTGGAGTAAACGGTCAGGCATCGCAACGCGGCCAATGACGTTTGGTAGTGACGGCGGTTCTGCAGACAGATTTGGAGACAGCACAGCAGCTTGTTGGTGAACCTGCTCGACTGGAACCAATGCGACAGCCCCGAGAACATATCGTCGTACAGCTCTAGACACTGCTCCAACATGGCCAGGGACAGCACCACCGGCGGCACGTCTTCGTTGACCGGGTGACCGTTCAACGCGGGCTCTGTTCGCGGCTCCTCGTTGATATAATCAAACAATTTCTCCAACTCCAAGCTATTTATATTCGTCACAGATCTAATAATACTCTGTGCCGTCACACTGTTCGCTTTAATTTCGTAGTCCAAGCTGCTGATCGCGACGGTACCTATGGACAGTATTGCGCGAATAGCTCTCGGGTGTAAGCATTCGTATACGATGGCTGTGCTGGCGAGTAGATTGTCCACTTGCTTCACACTGCCCTTTCTGTTTTCAAAGCAATCGTCCTTCCAGTTCGCCAGCATTATAACATACAGCTCTGCTAAGATCACCACCAATCTGCCGTCTTTCAAGTCGTCCAGTTCGCTGAGCAGAGCGTTCATACACGGAGCCACCATTTTCACCTTGTGCGCTATGTTCAGACATTGCGGAAGGCATTTGCAGAAGATTGTCGTGAAATCTTTCCAGGAAGTCAACAAGCTCAACCAAACAGGGACCTTGTCCACCACTTCGTCGCATTCATATCTGCCTTTGAATGAAAATATGTGATCAATCCACGCGTCTAAATGTTTTTTGTTGACGTCGAACAATTGTTCGAGCATCTCCTTGAGATTAGGCTCCAGACTATTCCTTGAAACAAACAATTCAATGCCGAGAACGTTGAATATCTGCGGGTAAGTTCTGAGGCCGGGTTGGATTTCACTGAACAGAGGGCTGGTCATGTGTTCCCAGAATTTTGGGTTTTCTCTTAATTTCTTTACTAGAATCTGCATGTTGTTTTTCCATAGCGCGTGAAATAAGCCCATAATGCACCCTAAGAGGGGACTGTGAAGCAATTTAGCATCCTGCAAAAAAAAAGTTATAAATTACTCTAACTAAAGGATCCAAAAACACAGCCTTGTGGAAATTCTGTTTTAAAGAGAGTACTTACAGCTTTAACTGTGGCGAGATAGTCAGCCATGTACCCCAAGATGCCTTCAAAGCTATCATCAGGCTCTTCTGCATTCTTCCCTTTTATTACAATTTTGTCCTTGTCATTTTCCTCAGACTTCACCTCGTGGTCCACCATGAAGAAGGCCTCAGTGAGAACCGGCTGCTTGCCGATACAAGTCGCTACAAATTCCAATATGGCGATTTTCAGTTCGGTAGTTTCGTACTCGTCTCGTAGCCGGTCGAGGAACATAACACGCACTTGGTAGGCCGTCATGTCTAGCGACGCGAAAAGCGACATCTGGAAATCCTGAAAATATACGACATAATTCGGTCACGAATCACTTGGTGGTAGTTCATTTTCTCGATGTTTAATTATGTGTAGGTAAGCGTTTTTAGCAGCATTAACAAAAACAACAGCAGTATTTCTTGTAACATATATACATAGGTGGACGGATAATTAGAAACAGGGCAGGATTTTCATACAATCGAGGTCACTTTGAAGCCATGGTTCTCCGTGAAGGATTGATCGGGGCATGATCTGATGACGGTCATCGAGAGAGTAGATGGAGGACTTTTAGATCGCCATAGACATCCAACTGATCAGATAAGCCATTTCTAAGCAGCATCAGCATGAAGAAAAAAACCTGCAAAATTGCATCAAAATGTATGAAAATCTTAATGTTAAGGAATCATGACGATGCTGCATCCAGACGGCTCATATGATCAGTAGGATGTCTATAGCGATCTAAAAGTCCTCCATCTACTCTTTTGACGACCGTCATCAGATCATGCCCCGCTCAATCCTTCACGGAGAACCATGGCTGCAAACAGACCTCGATTGTATGAAAATCCTGCCCTGTTTCTAATTATCCGTCCACCTATGTATTAGCTACATTTTACCAGTACTTATTGAATATAATAAGCGTTTATTGCCACAACAGGTGTAAAAATATATAAACGTATACCTAGTAATTTTAAATAAACGTTAGTACACATATACATAGGTGGACGGATAATTAAAAACAGGTTAAGATTTTCATACAATCAAGGTCACTTTGAAGCCATGGTTCTCCGTGAAGGATTGATCGGGGCATGATCTGATGACGGTCATCGAGAGAGTAGATGGAGGACTTTTAGATGGCTATAGATATCCAACTGATCAGATGAGCCGTCTGGAAGCAGCATCGTCATGATCCTTTAAATTTAAGATTTTCATACATTTTGGTGCCATTTTGCGGGTTTTTTTTTTCATGACGATGCTGCATCCAAACGGCTTATCTGATCAGATGGATATCTATAGCGATCTGAAAGTCCTCCATCTACTCTCTCGATTGTATGAAAATCTTGCCCTGTTTCTAATTATCCGTCCACCTATGTATATGCAAAACAATAAAGTGCGACAAAAGGACCCAGCTCAGCATAATGCCGGCAGATTTGCTCAGCTCTGATTTTCAAATTGTAACCTGTCATAGGTAAAAGGGCCCCGTTTGAACATCAGTTTGAGAAAAGGGCCCAAGGACTCTTTAACTCTTTACAGAGGAATACTACTTACTAAAAACGATAACCAAACAAACTCACATCTGCAAATCTCTTTAAAAGTCGACAGCATAACACTGGCAGACTCTTGTTAAACGCATGGTTGATGTAGCTCGTCACCCTCGGCACCACCTTCAAGTGGTCCTTCTGCTTGTTCTGGGCAAACACCAGGTGTTCCAAAGGCGTGACTTCGTTCTCAGCAACCAGGTGCTTCAGTCTCAGGGCAAACATAACGATCGCCACGCATTTCTGTATGGTGGATATGTATTGGGAGCCGGTTCCCGAGATCCAGTTTGTTTCGTCGTGTATTACTCGTTCCAGTTGTTCATTGCCTAGAAAATAAATTAAGTTAGGTACATATCAGCCTGATTGTGAAGGCACCCATTTAAAATTTGACAGCACTAACATTAGCCCTGTCCTTATCTTCATAATACTTCTTAGGTGAAAGGGATGAAACCATAGAGTTAGTATACTAGCTATAGAGTGCGCGCATCGCTCATTGCCCATTGTGCTAAGTGTAAGCAGGTGTTCTATAGACGCTTCTATATAGATTTTTTCTAGATCGTTTGTTTCCGTGAATCGTGTTTACAGCTTGGCACTGTACATTTCACCATGATTACTCCAAATCTAAATAAATACCGGCGAGAGCAACAATCAGCGCTACTGACGTGTTGTGACTAGTAGCGTCGCCCCGAACATTTCGAGACTGTTCAGACCCGTGCTTACAGTTCAGACTTGCTAACGCGCGCTCTATGTATACCAACAACTCTCTGGATGAAACTATTTTAGAGCTGTCAATTGTTGTCTTTGTGCCTTCAGAATCAGGCCTATTAGTTTATTCAAACTGAAAAACCAATTACAGTGTAAAAAGGTTTATGA
Source organism: Metalampra italica (assembly GCA_949699065.1). Classification (NCBI taxonomy): domain Eukaryota; kingdom Metazoa; phylum Arthropoda; class Insecta; order Lepidoptera; family Oecophoridae; genus Metalampra; species Metalampra italica. The sequence continues at coordinate 10,026,645 of OX452971.1, read as the reverse complement.
ATATAAAGTAATAATCATAATTTATTGGTAATTATTAGTTACATGTCAAAAAGAAAACTAAGTAATTAAAATAGTAACAATGACAAATGATAGACAATTTCAATCACAGATTTCAATAGTTAAAAAAAATGTGTAGATAAAAATGTGCCATTAATGCAATATTGGTGAATATGGCTTAATTAACAATTTATCCTTCTGAATATTTTATGGACATTTTAAAAGTCAGTCAATAAACATTACGCCTACCAGGAGTTAACAACGTCAATACTTGCTAGCGACTACGTATATGCTCAATAGTGCTATCTCTTTTCGACTAAATACAAAAGACAGCGACAGAGATATAGATAGTTTTTACGTAGTCGCTAGTGAGTATTGACGTTGTCAACTCATGGTAGACACTCTGACCCTAAAGCCAACTCACCAACAGAAATAATCTTCAACAGTTCCAAAGCGTTGACGGTGTGCAGCAAGCTGTAGACGCACGTCCTTTTGACTCTCTCCACGCTGTCCCCCGGGATCCTGGTCTGCTGCAGCAGCAGCGTGAGGAACTTGGCGCAGCGCTGCAGCAGGCCGCGGCGCTCGCCGTAGTTGGCGTAGCGCCACCCGCACACGTTGGGGAACACCTCTCGGAGTATGAACACGAGGCCGGGGAGAATTATCTCCGACGTGATACGCTCGTCTATTGGTCCCTGGTATCATAGGTAAAGGTTTTAATTTTCATTTATATTTTTTTTCTGTTTTAATTACCTATTTATTTATTGCGTCCATGTTTTTCTGTTTCTATTATATCTATAATTTAAATGTATAATGTAATTTTAATGTCGTTAATGGCATATTGTAATTTGTAATAATCTGTTAATGTATCGAATGTATCTAATGCTATGAAATTAAATAAATAAAATAATAATAAAGTTTGATTATGAAATGAATTTTATTTTTATTCTCACACATATACAAGTATCAAATCAACAGCCTAATAACTAACCCCCCTGCTGGGACTCAGGATTTCCCTGTCAACGAGGGCGTTCGAGCCATAGTCCACCACGCTAGCCCAGTACGGGTTGGTGGACCGTGGATACTGGCCGGGCCCCGAGCGAGGCTTCTCGCTTGGTGTGGACGCGCCTAATAATGTATTTTAAAAAATTTGTTACCTACCTCTTGAAACGCGCACAACAAATCCAGATAAGCTCCCAGGAACTTGTAACTGCCGGTCGGCTGTTCTATGGTGATCAGGTAGGAGCCGACGGCGGCCGAGTCGAACGACGCGCCGTTCGCGTACTCCACGTGCGTTAGCTGCTGGTTCAACACGCGCGGCAGCAGACCGGTGTTGATTAATCTAAAAAAAAGATTTCATGTGAACCTTACTCCCTCCCTTCCTCCCTGCTCCAACCTTTCCTCCACACACGCTCCCCAACCTTCCTAACTCCCTGCTACTCATATTTTCTTCCGAAGTTTCACAGCAAATTAAAGCGCTGTAAGTTCGAGGTATCAAGTCGTATTTCTTTGACATAGGGGAAGGACGGGTGCTATAAAAGAGATAGCAATAGATATCCTAATGATTTATACAGATGAGAATTAAAAACGAAGCAAAGCGCAAACATAAACGGTCACTATGGTAATAAATAAACTTGATGATATTCGATGCTGACATCCTCCAAGGGCAACAGGCGCAGCCTCTAAGGGCAGAATTTAAGAGATCTGGAGCTGTAACCAACCTCGAATGTACCTCCTTCGGGAACACAGGTATCAAAGCAGTGCAAACGTCAAGGCATTCCACCAACAGCGGCAGCGACGGCGAGTCAGCCCTCATGAACCTCACCATGACGCTGAACACTCCCTCATTTGGCGCGACTAACACCTTCGGAATCTCCTTCACTTCAACCAGCGCATTTAGTACTCCTTTCAGCACTTTAGTCCCTTCGTAAACCCTTTGCAAGGTGAGATCTATGTTACTTTGGTGTTGTTTCCTATCCAATGATCTCTCAATTTCATTGTTAAAGACCGTCCAGTAGGAATATGGGGTGCGGAAATGTATCATGGTGCCCTCTTTCCTCTCCATTATTGTGGCTCTCGATCCTGCCTCGATGCGGTACGAGGGGTCCCCGAGAGGGAAGTACTCGCGGCCTATGAGCGCGTCGTTGGATTGCAAGGACATGATCGGGACAGAGTTCGGGTTATAAATTTCTGTATACACTGGCAGGCTTTTGAATTCGGCTAGAACCTGTAAACAAAACAAATATATGAACACGTACAAATGTTTCTTAAAAAAATATAAGGTCGAATTGATAATCTCCTTATAAAGCGCTAAAGTCTAAAATGTACAACCTCCTTATTTTTTTGAAGCTGGTAGAAAATGGGACATAACGCTGGAATAAATCTAATGGAGATCTGTCAGATAGTCAGAATCTATCACCGCTTCGGAAGAGTCTTCAGCAGTGGGGAAAAAGGTAACAATAGAAATCCACAAGTTTTTTTCATTATCAGATTTTAAAGTCACATACACGAAAAAAACTAAAATTATTATAATTATATGAAGAGAATGATGAGACTGAGCGAAGCGAAAGAGGTGTGTCAGGATCGCATTATTTGGCGCTCCGTTCTATCTGCCTACCCTACCAGTGACATAGTGTGAAGATACATATGTATTATAAAATTTCATTTCATGATCTTAATATTCATAACTTTGAAAATATAAATATAGTAGTAGTAGTACTAACTACAATAGATGACAATCATTTAATGAATCCAACTTACATTTCGCACACTACATTTGCCAGCCTCAGCCAAACCGGCCGCCAAAATGGACAACGCGCTGAAGTTGTGAGGGAAATATTCCAAAGCGGTGTTCCAAAGCGACACGACACCGCACCCTTCCTCCTTCTGATGCAGCCTCCAGAACTCGCACGCCACCTCTGGGGACCGCAGGAGGTCGGCACAGAGATGCATGACACCAGGCTGGTGGCTTATGGTTCCATCGTCATCAAACTTGTCGCACAGTTCGTTTAGGAGTTTGAACACACGAAGTCTGGCTACTAGCGCGCATTTTGATTTATCCTGTTGAGGCAAAGGCTTATGTAATTATTACAACTATAAATTATTATTATTATTTATTTATGTATAGTCTACTTTCTTTTGTACACATACACACACACACACACACACACACTCGGGGACACCTAGCTAAGGCCCCCAGCAGAATACCAGCGCTGCGCCTCCCGGGTGCAGCACTATGCTGAGCTGGGGACCTTTTCACAATAACAGCATCGTCTACCACCTGATTTTATGTTAGGTTTAGATAAGTAATTAATTTTATCGATTTTTATTTTTGTTGTGATTGTCGAATAAATGATTTTCTTTCTTTCTTCTTTCTTTCTTTCTTATAAATACAATGTTATATAACAACATTTTTCTAGAACTAAAGCAGCTTCACTTACGGAAAAAACAGAACTATTCAGCATTTGCTGTAGAAATTCAAACACTTTCATTTTTAGTGCTCTAGCTCCGTAGTGTTGGTATTGGGTCTCGAATAATTTTGCATGTTGGTGACTCTGAAAGAAAAAAGAAGATTGTAAATATACAAAAATTTTGCATTGGACAAACAACTCTTGTTTATTTGCATAGGCAAGATGACATAATAAATTCACGAACTATTGCAGTATGTGTTTCACTATTACGCAATACTTTAAGGAGTCTTATAAAATTTCAAGAAACTAACTTTAATAATAGCATTAAAAATTCAATATAATGGCAATTAAAACGTAACGAGTCTTATAAAAGGTATCTTTCAAATGCTGATCTATCATCAACATCATCGAGAGCCTGTGAAGACAGTGAGATAATAACACACCTGCTGTGTGAATGCAATGCACAAGGTGCAAGACAAATGAGTGCCCTGGGTACCGCCTATCCTACCCCTTAGCTGCATATAGCTGACACAATAGATCCCATAGGGTCGAAGTGTCAACCTGTTATATAAGATAAGATGAGGTTGAGAAATTATCCATGAAGTAATGAAGATTTAATTCACCTTTAGTGTTAACAGCATCCAAGAGATAAGCAAAGCACTGTGCTCTGTGTTCATATGGAGTTTTGTCAGCTCACACTCTATGGGCTCTTTTATTTGCTCTATCCAGGATGATAAATCTGAACTGAAAAGAAAATGGAATATGTAATTGCTTAGATTACTTACAAAAACTAAAATACAATAATCTTGTTATAGATTGGGTGGATGGCGCTTGGTAGAACACAATTACCTAGTCTCAACTTATACACATGAAGTACTAGTTTTTCATAATTTTATTTTATTTAAAAACACAACTAGCCATACTGAAGAAACATGTTTGTACAACAATATATTTTGTACAAAATATTTTATGATACACATGGAATTTAAACATCTATAATCTGATTTCATAATAACAATATATTACAATGTTTTATAAAAACCTGACTACAAGCAAAAGGCCTTATAAAGAGGTCTTATAGACACTAGAGTTTACTCACATTTTCCCATCATCTAAAATAACCATCATAAGGCACACCTCCATGTACAGAACCCTCAAGCACGGCTCCCTGTGTCTCTCCTCTAGTAAATCATTGTATCCCTGAATTTTACCAAAACCATGTTTTCTGAATAAACTTAACAACTTAGTTAAATCTGTTTCAGAAAATGGATTATCATTGGCAATAAGAAGCAGGATCTGTAAGATCGCTAGTTGTTCTCTCAGGTTTGCTTCTCCCCATTCTTGTCTGATGGTTTCGCTTGCGAATTCACTCAAAATTTTCTTTGGTGGTGGAGCGGCAGACAATAATTTGTCAAACTGAGCTATCAGTGACGACTTTAAATTACTAATTCCTATATCACTGATTAACTTAGTGAACTGCTCATGGTATTTATGGCCAGTGTCATCTTTGAACTGAACGATGTACTGCAGCAGTTTGAGTAGGAATAATCTCTCTGCATAATAAAACCTCCAGAGGCTAGGGAGGAGGAATGTAGGCCGTGTATCAACAAAGGCAACATTTTTGAGCGCATTAGCTGGTGTGCCGTATGAAATGTCACACAAATAGTATTTCAATATTTCCCATATTTGAAAGCAGTCTACATCCTAAAAACAAAAAAATATATAATTCATGTGAGATACAAATTTCAAATAAACCATGCAGGATTAAAATTATGTACATTTTATTCATATAAAAGAGATTCTATGAAATCTAACAATACCAATGATATTTTGAAGAGGGGCTGTGGTACCAAAGACAGGTTGGGGTGTACCCTTAGGGGCGCTATGGGCCGCAGACTTGGAAAATATCTTCAACATTTTTGTGTCTTATACTTACAATGTAATTCTGTAACGTTTGCACCACACTCAACAGTGTGGTCTGCTCAGCATGCTTTGACTGCAACTGTGGATAAGCGTTAGGCGTTAAAGGCCTGTAGCTCGCTAGGCCTTCGCGCAGCCCGTCAGCAACCACTTTATTGCCAAGTACCGTCGCAAGTTCTTCCGTCGTAAGGGTTGCGGAGGTCGTCCACCGCCACAATTGCTTCCAGTAACTAAATAAATATTGCCATTATTATGTATACAAAAACACCATAGAAGTCGGGTTTTTTAGTACAATACAATGTCTTACCTCACGTCCCTGGAGGCCATTGAGTTTATTTATATTTTGTAATTTTTGTATCAAAAACTTTAATATAAATAATGATAATTTCAATGATTTTATTCAACATCTAACCGCCATATTTTTAGGTTATGTTATGCATCGCTGTCAGTCAGTCAGTATCAGTCAAGTCAACGTCAACGGCCAACTGACCAGCTGTCACTGTCACTATCAATCAAAGTGTTTAAAGAGATTGAGAGATTTTGGCTTGGATACTAGATTTTAAATCCATATCAAGTTTATGTCATAGGCCATAGCCAAGGAATTAGCGCGAGCGAGCCGCGTCTCCGGCCGGCCCGCGACTGAGTTAGAACGAGCAGACGTCTATGGCTTCACACAATTTTGCACTTTATGGAAATAGAATACAATTCTCAAACAATTCTATAATGCAGTGACATCAAAAACTGCTCGAGTTCGTTTTGTCAAGTTTGCACTTCTGTCTGCATTGACACCTAATCTAAAAACATGGAAGTAGTAGTAGTACTTATCGTTGTTCTATTCTATTACTGCATAAGAATAAATTATATGATTTTAAAATTATATGTAAGATAGGCTTGAGAGTCTAGTAACCAAGCCATCCATAATGAATATGATTATTTAAAAATAACTAGCGATTGATGTAATCGACCAATCACAATCATTCATTCTCAATTCTTACTACTTCCTCTGCTCACCAATTGGCTTATCGCTATATCCCCACCCTTGGCAGTTCTTACGTCACGTGTTTGATTGACTTGATAAATACGTGGTTCCGACCGTAGACGGATATGTTCCGTCCCTTTCCGTCCGCTCCGCACATACATATCACTATCTTAGTCTTACTCTACAACCTCTTCTACACTTCGTTTTACTCAATGAATTTGTAAATCGACTGGTTGTATGTAGTACATAGAAATCATACAATAGATCCACTTTTACTTTAGTTAGTTGAAATTGTATTAGATACGACAGTGCATACACGTGATGCTTTTTTAGTCAGCGGTCGCTGCAAGGTCGCTTGATTCGGAGTTCATTCCAGTTCATAGGTTGGTTTTAAGTTCATTGCCACCAAAGTCAATCGCGATGGCTCCAGCAGCGCCGGCTGTCAAACCGAAGGCTGATGGTCCAACCGGCATCAGGGCAGTGCTACTTGGCCCGCCTGGCTCCGGGAAAGGCACTCAGGTAAGTCAAAACAATCTTTGACCTCTTCTGACAGGTAGATCAAGTTTACTTTGTACTTTAGATTTGCTATGTATGTTAATAAATTACATAACTTCATAGTAACGGTCAGAGTTATGTCAATAATGGATGTAAATATGTATTTATCTTATGAAACACTCGCCATTTGTGATCATCCTTCCACTATAAGGTTTTTGTGATGCCTTTCTATCCTATACTGTAAAATCTAGGAATATAGTTTTTAAAATTGTTTTTTACAGGCGCCACTTTTGAAAGAGAAATACTGTGTATGTCACCTGTCCACTGGCGACATGCTCCGGGCAGAGGTGGCGTCGGGCTCCGAGCTCGGTCGCCGCCTCAAGACGGTCATGGATGAGGGGAAGCTGGTCTCGGACGAGATGGTTGTGGACATGATTGACAAAAACCTGGACCAGCCTGAGTGCAAGAATGGCTTCCTACTTGATGGGTTCCCAAGGACTGTGCCACAGGCTGCAAAGGTTGGTATTTACAAGACATTTATTTAATTTAAAATAAACTGGTAATACTCCTAGGCACCATATCAAAGATAGTTTGTTCAGTTGAAGTGCACATCAGAGATTGTATATATTTAAATAACTAGCTGTTTCCCGCGGCTTCGTTCGCGTAGAAATGTTTTCTCGCGCGAACAGCTTTTCTCAAGGTATGTTATAGCCTATGTGTAATTCTGTTATTCTATATTATTGTAAAGTTTCATCAAAATCTGTTCCAGTTTTTGTGTGAAAGGGTAACAAATATCCAAACATGTTGTAATTTGGAGGGTTTATTTAAGCAAACATCCACAGCTGACAGCTTTCCCTAATGCCCGCCATTCTATACGTGACCCCAATTCATACTCAATATCAGACTACCTACGCTATTGATGCAACCTATTTTAGTTAGTATGAAACTAAAAATATCTTATCATTGAAAGATAAATCTGTACAAGCAATGAATAGACACACTGCAATTGATACTTTTAAAATTCATTTTGATAACACTACACTGATAAACTGAAATAATAATAAAAATACATATACATAATTATTAAACTAACAGCGATTAAGTTAAATGTACTCCATTACTTACTACTAACTCTAATTTGAAATCTAACCGAAACATTTATGGAAATATAAGGGCTTTATTATTATTAAGTATAGTGTACACTTAATTATAAATATTAAAATACATCTTTTTCTTTGTCTTTTTAGTTGGATGATTTACTGGAAAAACGAAGGACAGCACTCGATGCGGTGATCGAATTCGGAATCCAGGACAGTCTGCTCGTGCGCAGGATCACCGGGAGACTGATCCATCCGGCGAGCGGGCGCAGCTACCACGAGGAGTTCCACCCTCCCAAGAAACCCATGATTGACGACGTGTCCGGTGAGCCATTGATAAAAAGGTCTGATGACAATGTTGACGCTCTGAAGAAGCGTTTAGCGACGTACCACGCGCAGACCGTGCCCCTCGTCGACTACTACCTCAGGAAAGGACTCCATTATAGAGTAGACGCCTCAAAGTCAGCCGACGACGTCTTCAGTAAGATCGATAACATTTTTAAAAGTCGCATTTACGGTAGATCTTATATGGTGTAAGTGTTGAATACATGTTTTTTACAAATGTGATGTGGGTAGATGGCTGTTTTTGTTGAGAAACTATTTCTATGAATTTTAAAGCCTAATAATCTAGCTAAGCTGGACATGTTGCTCTATTTTAAGACTATTTTTCTTCAATAAAACAGTGAATTGCAATCATGATATATTTCTGCCTGTTTATTTTGATAATAACTAAACACCTAAAGTGGGAGCGATCACACAGGAGCAGTGTTAATGATAATGGGCAATGAATACATATAATAATTTGTAATATCTATTCCAAAGTTATCAAAAACAATTTTCCCTCCATTCCTATCAGATTGCGTGCGTCGACATATATAGGTACCTATTGCTATCTTGCCTTGTGTAGCTGAGTTGATATAGTGTCAGGTCTAGTTTAGTTACTCCACAACCAGTCAAATCAGCCTATTAATACAAGGGTGTACAAACCATAGTCCACCACGTCGTCTGGGCCCAGTGCTGCTTGGTGGATTTCAGAATAGGTACACCATGTACTAACTAAAGGAAAAAATGCTTCAGTTTGAGAAATTTATTTCTAACAACATTGTCTGAAACAGTAACCATTTAAAGTAAATTAGGTATTTGTTCGATAATAAGCTCGAATAAAGGCCAAGTCATACACATTTCACACCAAATTTTTGCATATAAAGGTAAATATCTCGGTTACACATAGCTTTTGAAGCTTATTGAGTTTATTCCATTAAATATTTTGTGGTTATTAGGATTAATTAATATACCAGCTGTATTTAAAAAACCACTTGAATTTTATAATATCCATAATATTGCCTGTCTAAAATTGTTTCCATAGATATAATCCAACTATTACATGTATAACTCAATCTGAAGTGTCCCAAACTCTTATGTTACTACAGTCTACACCACTACATTTCAATGCTTTTATAAAACACTACCAAATCGGTTATATAATAATAATATAAGAAGAAACTGATTGATATCATAATCATCAGATATCATCATATCAGTAAACTGTTAAGCTACGCGTCGACTTGGCCGCACCGCAAGCAACGGATTGTATGGTGGAGGTCGGTGCAAGCGGTGTGGTCAGGAGGACGATCATCAGCATTTTAAAGTAGTTGATTCTCATTTTTCTGCGTCTATTTTTTACTGAATTCACAACACAATACACCAAATTGATGTTTTCGATGTACGATACGGGGATTCCCCTTACCTCAAAACCATGTGTACTTGTAAAACATGGTGTCATTTGGTAGTGCCACGAGAGACCTAGACGGGTCTCCCGGAGAGGAAACACGCAAAGCGCTAGAACATTCTTCATTGTACAGAACATAATGTAACATCGTACATCGTTTCACAGCAAGTAGCCTCATGTATCTCCCACCCGGACCTCCCGTACAGCCGTAAAACCAGCCCATAGTATAGTATTGGCTTGCGTTATACCTTTGTGCTCATGGAGCAGAGTGGCCATTTAACAGAGTGTTCGTTCTAGTCACGTTTTAGACTTTAGTCTAGTTTTTTAAAGTGTAAAATCATGTTTTTCTGTTCAGTCGTTTTAAACGATGCACATTAACAAATCGGTAATTTAGTATGAACAAAACTGATCTCAAGAACAAAAGCCGAACATAGTACCTCCTCCTTTTTTGGAAGTCGGTAAAAATCAAATAGGCCGTTCATACTTAGAAACCACAATGTAACTTAATTACCAATACATAAGATTGAAACATAAACCACGATGTACATACTAGCAAACACTGTATCTATATTTAAATAAACTGATGTTCTAATTACCAGCACATTCTCTGTTAAATTGCTACCTTTTTATTCTAGAAATACGGGTGTTTCTCTAGACAAATTTTCTAATTTAAACTACATTTACGGATTATTCTTTAGTAGATAAAAAACTTCATAGCAAATACATACCTATAGGTATGAAAAGGAGGAAATTTATATAGATGAGTTAAAAAGTTTACAACATTCTAAGTACCTACACGTTTAGAATTTATAATACAGGATTGTAATCAAATTTTATTTAAAAAATCATCACTAGGATTTTCACAGCCGTATAATATTTGCACTTTTAGAATAATCAGCCAACTTTAGGCAATAAATTCCCCGCATTATAGAATGAGACTGAGAAATAAAAAATATAGGTAAATAGCTACATTTAAATGAGTTACAGGACTATGAATGGAGGAATAACAAATAAAACACAACTAAAATAGACAAATTCTGTGTAATTGTGGTCAGCTCGAAAAATGAAAACATAAGTTCATACAAAAGACATTTTTATGATAAGAAAAATAATACATTTTATACAATAAATGGGTAGAACAGGTACTGTGGCATGATAGTATGAATATAATGATATGACAGTGACTATCCATCTACGAAAGCCAAGCTTTGATTACTTATCAGATCACACCTAAAAGCATAATACTACTACACTCACACAGAATAGCATACATTTTTCGATGGAAGGTCACCCTGTCTTTTCAAAAGATAACCTGTATGATATGATTTTCATTTGAATGATATTATGACGTTGTACGTATTGATTACGTAGACTAGCAATAACAAGTTTCACTTTTAATATTAATACATATTATTAGGCCTGAATACCGGAACGTTCATCAACTTTAAGCTTCAGTGATAGAATTGTTTAATGTGTATGAGCGTTTCGGTATCCTAGAAATAGACTCAGGAAAGGCAACTAATTCTAGGAATTGATTTGGATTTAACATTGTATATAGGTACCTAATAAATTCTAATTTCATTATCTTTGAATAATGCATTGAATGTAAGTTGATATCGAGATGATAATAACACGTGATATGGTAATAACTGATCGAAAACTAGACGAGGCTTTCCACAAAACAAACAAATTCAAAAATACGCATACAGGTCCCTAAATTATTGCCGCGGATTACAAAACCACTGGAGAATAAGGCATAGAATCTATTGATTCCTGCTGGTCATCTGCGTATGACCAGAGAACTGCACAATATTGATCAAACGATTACGATATGATTTGGCATTTTACCGAAGTATTAAATGTTGCCGTTAAAATTCTACTTGAAAGTTTTTTTTGTCTAAATTATTTATGATTTTTAGTGGGTCAAAGCTTTTGTATTCTATAAAAATTCAGATCAGTCAGACAGACCGAATGATTTATTTAAGTGCCTCCATTTTGTCCCCGAGTGCCAAAACTCTTGATTTTACAATCCGCTGGCAAATCAACGCTACCCACATTATCTGTCATGGAAAGTTGAGACGTATATAAACACGAATTAACACCGAAAGCTCAACTGGCATCCAAATAAATTACTAAAACTAAATAATTATGTACAAAAAAGGGGACTAGCCGTCTGGTTCACAGTCTTTGCCCTGCATTTTCGTTTATAACATCTCCATAACGTCTCCAACAAAGCGCATTCGAAAACAAACGCATTTGCATCTCGGATATGCAAAGTTAACGTGGTAGTTATCTAGCGTGCCTGTCGTATGACAGTTACCCCTTACATGATGACGTAATCGACCACTTGAAAATCACCCTAAATTGTAAGGGCATATCTAGGTAATTGTTATATCTAACCAGATATGAAGAATCGTCAAAGATCAAACGTTACTGTTTCTTTCTTTTTGTCTGTATCTAATGAAAAAGATGAAATAAAGCCAAGGGCCTCTGTAGCGTTCTTCGATCTCTCATGCCATACCCCAATAGTCACATCTCTAATTCTGTCACTTTGTATCACCATCTAGATGTTTCTCCGAATTATGCAACGCTCGGTGTGTCAGGATCGCAATACTTGGCGCTCCGTTCTTTCTGCCTACCCCGCCAGGGACATAGCGTGAAGATATGTACCTATGTATGTAACGCTCAAGGAGGAAAAGACTGTGAACTGGAGGGCCGCCACGGCCGCTAACAACCTCCTACGCCACTACCGATCGCTTTGGATTATCGCAATGATAACACGGGTCTACAGCTAACACTAATTTACAATAAAGCTTTTTAGAACAACATTTACATACAATAACATCATAACAAATAATTATTGTTCGACATTAACAACACACGAGGGGTGAAAGGCGTCCATTGCCAATTATAAATTCAAGTTGTAATGTTTGACGGAAATCCTAATTTGCACAGAGTTAAAAGTTTACTTCACAATGGGCAATTCAATTTTATACAATAATCGTGTATAAATATCAATGGGCGTATGTACGTAGAAAACAATTTTGAAATTGATCAATTTTGATTTCGAATTTTCGAAAACCGCCGACGGTTGGATTTAGATTCTACTCTGCCTCGGTCGAGATCTGAATTTCTTTCAAACGCCCCTAGTTTCTAAATTTGAATGAAAATCTTCGAACTGAATACGACGATCTTGTGTGGGGTGCTTAGAAGTAGGTGTTTGTGTGAACCAACTGCCCACAGGTTCAGTGGTCGTGGAGCCTGTCGTGTGACCGGCTCGAGGACCGCGAGGTCTTGCGCTGGTCGAGGTAGGCCGCCGGCGCCCAACCCTCGCCCTGACCACCTGGGAACAAGAATGTAGGTACCAACATCATTTTTGGCTCTTGTGGAATCGACGCCAAAGTAGATGTCAACCAAGCCAGGGAGTGCTCATTTGTATCTGTAAAACCAACAGATATGCTCATCACGCAAATGTTGGTCCCGGGTGTGAATCCAACCCACGACCTCTGGGACAGTAGGTAGGGTCATTACCAACTACGCCAACAGGCCAGTCAAAACAAAAATAAAGTCAGAATCGCCCAGTTTAATTATAGCAGGTGTTTAAATTTACATCCGGTATAACAAGTGTACAGTGTGTCCACCGACCTGCAAGCCTCACGTACCACCAGCCGGCGCAGCCCACCTTGAGCAGCTCGGCGTGCTGCGCCTCCCGCAGCGACACCTCGCTGGCGCCCACCGCCGTGTACTCCGACAGCGCCACCAGCGCGCACCCCACCGCCTGCGCGCGCGACACCCACCAACATACCACACTTTAATACAACCATCAACAACACATTTCCAATGCACACATGTTAAATTTCATAGTTCTACATTTATTATGTACTCATATCTGTTTCAACAGCTAATTTATTTAAGATCAGTCAAATTTTGAAACTGAAACCCTAAGCTGTTTGTGAAACAAAATGGTACAGTCAACCGCACGTCAGTGGAAAAACTTTGACCTTGAGCAGGCCTAGCCTATAATGGATTTCAATACTATGAGGGACCAGTTAATACCGGTCTTGAAGGCTTTCCAAGGTATATAGTAGCTCATTTTTCCCCGACCTATATCTGTTCTCCCTTACCCATTCAAAATTCCAGTTAGACGTCTCTTGGTAAATTAGAAAAATAGAAGTTTAGACAATATGCTTTATAGAATAATCTTCCTAGTGGTGCTATCAAAGTAAAGACGCTTTTTTTCTATCGTAGAATTCACAGGGCAGAATTATTAACTGTCAATTCATGTAAATTCGTACGTACAGCTTATCAGTAATACAGTAAAATATGTATCTATAATAATAAATACCACCATTCACCCATTTTACACCAAATACATGCATCCGTCCACCATGGGCCAATACAAACTGATTTGTAAACATGCATGCAATTATAATTATTTTGAATGTTCCCGATAAAATAGCTTGACAAGTTTGCAGAGAATGTGCACAATTCTAATCGGTATGAGAATTTAGAACAAAGATTAATCCAAGTACGAGTAGTTCATACATTATTTAGGGTGAGTTTTCCAAAATTATTGTTTTGTAAGATGACTAAACGATTTAGATGCCTCTTTCACCGTATTCTGAGAACATTCTTCACTAAATTGTCACGCTATAGGGGTGCAGCAGTTGTTGCCCTTATGGCTTCCATGCATGTTAGTGTAAGCGACATCGATAAATGAGCCCGGTTCTGATGTAGCATTTAAAATTTTGCTGCTCCAAATTACCTAGCTTTTCTTTTTTTTCCTAAAACGGGGGTAAATGTTAGGCTTCGTAGAGCCGTAGGATTTTATTGCGTGACATTAAAATCGGGCCCATTGTAATTTTAATACATTTATTTATCATCATTGCAGAGGTACATAACAGTATAGATAAATAGGTAAGTACTTTAACATAAATTTATCGACGTAGATATAAAATTGTCAGTATCGCTTCAATTTAATTCGGAACGCGTACCTAAGTATTTTTGATCAGATGTTGATGTTCTCATTTAAATACGAATAACTGTCAAAATGACACAATGCGTGTGAGAGAGACAGAGAACCGATTGTAAAGGAAATGTCATTTACTTCTCTTTCCCACCCATTGTATGATATTTGACAATTATTCACATTTAAATATATATATAAAAAACAGACTAGCTTTATTTCATTGTGTAAATCGTAGTCACTTAACGCATTCGAGTATAATAAGGACATAATAATTGTGAGTTTTATTTGAACGTCGAAAGCTGTGGTAATATGTGCGTGATGGAAGCCGAAATGCTGTGCTGTGAATAAAACTTTTTTTCGTGTACAAAATATACAAAATGCATAAGTACATTAAAAGGTAGGTAAGAACTAGGTACTTGAAATGTTATAGATAACAGTGTCATACGTAGTATAGATTTCATCTTCATACATATATGATTGATTAGGTATAGATGTAGTTACATATTTAATTTATTATACGGCGGCGGCAGGAACGTGACCAATACGTTCTGCGTCGCCATAAGAAATACAATAGTAATGCACTGACGTAACATTAAAACGAAGCAAGCGCGTTAATAAAACAAAAAGCACACTGACAATGAATGACATAAACAAACAAAACATGACTTACACGATAGTTAATGTTCGACAACCGAATTATCCACTTTCATTGGTAGTCTTTGGTTACTAAACTTTGGGATATTAACTCAGTCTCTTTTCATTGTATGTACAACGCCTCTACCGGCTCTAATCTCTAGGTTATGTTTTCAGTACTGTGACACGTAAAACGTGGAGGTGGCATGCGCGGAGCCCGATACAGAAAAGAATTGTACCACTCTGTGTATGGTACCGTTGAGACCGACGACGGCCTCCGTCACCTGTTGAACAATACAACTTAAAGCATGGCGGCCATTTTGTTTAATCAACGCACGACAAAATGGCGTCACATAGGCAGCCATCTTGCGGTCTCTTATATTACAATGCACGACAAAATAGTCTTTTAGGCGGCAATCTTGTACAATGCACGGCAAAATAGTCTTTCAGGCGGATATCTTGAGATCTGTATCATGTTATTACAACGCACGACAAAATGGCGACACATAGGGAGCCATTTGTGGTCGGTATCATGTTTTTACAAAACAAGACAAAATGGCGTCAGATAAGCAGCCATCTTCAGGTCTGTATTATTATTACAACGCAATATGACTGCGACTCATAGACAGTTTTTTAAAGTCGAAACTCGATTATATCACCTCCTACTTAGTTAATTTAATAGTGGCTTCCTGAAAATACTTTGTGCAAAAAATATTGTACTTATTGTTAATTTGATTAAAACATAGTGAGGTGCCATATTATGTGCACATAACAACTAAATTCACAAAGGCATATCCGTGCCGGTGTCGCTTACATTAATTTTTTAAATAAATTAAAAGCAATGATGGGGTGGTTTGCTAAATTAATTATGTAATGACAGCGTGAACTCTTTTTGACTCAGTATAAGGACGTTATGAACTCAAATTTTCATCCAAATATTCTATAGAAGTTGTAGCAGGTACTTACTTTAAAAAAAAGTGATACCTATTAATTAAGATTGAATGCCTTTGAAGGCGTAACTGCCTTTGTAGTCCGATAGCGCTAGGTTTTGAGGTTTCAAAAATA
Source organism: Metalampra italica (assembly GCA_949699065.1). Classification (NCBI taxonomy): domain Eukaryota; kingdom Metazoa; phylum Arthropoda; class Insecta; order Lepidoptera; family Oecophoridae; genus Metalampra; species Metalampra italica. The sequence continues at coordinate 10,010,354 of OX452971.1, read as the reverse complement.
CTAAAGTTGTTGGTTTTTCGCATATAGTTTCCGGACCATTTCCCCGACCTAATACCTTAATTTGTGTCATCCTAGGTATTTGCTTAGGTGGATATTTAGGTATTTGTCTTTTTGAACAAAATCGGACTAAAAGAAAATTAGAGATGAAAATTTTTCTTTCATGTTATTAACCAAGTAGTAGCCGATGTACACAGGCTTTTTGTGTCATCTCTGTCCACGGGAACACTGTTTTTTAACCAGTACCTAACACGTCGCCTAAATAGCTCCAAAAGAATATTACAATCGGTTAAATAGGTGTTACTCGTTTTAGATCACTGGTATCTGTTGTTCAAAACATTTTGTGTCGAATTCATCCACGGTATCTGCAGCTTTTCTATTTTTTTTTTACAACACCATGTAAAAGTCACAAAAGAAAATGCAAGTTATTAGAGTTTACGTCTTTATTATTATTATGGTGTAACGAAACTCTATTCATAATTTGTGTCGTTTTTGTCAATGGAATCTTTTATTTATTAATAAAAACGGGAACGTATTCGAAGGCAAGGCAAGCGCGGGCGCGGGGGGTGGCGGGGCGCACGCACACCAGCCGGCCAGAGACCGGCGCGCGGCGCGTGACACTCGGTGCAAGCGAGTTGAAACAAGTCCGTATTTTTTCGGTCTCATTGATTTTATGTGAAATAGCATAGTAAAATGAAGGTTGAAAACCATGAATTTTAAAAAATTGCTACTCGCGCGACCAAAGATATTTTATACTTCTTTTTGAAAACAATAAATGTGTATCTGGTTTCGGTTTAGTCCCGACTCGCTCCCTTCCCATCTCGGCCCCAAGAAATTATATCTACAAAAAATTCCCAACTCGGCCCAATGCCATAAATCACTACCTACATGGTACAGTCACGGACGGAATAGAAGTCAAACAGTTTTTAAAATAATTTGTTTAATATGATTAAAATAAAATAAAACCGAGTAGGACTCGCGCCTTGGCGGTTTCGTACAAATTTAATTAAAGAAAAATTAGAAAATAGTTAATAAAATTTGTAGTTAAGTATGTCACAACTTAAGTGGATGACTTTTTCATACGCAAATAATAATAAAGTTTTTATTTGTTAAGTGATGTAACTACAAATTTACGGTTTTCGGATTTTTTCCTTTATTTGTGCTATAAGACCTTGCCCGTTCAATAAACCATTAAAGCGCATTCTCGAAAGGAAATTAATTATAATAAAAATAATCGGTAACCTTTTTCTTCTCAAAACCCTATCGAACAGCTCAGCAAACCATTCCTAAGAGGTAACTCTATGAAGGGGTTACCCATTCGACTTTCGAGCAAATTTGGTCTTTATTTTAAGCACATAGAGACTTTTCGTTCTGCGATGAGCGGGCGGCAAGCGCCCGGCAAAACTTTGACGTTGCCGACACTGCGAGTACCTTACCTACTTACCTATCTTAATTACATTGTTCGGAAAGAATATCACGCGTGCAGGGAGGGGCGGGGCGCGTGACGATCTTGTAAATAAACTTTAAAAAAAACCTTGATTTGCCTTTATTTATTTAACAATTTAACATTACTCCTTGACATAACAATTTTGCAAAGGAACATTACAGAGTATATCGAATAACGAGTATTCGTTATTAATTAAGTTAATTAGTATTAATTAAGTCCAATCCGACGAGGCACTATCCGACCTCGGTGTGCCTCAAGGCTCGTGCCAGTCGAATACCACATTTGCCCTACTGCTCAACGACCTACCTCCAGCAGTAGCCAAGGCGGAGGTATACATGTACGCAAACGACGTAGCGGCCCTAGTCACAAAATCAAACGTCGTATTGTTGAAAGAGAAGCTGGTCAAGACAGCCCAACAACTACTGGACTGGTTCTAAGCCAATGGGCTAGCCCTTTATCTACAAAATGCCTGCTACATCCATTTCAACTTAGCAAATATGACGCGAGATCCCATATCGGACGAAGTTCTAGCTTGATAGGTTCACAATAGGATATAACGTTGATGCGATGACTATGCAATCACGTACGTATAAGGTTAAGACAAGAAGCCAACTAAACTAAAGAAAATCCAGAAACTGTCCTCAGTCCTCGCAAGCGCAGTCGCAGGCGCAGGCGGGAGCGCGGGGTAGGTACCTAATGTTTGCTGTCTAGTTGAAAATATTAACTATTTAAAGGGTTAGTTCTATGTAGAGTTTGCTGTTTAAAGGCTTAGTTAAAATAAATGAGATAGCAGTTGAATTTGGTGAGAAACGTCAATGGGAATGCAATATTAGAGGTACGGATAGCGCGGGACCGGTCGTCGTGCAGAGCCTTGGGGGATAGGCCGTTGTCCAGCAGTCTTCCGGCTGTTATGATGATGATAACGAATTTTTCATCCACATATATATTTGACAGCAATCCGATACTATTTATATATTCATTCATGTCTTTTTTTGTCAACAGTAGGTACTCACCTAAACTATACTAGTGGTTCTGTGAGAACAGTAGACTTCGCCAGCCCATATAAACCAAACCTAAAAGAAACCAACAGAAGTCAACTTTGCAGTTGGAGACAGATTATGTACTAAAGTGACAAAAATTAGCACTTTAAGTTTAATATTTCGCAAACGGATCCCTGAATCAAAAAATGTTTTCCACACACCCGCAATATTTTTGAATGACCTATCCAACGATACCCCACACCATGGAATTCACGAGGAAAAAAAAAACATTCTCATTTTACGTATGCAGTTCTATGAACATAATTTATTTTTTCGACTTTCATAATAATATGTTGATCGACTAATATTCAAAAACTAATAGAACCTACTTAGCTGTCATAGTTTTCCTTTTAACTACTGTAAGCGATTCCAGCTTAAAAAAACAAACTCATTAAACAACATTGCAAAATTAACACTTTGATGAATATGTGGTCACTTTAGACGTTAAACACTTCAAAACATAAGCGGACAGCACTTCGTATCGCACGAGAGCTCGAAACTAACTGATCGTGTGCAACCGGTACGGCTCGTTTATATAGAGCTGGCATCGATTTACTCGACTACAACATCGATTCACTCGACTACGACATCGATTCATTCTATCCGCTACACTACGTTATATATGCTACTGCCGTGAATTTTTTCACATATCCAGAAGCAATCGTTTAGCTGGCAGGGGGGGATAGGGGAACACGTGACTCTAACAAAAATTATTTTTTATTTATTTATTTAATACTTTATTGCACATAATTGTACAAAAGGCGAACATAATGCCAGTATGGCATTCTCTACCAGTTGACCTTTGGGCCATACAGATAATGCGTGGTAGGTTACAGGTTTAAAGCCTTATATTTCGCAAACGGATCCCTAAATCGAAAAATGGTTTTCACACACCCGCAATATTTTTGAAAAACCTATCCAACGATACCCCACACTGTGGGATTCACAAGAAGAAAAAAATCACTCCTACTTTGTAAGTATGGTAAGTACTCTAAAAAAAATTTTTTTTTCAAGATTTTATTTTACTCATTTTGACTGACTATACATAGGTACTATACACATAGGTGGATCACCAATTCAGGGATAAATTCTGTACGTTTACCCTTTATTTTAATAATATTAAACAAATTGTTTTAAAAACTATTTGACTTCTATTCTTTCCGTGACTGTACGTACTGTAGTGTTCCGTGACTGTAGTGATTTATGGCATGGGGCCGAGTTGGGAATATTTCGTAGATATAATTTCTTGGGGGCCGAGATGGGAAGGGGGCGAGCTGGGAATAAACCACGTTTACAAAATTTAGATTTCGGTTGTAGATTCTACAAATTCAGGACAAGTAGGTGCCTATTCTGCATAGTATTAGAATGGATGGACCGTATACCCACCCCCCCGCCGCCGTCCGTCACCGCGTCAACAAAGCGCCACGCCGCCCCTTTGTGCCGTGCCGCGCGCACTTCAAGCGCAAACATTTTTTTGTTTTTTATTAATTTAAGTACAGTATCCATGCATGAAAATGACACAAATTTAAATTGTCGATCTTTTATGCATTTATGATATTGAATATGTGAATTCTAATAATTGTAATATTTTTTAAGAGCGTTTGTAGCTTTGAAAAACAAAATAATTAAAAATCTTAAAAGTGCATGCATTAATTTGGCACAAATTTATTTATTGGGCATATTTAGGTGATCTGAGTTAAGTTATATTTATTTTTTCAATTGTAATTTTCTTTTGGCAACATTTGTGCATACTGACCTTTTATCAGTTTGCACTGGACTAATATGACACAAACTAGGTCTGCTCACTACTCAGGCTATCTTAGGTACAATACCGATTAGATTTCAAACTTTAAATTAATTTTGGCAGTTTCTATTTGAATTAAACAAATCAGTCACAAATCATTGAATTTCTCAAAATGCAAGTGCAAGAAATGACACAAAACGCAATAATATACTTTTTAGGTACAACTGTATCCACAGGCAAAAAATAGGCAACTTTAGAATTTTTGTAATTTATGACCTCAAAATAGCCTAGCGCTATCGGACTATTGAAGGCGGGGAGTTATTGAAAGACAGTGTTTATTCGCTAAAGTTCGTAAAGCTCGGTACGATTCAGACGGGTTTAAATTATTATCGTTCACCGTGGTGCATACAACAAATCTCGGCAGATAAAAAATATTCTAACACCACCTTTACTAATGATATTATTTGTTGCCGAATCTCGTACATAAATCTGTTACATTTAGTAATAGTATTGTAACCAGAGGAACAAGCTAAATACACAATAGGGATATTCCGTTTTGTACAATTCTTAGAAAGGGACGCAATTCTTTAAAAATATAAGTATTTATTTTGTGTGTTTCACAAGCCTTGTGACTCTAATAAACATATGAAAATCGAATTAGGTAGGCATTTAAAAGTGAAACCCGCCAAAATCTTTATTGAAAATTTTTAAAATCTTTTTTTTTCTATTTAAAATTCTTAATTTTATAATTATTGTCTTAATATTTTATATTTGTCTTATAATTGTCAAAAGTTTACGAACACGATTTTAAGACACTTGAAAATCGCGTTTTTGTTATTCGTTTTGAACGTAAAAATATTGAAATAGAGCGGTGACCATTTCGATTTTTTTAAAGTGTTTAACCTGCAGCTAAAATAAGATTTTTGGCGGGATTCACTTTTAAAATGGATACCTATTTAATTTTTTATGTCTAATGAAATGCATAAAACAATACATGAAATAAAACTTATTTTTTAAGTAGCGTCACTTTTTTTATGTAAATAGCTTGTTCCGTTGGCTACAGTACCACTAAGTTACCCGTGGTAAGCATGGGTTAAGTGCGCTTGGGTTGCCAGCCTATCATGCGCTAAACGCGTGACTATACAGCCCGCATTCCTCTTAATAATACACTTTACACTTACATAGAGTGGATTTTTCACCTCACTCAACACTGCAAACCCAAAATTAGTTGGCATTAGGCAATTTTAGTAACCCTTTAGAAAGCTACCCCAACACAAAGCATTGACGATAGGGACATTTGTTAGTACCCGCTAACAGTCGAAACATTTTGTTTTTACTTATTTACACACAGTATAATTTTTTATTTATTTACATAGAATTGAACATAAATGCTAAAATTGTTATCTTATTTCAGAAAGGCAATGAATAGATCAAATTCCATTGATCTGCCAAACACATGTAAAAAATATATAGCAAAGTAAATTCGCGTAAGTGATTCTAATTAAACAAGTACGTATCTACGTATAAATTTTGTCTTTAACGGATTTATAAACTCGTGATTTTGCGAATTTTGTTTGTTTTGTTAATTCGCATACGACACGTAGGTAAATGTAGGTACAGTCGCTTAACAAAATCATCAAAAATAATCCGCTAAAAACCCAAAAACAAACGCTAGAATATTTACGTCTTGGAAGCAAAATAAACGGGTTCTCGCCCGGGGACAACCTAAATAGTTGAACATTAATTTCCATTCCCCTTGGAATCAAAGTAAAGAGAATTCCCCTGAACAGAATACCGTATCGTAAAGGGAAAGTCCCGACCGTCCGAATAATATACAAAAAAATACTGAAGTAACGGGGAGAAACTTAAGTAGGTAAACATAATATGCACTAGCAGCACAAACTTGTTCTTGTTAACTAGACATGTTAACTTGCAGTACTTTACTTCGGAATCGGAACACAAAAAAAAAAACGTACTTACCTGGCTTCACCCTGAAGCCAGCTTGTCGGACTCCAAAAATCGTGAATAAAAGCAAATTTTCTAAATCTAAAAAAAAATATTTTGGTTCCGTAACGCTACATAATCAGTTTGTTTTCGTAAGAAGTATGGAACAGATGTTATACGCGAATTCACTTCACTATGAACGAACATACAGACAGATCCCGTAAGCAATTGAAGAGTACAGGGAAAGAACGGTCTAAGCCACAAAATCAAGCTGCACATTTAAATTGCGATTGATACTATCAATAAATAAAAATAAAAGAAGAAACTAACTGATTAACGCACAGCCCAAACCGCTCAGCGGTTACCTAGAGACATGAAATATTGCACAGAGACTCTGACGTCCAGTAAGAATGGTTTTTTTTTCTAAACGAGCGAGGCAAATTAATCTCTATAGCCCCCATTACACGGTAGGTTTTGCTGTAAGTTTTACCACAGTCAGGCGGTGACTGACGGATGAATGATCGTCTAATGCGGTGACTGATGAAAATCGCCATACGTTATTTTTTGCGTCATGCAACCATCAGTCATGTGACTGATGGAATTGACTGACGCTGGCATGATTGTCTAATGTACGCCTATGGATTTTGTGACTTAGACCGTTCTATCCCTGTACACTTCAATTATTGGCAACCCTGACGTCAATGAGCTGTGTAGCTCAAATGGACTTTGCTTCCAGAGCCGTAAAGCCCAGTTAAAAAAAAAGAGCTGAGTATGGTGTGTATACCGGTGTGTGCTCCGGCTCGTCGTCGTCGTCGGAGGGGTCGGTGGACCAGCAGGGCTCGTCGTGCGCGTCGCACGAGGCGGCGCGCGCGGGGTGGCCCGCGGGGGGGTGCGGGCGGGGCTGCGGCGCGGCGGCGGGGCCCAGGTCCCACGAGCTCGCTTGGATCAACGTCCTGGAAGAGAACGTAGCGGCATACTGTATTGGCAGACAATCGTGTCGAGTCGGATGGTATCTTATCTTATCTTCTGAGGGGGCCAGGAATACCTGGCGACACTTCGACCCTATGGGATCTGTTGTGCCAAACCCCTGTCCGCCAAACGGTGCCCCAATCCGTTATTTTGGTGGACTTCACATGCGCCTTAGAATAGTAAATACCAGTCTTTGGCGTATGCAGGTTTCCTCACGATGTTTTCCTTCACCGAAAAAACCTGTGGTATTATAATAAACCATACTTAAGTTTCGAAAAACTCATTGGTACGGGCCAGGATCGAACCCACGACCTCATGAACGTGAGGCGAGTGCACAACCAACTAGGCTACCACGGCTCTTCGGTCGGATGGTAGTCTTTTGTCACCTTTTTTTAACTTTGAAAATAAGAAAGAGATGGCATGAATTTTAGAACTGCCTGTCAGATGGAGGAAATTTTAAACTTCATGTTTTAAATTTTACACTTTCGAAAGAATAGTTCTAAGTACTTGGTTCTACTTTACTTTTCATCTGTGCCTACCACAGAACACGGAAAAAGCTCGTTACGCTCCCAGGTGCCTACAAAAATTTAATTTTGTAACAGTTAGTTTTTAAATAAGAAACCTGTTATCGGCTAAAGCACAATTCACATTATTTTAGAATCCCACTAACATTATGAACGCCAAAGTTGGTAAGGATGTTTGGTTGTTTGTTACTCTTTCACGCTGAAAATGCGGAACAGATTTTGATAAAACTTTTCAGTAATATAGATTATATATAATATATATAATAATGTTTGGACAACTTTTTACACACGGCTGTTTAGTCCCAACTAAGCCGAAGCTTGTACATGGGTTCTCGACAACTGACAAACATACTTTTAAATAAATACATAAAATACATACAAACGCCCAGAATCCGAAAATGAAAACAGTTGTGCTCATCACACAAATGTTGGTCCCGGGTGGGAATCGAACCCACGACCTTTGGCGCAGTAGATTATACATCAGAATAACACATGCCTCGGGGAAAGCTGTTCCCGCGGGAAAAAGCTAGTGAAAAACAAAGGGCGGACCTGTGCGCGCCGTACTGGCGGACCCTCTCCCCCTTGAGCTCCTTGAGCTGGTCGAGCAGCACGCGCTTGACGCGGTCCACCCACGCGCGCTTCACGTCCGCCGTGGGCGCCGTGATGGTGTGCACCTCCGCGCGCCCCTGCCGCCACACCTCGAACTTGCGCGGGTCGCCCTTCACAGACTCCGTCAGACCCACCTGGGACATCTGCAACACAACATACCACCACTCACACACACACCGGACATTGCGGCCTGAACAAACACATGTTCAACCTCAATCTTAGTGACACTAAAATGTGCACACTGCCAAGAGGCAGAGGAAACACCATTACACCTATCTAAAAACCATCGCCGATGAATCAGAAACCCTTTAATGTAGACTTCCGTGGTTCGTGGCCACGAACCACGGAAGTCTACATTAAAGGGTTTCTGATTCATCGGCCTGCCAGCGGTGTTCTTCGTCTGTCCCTGACGAAGTCATATGTTGTCACCCAAGTTAGAAACAGAATGTTCGCTCCGCGCGATCTTCATTAAAACTACTATCAGTTTAGTGCGGATGTGAACTGCAGTGTGGATCGCCGAATGACACTTGTTGTGCCCTGGTGGAGGGCGTGCTGCGGTTTTATGTATGAAAACTATAAACTATGATTGGCCTATAAGGATGTGGGGACACAAGATATTACTATCTCTTTCTAACGTTAAGCGCTCCTCTCAACCGTCGCCGGTTGCGAACCTAATATTGTAAATATTATTAAGGACAATTGTAAATAAAAGATGCATCTACAGATCATCAGTCGTTTCATTTCTCACCTGCAAGCAGCGACCCCAAAAGGACTTTGTTTCCAATTGGCCGTTAAACCATTAAAAAAAGCGTCACCTGTAGGTCGTGCTTGAAGTGGTACGTGGCTTTGTTGTGGCTGTTCTTGGTGGCGGGCTTGCAGAACAGCATGGCCTTCTCGTAGAGGAAGATGTGTCGGCGGCGCGGGCGCAGGCGCAGGCGCAGGTCGCGCTTGTTCTCCGCCACCACCAGGAACGAGCCCTGCATCAGCAGCTCGCCCTGCTGGCTCAGGTCCACCTGCAGCTCGGGGAAAAATTAGGGGATCATAAGTCGTCGGTGTACAAAAAACATAATTTTTTACAAAAACGGTTTAAATATTTTTTGGAAAATTTTGATTATCAAGTGTTAGTCTAACCTGGTATTTTTCAATAGAAATTTATGTCCAAGTGTTGATGAATATATTCTATAACAGGTCTCAATATTAGGATTTCTTCCAAAAATTTTTCGGATTTAAAGAACCAGTGGTATAGTCCACACGGAATTTCTTGACGGCTGAATGAGTATAGTCAGATTGTTTGCGCATCGCTGACAGTGTTTATAGTCTGTGTGCGTAAGCGAGATAGTGTGCTACATAGAGATGTCCAAAATCTTGAAAGTTTGATTCGGTTGATCGAACAATGAACCATTTCTTGAAATCGAATGAGCGTCTCTAGTGAACCCCTTGACACCTAAAGTTTGTCATTGCGCAGAAATCAGCCAACTTCACACGGCCGCCATTAAACCCCGCAGGGGGGGGATATCTATTCTGATAATAAAGAGGTAAAAACTAGTGGATAATTGGCACGCTTAACTTATATATGTTGCGAAGAACCAAATGATAGCGGGGTGTAAAATACACCTAACGCCATCTATTGACAAACTTTAAAACTAAAAAACTGGCATGATTAGAACGGTTTAAGAAAATTTTGAATAACATTTAAATAGTATACTTTATAACGCGGATAAAGTCGCGGGGCATCGGCTAGTATTTCATAAGTTTGTGAATTTGTGTAATCTGTGTCGGGTATTACCGGCACGCCCGTGATGGCGATCTGGTGCATGGAGTCGTTGACGCACTTGAGCACGACGAGCATGCAGTCCAGCGCCTGCTGCAGACCCGTGCTCATCGACCCGCCCTCGCCGTACCGCAGCAGATCCTGACAATAAAAAAAAACAAACTGTACAGCGGCCCGCACTAAATTTTTTAAAGAAAGAAAGAGTAAACTTATGCAGCTTCGCCATTTTCCTAACATGTTTTTTCACACAATCATTTTACGCATGGTTTTTTTAAACTGGTGAATTCATGTTGTTTGATCTATAAATGA